>JAJUPC010000183.1:0-646741 GCA_023614405.1 Avena insularis | reverse complement strand
GTTGGTTCTTCTTGAATAGGCGCTGGCGGGGATATATCAAGAGAACCGGAGCACTACAGATCCATCCTTTGCTTCAACTGAGCTGCCAGGCAAGCACTACCACATGCTTGCACACATAGTACCTATTGCCTCTATCTTATTCTTGCATCATTGAGTCGCGATTGCATTAAACTGAATCCCAAGTATTGCATAGCCTTTATTTTTAAACCCACGAAGCTTGTCCTCCATCCCATGAGCCATTACTACGAGTTGTTTGAGCCATGCGGGTCGTAGAAACGACATGTGTAGGGTATGTGAGTGTCGATGGATAACGAGGTACTAAACAACAACACGGTAGTAATGGGATAACTAATGAAAGTGGCATCGGTGAGCCATATTCTATTTGTTTGGTTTTATGCTCACTTGTGTCCGTAAGACCCAGTACTTGATTCTGTTCCAAGAATATTCGCTATCCACATCCGGAGGCTTATGGACCCCCCAGGCGAGCTTGATTCATTCTTATTTCTTGGGGCCACAACTAGTTTGAGGTTTTATTTACTATCTGTACCTATGCCATGCTTTCTTTGCTTTATTTACGATTGTGTGAGACACGCTGTCTTGTTTAGGAAGCGGAGTGTTTTGATGTATCGGCAGTCCAGTTTGGGATCTGCTGTCGTTTCTGACCATTAGGCGCAAACCTTGAGTCCGTCTGGTCAGCTAACTCCGTTGCGGGTAGCTTAATGGGGTGGCCCCTGAAATATTTCTGAATCCTGTGATTGCTTTGTCGTGGCGCCTCGTTGGGTTTTGATTTGGTTTTCCGAGGCATATCGGTGTGTGTTGCTATTTGTGCACCCTGCGGTAAAACTTTCAAAGCCGTGTCGCGGTTATGGGCGACTTGGAGCAGTTTCTCGATCATAGACAAGCATAACTAAAGTACGCTTATAAATTGACTAGACTAGGTACTTGACTAGTAAATAGTGCAATACTCACGGAATGGATAATAAAACTGCCAGCGGATGGGGAAATGTTCGTCCGCTTCCTCGTCGATGGCGAGGAGGAGGATGGATCTGAGATTACCTTCATAAGCTGTTATAACTGTTGTATTTAATTCACGGACATCCGTCTATCTCTGGTTAGGCGGATGGTTAGCGTATCTGTAGAATTGCTAGGGTTTATCTTTTGCTGCAATTCGTCACCCAGGTTGTGTCCTTTAGAGGCATAAAGACTTGCTGAGTACCCCTAGGGTCTCACACGATAAATTATTAGTTCAGATGAGCAGGTACACTCGCAAGATGGATCTTGGGTGGAAGAGGCAGACGATGTGGGCAGCGATCATTCGGTGTAGAGATTAGGAGCAGGATCCGTGAGATCTGTAGGCGGGATGTGCTTATTTATGGGGCATCTTATGCCGATTTGCTTCTTATCCGTACTCGGATTTTGTCTTCCGCTTTCGCTTGATACTCTGTTGATTGATGTATGAGGAGATATCCTAAACTATTATATCTATCTAGGATATTTGGATCTTGCCGTATGGCGTTGCTATATTTCCTTTCTTTTAGATGGAATGGCTCTGATGTACTATTGTATGGTGGCTTGCATACATACACATATGTGTATGTAGTTGATCCCTTACTGCCGATTCGCGCCCGTTCTTGTCCCGATGTTTGGAAATGGTTGGGGACGAAAGGTCTACAGTGAGTGGCATTTGGGCCCCGTACTATTTCAACCATTTCTGAACATCCAGGCTTGTACTAGGGCGTAATTCACAGGTAGTTACAATTGGTATCGAGCCATCCGACCTTCGAGGTCTCGGCCAAATGGTGGTTGTCATCTAGCAAATATTTTTGGTAGTTATGTATACTAGGGAAAAACAAAAGCAGAGTAGGACTGCTTCCACTTTTCTTCTTACCCAACCACCCATCCTTTTCTGGTAAGGAAGTGCAACGTTTTCAATCCTCTTCTTAAAATTCAAACTAGGATTCACGTGTTCTGGGTTTCCGTAGTACCATAGAAAGTGTGTGTGTGTGTGTGTAATTCCTTGTCTACCTGTTGCATCCAACATGTTATCCTTATCTGCCTTTTGGTTATCAACTGTTGGTACATTCTATCTTGACAGCTTTTGCAAACCGTCGCGATCTATCTACTCCTTGTTAACGGTGCCATCTTCTTAAAGGGTGTTCTTCTGTGCAGGCATCTGATGCTAATCCCTATCTGCTAAGTGATTTTGCGCATCTATTGGTATTTTAATGCCGAAAATTGCGGAAAATTTTTCTTTGATCCATCTGTGTTTCCACACTCCTTTTCAGTCGTGTGTGAAACATTATCTATCTCTCTTTTATCAGCATGTCCATGCTAACTCATTCTTTGTCACGCGCTTAATCTTGGAGTTTCTTTTCATCTCTTTTCTCTTGGGCTAATTACATAACATGTCGATCCGATCTTTGGTGATTGTAATTTGGTTCTCGGCTATATTCCACTCAAGATAAGTGTCGATTGGAATATGGAAAATGCTACCACTCCGGATTGCCAAAGATACTCCTGTGATTTTGAGTACACCGTGATCCTATCTATGCTTATTCAAGCATCCTTGGAAATCCGGAGTTTCTCAAGACACTACAACGATCTATCATCATTTCTTCATCCAAAATCTCTTTATCTTTGTAACCGGTGACCCAATCGACAATGTGAATCAGGTGACAACTCTTTCTTCCGAAGGACCAGATAATCTATTCTTCCAGTGCATCTCCTTCAACACGAACCATTGCTCTTAATATTGTTCTTTCTAAGAGCGTTGAGCTCGAAGTGTTTGAGCATTTGTTCGTTTATCCCGCCTCTTGAACTTGATATTCTGGGAATATCTTGTTAATCCATGGTGGTATATGTTGATAATATGCTTGCCATTCGATATCAATGGAAGGACATGGAAGATCATCTGTGTCCCTTTCTCTCAAGCTTCGTGAGCACTGCCTGTGTGCAAAGTTCTCAAAGCATGAATTCTGACTTCTTGAAGTCACCTATCTCGGCCACGTCCCCCTGCTAAATAGATTGCTTCAATTCTGGAATCAGCAAGTTCATTGTTAATTCCATCTTCCATCTTCAATCAAACCGGAGTTTTTCTTTGTTGGCAAGTTATCATAAATCGTTCCGCTAAAGTTTCCTCAAAACTGCTAAATCTCTCTCAATCTTTTCAAGCACAACATGGAGTTCTTTCACCTCAGTCTCGTCAAGTGATCTCTTGAAACCCTCTTGTTCTATCGTCTATGCTCAATCCACCGGAGGCCATGAAGACCTTTCAGATCTTTCGTAATCCTTCTGTTCAAGTGGTGTTATCTTTTTCTTTATGGAATCTTGTAGTTGTCTCGATCTCCTTCATATCTTTACGGTGGCTTGGTTTTCCGACATGACAACATCATCATCTTTATCTATCTATGAATCCAGCGAATCGTTTGCATCTATCCTTGTTTTCTAATGAAGTTCCATGAATTTTTGTCTATACCTTCAGTCTGTTTCGGTAGTTGGATTGCATGGTTTTCTTATTCATGTGAATGCTTTGAGTGCGGGATGGAGTAGCTACCATACCACTACTCTTATCATTCGCTTTTGTACATTGAATTGGTGAATTAATGTGATTTCACTCATTCCACGGAAGTTAGAAGTGGCCTTTATCCCTTGATACTTTACTTCCGTCCTTGTCTTTCCGTAGTGCTCTCTCGAAGAAAGTAATCAATAATCTCTCGATGATGATCTATCTTTCCTACAGCAAAATCTTCAATTATCTGGTGAAACAAGCAAACTCTTTGCGGTCCTCGTCTTTCTACCGGTGCTCGACATCCCCAAACAAGATGAAAGGAAACCCTATCTCTCTGTTTCATAAATTCTTTTTCTGTGGTAAAGCCAGTTATGGTTGATGCTCTCAGCCGCAAAGCCTATACAACCTCATGATGGAAGAACAACAACCTCTCTTGTGCGAGGAATTTCGTCGACTCAACGGAAATTGTGGAACGAGGGTATCTCCCTAACCTTCTAGCAACACCTCTCTTGGAAGAAAAGGTTCGCTCTTCTCAGCTTGGTGATCCGCACACAAGAAAGATCATCTCTAGGCTTCAGCTTCCGAAGTATGAGTCCTTTCACGTCGATGATCAAGGCACGCTCTTCTTTGAACACGGATGTTTGTTCCGAACTACCGGGTTTGAGAGAGCAAGTTCTCAAGGAGGCGGATTCTGTTCTTTCTATCCACCTGGCGGCAAAGATGTACATGGACTTGAAAACACAATATTGGTGGCCTGGTTTGAAAAGGTATTGTGCCAAGTATGTCTCGGTGTGATGTCGCGAGTGAAACATTCATCAAAACCTTCCGGTCTTCTGACCATTGAAGCCCCGGAATGGAAATGGGAGAAAGTAGAGATGGACTTCATCACTGGTTTCCTAGGTCGCAGAAGGGCAACAACGCAATCTTTGTTTGTCATTGGAGGCTTTCTAAAGTGGCTCACTTCTTCCCCGTCAGAAACCATTTACGCAATTGGGTTGAGCTCTATATCAACAGAATTGTCTCTGTCTGAGGTCCGCTTGAGATCAGTTCGGACCGTGGAAGCATCTTCACTTCCAAGTTAAGGAGAGTTTCCAAAATGCTTTGGGAACAAAGTTGAACTTCAGCACAGCCTACCACCTCGATGCAAGGACAAGTTGAAAGGATCAATCAGATTCTGGAGGATATGCTCCGTGCTTGCGTCATCTCTTTTGGCATGAAGTGGGAAGAATGTCTTCCTTATGCTGAATTCTCGTACAACAACAGCTTCCAGAAAAGTCTAAAGATGGCACCATTTGAGGCTCTCTATGGTCGCAAATGCGAACTCCGATTTGGTTGGTTGCGGTGAAAGGATCTTGTTTGGCCACGACATTGTGACTCAAGCGGAGGAGAAAGTTCACATCATTCTTGAGAACCCGAGGATTGCTCAAAAGTCGCCAAGAGCAATTATGATGAAGCACACGGACATGGAGTATTACCCTGGTGATCTCGATTAACTTCGAGACACACCCATGAGAGGCAAGCACCGTATAGGTATCAAAGGAAAGCTGTCTCCTAGATACATGGTCCTTCAAAGTTCGTGGAAGAAGAGGAGAAGTTGCTTATGCTCTTGAGCTCCGGAAAAACTCAAAGTCCATGATGTTTTCCACATCTCTCAGCTCAAGAAGTGCTTCAAGGATCCCAGCGGGACCGTGGATCATGAGCTTATCAATCTCCAAGAAGACACATCTTATCAAGAACACCCCACAAAAATCCTTGAAATCGCAGAAAGAAGGACTACAACAAGTCCATCAAGTTACGCAAGGTGCGTGGTCGCACCATTCCGTTGATAAACCACTTGGGAGCGTGAAGATGAGCTCGTGCCAAGTATCCCACCCTCTTTGTGTTTTCTTCTTCATCCTAGAATCTGGTGAGATTCTGTTTAGTGGGGGAGAGTTGTAGCATCCCATTTTTCTAACAATTTTAATTCTATTTGTTATATTAATATAATGTCTAATTCAAATATTTATTTGTTGCATCATGTTTATATCATGCTCATGTCATCATGACTCCTTTCATTTGAGCATCATATAAAACCACTTTTTGATTTGTTTCTTATCTCATATGCATTATTAATTGTATTTGCCTCTTGATATTGTATTTGGTTCTTGTTGCTTGTGCCCGTGGGTTGGGGCATATCTCTTATTAATTCCACCACCTCTTTCTTTCTGTATAATTCCACCACCATTCCCAACTAATATGAGCTTGGCATTTTATTGAGTTACCTCTCTAGCTTCATGTGGGTTGGGATGGATCAATCCTATTCCATGCTCTCATCCAGCATCATGTTGTTTTCTAATATTGGTATAGAGCCACATAGCCACTTCATGCCTTGTGAGTGGGACCCCCTTTCTTCAACTCATCTGGGTTTGTCATGGAATTACACTCCTTGTAGACGTTTGAGACTATTAGTCATCCCTGATGGAGCATATACACCTAGCAAAGTCCAATTATCCTCAAACATGATCATCTCCATCTATTATAGACTATCTAAAATCCTTTGCTTGGGCCTTACTCCACATTTTGGAATATAGTAATAATGCCATGTAACCATCTTTGTTTTCTACTGGCTTTAAATTGTAGCATGAATATGTGCATAGGCCATGCATCCATCTTGTGCTAGCTTTGGTTTTGGTTACTTTTTGGGTAGATCTTTTTGGCTCATCACCTTGTCATCTTTCCCTAGTCTTGATCTTGTTGGGGTTTGATTTGTACTTGGCCCGTCTTGGCAAAGCACACTTCTTCCCCTCTCTAGACCCTAATCACTAAATGGCTTCTAAGCCTAAGTACCCCCTCTTTCTCTCTCCTTCTTCTTCCACCCCTGCAGCTACCTGGCTGGCCCCACCGTACCCTCTGCTGTTGCCACCCCGAACCCTAACTTCCAGCCCGCTGTCTCTGCAGGCCTGGCTCACTACCGGCCTCTCCTCTCTCCCTCTGGCTCTTTTTGTCTGACCAGACCACCCGCCTTGGCCGCCCTACAGGCACCTGCCTGCCACAGCGTGCAGAACCTTGCGTGAAGAGGGAGGATAAAGTGCTTGAGGCCATGCCTGCACACTCCCCGCAGGCGTCACCTCCCTCCCTGCGCCTTTACACACCACCCCCACGGGCCCTCTGCCTCCTCCGGATGTGTGAGGCCTGGCCCTCCTCTCCCTTGTCCAGCCATCACTTGCAGTGGTGACCTCGGCCTCCACCCGTGTCGCTTCGGCTGGGAGTGAGGTCAGCTCAGCTGAGGTGTGGGGAAGCCGTAAACCTCCCGACCCATGAGTGCCGCGTGGGGAGGAAGGACAGACCCGCCAGAGACCGTGGCGAGGCCAGGCAGCCCTAGAGCAGCCGGCCTCACCATCGCCAGCGTCGCCGGCGTCTCGGCGCCTGTTTTCTGACGCCCTCGGTGAGCACGGCCTCTGAACCGCTCCTTGTGCTGTAGTACGCCCTAGGGCGTTATTCGTTCATCAGGCACACACTTTCACGTGTCGCGGCGGCCCGTCGTCTGCGCTCCTGGCGTCGCGAAACTATGCAAACGCGCGCCCTCCCGGCTTACAAGCAGGCCAGCAGCGATGGCACCGCCACGTCGCCAGTCGATTCCCGACGCGTGCAGCGCCAGCATCCGATGAGCATGTTGTCGTCGAGGCGGTTGAAGAAAATCCTGATGGCGCTTTACCAACCCACATCTGTTGCATCAGCGTGATGCCTTTGGGCCTGATCGGCCTTGATGTCCATTTTGCGAGAAACCCTGTTTGCTTCAAACGCTCAACCAGCGCTCCCCGGCGCTACCCATTAGCACGCCTGGCGCGCCCTACGTCATGAACCTGGTCGCCACAGCCCACACCATCATTCGCTTAGTACGCGTTTATTTCGATGGTGATCAAACCTCCACACATGCTGTCTTGTGCTGGTCGATCAGGTCGTGAGAGGACCCATCTGAAATACGTGCAGGCTAGACGGCATGGACTGCAGGTGACAAAAACTATTTCAGGAAATCCATGTTAAATTCAAATCTTTTCCTAATTAATTCAAATTCAAATACTAATTACAGCTTTAAATAACTTTTCAAATATAAACCCCAAATAATACAAATATTATATGTTTCAAATCAGAAAAAGATGAGGAATTCAAATATGCAATCAAAATATATTTTGAACATTTAAAATTGCAAGTTGATTTAAATTACAATAAAAACGCCCCTTGCTGACTTCAATAATTAATAACTTTTGTTTTATAACTCAAATTTAATAAATAATAATCTAAAATGATTAGCAAGCGAGACCTTTCTGTTTATGCATTCCATAACGGTTTGATTTTGAAGCATGCATCATATATAATATATTGTTGGACAGCAACAATTGCCTTTTGAATAAATTGGGGCCAAAACTAAATAAAATGGTTTATTCTTGTGAACACACACCTCACCCATGCCATGCTACTTTTTTGCCATGCAAATTGTGCATCATTCATCATGGCATATGATTGTTTTATGACGCATTTATTCATATGCTTTGTGCTCTTTATTTATATGGTGGCCCTTGTTTGTTTGGTTCTTCTAACCCCGAATAAATATTTGAGGGGATATATCAAGAGAACCGAGACTACTGAATCCATCCTTTAGCTAAGCTGGCGGGCTGCCGGCAAAGACACTACCACATGCTTGCTGCATATAGTACCTTTACTCCCATCTTATTCTTGCATCATTGAGTCAGCGATTGCATTAAAGCTGAATCCCAAAAGTATTGCATATGCCTTTATTTCGTTGCAAACCCGATCTTGTCCCCATCCATGAGCCACTACTCGGGAGTTGTTTGAGCCGCTCTGCGGGCGTAGATGACGACATGTGTGTAGGGATATGTGAGTGTCGATGGAAGATAACGAGGTATAAACAACAACACAGGGTAGTAATGGGATAACTTGCAATGAAAGTGGCACGTTGAGCGTATCATATACGTTGTTTGGTTTTTTATGCTCACTTGTGTCAAAATAAGACCCAGTACTTGATTCATGTTCCAGAATATTGGCGCTATCCACATCCGGAGGCTTATGGACCCCCACGAGCAGAGCTTGAGTTCATTCTTATTTCTTGGGAAATACAACTAGTTTGAGGTTTTGTGCCCTATCCTGTACCTATGTACTTTCTTTGCTTTATTCCCCGATTGTGTGAGGAGCACGCTGTATGTCTGTATTTAGGGCTGGAGTGTGTTTTCGATGTCGTGAGTCCCGGTTTGGGATCTCGTCGTTCTATGGTTCCTAGCCATTGGCGCAAACCTTGTATAGTCCGTCTCGAGGTCAGCTAACTCCGTTAGCGGGTAGCAACAATAAATGGGGTGGCCCCACGAAATATTTACAAGATCATAGTTGCTTTGTCGTTATTTGCCTCGTTGGGTTTTGATTTGGTTTTCGAGGCATATCAGTGTGTGTTGCTATTTGTGCACCACTAAGGTCAAAAACTTTCTGAAAGCCGTGTCCATGATTTATGGGCGACTTGGGCACAGGTTTCTCGATCAGGTAAACGGCATAACTAAAAGTGCAACTTATAAATTGCCAATGAACTAGGTACTTGATATTAAATAATGCGATACTCACGGAATGGATAATAAAACTGCCATAGCGGATGGAAATGTTACGTCCTTCCTGCGTGTTCCCGACAAAAAGCGTGAGAGGAGGATGAATCATTGAATTACCTTCATAAGCTATTATAAGCTGTTGTATTTACCCAATTCCACGGACATCAAATCCCATCTACATGGTTAAGCGGATGGTTAGCGGCTATCTATATAGGGTACTGGTTTATCTTTTCTTTTGCAATTCGTCACCCAGATTGTGTCCCCTTTAGAGCATAAGACTTGCTGCAGAGTACCTAGGGTCTCACCGCGATAAGTGTGATTTCGGATAGAGCGGTACACCCTACGCCAAGATGAATCTCTTTGGGTGAAGGCGGAGATAGCCCGATGTAAGGCGCGATCATTACGGTGTAGAGGTCGAGAACTGGCGGGGATCCGTGAGATCAAGTGAGCGGAGATGTGTGCTTATTATAGAGCATCTTATTCGTTGCTTCTTATCCATTACTCGGATTATGTTTCACCAAGCTTGATACTCTGTTGAATGATGTATGAGGGAGATATCTACACTATTATCTATCTGAGATGTTTACGGATCTTTATGATACAATTTACTATATTTCCTTTCTTTTTAGATGGAATGGCTTTCGATGTATACACTATTGTATGGTGGCTTGCATACATACTCGGCATGTATGTAGTTGATCCCTTCGCTTCCTGATCCATACCCGTTCTTGTCCGATGTTTGAAATGGTTGGGGCAGCCCGAAAGGTCTACTGTGAGTAGCATTTAATTTATTACTATTTCAACCATTTTATTGGGGCTTGTACTAGGGGCGTAATTCACGAGGCCATGATTTATGAAAGAACACATACAATTACTATAGTAGTCCACTAGCAGTTTGTGAAAGGAACAAGCATGCAGTAATTAGTGGATCCATGTGTTTTGAAAAAGAACATATGTAATTACTACGGTGGATCGCCTTGGTTTATGGAAAGAAATACATATCTGTATTGATGACTTGCATTTGGTGGATCATATGTGGTTCGTGAAGAACTTACGTACACGATGGCGTTGATTGATCCGCGTAATGGTTTGTGGTAGAGACATATACGACCTGTTATTTGGTGGATCCATGGTTTTGTGAAAGACACACGTACAATGATTCTAATTGGTCCAGCATGTGTTTGTAGACTTACAACGCCTGCAATGACTAATTATAAGTTACATATGTGGTTTCGAAAAGAACCGTTCTGATGATTAATTGACTCCTTGCAGCACATAGAAGAACATATATACAATGACTCTGATGGGTCCATGTGGTTTATTGAAAAGAACACATGCAATGGCATTATGGATCATGTGTTTATGAAAGAAAGAGTGATGGACATGCAATGACTCACGGTGGATCCATAAACATGGTTTGTGAAAGAACCACAAATTTCAATGGCAGTGCGGATCTATATGTGGTTTGTGAAAAGAACACGTACACAATGACATTGGTGGATCATGTGTTTATGAAATATAGGACATGCGGCCAATAGTGGATCCATATGTGGTTTGTGAAAAGAACACGCATACTGATTGATTCTAGTGCTAGTTTTTAGTATAAGAACGCGTACAATGACTCTGAGTGGGTCCATATATATCGTTTGCCAAAGAACACATCTGATACAGCATTGGTGGATCCATATGTGATTAGTGAAAGAACACACATTTCAATGACACAAGTGAGTCGTGTGTGGTTTGTGAAAGACATACCAATGAAATTAATTACAGATCATGTATTGTTTGTGAAAGAACATACATGAACCTTATAATGCTGGATCCATATATGTGGTTTGTGAAAAGAAACACACATGCAATTACTATGGATCCATATGTGGTTTCAATGAAAAAGAACACACGTATTACAATTACTATAGTGGATCCATGTGTTTTATGAAAAGAACATGTACATGTAATTACTCCTGATGAATCCATATGTGGTTTGCTGGAAGAGAATACATATGCAATGACATTTAATTGGATCATATATGTGGCTCATGAAAGAACTACACATACAATGACATTGGTTGATCCATATGTGGTTTGTTGAAAAGAACATACATGCAATGACATTGGTGGATCCATGTGGTTTTAATGAAAAGAACACATGTACAATGAACTCTAGTCAGATCCATATGTGGTTTGTGAAAACAACATACATGCAATGACTCTAGTATGGATCCATATGAGGTTTGTGAAAGAAAAAGAACACAGATGCAATGAGATTGTTGGATCCATGTGTAAAACATTTGTGAAAAGAACTTATATATGCAATGACTCTAGTGGGTCAATATGTGGTTTGTGCAAAAGAACACACATGGAATGACATTGAGTGAATCCATGTGTTTCATAGAAAAGAACAGACGTACAATGACTCTGGTGGATCCATATGTGGTGCATGAAAGAACACACATGCAATGACATTGATTGATCCATATGTGGTTTGTGAAAAGAACATACATGCAATGACATTGCATTGGATCCATATGGTTTGTGAAAAGAACACACGTACAATGACTCCTAGTGGATCCATATGTGGTTTGTGAGCTTGCATACGTACAATGACTCTAGTGGATCCATATGTGGTTTGTGAAAAGAACTGCAGATGCAATTGACATTGGTGGATCCATGTGTTTAGTGAAAAGAACATACGGCGCAATGACTCTAGTGGGTTCATATGTGGTTTGTGAAAAGAACACATGCAATGACATTAAGGTGGATCCATGTGTTTTATGAAATGAAGCAGTTGACATGCAATGCCTCTGGTGGATCCATATGTGGTTTGTGAAAGGACACACATTTCCATGACACTTGTGGATCCATATGTGGTTTTGTTAAAAGAACACACATGCAATGACATTGGTGGATCCATGTGTTTTTGGCTTGAAATAACGGAACGTACACGTGACTCTAGTGGAACCATATGTGGTTTGTGAAAAGAACACATATGCAATAACTCTAGTGCTGGTTTTAGTATAAGAACACACATGCAATGAAACTCTAGTGGGTCCATGGTTCATGAAAGAACACATCATCCAATGAAATTGGTGGATCCATATATTGTTTGTGAAAAGAACAGCACCGCATGACTATAGTGGATCCATATGTGGTTTGAAAAGAACACCCATGCAAGCGGCCTTCGTCCATAGCGTGGTTTATCAAAAGCACACATGCAATAACATTGGTGGATCCATGGTTTATGAAAAAGAACACATGTACACGATTACTATAGTGGATCCATATGTGGTTTGTGGAAAGAACACACATACTGATGGCATTGATGGATCCATATGTAGTTCATGAAAAGAACACACATCAATGGCATTGGTTGATCCATATATGGTTTGTGAAAGAACACACATCATCAATGGCATTGGTTGATCCATATATGGTTTGTGAAAAGAACATACTGTACAATGACTCTGGTCATATGGATCCATATATGGTTTGTGAAAAGAACATACGTACAATGACATTGGTGGATCCATGTGGTTTGTGAAAAGAACACTTTACATACAATGACTGACTAGTGGATCCATATGTGGTTTGTGAAAACAACATACATGCAATGGCTCTGAAGTGGATCCATATGTGGTTTTATGAAAAGAACACAAGATACAATGACATTGGTGGATCCATGTGTTTAGTGAAAAGAACATACATGCAATGACTCTAGTGGGTCCATATGTGGTTTTGTGAAAAGAACACACATGCAAGCCATTACATTGGTCGATCATGTGTTTTATGAAATGAACAGGACATACAATGACTACTGGTGGATCCATATGTGGTTTGTCTGTAAAAGGACACACATTTCAATGACACTTGTGGATCCATATATGGTTTGTGAAAAGAACACACATGCGGCATTGGTGGATCCATGTGTTTTATGAAAATAACAGACATAGCCCAGCTGACTCTAGTGGATCCATATGTGGTTGTGAAAAGAACACATATGCAATGACTCTCTAGTGCTGGTTTTAGTATAACAAAACACACATGCAGTGACTCTGAAGTGGCTCCATATGTGGTTTGTGAAAAGAACACACATGCAATGACATTAGGTGGATCCATATGTGGTTTGTGTAAAGAACACACATGCACAATTACTATAGTGGATCCATGTGTTTTATGAAAAGAACATACATGTAATTACTCTATTGAGATCCATATGTGGTTTGTGAAAAGAACACACATGCAATTACTATAGTGGATCATATGTGGTTTGTGAAAAGAACACACATACAATTACTATAGTGGATCCATGTGTTTTATGAAAAGAACATACATGTAATTACTCTGATGGATCCATATGTGGTTTGTGGAAAAGAATACATATGCAATGACATTGGTGGATCCATATGTGGCTCATTAGAAAGAACACACATGCAATGACATTGGTTGATCCATATGTGGTTTGTGAAAGAACATACGGCTGCAATGACATTGGTGGGTCCATAATGGTTTAATGAAAGAACACACATGCAATGACTCTGATGTGGATCATATGTGGTTTGTGAAACAACATACAGCCACAATGACTCTAGTGGATCCATATGAGAGGTTTGTGAAAGAACATAGATCTGCACGATGAGATTGCTGGATCCATGTTTTGTGAAAGAACATATATGCAATGACTCTAGTAGGTCCAATATGTGGTTTGTGCAATGCAATGACATTAGAGTGGATCCATATGTTTTATGAAAAAAACAGAGACATGCAATGACTCTTGGTGGATCCATATGTAGTTTGTGAAAAGAACACACATGCAATGACATTTAGTACAGTTCATGAAAAAGAATAGACTGTCCGCAGTAACCTATGTGGATCCATGTGAAGTTCATGAGAAGAACATACATGCAACCACATTAAGGTGGATCTACATATCTGATTCATAGAAATGAATACACACATGTCTGATGACATTGGTTGATCCATATGTGGTTTAATAGAAAAAAGAATTTATACATGCAATGACATTGGTGGATCCATATGGTTTTGTGAAAAGAACTCACATGTGCTCTGAGTGGATCCATATGTAGTTTGTGTGAAGAACACATGCAGTGACTCTAGGCATGGTTAGTGAAAGAACATACATGCAATGAAGCTCTAAATGGATCCATATGTGGTTTCTTGGAAAGAAAAGAACACAGTCTCTACATTGAGTGGATCCTCAATGTGTTTGGTGAAATAGGAACATACATGCAATATGACTCTAGTGGAGGTTTCATATGTGTGTTTGTAGAAAGAGAACACACATGCAATGACATTAGTGGATCCATGTGGTTGTTTAGACCAGAGGACATGCTATGACAGACTGGTTCATGGAAGAGAACACACAGTAATGCCTCACAGGTGAATCCATATGTGGTTTTGTGAAAGACACACATTTCACATTGACTTGTGTAGATCCATATGTAATTTATGAAAAAGATACACACATGCAATGACATTGGTGGATCCATGTGTTTTATGAGAAGAACACACATGCAATAACAATGGGTGTGGTTCATGAAAGAACAGCACAATGACAATCTAGTGGATCATATGTGGTTTTGTGAAAACAGAACACATGACAGTGACTCTAGTGCTGGTTCATGGTATGAAAACACATGGATGGCAGCTCTAGTGTAGCTCCATATGTGGTTTGTGAAAAGAACATACACATACTAGCTGACATTGAAGGGTGGATCCATATGTGGTTTGTGTAAGAACATACATACATTGACTCTGTGCTAGTTTCATGAAAAGAACACACATGCAATGACATTGGTGGATCCATATGTGGTTTGTGAGAAGAACACACATGCAATGACTCTAGTGGATCCATGTATGTGTGGTTTGTGCAAGAAACAACACATGCAATAACCTAGTGGATCGTTGGTTATGAAAGAACACACATTCAATGACTTGTGGTGGATCCATGTGTAGTTTGTAGAAAGGAGAACGGACATGCAATTACTATAGTGGATCCTATGTGGTTTGTGAAAAGAACAAACATGCAATGGCATTGGTGGATACATGTGTTGTTATGAAAAGAACATACATTTGCAATTACTCTGGTGGATCCATATGTGGTTTGTGGAAAGAATACATATGCAATGACATTGTGGTTAATGAAAGAATAGTCACGTACGTGAAACACATTGGATCCATATGTGGTTCTGCGAAAGAACACATGCAATGACATTGGTTGATCCATATGTGGTTTGTGAGATAGAAACTGACGTCTGCGTCTACTTGGGTGTAAGTTCATGAAAAGAACATGCAATGACATTGGTGGATCCATGTGGTTTGTGGTTTTATGGAAAGAGAGCAGAGACTTGTGACCTTTGGGTATGGTTCATAAAAGAACACACAGCGTCTGCAATGATTCTCTTGGATCCATATGTGGTTTGTGAAAACAACATACATGTAATGACTCTAGTGGATCACCATGTAGTTTTCGAAAAGAACCGCAGTCTGTAGAGATTGAGTGGCTCCATGTGCTTTGTGAAAGAACCCATGATGCAATGACTTTCAAATGGGTCCATATGTGGTTTTGTGAAAAGAACACACTGTGTGTGACATTGGTGGATCCATGTGTTTTATGAAAGAACAAACATACAACCAGCTTTTGGTGGGATCCATATGTGGTTTGTTGAAAAATTAAGAAAATTTCAATGACCTTGGTGGATCTATATGTATGGTTTGTGAAAAGAACACACATGTAACAATTGACATTGGTGGATCCATGAACTTTGTTTTATGAAGACACGGCTAATGTACTGTGGAAATAACAGACATGCAATGACTCTAGTGGATCCATGTGTGGTTTGTGAAAGGCACACATGCAATGATTCTAGTGTAGTTTTGTGATATAAGAACACGCATGCAATGACTCTAGTGGGTCCATATGTAGGTTTGTGAAAATAACTTACATGCAATGACATTGGTGGATCCATATGTTCATGGCGGTGCCATTGCGGTGCGGTTGTGAAAGAACACATTTCAATGACTTCTTTGGTGGATCCATATGTGGTTTGAAAGAAAAGAACACACACATGCAGTGAAATCACTAGGTATGATCCATATGTTGTTTATGAAAAGAACATACATACTGCCTTGACTATAATGGCATATCTGGTTTGTGAAAGAACACACATGCAATGACCTTTGGTGGATCCATTGGTTCATGAAAAGAACACACATGCAATGACCTTGGTGGATCCATGTGTGGTTATGAAAAGAACGCATGTAATCACCTTTAGTGGATCCATGTGTGGTTCATGAAAAGAACACACATGCAATGACACTGGTGGATCCATGTGGCAGTTCATGAAAAGAACACACATGCAATGACATTTGTTGTATCCTTATGTGGTTTATGAGAAAGAACACATGCACTAACTCGAGATATGGTTCATGAAAAACACACTGTACATGACACTAGTGGATCCTTATGTGGTTTAGAAGAACATACATGCAATGACTCTGCTATGGTTCAAGAAAAGAACCCACATGCAATGACACTAGTGGATCCATGTGGTTTATTGAAAACAGAACATGCAATCACACTAGGTGGATCCATGTGTGGGTTGTTTAGAAGAGCGTCTTAATGACACTAGGTGTGGTTCATGAAAGAATAGACATGCAATGACACTGGTGGATCCTTATGGGTTTGTTTACAAGAACACACACAATGACTCTAGCTATGGTTCATGAAAAGAACACACATGCAATGACACTGGTGGATCCATGTGTGGTTCATGAAGGAACACATCCAATGACAGGTGGATCCATGTGTGGTTTGTTTAGAGAACAGACATACAATGACACTGCTATGATTCATGAGAAGAACACACATGCAATGAAATTGAGTGGATCCATGTGGTTTGTGAGAAGAACACACATGCAATGACTCTCTGGTTGTGGTAGAAAAGAACATTGCTGACTGCTGGTGGATCCATGTGTGGTTCATGAGAACACACATGCAATGACACTGGTGAATCCTTATGTGGTTTGTGACAGAACATACATGCAATGACTCTAGCTATGATTCATGAAAGAACACACATGCAATGACACAGGTGAATCCATGTGTGGTTTGAGAAAAGAACACACCAATGACACAAGGTGGATCCTTATGTGGTTGTTTTAGAAGAACACATGCAATGTCTCTAGTTGTAGTTCATGAAAGAACACACATGCAATGACACTTTGGTGGATCCATGTAGTTCATGAGAATAACACATATCAATGACACTCGTGGATCCATGTGGTTTTGTTTAGAAGGAACATACATGCAATGACATTGGCTGTGGTTCATGAGAAGAACACACATTAAATGAAATTGGTGGAGACATGTGTGGTTTGTGAAGAACACACATGCAATGACACTTGGTGGATCCTTATGTGGTTTGTGGAGCAGAACATACATGCAATGAATCTAGCTATGGTTCATGAAAAGAGCACACACAATGACACTTGTGGATCCATGTGGTTTGTGAAAAAACACACATGCAATGACACTAGGTGGATCCATGTGTGATTTATTTCACAGAATAGACATGCAATGACTTGGTGTGTGGTGGTTCATGAAAAGAACACACACATGCAATGACTCTAGCTACGGTTCATGAAAAGAACACACATGCAATGACACCTTGGTGGATCCATGTGTGGTTCATGAGAAGAACACATCAATGACACTAGGTGGATCCATGTGTGGTTCATGAAAAGAACACATGCAATGACATGGTGGATCCATGTAGTTTGTGAAAAGAGAACAGACATCTGAAATGACTGGTGTGTAGTTCATGAAAACAACACGCATGCAATCACCTAGGTGATCCATATGTGGTTTGGTTAGAAGAATATGCAATGACTTAAGTTCAAGTTCATGAAAAGAACACACATGCAATGACACTAGTGGATCCATGTGTGGTTTGTTAGAAGAACATACATGCAATGACGTGGTGTGGTTCATGAAAAAACACACATGCAATGACAGGTGGATCCTTATGTGGTTTGTGAGAATAACATACATCTGATGACTCTAGCTATGGTTCATAGAAAGAACACACATGCAATGACACTAGTGGATCCATATGGTTTCTGAAAAGAACACACATGCAGCGACACTAGTGGATCCATGTGTGGTTTGTTTGAAAACAGACATGCAATGACACTAGGTGTGGTTCATGAAAAGAACACACATGCAATGACACTGGTGGATCATATGTGTTGTTTAGAAAGAACACACATGCAATGTCTCTAGCTGTGGTTCATGAAAAGAACACACATGCAATGACACTGGTGTATCCATGTGTGGTTTGTGAGAAGAACACACATGCAATCACACTAGGTGGATCCATATGTGGTTTGTGGAAAGAACACACATGCAATGAATCAGCTATGGTTCATGAAAGAACAAACATGCAATGACACTGGTGGATCCATGTGTGGTTCATGAAAAGAACAGACATGCAATCACACTGGTGGATGTGGTTCATGAAAGAACACACATCCAATGACAGTGGATCCATGTGGTTTGTGGTAAGAACACACATGCAATGACAGTGGTTCATGAAAAGAACACACATGCAATGACACTGGTGTATCCTTATGTGGTTTGTGAGAAGAACACACATGCAATGACTCTACCTATGGTTCGTGAAAAGAACACACATGCAATGCCACTAGAGGATCCATGTGTTGTTTATGGAAAGAACAGACATGCAATGACTCTAGCTGTTGTTCATGAAAAGAACAGACATGCAATGACACTGGTGGATCCATGTCTGGTTCATGAGAAGAACACACATGCAATGATACTGGTGGATCCTTATGTGGTTTGTGAGAAGAACAGGCATGCAATGACACTGGTGGATCCATGTGTGGTTTGTGAAAAGAACAGACATGCAATAACACTAGGTGGATCCATGTGTGGGTTGTTTAGAGGAACAAACGTGCAATGACACTGGGTGTGGTTCATGAAAAGAACAGACATGCAATCACACTGGTGGATCCTTATGTGGTTTGTTTAGAAGAACACACATGCAATGATTGTAGCTGTGGTTCATGAAAAGAACACACATGCAATGACACTGGTGGATCCATGTATGGTTTGTGAAAAGAACAGACATGCAATCACACTGGGTGTGGTTCATGAAAAGAACACACATCCAATGACACTGGTGGATCCATGTGTGGTTTGTGGAACGAACAAACATGCAATGACTCTAGGTGTGGTTCATGCAAAGAACACACATGCAATGACACTAGTGTATCCTTATGTGGTTTGTGAGAAGAACACAAATGCAATGACTCTAGCTTTGGTTCATGAAAAGAACACACATACAATGACACTGGTGGATCCTTATGTGGTTTGTGAGAAGAACATACATGCAATGACTCTAGCTATGGTTCATGAAAAGAACACACATGCAATGACACTAGTGGATCCATATGTGGTTTGTGAAAAGAACACACATACAATGACACTAAGTGGATCCATGTATGCTTTGTTTAGAGGAATAGACATGCAATGACACTAGGTGTGGTTCATGAAAAGAACAGACATGCACCAACACTGGTGGATCCTTATGTGGTTTGTTTAGAAGAACACACATGCAATGTCTCTAGCTGTGGTTCATGAGAAGAACACACATCCAATGACACTGGTGGATCCCTGTTTGGTTTGTGGAAAGAATAGACATCAATGACACTAGGTGGATCCATGTGTGGTTTGTGGAAAGAACAGACATGCAATGACTCTAGCTATGGTTCATGAAAAGAACAGACATGGAATGACACTGGTGGATCCATGTGTGGTTCATGAGAAGAATAGACATGCAATCACACTGGGTGTTGTTCATGAAAAGAACACACATCCAATGACACTGGTGGATCTATGTCTAGTTTGTGGTAAGAACAGACATGCAATGACACTGGGTGTGGTTCATGAAAATAACACACATGCAATGACACTGGTGTATCCTTATGTAGTTTGTGAGAAGAACACACATGCAATGACTCTAGCTATGGTTCGTGAAAAGAACACACATGCAATGACACTAGAGGATCCATGTGTGGTTTGTGGAAACAACAGACATGCAATGACTCTAGCTGTGGTTCATGAAAAGAACAGACATGCAATGACATTGTGGATCCATGTGGTTCATGAGAAGAACAGACATGCAATGACACTAGGTGTGGTTCATGAAAAGAACACACATGCAATGATACTGGATCCTTATGTGGTTTACGAGAAACGGAGCAGTACATGCAATGACTCTAGCTATGGTTCAAGAAAAGAACACACATGCAATGACACTAGTGGATCCATGTGTGGTTTGTGAAAAGAACAGACATGCAATCACACTAGGTGGATCCATGTGTGGGTTGTTTAGAGGAACATACTTGCAATGACACTGGGTGTGGTTCATGAAAACAACAGACATGCAATGACACTGGTGGATCCTTCTATGGTTTATGTAGAAGAACACACATGCAATGATTCTAGCCGTGGTTCATGAAAAGAACACACATGCAATGACTCTGGTGGATCCATGTGTGGTTTGTGAAAAGAACACATGCAATCACACTGGGTGTGGTTCATGAAAGAACACACATCCAATAACACCGGTGGATCCATGTGTGGTTTGTGGAAAGAAACAGGACATGCAATGACACTGTGTGGTTCATGAAAGATAACACATGCAATGACATTGGTGTATCCTTATGTGGATAGTGAGAAGAACACACATGCAATGACTCTAGTTGTGGTTCATGAAAAAAACACATAGGCAATAACACTAGTGGATCCTTATGTGGTTTGTGAGAAGAACATACATGAAATGACTCTAGCTATGGTTCATGAAAAGAACACACATGCAATGACACTGGTGAATCCATGTGTGGTTTGAGAAAAGAACACAACACAATGACACAAGGTGCATCCATGTGTGGTTTGTTTAGAGGAACATACAGGCAATGACACTGGGTGTGGTTCATGAAAAGAACAGACATGCAATGACATTAGTGGATCCTTGTGTGGTTTGTATAGAAGAACACACATTCAATGTATCTAGTTGTGGTTCATGAAAAGAACACACATGCAATGATATTGGTGGATCCATGTGTGGTTCATGAGAAGAACACACATCCAATGACACTGGTGGATCCCTGTGTAGTTTGTGGAAAGAATAGACATCAATGACACTAGGTGGATCCATGTGTGGTTTGTGGAAAGAACAGATATGCAATGACTCTAGCTATGGTTCATGAAAAGAACAGACATGCAATGACACTGGTGGATCCATGTGTGGTTCATGAGAAGAACAGACATGCAATCACATTGGGTGTGGTTCATGAAAAGAACACACATCCAATCACACTGGTGTATCCATGTCTGATTTGTGGTAAGAACAGACATGCAATGACACTGGGTGTGGTTCATGAAAATAACACACATGCAATGACACTGGTGGATCCATGTGTGGTTCATGAGAAGAACAGACATACAATCACATTGGGTGTGGTTCATGAAAAGAACACACATCCAATCACACTGGTGGATCCATGTCTGGTTTGTGGTAAGAACAAACATGCAATGACACTGGGTGTGGTTCATGAAAATAACACACATGCATTGACACTGGTGTATCCTTATGTGGTTTGTGAGAAGAACACACATGCAATGACTCTAGCTATGGTTCGTGAAAAGAACACACATGCAATGACACTAGAGGATCCATGTGTGGTTTGTGGAAACAACAGGCATTCAATGACTCTAGCTGTGGTTCATGAAAAGAACAGACATGCAATGACACTGGTGGATCCATGTCTGGTTCATGAGAAGAACACACATGCAATGACACTAGGTGTGGTTCATGAAAAGAACACACATGCAATGATACTGGTGGATCCTTATGTGGTTTGTGAGAAGAACAGACATGCAATGACTCTAGCTATGGTTCAAGAAAAGAACACACATGCAATGACACTGGTGGATCCATGCGTGGTTTGTGAAAAGAACAGACATGCAATCACACTAGGTGGATCCATGTGTGGGTTGTTTAGAGGAATATACGTGCAATGACATTGGGTGTGGTTCATGAAAAGAACAGACATGCAATGTCACTGGTGGATCCTTCCGTGGTTTGTTTAGAAGAACACACATGCAATGATTCTAGCCGTGGTTCATGAAAAGAACACACATGCAATGACACTGTTGGATCCATGTGTGGTTTGTGGAAAGAACAGACATGCAATGACACTAGGTGTGGTTCATGAAAAGAACATGCATGCAATGACACTTGTGTATCCTTATGTGGTTTGTGAGAAGAACACACATGCAATGACTGTAGCTGTGGTTCATGAAAAAAACACATAGGCAATGACACTAGTGGATCCTTATGTGGTTTGTTAGAAGAACATACATGAAATGACTCTAGCTATGGTTCATGAAAAGAACACACATGCAATGACACTGGTGAATCCATGTGTGGTTTGAGAAAAGAACACAATACAATGACACTAGGTGGATCCATGTGTGGTTTGTTTAGAGGAACATACATGCAATGACACTGGGTGTGGTTCATGAAAAGAACAGACATGCAACGACAGTGGTGGATCCTGATGTGGTTTGTTTAGAAGAACACACATGCAATGTCTCTAGTTGTGGTTCATGAAAAGAACACACATGCAATGACACTGGTGGATCCATGTGTGGTTCATGAGAAGAACACACATGCAATGACACTGGTGGATCCTTATGTGGTTTGTGAGCAGAACATACATGCAATGACTCTACCTATGGTTCATGGAAAGGACACACATGCAATGACATAGGTGAATCCATGTGTGGTTTCAGA
Source organism: Avena insularis (assembly GCA_023614405.1). Taxonomy (NCBI): domain Eukaryota; kingdom Viridiplantae; phylum Streptophyta; class Magnoliopsida; order Poales; family Poaceae; genus Avena; species Avena insularis. The sequence continues at coordinate 623,744 of JAJUPC010000183.1, read as the reverse complement.
AAAGAACACAATACAATGACACTAGGTGGATCCATGTGTGGTTTGTTTAGAGGAACAGACATGCAATGACACTGGGTGTGGTTCATGAAAAGAACATACATGCAACCACACTGGTGGATCCTTATGTGGTTTGTTTAGAAGAACACACATGCAATGTCTCTAGTTGTGGTTCATGAAAATAACACACATGCAATGACACTGGTGGATCCATGTGTGGTTCATGAGAAGAACACATATCCAATGAAACTAGTGGATCCATGTGTGGTTTGTTTAGAGGAACAGACATGCAATGACACTGGTTGTGATTCATGAGAAGAACACACATTAAATGAAATTGGTGGAGACATGTGTGGTTTGTGAGAAGAACACACATGCAATGTCTCTAGTTGTGGTTCATGAAAAGAACACACATGCAATGACAATGGTGGATCCATGTGTGGTTCATGAGAAGAACACATATCCAATGACACTAGTGGATCCATGTGTGGTTTGTTTAGAGGAACAAACATGCAATGACACTGGCTGTGATTCATGAGAAGAACACACATTAAATGAAATTGGTGGAGACATGTGTGGTTTGTGAGAAGAACACACATGCAATGACTCTAGTTGTGGTTCATGAAAAGAACACACATGCAATGACACTGGTGGATCCATGTGTGGTTCATGAGAAGAACACACATGCAATGGCACTGGTGGATCCTTATGTGGTTTGTGAGCAGAACATACATGCCATGCATCTAGCTATGGTTCATGAAAATAACACACATGCAATGACACTTGTGGATCCATGTGTGGTTTGTGAAAAGAACCCACATGCAATGACACTAGGTGGATCCATGTGTGGTTTGTTTACAGGAACAGACATGCAATGACACTGGGTGTGGTTCATGAAAAGAACACACATGCAATGACTCTAGCTATGGTTCATGAAAAGAACACACATGCAACACTGGTGGATCCATGTGTGGTTCATGAGAAGAACACACATGCAATCACACTAGGTGTGGTTCATGAAAAGACCACACATGCAATGACATTGGTGGATCCATGTGGTTTGTGAGAAGAACAGACATGCAATGACTCTAGCTATGGTTCATGAAAACAACACGCATGCAATGACACTGGTGGTTCAATGTGTGGTTTGTGAATAGAATAGACATGCAATCACACTAGGTGGATCCATGTGTGGTTTGTTTAGAGGAACAGACATGCAATGACACTGGGTGTGGTTCATGAAAAGAACGGACATGCAATGAAACTAGTGGATCCTTATGTGGTTTGGTTAGAAGAACACACATGCAATGACTCTAGCCGTGGTTCATGAAAAGAACACACATGCAATGACACTGGTGGATCCATGTGTGGTTTGTGAAAAGAACATACATGCAATCACACTGGGTGTGGTTCATGAAAAGAACACACATCCAATGACACTGGTGGATCCATGTGTGGTTTGTGGAAAGAATAGACATGCAATGACACTGGGTGTGGTTCATGAAAAGAACACACATGCAATGACACTGGTGTATCCTTATGTGGTTTGTGACAAGAACACAAATGCAATGACTCTAGCTGTGGTTCATGAAAAGAACACACATGCAATGACAGTGGTGGATTCTTATGTGGTTTGTGAGAAGAAATACATGAAATGACTCTAGTTATGGTACATGAAAAGAACACACATGCAATGACACTGGTGGATCCATGTGTGGTTTGTGAAAAGAACACACATGCAATGACACTAGGTGGATCCATGTGTGGTTTGTTTAGAGGAACAGACATGCAATGACACTAGGTGTGGTTCATGAAAAGAACAGACATGCAACGACACTGGTGGATCCTTATGTGGTTTGTTTAGAAGAACACACATGCAATGTCTCTTGCTGTGGTTCGTGAAAAGAACACACATCCAATGACACTGGTGGATCCATGTGTGGTTTGTGGAACAAACAGACATGCAATGTCTCTAGTTGTGGTTCACGAAAAGAACAGACATGCAATGACACTGGTGGATCCATGTGTGGTTCATGAGAAGAACACACATCTAATGACATTGGTGGATCCATGTGTGGTTTGTTTAGAGGAACAGACATGCAATGACACTGGCTGTGGTTCATGAGAAGAACACACATGCAATGACACTAGTGGATCCATGTGTGGTTTGTGAGAAGAACACACATGCAATGACTCGAGCTGTGGTTCATGAAAATAACACACATGCAATGACACTGGTGGATCCATGTGTGGTTCATGAGAAGAACACACATGCAATGACACTGGATGTGGTTCATGAAAAGAACACACATGCAATGACACTGGTGGATCCTTATGTGGTTTGTGAGAAGAACAGACATGCAATGACTCTAGCTACGGTTCATGAAAAGAACACACATGCAATGACACTGGTGGATCCATGTGTGGTTTGTGAACAGAACAGCCATGCAATCACACTAGGTGGATCCATGTGTGGTTTGTTTAGAGGAACAGACATGCAATGACACTGGGTGTGGTTCATGAGAAGAAGAGACATGCAATGACACTGGTGGATCCTTTTGTGGTTTTTTAGAAGAACACACATGCAATGACTCTAGCCGTGGTTCATGAAAAGAACACACATGCATTGACAGTGGTGGATCCATATGTGGTTTGTGAGAAGAAAATACATGAAATGACTCTAGTTATGGTACATGAAAAGAACACACATGCAATGACACTGGTGGATCCATGTGTGGTTCATGAGAAGAACACACATGCAATGACACTAGGTGGATCCATGTGTGGTTTGTTTAGAGGAACAGACATGCAATGACACTGGCTGTGATTCATGAGAAGAACACACATTAAATGAAATTGGTGGAGACATGTGTGGTTTGTGAGAAGAATACACATGCAATGACTCTAGTTGTGGTTCATGAAAAGAACACACATGCAATGACACTGGTGGATCCATGTGTGGTTCATGAGAAGAACACACATGCAATGACACTGGTGGATCCTTATGTGGTTTGTGAGCAGAACATACATGCCATGACTCTAGCTATGGTTCATGAAAAGAACACACATGCAATGACACTTGTGGATCCATGTGTGGTTTGTGAAAAGAACCCACATGCAATGACACTAGGTGGATACATATGTGGTTTGTTTACAGGAACAGACATGCAATGACGCTGGGTGTGGTTCATGAAAAGAACACACATGCAATGACTCTAGCTATGGTTCATGAAAACAACACACATGCAACACTGGTGGATCCATGTGTGGTTCATGAGAAGAACACACATGCAATCACACTAGGTGTGGTTCATGAAAAGACCACACATGCAATGACATTGGTGGCTCCATGTGGTTTGTGAGAAGAACAGACATGCAATGACTCTAGCTATGGTTCATGAAAACAACACGCATGCAATGACACTGGTGGTTCAATGTGTGGTTTGTGAATAGAATAGACATGCAATCACACTAGGTGGATCCATGTGTGGTTTGTTTAGAGGAACAGACATGCAATGACACTAGGTGTGGTTCATGAAAAGAACGGAGATGCAATGAAACTGGTGGATCCTTATGTGGTTTGGTTAGAAGAACACACATGCAATGACTCTAGCCGTGGTTCATGAAAAGAACACACATGCAATGACACTGGTGGATCCATGTGTGGTTTGTGAAAAGAACAGACATGCAATCACACTGGGTGTGGTTCATGAAAAGAACACACATCCAATGACACTGGTGGATCCATGTGTGGTTTGTGGAATGAATAGACATGCAATGACACTGGGTGTGGTTCATGAAAAGAACACACATGCAATGACACTGGTGTATCCTTATGTGGTTTGTGAGAAGAACACAAATGCAATGACTCTAGCTGTGGTTCATGAAAAGAACACACATGCAATGACAGTGGTGGATCCTTATGTGGTTTGTGAGAAGAAAATACATGAAATGACTCTAGTTATGGTACATGAAAAGAACACACATGCAATGACACTAGGTGGATCCATGTGTGGTTTGTTTAGAGGAAAAGACATGCAATGACACTAGGTGTGGTTCATGAAAAGAACAGACATGCAACGACACTGGTGGATCCTTATGTGGTTTGTTTAGAAGAACACACATGCAATGTCTCTTGCTGTGGTTCGTGAAAAGAACACACATCCAATGACACTGGTGGATCCATGTGTGGTTTGTGGAACAAACAGACATGCAATGACTCTAGTTGTAGTTCGAAAAACAGACATGCAATGACACTGGTGGATACATGTGTGGTTCATGAGAAGAACACACATCTAATGACATTGGTGGATCTATGTGTGGTTTGTTTAGAGGAACAGACATGCAATGACACTGGCTGTGGTTCATGAGAAGAACACACATGCAATGACACTAGTGGATCCATGTGTGGTTTGTGAGAAGAACACACATGCAATGACTCGAGTTGTGGTTCATGAAAAGAACACACATGCAATGACACTGGTGGATCCATGTGTGGTTCATGAGAAGAACACACATGCAATGACACTGGGTGTGGTTCATGAAAATTACACACATGCAATGACACTGGTGGATCCTTATGTGGTTTGTGAGAAGAACAGACATGCAATGACTCTAGCTACGGTTCATGAAAAGAACACACATGCAATGACACTAGTGGATCCATGTGTGGTTTGTGAACATAACAGACATGCAATCATACTAGGTGGATCCATGTGTGGTTTGTTTAGAGGAACAGACATGCAATGGCACTGGGTGTGGTTCATGAGAAGAAGAGACATGCAATGACACTGGTGGATCCTTTTGTGGTTTTTTAGAAGAACACACATGCAATGACTCTAGCCGTGGTTCATGAAAAGAACACACATGCATTGTGATTGTGGATCCATATGTGGTTTGTGAGAAAATACATGAAATGACTCTAGTTATGGTACATGAAAAGAACACACATGCAATGACACTGGTGGATCCATGTGTGGTTTGTGAAAAGAACACACATGCAATGACACTAGGTGGATCCATGTGTGGTTTGTTTAGAGGAACAGACATGCAATGACACTCGGTGTGGTTCATGAAAAGAACAAACATGCAACGACACTGGTGGATCCTTATGTGGTTTGTTTAGAAGAACACAAATGCAATGTATCTACCCGTGGTACATGAAAAGAACACACATGCAATGACACTTGTGGATCCATGTGTCATTTGTGAAAAGAATAGACATGCAATCACACTGGATGTGTTTCATGAAAAGAACACACATCCAATGACACTGGTGGATCCATGTGTGGTTTGTGGAAAGAACAAACATGCAATGACACTTGGTGCGGTTCATGAAAAGAACACACATGCAATGACACTGGTGTATCCTTATGTGGTTTGTGAGAAGAACACAGATGCAATGACTCCAGCTCTGGTTCATGAAAAGAACACACATGCAATGACACTGGTGGATCCTTATGTGGTTTGTGAGAAGAACATACATGCAATGACTCTAGCTATGGTTCATGAAAAGAACACACATGCAATGACACTGGTGGATCCATGTGTGGTTTGTGAAAAGAACACGCATGCAATGACACTAGGTGGATCCATGTGTGGTTTGTGGAAAGAACAGACATGCAATGACTCTAGGTGTGCTTCATGAAAATAACAGACATGCAATGACACTGGTGGATCCATGTGTGGTTCATGAGAAGAACAGACATGCAATCCTGCTTGGGTGTGTGGTTCATGAAAAGAACACACATCCAATGACACTAGTGGATCCATGTGCGGTTTGTGGTAAGAACAGACATGCAATGACACTGGGTGTGGTTCATGAAAAGAACACACATGCAATAACACTAGTGTATCCTTATGTGGTTTGTGAGGAGACCACACATGCAATAACTCTAGCTGTGGTTCGTGAAAAGAACACACATGTAATGACACTGGTGGATCCATGTGTGGTTCGTGGAAAGAACAGACATGCAATGACTCTAGCTGTGGTTCACAAAAAGAACAGACATGCAATGACACTAGTGGATCCATGTGTGGTTCATGAGAAGAACACACCTCTAATGACACTGGTGGATCCATGTGTGGTTTGTTTAGAGGAACAGACATGCAATGACACTGGCTGTGGTTCATGAGAAGAACACACATGCAATGACACTGGTGGATCCATGTGTGGTCTGTGTGAAGAACACACATGCAATGACTCTAGATGTGGTTCATGAAAAGAACACACATGCAATGACACTGGCGGATCCATGTGTGGTTCATGAGAAGAACACACATGCAATGACACTGGGTGTGGTTCTTGAAAAGAACACACATGCAATGACACTGGTGGATCCATGTGGTTTGTGAGAAGAACAGACATGCAATGACTCTAGCTATGGTTCATGGAAAGAACACACATGCAATGACACTGGTGGATCCATGTGTGGTTTGTGAATAGAACAGACATGCAATCACACTAGGTGGATCCATGTGTGATTTTTTTAGAGGAACAGACATGCAATGACACTGGGTGTGGTTCATGAAAAGAATAGACATGCAATGACACTGGTGGATCCTTATGTGGTTTGGTTAGAAGAACACACATACAATGACTCTAGCTGTGGTTCATGAAAAGAACACACATGCAATGACACTGGTGGATCCATGTGTGGTTTGTGAAAAGAATAGACATGCAATCACTGCTGGGTGTGGTTCATGAAAGAACACACATCCAATGACCTTTGGTGGATCCATGTGTGGTTTGTGGAAAGAAACAGGACATGCAATGACACTGGGTGTGGTTCATGAAAAGAACACACATGCAATGAGACTGATGTATCCTTATGTGGTTTCTGAGAAGAACACACATGCAATGACTCTAGCTGTGGTTCATGAAAAGAACACACATGCAATGACACTGGTCGATCCATGTGTGGTTTGTGAAAAGAAAAGACATGCAATCACACTAGGTTGATCCATGTGTGGTTTGTTTAGAGGAACAGACATGCAATGACACTGGGTGTGGTTCATGAAAAGAACGGACATGCAATGAAACTGGTGGATCCTTATATGGTTTGGTTAGAAGAACATACATGCAATGACTCTAGCCGTGGTTCATGAAAAGAACACACATGCAATGACACTGGTGGATCCATGTGTGGTTTGTGAAAAGAATAGACATGCAATCCTGCTGGTGTGGTTCATGAAAAAACACATCCAATGACATTGGTGGATCCATGTGTGGTTTGTGGAAAAACAGACATGCAATGACCTTGGGTGTGGTTCATGAAAAGAAACAGTGCAATGACACTGGTGGATCCTTATGTGGTTTGTTTAGAAGAACACACATGCAATGACTCTTGTTGTGGTTCATGAAAAGAACACACATGCAATGACACTGGTGGATCCATGTGTGGTTTGTGAAAAGAATAGACATGCAATCACACTGGGTGTGGTTCATGAAAAAACACACATCCAATGACATTGGTGGATCCATGTGTGGTTTGTGGAAAGAACAGACATGCAATGACACTGGGTGTGGTTCATGAAAAGAACACACATGAAATGACACTGGTGTATCCTTATGTGGTTTGTGAGAAGAACAGACATCCAATGACTCTAGCTAAGGTTCATGAAAAGAACACACATGCAATGACACTGGTGGATCCTTATGTGGTTTGTGAGAAGAACATACATGCAATGACTCTAGCTATGGTTCATGACAAGAACACACATGCAATGACACTGGTGGATCCATGTGTGGTTCATGAAAAGAACACACATGCAATGACACTAGGTGGATCCATGTGTGGTTTTGTGGAAAGAACAGACATGCAATGCCGCTAGTTGTGGTTCTTGAAAAGAACAGACATGCAATGACATTGGTGGATCCATGTGTGGTTCATGAGAAGAATAGACATGGAATCACACTGGGTGTGGTTCATGAAAAGAACACACATCCAATGACATTGGTGGATCCATGTGTGGTTTGTGGTAAACAGGACATGCAATGACCTTTGGGTGTGGTTCATGAAAAGAACACACATGACACTGGTGTATCCTTATGTGGTTTGTGAGAAGAACACAAATGCAATGACTCTAGCTGTGGTTCATGAAAAGAACACACATGCAATGACACTGGTGGATCCTTATGTGGTTTGTGAGAAGAACATACATGCAATGCCTCTATCTATGGTTCATGAAAAGAACACACATGCAATGACACTACTGGATCCATATGTGGTTTGTGAAAAGAACACACATGCAATGACACTAGGTGGATCCATGTGTGGTTTGTTTAGAGGAACAGACATGCAATGACACTAGGTGTGGTTCATGAAAAGAACTGACATGCAACGACACTGGTGGATCCTTATGTGATTTGTTTAGAAGAACACATGCACTGTCTCTAGCTGTGGTTCATGAAAAGAACACACATGCACTGACACTGGTGGATCCATGTGCGGTTTGTATAAACAGACATGCAATCACACTAGGTGGATCCATGTGTGGTTTGTGGAAAAACAGACATGCAATGACTCTAGCTATGGTTCATGAAAAACGGACATGTACAATGACACTGGTGGATCCATGTGTGGTTCATGAGAAGAACAGACATGCAATCACCTTGGGTGTGGTTCATGAAAAGAACACACATCCATTGACACTTGTTGATCGATGTGTGGTTTTTTGTAAGAACAGTCATGCAATGACTCTCGGTGTGGTTCATGAAAAGAACACACATGCAATGACACCGGTGTATCCTTATGTGGTTTGTGAGAAGAACACACATGCAATGACTCTAGCTGTGGTTCGTGAAAAGAACACATGCAATGACAGGTGGATCCATGTGTGGTTTGTGGAGCGAAACAGGACATGCAATGTCTCTAGTTGTAGTTCACGAAAAACAGACATGCAATGACCTGTTGGATCCATGTGGTTCATGAAGAACATACATCTAATGACATTGGTGGATCCATGTGTGGTTTGTTTAGAGGAGCAGACATGCAATGACCTTTGGGCCGTGGTTCATGAGAAGAACACACATGCAATGACCTTTGGTGGATCCATGTGTGGTTTGTGAGAAGAACACACATGCAATGACTCATGTGGTTCATGAAAAGAACACACATGCAATGACACTGGTGGATCCACGTGTGGTTCATGAGAAGAACACACATGCAATGACACTGGGTGTCGTTCATGAAAAGAACACACATGCAATGACACTGGTGGATCCTTATGTGGTTTGTGAGAAGAACAGACATCCAATGACTCTAGCTACGGTTCATGAAAAGAACACACATGCAATGACACTAGTGGATCCATGTGTGGTTTGTGAACGAAACAGACATGCAATCACACTAGGTGGATCCATGCATGGTTTGTTTAGAGGAACAGACATGCAATGGCACTGGGTGTGGTTCATGAAAAACAGAACAGACATGCAATGACTTTGGTGGATCCTTATGTGGTTTTTTAGAAGAACAAACATGCAATGACTCTAGCCGTGGTTCATGAAAAGAACACACATGCAATGACACTTGGTGGATCCATGTGTGGTTTGTGAAAAGAAACAGACATGCAATCACTGCTTGGGTGTGGTACATGAAAAGAACACACATCCAATGACTTTGGTGGATCCATGTGTGGTTTGTGGAAAGAAACAGACTTGCAATGACACTGGGTGTGGTTCATGAAAAAGACCACACATGCAATGCCACTGGTGTTTCCTTATGTCGTTTGTGAGAAGAACATACATGCAATGACTCTAGCTGGTTCATGAAAAGAACACACATGCATTGTGATGGTGGATCCATATGTGGTTTGTGAGAAGAAAATACATGAAATGACTCTAGTTATGGTACATGAAAAGAACACACATGCAATGACACTAGGTGGATCCATGTGTGGTTTGTTTAGAGGAACAGACATGCAATGGCACTAGGTGTGGTTCATGAAAAGAACAGACATGCAACGACACTGGTGGATCCTTATGTGGTTTGTTTAGAAGAACACACATGCAATGTCTCTTGCTGTGGTTCGTGAAAAGAACACACATCCAATGACACTGGTGGATCCATGTGTTGTTTGTGGAACAAACAGACATGCAATGTCTCTAGTTGTGGTTCACGAAAAGAACAGACATGCAATGACACTGGTGGATCCATGTGTGGTTCATGAGAAGAACACACATCTAATGACATTGGTGGATCCATGTGTGGTTTGTTTAGAGGAACAGACATGCAATGACACTGGCTGTGGTTCATGAGAAGAACACACATGCAATGACACTAGTGGATCCATGTGTGGTTTTTGAGAAGAACACACATGCAATGACTCGAGCTGTGGTTCATGAAAAGAACACACATGCAATGACACTGGTGGATCCATGTGTGGTTCATGAGAAGAACACACATGCAATGACACTGGGTGTGGTTCATGAAAAGAACACACATGCAATAACCTTTGGTGGATCCTTATGTGGTTTGTGAGAAGAACAGACATGCAATGACTCTAGCTACGGTTCATGAAAAGAACACACATGCAATGAAACTGGTGGATCCATGTGTGGTTTGTGAACAGAATAGACATGCAATCACACTAGGTGGATCCATGTGTGGTTTGTTTAGAGGAACAGACATGCAATGGCACTTGGTGTGGTTCATGAGAAGAAGAGACATGCAATGACACTGGTGGATCCTTTTGTGGTTTTTTAGAAGAACACACATGCAATGACTCTAGCCGTGGTTCATGAAAAGAACACACATGCATTGTGATTGTGGATCCATATGTGGTTTGTGAGAAGAAAATACATGAAATGACTCTAGTTATGGTACATGAAAAGAACACACATGCAATGACACTGGTGGATCCATGTGTGGTTTGTGAAAAGAACACACATGCAATGACACTAGGTGGATCCATTTGTGGTTTGTTTAGAGGAACAGACATGCAATGACACACGGTGTGGTTCATGAAAAGAACAAACATGCAACGACACTGGTGGATCCTTATGTGGTTTGTTTAGAAGAACACAAATGCAATGTCTCTACCCGTGGTACATGAAAAGAACACACATGCAATGACACTTGTGGATCCATGTGTCATTTGTGAAAAGAATAGACATGCAATCACACTGGATGTGGTTCATGAAAAGAACACACATCCAATGACACTGGTGGATCCATGTGTGGTTTGTGGAAAGAACAGACATGTAATGACACTTGGTGTGGTTCATGAAAAGAACACACATGCAATGACACTGGTGTATCCTTATGTGGTTTGTGAGAAGAACACAGATGCAATGACTCCAGCTGTGGTTCATGAAAAGAACACACATGCAATGACACTGGTGGATCCTTATGTGGTTTGTAAGAAGAACATACATGCAATGACTCTAGCTATGGTTCATGAAAAGAACACACATGCAATGACACTGGTGGATCCATGTGTGGTTTGTGAAAAGAACACGCATGCAATGACACTAGGTGGATCCATGTGTGGTTTGTGGAAAGAACAGACATGCAATGACTCTAGGTGTGCTTCATGAAAAGAACAGACATGCAATGACACTGGTGGATCCATGTGTGGTTCATGAGAAGAACAGACATGCAATCACACTGGGTGTGTGGTTCATGAAAAGAACACACATCCAATGACACTAGTGGATCCATGTGCGGTTTGTGGTAAGAATAGACATGCAATGACACTGGGTGTGGTTCATGAAAAGAACACACATGCAATGACACTAGTGTATCCTTATGTGGTTTGTGAGAAGACCACACATGCAATAACTCTAGCTGTGGTTCGTGAAAAGAACACACATGCAATGACACTGGTGGATCCATGTGTGGTTTATGGAAAGAACAGCAAGCAATGACTCTAGCTGTGGTTCACAAAAAGAACAGACATGCAATGACACTAGTGGATCCATGTGTTGTTCATGATAAGAACACACCTCTAATGACACGGGTGGATCCATGTGTGGTTTGTTTAGAGGAACAGACATGCAATGACACTGGCTGTGGTTCATGAGAAGAACACACATGCAATGACACTGGTGGATCCATGTGTGGTCTGTGTGAAGAACACACATGCAATGACTCTAGCTGTGGTTCATGAAAAGAACACACATGCAATGACACTGGAGAATCCATGTGTGGTTCATGAGAAGAACACACATGCAATGACACTGGGTGTGGTTCATGAAAAGAACACACATGCAATGAGACTGATGTATCCTTATGTGGTTTCTGAGAAGAACACACATGCAATGACTCTAGCTGTGGTTCATGAAAAGAACACACATGCAATGACACTGGTGGATCCATGTGTGGTTTATGAAAAGAAAAGACATGCAATCACACTAGGTTGATCCATGTGTTGTTTGTTTAGAGGAACAGACATGCAATGACACTGGGTGTGGTTCATGAAAAAATGGACATGCAATGAAACTGGTGGATCCTTATGTGGTTTGGTTAGAAGAACATACATGCAATGACTCTAGCCGTGGTTCATGAAATGAACACACATGCAATGACACTAGTGAATCCATGTGTGATTTGTGAAAAGAATAGACATGCAATCACACTGGGTGTGGTCCATGAAAAAAAACACATCCAATGACATTGGTGGATCCATGTGTGGTTTGTGGAAAGAACAGACATGCAATGACACTGGGTGTGGTTCATGAAAAGAACAGAAGTGCAATGACACTGGTGGATCCTTATGTGGTTTGTTTAGAAGAACACACATGCAATGACTCTTGCTGTGGTTCATGAAAAGAACACACATGCAATGACACTGGTGGATCCATGTGTGGTTTGTGAAAAGAATAGACATGCAATCACACTAGGTGTGGTTCATGAAAAAACACACATCCAATGACATTGGTGGATCCATGTGTGGTTTGTGGAAAGAACAGACATGCAATGACACTGGGTGTGGTTCATGAAAAGAACACACATGCAATGACACTGGTGTATCCTTATGTGGTTTGTGAGAAGAACAGACATCCAATGACTCTAGCTAAGGTTCATGAAAAGAACACACATGCAATGACACTGGTGGATCCTTATGTGGTTTGTGAGAAGAACATACATGCAATGACACTAGCTATGGTTCATGACAAGAACACACATGCAATGACACTGGTGGATCCATGTGTGGTTCATGAAAAGAACACACATGCAATGACACTAGGTGGATCCATGTGTGGTTTGTGGAAAGAACAGACATGCAATGACTCTAGTTGTGGTTCTTGAAAAGAACAGACATGCAATGACATTGGTGTATCCATGTGTGGTTCATGAGAAGAATAGACATGCAATCACACTGGGTGTGGTTCATGAAAAGAACACGCATCCAATGACATTGGTGGATCCATGTGTGGTTTGTGGTAAGAACAGACATGCAATGACACTGGGTGTGGTTCATGAAAAGAACACACATGCAATGACACTGGTGTATCCTTATGTGGTTTGTGAGAAGAACACAAATGCAATGACTCTAGCTGTGGTTCATGAAAAGAACACACATGCAATGACACTGGTGGATCCTTATGTGGTTTGTGAGAAGAACATACATGCAATGCCTCTAGCTATGGTTCATGAAAAGAACACACATGCAATGACACTACTGGATCCATATGTGGTTTGTGAAAAGAACACACATGCAATGACACTAGGTGGATCCATGTGTGGTTTGTTTAGAGGAACAGACATGCAATGACACTAGGTGTGGTTCATGAAAAGAACTGACATGCAACGACACTGGTGGATCCTTATGTGATTTGTTTAGAAGAACACACATGCAATGTCTCTAGCTGTGGTTCATGAAAAGAACACACATGCAATGACACTGGTGGATCCATGTGCGGTTTGTATAAAGAACAGACATGCAATCACACTAGGTGGATCCATGTGTGGTTTGTGGAAAGAACAGACATGCAATGACTCTAGCTATGGTTCATGAAAAGAACAGACATGCAATGGCACTGGTGGATCCATGTGTGGTTCATGAGAAGAACAGACATGCAATCACACTGGGTGTGGTTCATGAAAAGAACACACATCCAATGACACTGGTGGATCCATGTGTGGTTTGTGGTAAGAACAGACATGCAATGACACTGGGTGTGGTTCATGAAAAGAACACACATGCAATGACACCGGTGTATCCTTATGTGGTTTGTGAGAAGAACACACATGCAATGACTCTAGCTGTGGTTCGTGAAAAGAACACACATGCAATGACACTGGTGGATCCATGTGTGGTTTGTGGAACGAACAGACATGCAATGTCTCTAGTTGTGGTTCACGAAAAGAATAGACATGCAATGACACTGTTTGATCCATGTGTGGTTCATGAGAAGAACATACATCTAATGACATTGGTGGATCCATGTGTGGTTTGTTTAGAGGAACAGACATGCAATGACACTGGCTGTGGTTCATGAGAAGAACACACATGCAATGACACTGGTGGATCCATGTGTGGTTTGTGAGAAGAACACACATGCAATGACTCTAGTGTGGTTCATGAAAAGAACACACATGCAATGACATCGGTGGATCCACGTGGTTCATGAGAAGAACACACATGCAATGACACTTGGGTGGTTCATGAAAAGAACAGACATGCAATGACACTGGTGGATCCTTACGTGGTTTGTGAGAAGAAGACATCCAATGACTCTAGCTTCGGTTCATGAAAAGAACACACATGCAATGACACTAGTGGATCCATGTGTGGTTTGTGAACAGAACAGACATGCAATCACACTAGGTGGATCCATGCATGGTTTGTTTAGAGGAACAGACATGCAATGGCACTGGGTGTGGTTCATGAAAAGAACAGACATGCAATGACACTGGTGGATCCTTATGTGGTTTTTTTAGAAGAAGAAACATGCAATGACTCTAGATGTGGTTCATGAAAAGAACACACATGCAATGACACTGGTGGATCCATGTGTGGTTTGTGAAAAGAACAGACATGCAATCACACTGGGTGTGGTACATGAAAAGAACACACATCCAATGACACTGGTGGATCCATGTGTGGTTTGTGGAAAGAACAGACTTGCAATGACACTGGGTGTGGTTCATGAAAAGACCACACATGCAATGCCACTGGTGTTTCCTTATGTCGTTTGTGAGAAGAACATACATGCAATGACTCTAGCTGTGGTTCATGAAAAGAACACACATGCATTGACAGTGGTGGATCCATATGTGGTTTGTGAGAAGAAAATACATGAAATGACTCTAGTTATGGTACATGAAAAGAACACACATGCAATGACACTAGGTGGATCCATGTGTGGTTTGTTTAGAGGAACAAACATGCAATGACACTAGGTGTGGTTCATGAAAAGAACAGACATGCAACGACACTGGTGGATCCTTATGTGGTTTGTTTAGAAGAACACACATGCAATGTATCTTGCTGTGGTTCGTGAAAAGAACACACATCCAATGACACTGGTGGATCCATGTGTGGTTTGTGGAACAAACAGACATGCAATGTCTCTAGTTGTGGTTCACGAAAAGAACAGACATGCAATGACACTGGTGGATCCATGTTTGGTTCATGAGAAGAACACACATCTAATGACATTGGTGGATCCATGTGTGGTTTGTTTAGAGGAACAGACATGCAATGACACTGGCTGTGGTTCATGAGAAGAACACACATGCAATGACACTAGTGGATCCATGTGGTTTTTGAGAAGAACACACATGCAATGACTCAGTGTGGTTCATGAAAAGAACACACATGCAATGACACTGGTGGATCCATGTGTGGTTCATGAGAAGAACACACATGCAATGACACTGGGTGTGGTTCATGAAAAGAACACACATGCAATAACACTGGTGGATCCTTATGTGGTTTGTGAGAAGAACAGACATGCAATGACTCTAGCTACGGTTCATGAAAAGAACACACATGCAATGACACTGGTGGATCCATGTGAGGTTTGTGAACAGAATAGACATGCAATCACACTAGGTGGATCCATGTGTGGTTTGTTTAGAGGAACAGACATGCAATGGCACTTGGTGTGGTTCATGAGAAGAAGAGACATGCAATGACACTGGTGGATCCTTTTGTGGTTTTTTAGAAGAACACACATGCAATGACTCTAGCCGTGGTTCATGAAAAGAACACACATGCATTGACAGTTGTGGATCCATATGTGGTTTGTGAGAAGAAAATACATGAAATGACTCTAGTTATGGTACATGAAAAGAACACACATGCAATGACACTGGTGGATCCATGTGTGGTTTGTGAAAAGAACACACATGCAATGACACTAGGTGGATCCATGTGTGGTTTGTTTAGAGGAACAGACATGCAATGACACTCGGTGTGGTTCATGAAAAGAACAAACATGCAACGACACTGGTGGATCCTTATGTGGTTTGTTTAGAAGAACACAAATGCAATGTCTCTACCCGTGGTACATGAAAAGAACACACATGCAATGACACTTGTGGATCCATGTGTCATTTGTGAAAAGAATAGACATGCAATCACACTGGATGTGGTTCATGAAAAGAACACACATCCAATGACACTGGTGGATCCATGTGTGGTTTGTGGAAAGAACAGACATGCAATGACACTTGGTGTGGTTCATGAAAAGAACACACATGCAATGACACTGGTGTATCCTTATGTGGTTTGTGAGAAGAACACAGATGCAATGACTCCAGCTGTGGTTCATGAAAAGAACACACATGCAATGACACTGGTGGATCCTTATGTGGTTTGTGAGAAGAACATACATGCAATGACTCTAGCTATGGTTCATGAAAAGAACACACATGCAATGACACTGGTGGATCCATGTGTGGTTTGTGAAAAGAACACGCATGCAATGACACTAGGTGGATCCATGTGTGGTTTGTGGAAAGAACAGACATGCAATGACTCTAGGTGTGCTTCATGAAAAGAACAGACATGCAATGACACTGGTGGATCCATGTGTGGTTCATGAGAAGAACAGACATGCAATCACACTGGGTGTGTGGTTCATGAAAAGAACACACATCCAATGACACTAGTGGATCCATGTGCGGTTTGTGGTAAGAATAGACATGCAATGACACTGGGTGTGGTTCATGAAAAGAACACACATGCAATGACACTAGTGTATCCTTATGTGGTTTGTGAGAAGACCACACATGCAATAACTCTAGCTGTGGTTCGTGAAAAGAACACACATGCAATGACACTGGTGGATCCATGTGTGGTTTGTGGAAAGAACAGACATGCAATGACTCTAGCTGTGGTTCACAAAAATAACAGACATGCAATGACACTAGTGGATCCATGTGTTGTTCATGAGAAGAACACACCTCTAATGATACGGGTGGATCCATGTGTGGTTTGTTTAGAGGAACAAACATGCAATGACACTGGCTGTGGTTCATGAGAAGAACACACATGAAATGACACTGGTGGATCCATGTGTGGTCTGTGTGAAGAACACACATGCAATGACTCTAGCTGTGGTTCATGAAAAGAACACACATGCAATGACACTGGAGGATCCATGTGTGGTTCATGAGAAGAACACACATGCAATGACACTGGGTGTGGTTCATGAAAAGAACACACATGCAATGACACTGGTGGATCCATGTGGTTTGTGAGAAGAACAGACATGCAATGACTCTAGCTATGGTTCATGGAAAGAACACACATGCAATGACACTGGTGGATCCATGTGTGGTTTATGAATAGAACAAACATGCAATCACACTAGGTGGATCCATGTGTGGTTTTTTTAGAGGAACAGACATGCAATGACACTGGTGTGGTTCATGAAAAGAATAGACATGCAATGACACTGGTGGATCCTTATGTGGTTTGGTTTGTGAGAAGAACAGACATCCAATGAGTCTAGCTAAGGTTCATGAAAAGAACACACATGCAATGACACCGGTGGATCCTTATGTGGTTTGTGAGAAGAACATACATGCAATGAATCTAGCTATGGTTCATGACAAGAACACACATGCAATGACACTGGTGGATCCATGTGTGGTTCATGAAAAGAACACACATGCAATGACACTAGGTGGATCCATGTGTGGTTTGTGGAAAGAACAGACATGCAATGACTCTAGCTATGGTTCATGACAAGAACACACATGCAATGACACTGGTGGATCCATGTGTGGTTCATGAAAAGAACACACATGCATGACACTAGGTGGATCCATGTGTGGTTTGTGGAAAGAACAGACATGCAATGACTCTAGCTGTGGTTCTTGAAAAGAACAGACATGCAATGACATTGGTGGATCCATGTGTGGTTCATGAGAAGAACATACATGCAATCACACTGGGCGTGGTTCATGAAAAGAACACACATCCAATGACATTGGTGGATCCATGTGTGGTTTGTGGTAAGAACAGACATGCAATGACACTGGGTGTGGTTCATGAAAAGAACACACATGCAATGACACTGGTGTATCCTTATGTGGTTTGTGAGAAGAACACAAATGCAATGACTCTAGCTGTGGTTCATGAAAAGAACACACATGCAATGACACTGGTGGATCCTTATGTGGTTTGTGAGAAGAACATACATGCAATGCCTCTAGCTATGGTTCATGAAAAGAACACACATGCAATAACACTACTGGATCCATATGTGGTTTGTGAAAAGAACACACATGCAATGACACTAGGTGGATCCATGTGTGGTTTGTTTAGAGGAACAGACATGCAATGACACTAGGTGTGGTTCATGAAAAGAACTGACATGCAACGACACTGGTGGATCCTTATGTGATTTGTTTAGAAGAACACACATGCAATGTCTCTAGCTGTGGTTCATGAAAAGAACACACATGCAATGACACTGGTGGATCCATGTGCGGTTTGTATAAAGAACAGACATGCAATCACACTAGGTGGATCCATGTGTGGTTTGTGGAAAGAACAGACATGTAATGACTCTAGCTATGGTTCATGAAAAGAACAGACATGCAATGACACTGGTGGATCCATGTGTGGTTCATGAGAAGAACAGACATGCAATCACACTGGGTGTGGTTCATGAAAAGAACACACATCCAATGACACTGGTGGATCCATGTGTGGTTTGAGGTAAGAACAGACATGCAATGACACTGGGTGTGGTTCATGAAAAGAACACACATGCAATGACACCGGTGTATCCTTATGTGGTTTGTGAGAAGAACACACATGCAATGACTCTAGCTGTGGTTCGTGAAAAGAACACACATGCAATGACACTGGTGGATCCATGTGTGGTTTGTGGAACGAACAGACATGCAATGTCTCTAGTTGTGGTTCACGAAAAGAACAGACATGCAATGACACTGTTGGATCCATGTGTGGTTCATGAGAAGAACATACATCTAATGACATTGGTGGATCCATGTGTGGTTTGTTTAGAGGAACAGACATGCAATGACACTGGCTGTGGTTCATGAGAAGAACACACATGCAATGACACTGGTGGATCCATGTGTGGTTTGTGAGAAGAACACACATGCAATGACTCGAGCTGTGGTTCATGAAAAGAACACACATGCAATGACACTGGTGGATCCACGTGTGGTTCATGAGAAGAACACACATGCAATGACACTGGGTGTGGTTCATGAAAAGAACACACATGCAATGACACTGGTGGATCCTTATGTGGTTTGTGAGAAGAACAGACATCCAATGACTCTAGCTACGGTTCATGAAAAGAACACACATGCAATGACACTAGTGGATCCATGTGTGGTTTGTGAACAGAACAGACATGCAATCACACTAGGTGGATCCATGCATGGTTTGTTTAGAGGAACAGACATGCAATGGCACTGGGTGTGGTTCATGAAAAGAACAGACATGCAATGACACTGGTGGATCCTTATGTGGTTTTTTTAGAAGAACAAACATGCAATGACTCTAGCTGTGGTTCATGAAAAGAACACACATGCAATGACACTGGTGGATCCATGTGTGGTTTGTGAAAAGAACAGACATGCAATCACACTGGGTGTGGTACATGAAAAGAACACACATCCAATGACACTGGTGGATCCATGTGTGGTTTGTGGAAAGAACAGACTTGCAATGACACTGGGTGTGGTTCATGAAAAGACCACACATGCAATGCCACTGGTGTTTCCTTATGTCGTTTGTGAGAAGAACATACATGCAATGACTCTAGCTGTGGTTCATGAAAAGAACACACATGCATTGACAGTGGTGGATCCATATGTGGTTTGTGAGAAGAAAATACATGAAATGACTCTAGTTATGGTACATGAAAATAACACACATGCAATGACACTGGTGGATCCATGTGTGGTTTGTGAAAAGAACACACATGCAATGACACTAGGTGGATCCATGTGTGGTTTGTTTAGAGGAACAGACATGCAATGACACTAGGTGTGGTTCATGAAAAGAACAGACATGCAACGACACTGGTGGATCCTTATGTGGTTTGTTTAGAAGAACACACATGCAATGTCTCTTGCTGTGGTTCGTGAAAAGAACACACATCCAATGACACTGGTGGATCCATGTGTGGTTTGTGGAACAAACAGACATGCAATGTCTCTAGTTGTGGTTCACGAAAAGAACAAACATGCAATGACACTGGTGGATCCATGTGTGGTTCATGAGAAGAACACACATCTAATGACATTGGTGGATCCATGTGTGGTTTGTTTAGAGGAACAGACATGCAATGACACTGGCTGTGGTTCATGAGAAGAACACACATGCAATGACACTAGTGGATCCATGTGTGGTTTGTGAGAAGAACACACATGCAATGACTCGAGTTGTGGTTCATGAAAAGAACACACATGCAATGACACTGGTGGATCCATGTGTGGTTCATGAGAAGAACACACATGCAATGACACTGGGTGTGGTTCATAAAAAGAACACACATGCAATAACACTGGTGGATCCTTATGTGGTTTGTGAGAAGAACAGACATGCAATGACTCTAGCTACGGTTCATGAAAAGAACACACATGCAATGACACTGGTGGATCCATGTGTGGTTTGTGAACAGAATAGACCTGCAATCACACTAGGTGGATCCATGTGTGGTTTGTTTAGAGGAACAGACATGCAATGGCACTGGGTGTGGTTCATGAGAAGAAGAGAAATGCAATGACACTGGTGGATCCTTTTGTGGTTTTTTAGAAGAACACACATGCAATGACTCTAGCCGTGGTTCATGAAAAGAACACACATGCATTGACAGTTGTGGATCCATATGTGGTTTGTGAGAAGAAAATACATGAAATGACTCTAGTTATGGTACATGAAAAGAACACACATGCAATGACACTGGTGGATCCATGTGTGGTTTGTGAAAAGAACACACATGCAATGACACTAGGTGGATCCATGTGTGGTTAGTTTAGAGGAACAGACATGCAATGACACTCGGTGTGGTTCATGAAAAGAACAAACATGCAACGACACTGGTGGATCCTTATGTGGTTTGTTTAGAAGAACACAAATGCAATGTCTCTACCCGTGGTACATGAAAATAACACACATGCAATGACACTTGTGGATCCATGTGTCATTTGTGAAAAGAATAGACATGCAATCACACTGGATGTGGTTCATGAAAAGAACACACATCCAATGACACCGGTGGATCCATGTGTGGTTTGTGGAAAGAACAGACATGCAATGACACTTGGTGTGGTTCATGAAAAGAACACACATGCAATGACACTGGTGTATCCTTATGTGGTTTGTGAGAAGAACACAGATGCAATGACTCCAGCTGTGGTTCATGAAAAGAACACACATGCAATGACACTAGTGGATCCTTATGTGGTTTGTGAGAAGAACATACATGCAATGACTCTAGCTATGGTTCATGAAAAGAACACACATGCAATTACACTGGTGGATCCATGTGTGGTTTGTGAAAAGAACACACATGCAATGACATTAGGTGGATCCATGTGTGGTTTGTGGAAAGAACAGACATGCAATGACTCTAGGTGTGCTTCATGAAAAGAACAGACATGCAATGACACTGGTGGATCCATGTGTGGTTCATGAGAAGAACAGACATGCAATCACACTGGGTGTGTGGTTCATGAAAAGAACACACATCCAATGACACTAGTGGATCCATGTGAGGTTTGTGGTAAGAACAGACATGCAATAACACTGGGTGTGGTTCATGAAAAGAACACACAGGCAATGACACTAGTGTATCCTTATGTGGTTTGTGAGAAGACCACACATGCAATAACTCTAGTTGTGGTTCGTGAAAAGAACACACATGCAATGACACTGGTGGATCCATGTGTGGTTTGTGGAAAGAACAGACATGCAATGACTCTAGCTGTAGTTCACAAAAAGAACAGACATGCAATGACACTAGTGGATCCATGTGTTGTTCATGAGAAGAACACACCTCTAATGACACGGGTGGATCCATGTGTGGTTTGTTTAGAGGAACAGACATGCAATGACACTGGCTGTGGTTCATGAGAAGAACACACATGCAATGACACTGGTGGATCCATGTGTGGTCTGTGTGAAGAACACACATGCAATGACTCTAGCTGTGGTTCATGAAAAGAACACACATGCAATGACACTGGAGGATCCATGTGTGGTTCATGAGAAGAACACACATGCAATGACACTGGGTGTGGTTCATGAAAAGAACACACATGCAATGACACTGGTGGATCCATGTGGTTTGTGAGAAGAACAGACATGCAATGACTCTAGCTATGGTTCATGGAAAGAACACACATGCAATGACAGTGGTGGATCCATGTGTGGTTTGTGAATAGAACAGACATGCAATCACACTAGGTGGATCCATGTGTGGTTTTTTTAGAGGAAAAAACATGCAATGACACTGGGTGTGGTTCATGAAAAGAATAGACATGTAATGACACTGGTGGATCCTTATGTGGTTTGGTTAGAAGAACACACATACAATGACTCTAGCTGTGGTTCATGAAAAGAACACACATGCAATGACACTGGTGGATCCATGTGTGGTTTGTGAAAAGAATAGACATGCAATCACACTGGGTGTGGTTCATGAAAAGAACACACATCCAATGACACTGGTGGATCCATGTGTGGTTTGTGAAGAGAACAAACATGCAATGACACTGGGTGTGGTTCATGAAAAGAACACACTTGCAATGACACGATGTATCCTTTTGTGGTTTGTTAGAATAACACTCATGCAATGACTCTTGTTGTGGTTCATGAAAAGAACACACATGCAATGACACTGGTGGATCCATGTGTGGTTTGTGAAAAGAAAAGACATGCAATCACACTAGGTTGATCCATGTGTGGTTTGTTTATAGGAACAGACATGCAATGACACTGGGTGTGGTTCATGAAAAGAACAGACGTGCAATGACACTGGTGGATCCTTATGTGGTTTGTTTAGAAGAACACACATGCAATGACTCTGGCTGTGGTTCATGAAAAGAACACACATGCAATGACACTGGTGGATCCATGTGTGGTTTGTGAAAAGAATAGACATGCAATCCTGCTGGGTGTGGTTCATGAAAAAACACATCCAATGACATTGGTGGATCCATGTGTGGTTTGTGGAAAGAACAGACATGCAATGACACTGGGTGTGGTTCATGAAAAGAACACACATGCAATGACACTGTATCCTTATGTGGTTTGTGAGAAGAACATACATCCAATGACTCTAGCTAAGGTTCATGAAAAGAACACACATGCAATGACACTGGTGGATCCTTATGTAGTTTGTGAGAAGAACATACATGCAATGACTCTAGCAATGGTTCATGACAAGAACACACATGCAATGACACTGGTGGATCCATGTGTGGTTCATGAAAAGAAAATACATGCAATGACACTAGGTGGATCCATGTGTGGTTTGTGGAAAGAACAGACATGCAATGACTCTAGATGTGGTTCATGAAAAGAACAGACATGCAATGACATTGGTGGATCCATGTGTGGTTCATGAGAAGAACAGACATGCAATCACACTGGGTGTGGTTCATGAAAAGAACACACATCCAATGACACTGGTGGATCCATGTGTGGTTTGTGGTAAGAACAGACATGCAATGACACTGGGTGTGGTTCATGCAAAGAACACACATGCAATGACACTGGTGTATCCTTATGTGGTTTGTGAGAAGAACACAAATGCAATGACTCTAGCTGTGGTTCATGAAAAGAACACACATGCAATGACACTGGTGGATCCTTATGTGGTTTGTGAGAAGAACATACATGCAATGCCTCTAGCTATGGTTCATGAAAAGAACACACATGCAATGACACTACTGGATCCATATGTGGTTTGTGAAAAGAACACACATGCAATGACACTAGGTGGATCCATGTGTGGTTTGTTTAGAGGAACAGACATGCAATGACACTAGGTGTGGTTCATGAAAAGAACTGACATGCAACGACACTGGTGGATCCTTATGTGATTTGTTTAGAAGAACACACATGCAATGTCTCTAGCTGTGGTTCATGAAAAGAACACACATGCAATGACACTGGTGGATCCATGTGTGGTTTGTATAAAGAACAGACATGCAATCACACTAGGTGGATCCATGTGTGGTTTGTGGAAAGAACAGACATGCAATGACTCTAGCTATGGTTCATGAAAAGAACACACATGCAATGACACTGGTGGATCCATGTGTGGTTCATGAGAAGAACAGACATGCAATCACACTGGGTGTGGTTCATGAAAAGAACACATCAATGACACTGGTGGATCCATGTGTGGTTTGTGGTAAGAACAGACATGCAATGACACTGGGTGTGGTTCATGAAAAGAACACACATGCAATGACACTGGTGTATCCTTATATGGTTTGTGAGAAGAACACACATGCAATGACTCTAGTTGTGGTTCATGAAAAGAACACACATGCAATGACCTGTGGATCCATGTGTGGTTTGTGGAAAGAAAATGACATGCAATGACTCTAGCTGTGGTTCATGAAAAGAACAGACATGCAATGACACTGGTGGATCCATGTGTGGTTCATGAGAAGAACACACATCCAATGACACTAGTGGATCCTTGTGTGGTTTGTTTAGAGGAACAGACAAGCAATGACACTAGGTGTGGTTCATGAGAAGAACACACATGCAATGACACTGGTGGATCCATGTGTGGTTTGTGAGAAGAACACACATGCAATGACTCTATCTGTGGTTCATGAAAAGAACACACATGCAATGACATTGGTGGATCCATGTGTGTGGTTCATGAGAAGAACACACATGCAATGACACTGGGTGTGGTTCATGAAAAGAACACACATGCAATGACACTGGTGGATCCTTATGTGGTTTGTGAGAAGAACAGACATCCAATGACTCTAGCTACGGTTCATGAAAAGAACACACATGCAATGACACTAGTGGATCCATGTGTGGTTTGTGAAAAGAACACACATGCAATCACACTAGGTGGATCCATGCATGGTTTGTTTAGAGGAACAGACATGCAATGGCACTGAGTGTGGTTCATGAAAAGAACAGACATGCAATGACACTGGTGGATCCTTATGTGGTTTTTTTAGAAGAACAAACATGCAATGACTCTAGCTGTGGTTCATGAAAAGAACACACATGCAATGACACTGGTGGATCCATGTGTGGTTTGTGAAAAGAACAGACATGCAATCACACTGGGTGTGGTACATGAAAAGAACACACATCCAATGACACTGGTGGATCCATGTGTGGTTTGTGGAAAGAATAGACTTGCAATGACACTAGGTGTGGTTCATGAAAAGACCACACATGCAATGCCACTGGTGTTTCCTTATGTCGTTTGTGAGAAGAACATACATGCAATGACTCTAGCTGTGGTTCATGAAAAGAACACACATGCATTGACAGTGGTGGATCCATATGTGGTTTGTGAGAAGAAAATACATGAAATGACTCTAGTTATGGTACATGAAAAGAACACACATGCAATGACACTGGTGGATCCATGTGTGGTTTGTGAAAAGAACACACATGCAATGACACTAGGTGGATCCATGTGTGGTTTGTTTAGAGGAACAGACATGCAATGACACTCGGTGTGGTTCATGAAAAGAAAAACATGCAACGACACTGGTGGATCCTTATGTGGTTTGTTTAGAAGAACACAAATGCAATGTCTCTAGCCGTGGTTCATGAAAAGAACACACATGCAATGACACTGGTGGATCCATGTGTCGTTTGTGAAAAGAATAGACATGCAATCACACTGGATGTGGTTCATGAAAAGAACACACATCCAATGACACTGGTGGATCCATGTGTGGTTTGTGGAAAGAACAGACATGCAATGACACTTGGTGTGGTTCATGAAAAGAACACACATGCAATGACACTGGTGTATCCTTATGTGGTTTGTGAGAAGAACACAGATGCAACGACTCCAGCTGTGGTTCATGAAAAGAACACACATGCAATGACACTAGTGGATCCTTATGTGGTTTGTGAGAAGAACATACATGCAATGACTCTAGCTATGGTTCATGAAAAGAACACACATGCAATGACACTGGTGGATCCATGTGTGGTTTGTGAAAAGAACACACATGCAATGACACTAGGTGGATCCATGTGTGGTTTGTGGAAAGAACAGACATGCAATGACTCTAGGTGTGCTTCATGAAAAGAACAGACATGCAATGACACTGGTGGATCCATGTGTGGTTCATGATAAGAATAGACATGCAATCACACTGGGTGTGTGGTTCATGAAAAGAAAACACATCAAATGACACTAGTGGATCCATGTGCGGTTTGTGGTAAGAACAGACATGCAATGACACTGGGTGTGGTTCATGAAAAGAACACACATGCAATGACACTAGTGTATCCTTATGTGGTTTGTGAGAAGACCACACATGCAATAACTCTAGCTGTGGTTCGTGAAAAGAACACACATGCAATGACACTGGTGGATCCATGTGTGGTTTGTGGAAAGAACAGACATGCAATGACTCTAGCTGTAGTTCACAAAAAGAACAGACATGCAATGACACTAGTGGATCCATGTGTTGTTCATGAGAAGAACACACCTCTAATGACACGGGTGGATCCATGTGTGGTTTGTTTAGAGGAACAGACATGCAATGACACTGGCTGTGGTTCATGAGAAGAACACACATGCAATGACACTGGTGGATCCATGTGTGGTCTGTGTGAAGAACACACATGCAATGACTCTAGCTGTGGTTCATGAAAAGAACACACATGCAATGACACTGGAGGATCCATGTGTGGTTCATGAGAAGAACACACATGCAATGACACTGGGTGTGGTTCATGAAAAGAACACACATGCAATGACACTGGTGGATCCATGTGGTTTGTGAGAAGAACAGACATGCAATGACTCTAGCTATGGTTCATGGAAAGAACACACATGCAATGACACTGGTGGATCCATGTGTGGTTTGTGAATAGAACAGACATGCAATCACACTAGGTGGATCCATGTGTGGTTTTTTTAGAGGAACAAACATGCAATGACACTGGGTGTGGTTCATGAAAAGAATAGACATGCAATGACACTGGTGGATCCTTATGTGGTTTGGTTAGAAGAACACACATACAATGACTCTAGCTGTGGTTCATGGAAAGAACACACATTCAATGACACTGGTGGATCCATGTGTGGTTTGTGAAAAGAATAGACATGCAATCACACTGGGTGTGGTTCATGAAAAGAACACACATCCAATGACACTGGTGGATCCATGTGTGGTTTGTGGAAAGAACAGACATGCAATGACACTGGGTGTGGTTCATGAAAAGAACACACATGCAATGAGACTGATGTATCCTTATGTGGTTTCTGAGAAGAACACACATGCAATGACTCTAGTTGTGGTTCATGAAAAGAACACACATGCAATGACACTGGTGGATCCATGTCTGGTTTGTGAAAAGAAAAGACATGCAATCACACTAGGTTGATCCATGTGTGGTTTGTTTAGAGGAACAGACATGCAATGACACTGGGTGTGGTTCATGAAAAGAACAGACGTGCAATGACACTGGTGGATCCTTATGTGGTTTGTTTAGAAGAACACACATGCAATGACTCTTGCTGTGGTTCATGAAAAGAACACACATGCAATGACACTGGTGGATCCATGTGTGGTTTGTGAAAAGAATAGACATGCAATCACACTGGGTGTGGTTCATGAAAAAACACACATCCAATGACATTGGTCGATCCATGTGTGGTTTGTGGAAAGAACAGACATGCAATGACACTGGGTGTGGTTCATGAAAAGAACACACATGCAATGACACTGTTGTATCCTTATGTGGTTTGTGAGAAGAACATACATCCAATGACTCTAGCTAAGGTTCATGAAAAGAACACACATGCAATGACACTGGTGGATCCTTATGTAGTTTGTGAGAAGAACATACATGCAATGACTCTAGCAATGGTTCATGACAAGAACACACATGCAATGACACTGGTGGATCCATGTGTGGTTCATGAAAAGAACACACATGCAATGACACTAGGTGGATCCATGTGTGGTTTGTGGAAAGAACAGACATGCAATGACTCTAGATGTGGTTCATGAAAAGAACAGACATGCAATGACATTGGTGGATCCATGTGTGGTTCATGAGAAGAACAGACATGCAATCACACTGGGTGTGGTTCATGAAAAGAACACACATCCAATGACACTGGTGGATCCATGTGTGGTTTGTGGTAAGAACAGACATGCAATGACACTGGGTGTGGTTCATGCAAAGAACACACATGCAATGACACTGGTGTATCCTTATGTGGTTTGTGAGAAGAACACAAATGCAATGACTCTAGCTGTGGTTCATGAAAAGAACACACATGCAATGACACTGGTGGATCCTTATGTGGTTTGTGAGAAGAACATACATGCAATGCCTCTAGCTATGGTTCATGAAAAGAACACACATGCAATGACACTAGTGGATCCATATGTGGTTTGTGAAAAGAACACACATGCAATGACACTAGGTGGATTCATGTGTGGTTTGTTTAGAGGAACAGACATGCAATGACACTAGGTGTGGTTCATGAAAAGAACTGACATGCAACGACACTGGTGGATCCTTATGTGATTTGTTTAGAAGAACACACATGCAATGTCTCTAGCTGTGGTTCATGAAAAGAACACACATGCAATGACACTGGTGGATCCATGTGTGGTTTGTATAAAGAACAGACATGCAATCACACTAGGTGGATCCATGTGTGGTTTGTGGAAAGAACAGACATGCAATGACTCTAGCTATGGTTCATGAAAAGAACAGACATGCAATGACACTGGTGGATCCATGTGTGGTTCATGAGAAGAACAGACATGCAATCACACTTGGTGTGGTTCATGAAAAGAACACACGTCCAATGACACTGGTGGATCCATGTGTGGTTTGTGGTAAGAACAGACATGCAATGACACTGGGTGTGGTTCATGAAAAGAACACACATGCAATGACACTGGTGTATCCTTATATGGTTTGTGAGAAGAACACACATGCAATGACTCTAGTTGTGGTTCGTGAAAAGAACACACATGCAATGACACTGGTGGATCCATGTGTGGTTTGTGGAACGAACAGACATGCAATGTCTCTAGTTGTGGTTCACAAAAAGAACAGACATGCAATGACACTGTTGGATCCATGTGTGGTTCATGAGAATAACATACATCTAATGACATTGGTGGATCCATGTCTGGTTTGTTTAGAGGAACAGACATGCAATGACACTGGCTGTGGTTCATGAGAAGAACACACATGCAATGACACTGGTGGATCCATGTGTGGTTTGTGAGAAGAACACACATGCAATGACTCGATCTGTGGTTCATGAAAAGAACACACATGCAATGACACTGGTGGATCCAAGTGTGGTTCATGAGAAGAACACACATGCAATGACACTGGGTGTGGTTCATGAAAAGAACACACATGCAATGACACTGGTGGATCCTTATGTGGTTTGTGAGAAGAACAGACATCCAATGACTCTAGCTACGGTTCATGAAAAGAACACACATGCAATGACACTAGTGGATCCATGTGTGGTTTGTGAACAGAACAGACATGCAATCACACTAGGTGGATCCATGCATGGTTTGTTTAGAGGAACAAACATGCAATGGCACTGGGTGTGGTTCATGAAAAGAACAGACATGCAATGACACTGGTGGATCCTTATGTGGTTTTTTTAGAAGAACAAACATGCAATGACTCTAGCTGTGGTTCATGAAAAGAACACACATGCAATGACACTGGTGGATCCATGTGTGGTTTGTGAAAAGAACAGACATGCAATCACACTGGGTGTGGTACATGAAAAGAACACACATCCAATGACACTGGTGGATCCATGTGTGGTTTGTGGAAAGAATAGACTTGCAATGACACTAGGTGTGGTTCATGAAAAGACCACACATGCAATGCCACTGGTGTTTCCTTATGTCGTTTGTGAGAAGAACATACATGCAATGACTCTAGCTGTGGTTCATGAAAAGAACACACATGCATTGACAATGGTGGATCCATATGTGGTTTGTGAGAAGAAAATACATGAAATGACTCTAGTTATGGTACATGAAAAGAACACACATGCAATGACACTGGTGGATCCATGTGTGGTTTGTGAAAAGAACACACATGCAATGACACTAGGTGGATCCATGTGTGGTTTGTTTAGAGGAACAGACATGCAATGACACTCGGTGTGGTTCATGAAAAGAAAAACATGCAACGACACTGGTGGATCCTTATGTGGTTTGTTTAGAAGAACACAAATGCAATGTCTCTAGCCGTGGTTCATGAAAAGAACACACATGCAATGACACTGGTGGATCCATGTGTCGTTTGTGAAAAGAATAGACATGCAATCACACTGGATGTGGTTCATGAAAAGAACACACATCCAATGACACTGGTGGATCCATGTGTGGTTTGTGGAAAGAACAGACATGCAATGACACTTGGTGTGGTTCATGAAAAGAACACACATGCAATGACACTGGTGTACCTTATGTGGTTTGTCAGAAGAACACAGATGCAATGACTCCAGCTGTGGTTCATGAAAAGAACACACATGCAATGACACTGGTGGATCCTTATGTGGTTTGTGAGAAGAACATACATGCAATGACTCTAGCTATGGTTCATGAAAAGAACACACATGCAATGACACTGGTGGATCCATGTGTGGTTTGTGAAAACAACACGCATGCAATGACACTAGGTGGATCCATGTGTGGTTTGTGGAAAGAACATACATGCAATGACTCTAGCTGTGGTTCATGAAAAGAACAGACATGCAATCACACTGGTGGATCCATGTGTGGTTCATGAGAAGAACAGACATGCAATCACACTGGGTGTCGTTCATGAAAAGAACACACATCCAATGACACTGGTGGATCCATGTGCGGTTTGTGGTAAGAACAGACATGCAATGACACTGGGTGTGGTTCATGAAAAGAACACACATGCAATGACACTGGTGTATCCTTATGTGGTTTGTGAGAAGAACACACATGCAATAACTCTAGCTGTGGTTCGTGAGAAGAACACACATGCAATGACACTGGTGTATCCATGTGTGGTTTATGGAAAGAACAGACATGCAATGAATCTAGCTGTGGTTCACGAAAAGAACAGACATGCAATGACACTAGTGGATCCATGTGTGGTTCATGAGAAGAACGCACCTCTAATGACACTGGTGGATCCATGTGTGGTTTGTTTAGTGGAACAGACATGCAATGGCACTGGCTGTGGTTCATGAGAAGAACACACATGCAATGAAACTGGTGGATCTATGTGTGGTCTGTGTGAAGAACACACATGCAATGACTCTAGTTGTGGTCCATGAAAAGAACACACATGCAATGACACTGGTGGATCCATGTGTGGTTCATGAGAAGAACACGCATGCAATGACACTGGGTGTGGTTCATGAAAAGAACACACATGCAATGACACTGGTGGATCCATGTGGTTTGTGAGAAGAACAGACATGCAATGACTCTAGCTATGGTTCATGGAAAGAACACACATGCAATGACACTGGTGGATCCATGTGTGGTTTGTGAACAGAACAGACATGCAATCACACTAGGTGGATCCATGTGTGGTTTGTTTAGAGGAACAGACATGCAATGGCACTGGGTGTGGTTCATGACAAGAACAGACATGCAATGACACTGGTGGATCCTTTTGTGGTTTTTTAGAAGAACACACATGCAATGACTCTAGCCGTGGTTCATGAAAAGAACACACATGCATTGACAGTGGTGGATCCATATGTGGTTTGTGAGAAGAAAATACATGCAATCACACTGGGTGTGGTTCATGAAAAGAACACGCATCCAATGACACTGGTGGATCCATGTGTGGTTTGTAGAAAGAACAGACATGCAATGACACTGGGTGTGGTTCATGAAAAGAACACACATGCAATGAGACTGGTGTATCCTTATGTGGTTTCTGAGAAGAACACACATGCAATGACTCTAGCTGTGGTTCATGAAAAGAACACAGATGCAATGACACTGGTGGATCCATGTGTGGTTTGTGAAAAGAATAGAGATGCAATCACTACACCGCAGCAGAAAATCCCCAACATGCGTGTTGGTTGGGAAAACAGCTATCTCCAACAGAAAGTTGGTCGGGAAAAGGTTTTGCCGACCAACCTCGTCTGTCATCAAAAGTCCGGTCAGCAAAGGTCTTTCCTGACCAACATTTAATTACCGACCGACTGACTGTCAGCTGCTCAAAAGATTTCCTGACCAACATAACTTTTCTGACAGACATTTACATTCCCGTCCGACAATTATTGCTGACCAACAATCTAACGGTATAGGTTTTGCCGACCAACTTTCCATTGGCCCTGGTGTGAGCCTTTCCCGACCAACAGTTTGACAGGACCTCTAATTGCCAACCGACTTGCTGATCATAGGCACGTACCATTGGTTACCAACAAAACATAAATTTCATTTACATATTTTACAGCAAGCATGCATTCAACTTATCCTTCATATCTCCAAAATATGAAGGGTTATTAAACAACATCAAACGCTAATGGCCAACATTAATTCTTACACATCAGATTCTTCATCTATTCTCAACAAGAATGACACATGTTCATCTGTTCCCAATATGATAACACATACATTACTTTTTACAAAATGATAGACAGAATTTACTCTAGCATACAACATCTGCAATTCTGGCTACTTGGTGTACATTCTTCCACAAAATTTCCATCTGATAGTTCGTTCTCTAAAGAATAATCCTGCACAAGCACATAATGTAAAAACATATGACATTGAAAGGGACAGTAACTTAGAAGACAAACTTACAAAGATATCTAGGCTGCACAAAAGTTTGGTGATGGAAGATGTGTTCCTGGGCTGTATTGGATACCTACTGATTTTATTAAGCAGGTATTCACTAGAGATAATAGTAGTATCTGCTATCTATCTAACTAAAAGCTAAGGTCTTAGTTGATAAAAACGCATCACAGAATTTCACCTAACGGAAATAAATTATGTGACTGCATACACTTTCTTTACCTCTCATCCATATGCACGGGCTTTTCGATTCTACAGTGGCTAGTAGTGTCAATTGCGAGAAATAAATGGCTCAACATAACTAATATTAGACTTAACTAGGAAGCAAACTTGTATTGACCATGTGATGACATTGCATACTAAAAAATCACTATCCCAGATTAATGGCTGCACTGGTGTTCACACAACACATGCGAGAAGGTACAAAGTCATTGCGGCATGTAGAACAAAACTCTAATACTATGGAATAACCCAATTAGCGGATGATAAAGAACAAGACAAGTCTTTCGGTATTTCATCACTGCCCTGAAGTACATGCACTGATCAGTTTCACAGAATAATCAGGTTTTAATGATCAACTAACAACACTACACAATATAAATGAAGACGCTTGTGCGAGGACGAACCAGATTGGGGGCATTGCTTCTCTTTGCAGATAAAAATTAATAGACTGGCAGGATCATTAGTGGTCCTAGCATTATCAAAACCGATAATTAATGTGTGCAAATTTGAAGATAGACTAAAAACTGAAAAATGTAACTATTCATCTAGACGGACATCAAGCTTTATATAACAGGGCATTCACATTGGCACTACAAAAGAGAAAACAGCTGAACCAATCAATTCTTTGATTTGGTTACTATTTTCTCAAGCGCAGAGACAATATACAAGCATTAATTTCAATAATAAGACAGAGTTGTAAGCTTCACTAGGCATGACGACTTCTACAAATTGGGACTTGCAAACAGAAATTCAACACATGCATCTATCCATAAATCTATTTGAAAAGACTTTTAGTGGCAGTGATTAAAAAATATACAAAACATAAGATAATACACAGAGTTGGGATTATAATTACAGTGTGACTTCAAATAAGAAAAATCAAGAGTATGTATGCATTGAAGAATATGAAATTTTCTTAGAGAAAGCAAAAGAGCTACAAGACAGTACTGTATTTAAGAGATAGGTGTGATCTCAATAAGATTAAGTTGATGAATGTCTACTGCATATAAGAAGATAACTGAATGTCTGATGCAGAATTAGAATGCGTAGTTAATGATCTGTACTGGGCAAGGATACCTTACAATAAGCTTGCAATTAAATTAATTAAGCAGATATAATTGTTGCACTGATAGAATGGACACCATGAATTGTTCTTTTTCAAATAAAATTGATCCTGCAGAATAATATGTGCTTAGGCACGAGCGCACTGCTTTAAGAAACACAATTGCATCATTCCAATTCAATAATAGTAGTGCAGGTACAAGACAAATTTCCAGGGAGAACCCTGAACTGCTTGTAGTGCTGAACTGCTCAAGTTAAAAAATCAACTCATCAGAATGTTC
Source organism: Avena insularis (assembly GCA_023614405.1). Classification (NCBI taxonomy): domain Eukaryota; kingdom Viridiplantae; phylum Streptophyta; class Magnoliopsida; order Poales; family Poaceae; genus Avena; species Avena insularis. Next base: position 588,754 of record JAJUPC010000183.1, on the reverse strand, counting down.
AGTATCAACGATGCTCTAAAGCACTACACATCCTGGGTCCAAAAGATACTATTCTAACCAGATATGTGCATTCCATCCTATATCCTAGCAACTTAATATCTTAGAAAGTGCAATGTATCTTCATGGGTAATTAAAAATATAGATTTCGGTTCTTGACAATTGCCAACTATTGAGCACGTCTTTATGAATTGGAAGCTAGATCTGGAGGGAACGCACCATTGCAGAGCTGCCCTGCTGCTCCATGGCATACAGCCGGAATCTGCTCCATGGCCTACTCCGTGCCCTATCTTCTTCAACCACCACCGCTCAGGAGCACCTTAGTAACGCTGCCTGCGTACGGAAGACAGAGTGCCGAGTACGGCCGACCACCGCGCCATGAGCACCGTTGCAGAGCTGCCCTGCTACTCCCATGTTGCCAGCTGCGCCGTTGGAGATCTGCGAGGCTGAGTCGGAGAGCCTGCGCTGGTGTAGCTCAGGGAGGGCCTGCGTAGGTGGAGCACGGCCTGGCTGCAGCACCGCCGCACCGGTACACTGAAACCAGTCCATCATACAAAGGGGCGGCCCAGAGGATGCTGATAAGATAGAGATAGGAGCGAAGGAGGTGGTTGGGCGCGGCTTGCCGACGAAGTAGATCGACAGATTTGGAGGAGAGGGCTCAGGTCGCCGCCTCTGCCCGAGTGAGAGAGGGATAGACGATAGGAGTGCTAGGGTTAGCTAAGGTATATATACCATCTCTGTTTGGTGGATCGTTAGGTTCGCGGGCTGGGCTAAATCTTGGCCTTCAAAATTTTGGCCGCGCGCGCATTGCCAGCCCAGTTAGCCATCGGTTGTCGGTCAGGATTATTGCCGACCGACAGTTGGATGACTAAGTTTGTATTGCCGACCAACATTTGGATGCTAATATTTTTAACATCCGCGACAGAATATCGGATGGTATATGCATGTTTTACAGACCAACTCTCTGATAGAAGTTTCGTTGACCAAGTGTTGGTCGGTAATACTGACTATTGCCGACCGATGTCCGTAGGGAATATTGTGCTGTGGTGTAGTGAATCACAATAGGTTGATCCATGTGTGGTTTGTTTAGAGGAACAGACATGCAATGACACTGGGTGTGGTTCATGAAAAGAATAGACATGCAATGACACTGGTGGATCCTTATGTGGTTTGTTTAGAAGAACACACATGCAATGACTCTAGCTATGGTTCATGAAAAGAACACACATGCAATGACACTGGTGGATCCATGTGTGGTTTGTGAAAATAACAGACATGCAATCACACTGGGTGTGGTTCATGAAAAAAAACACATCCAATGACATTGGTGGATCCATGTGTGGTTTGTGGAAAGAACAGACATGCAATAACACTGGGTGTGGTTCATGAAAAGAACACACATGCAATGACACTGGTGTATCCTTATGTGGTTTGTGAGAAGAACACAGATGCAATGACTCTAGTTGTGGTTCATGAAAATAACACACATGCAATAACACTGGTGGATCCTTATGTGGTTTGTGAGAAGAACATACATGCAATGACTCTAGCTATGGTTCATGACAAGAACACACATGCAATGATACTGGTGGATCCATGTGTGGTTTGTGAAAAGAACACACATGCAATGACACTAGGTGGATCCATGTGTGGTTTGTGGAAAGAACAGACATGCAATGACTCTAGCTGTGGTTCATGAAAGGAACAGACATGCAATGACATTGGTGGATCCATATGTGGTTCATGAGAAGAATAGACATGCAATCACACTGGGTGTGGTTCATGAAAAGAACACATATCCAATGACACTGGTGGATCCGTGTGTGGTTTGTGGTAAGAACAGACATGCAATGACACTGGGTGTGGTTCATGAAAAGAACACACATGCAATGACACTTGTGTATCCTTATGTGGTTTGTGAGAAGAACACACATGCAATAACTCTAGCTGTGGTTCGTGAAAAGAACACACATGCAATAACACTGGTGGATCCATGTGTCGTTTGTGGAAAGAACAGACATGCAATGACTCTAGCTGTGGTTCACGAAAAGAATAGACATGCAATGACACTAGTGGATCCATGTGTGGTTCATGAGAAGAACGCACCTCTAATGACACTGGTGGATCCATTTGTGGTTTGTTTAGAGGAACAGACATGCAATGACACTGGCTGTGGTTCATGAGAAGAACACACATGCAATGACACTGGTGGATCCATGTGTGGTCTGTGTGAAGAAGACACATGCAATGACTCTACCTGTGGTTCATGAAAAGAACACACATGCAATGACACTGGTGGATCCATGTGTGGTTCATGAGAAGAACACACATGCAATGACACTGGGTGTGGTTCATGAAAAGAACACACACGCAATAACACTGGTGGATCCATGTGGTTTGTGAGAAGAACAGACATGCAATGACTCTAGCTATGGTTCATGGAAAGAACACACATGCAATGACACTGGTGGATCCATGTGTGGTTTGTTTAGAGGAACAGACATGCAATGACACTGGGTGTGGTTCATGAAAAGAATAGACATGCAATGACACTGGTGGATCCTTATGTGGTTTGGTTAGAAGAACACACATACAATGACTCTAGCTGTGGTTCATGAAAAGAACACACATGCAATGACACTGGTGGATCCATGTGTGGTTTGTGAAAATAATAGACATGCAATCACACTGGGTGTGGTTCATGAAAAGAACACACATCCAATGACACTGGTGGATCCATGTGTGGTTTGTGGAAAGAACAGACATGCAATGACGTTGGGTCTGGTTTATGAAAAGAACACACATGCAATGAGACTGGTGTATCCTTATGTGGTTTCTGAGAAAAACACACATGCAATGACTCTAGCTGTGGTTCATGAAAAGAACACACATGCAATGACACTGGTGGATCCATGTGTGGTTTGTGAAAAGAATAGACATGCAATCACACTAGGTTGATCCATGTGTGGATTGTTTAGAGGAACAGACATGCAATGACACTGTGTGTGGTTCATGAAAAGAACAGACATGTAATGACACTGGGGGATCCTTATTTGGTTTGTTTAGAAGAACACACATGCAATGACTCTAGCTGTGGTTCATGAAAAGAACACACATGCAATGACACTGGTGGATCCATGTGTGGTTTGTGAAAAGAACAGACATGCAATCACACTAGGTGTGGTTCATGAAAAAACACACATCCAATGACATTGGTGGATCCATGTGTGGTTTGTGGAAAGAACAGACATGCAATGACACTGGGTGTGGTTCATGAAAATAACACACATGCAATGACACTGGTGTATCCTTATGTGGTTTGTGAGAAGAACACACATGCAATAACTCTAGCTGTGGTTCGTGACAAGAACACACATGCAATAACACTGGTGGATCCATGTGTCGTTTGTGGAAAGAACAGACATGCAATGACTCTAGCTGTGGTTCACGAAAAGAATAGACATGCAATGACACTAGTGGATCCATGTGTGGTTCCTGAGTAGAACGCACCTCTAATGACACTGGTGGATCCATTTGTGGTTTGTTTAGAGGAACAGACATGCAATGACACTGGCTGTGGTTCATAAGAAGAACACACATGCAATGACACTGGTGGATCCATGTGTGGTCTGTGTGAAGAAGACACATGCAATGACTCTATGTAGCATCCCAATTGTCTAACAATTGCAATGCTACTAGCCTAGTCTATATATATGGCTACTTCAAATATATAATTGTTGCATCATCATTATATCATGCCCATGTCATCATGCCACCTTGCATTTGAGCATCATATAAAACCCTTTTATTTTGGTTCTTATCTCATATGCATTATTAATTGTAGTTGCCTTTTGGATATATTGTATTTGGTTTTTGATAAATGCTTGATGCCCAACTTGAGTTGGGGGCATTTCTCTTTCAACTCCACCACCTTTCTTTGGCTCCATCTAAATTCCACCACCCTAGTCATATATGAGCCTTGTTTTTCTGTTGCTATTTAAATCTAGCTCATATGTGTTGGTGTGGATCCATTCTATGTCTACATGCTCCATATAGGATGTATATTGTTTTCACAATATTAATTATGTGGAGCCTCATGGCCATCTTTGAATGTCATGTGAGTAGAATCTGCCTTTTACCTTCCATATGGTTGTTTTGGCTAATGGAGCTTGTTTAAATATAATTGTGGCCAAATACTCTTTTAGTGGGATATACACACTAGCATGGCCTATTATATTTAATTAAGCTTGAGTCCACCATTCCATTATCCATGAGCTTGCCTTTGTTTTTCTTTTGGTATTTAATCTAGCTCATGGGAGGTAGGATGAATCCATTTATACAAATTCTTTGCTTGGCTTTATTCCACATTTGGGAATGCATAAGAATAATGCCATGTTGATATTATTGTTTTCACAAGATTAAGCATGGCATTAATTGTTTGCATGGGCCATGCAAGAACCACCACATTCTAGCCTTTTGGTTTTTATTTGAATCATTGAGTGGATCTTTCCCATATCTCTCTACCCCTCTTATGCTTGATCTTGCTTGATGCATGCAAGCATCTAAAACCCCATCCCCATCTCCATCCATACCTCACCACCTTTTCTTCTCTTCTCTCTTTTGACTATATCTTGCTTGACCTTGTTTTGATCATGCTTGATCTTGTCAAAAGATTACCACACCACACCTCTCCTCTCTCTCTAAACCTCTCTCTAAACCTCTCTCCTAATCTATACCTAATCTAAACCCATACCCCCTATCTCTAAAAACCTAACCCGAGCTACCCCTCCCCTCTCGGTTACCCTCTCTTCTCCTCCCCCTCACCTTGGTCCACCAGCAACCAACAACCAGCACCACCACGTCACCCCTCCTCTGCCCCACTCTTTACTTTGGCTTCAAGACAAAGAGAGAAAGGAGGGAGAAGGAAGCCACCCGAGCCCTCTTTTTGCATCTCACCAAATCATGTGTTCCTTCCCCTCTCTTCTTATCTGTAGCACCAGCTCCCCCACGTGCCTACTCCTCAACCAGATCGAGATCCAGGAAGACCCAGACCCTCTCCTTCCTCCCCACAACCTCATAGCCATGGCCATGGTTCTCTAAACCCTAGCTCCAGCCTGCCTTGCTAACCGACAATCCCGAGCGCGCCAAGCTGTACCAGGAGCACGAGGACCTTCGTCTGCTTCGACTACCTCACCCTGCACCGGCCAAGCCTCGCCGGAGTCCTCTGGAGCTTCCTGGGCACGCCGCGGCCACCGGATCAGACGCTCGCGGGACCTCTGCCTCTGCTCCGGTCCGATCCACCTCTAGCTCCAGCGACCACACCGACGAGATCCTGGTGAGCACCTCGATCCCCTAGACATGCCCGTCCTCCTCCTAGCGGCCCACACGCGCAGGACGTTCTGTCGAGCGGCCTCCGTGCGCCGCCGCTGCGATGCCGCCGTGTCTGCAGCTGCAGCAGTTTTCCCTGCCTCTGTTCTCCGCCGTGCCCCGCGCGCTGTAGCCCTCCTCCGATGTTGCTCTGTGAACGAAAGTTGTAGTCCCTGCAACCCTCTTCATCTTTCCTTTTTGCGGCGTGGTGAGTTTCGTCGCCGTCTGGTCGCCATCGTCGTCCGAACGCCGGCCGGTTCCCTGTTCTCTGCAGGTCGGTAGCATGCACGGACCTGACGCTGCTTTGCGAAATAACCGCCCTTTTTCCCGCCAAACCCGCCCCAAGCCCACTCTTGTTAGCCTTTTGCAAAAGAACCCCCGTAAGTTCCTGGCCATCACGGACAGACCCTCCCAGCCAGGATCGCATACGTGTCCAAAGACGCGTTGGCCATACATGATGGCCCCACAGGACCCACCTGTCATACTCAGAGGCTAGATCAGCTCTCGGTGAGAAAAGCTTTTCCGTGCGCGTTTGTCCCAGTCAGCCGTTGGCCCCACTCGTCTGTGGCTGTGGCTAGATCTGGGATGAGTAAGAAAAGTTTTCCTGTTTATCTGTTTTAATTAAACTTTTCAAAATTGTTTTAAAATTCAAATTTAAATCTGTTTTCAAATAACTTTTAAAATATAAATCCAAATAATACAAATAATATATGTTTTGAAATCAGAAAAATGTGAGGAATTCAAATATGCCCTCCAAAATATATTTTGGACACCTTAATTTTCAAGTTGACTAAAATTACAATAAAATGCCCTTTTTCCTTAATTAATTAATAACTTTTGTTTTATAACTCCAAATTTAACAAATAATATGTCTAAAATGATTAGCTCGACGAGACCTTTCTGTTTATGCACTCCTTGTTCTGAATTGCAGCATGCATCATATAAATATAAAGTATACAGCAACTAATATGAGGATAAAATGTGGCCAAAACTCAATAAAATGATTTATTCTTGTATTCCACACCTCACCCATGCCATGCTACTTTATTGCCATGCAAATTGTGCATCATTCATCATGGCATGATTGTTTGCTTAAGCATTTTATTCATATGCTTGTGCACTTTATTTATGTTGGCCCTTGTTTGTTTGGTTCTTCTTCGAATAGACGCTGAGCAGGGGATATATCAAGAAACCCAGGAGCACTACCCAGATCCTTCTCTCGCTTCAACTGAGCTGCCAGGCAAGCACTACCACATGCTTGCATACATATAGTACCTACTGCCTCTATCTTATTCTTGCATCATTGAGTCGCGATTGCATTAAATTGAATCCCAAGTATTGCATAGCCTTTATTTTTAAACCCCACCGAAGCTTGTTCCTCCATCCCATGAGCCATTACTACAGGAGTTGTTTGAGCCATGCGAGTCGTAGAACATCATGTGTAGGGTATGTGAGTGTCTGATGGATAACGAGGTACCTAAACAACTTAACCTGAGTAGTAATGGGATAACTAATGAAAGTGGCATCGGTGAGCCATATTCGCTATTTGGTTTTTCAGGCTCACTTGTGTCCCGTAGGACCCAGTACTTGATTCCTGTTCCTTGAATATTCGCTATCCACATCCGGGAGGCTTATGAACCCCCCGAGGCGAGCTTGATTCATTATTATTTCTTGGGGCCACAAACTAGTTTGAGGTTTTATTTACTATCTGTACTTATGCCATGCTTTATTGCTTTATTCAAATTGTGCGAGGTCTTGCACCTATCGCTTAGGGCCGTGACACGTTCGCTATGTCGACAAGCCCAGTCCACACTTTCGGGTTCCCAGTCGTTTGACCATCCCCACAAACCTTGAGTCCGTCTCATAGCCCCGACTTCGTTATGGGTAGCTTAATGGGGTGGCCCCGAAATATTTCTGAATCCTATGATCGCTTTGTCGTGGCCTCGTTGGGTTTTGATTTGGTTTTTCCGAGGTTGATCGAGTGTGTTGCTATTTGTGCACCCTAGGTAAAACTTTCTCAAAGCCGTGTCCGCGGTTATGGACGACTTGGAGCGTTTCTCGATCATAGACAAGAATAACTAAAGTACCGCTTTTAATTTGACTAAGTACCTGACTAGTAAATAGTGCAACACTCATGGAATGGATAATAAAACTGCCAACGGATGGGGTGTTGTTCGTCCGCTTCCTCGTCGGTAAGCGAGGAGGAGGATGGATCTGTTGATATTACTGTTATAACTGTTGTTATTAATTACGGACATCCGTCTATCTCTGGTTAGGCGGATGGTTAGCGAGTATCTATAGAATTGTTAGGGTTTATCTTTTGCTGCAATTGCGTCACCCCAGGTTGTGTCCCCTTTAGAGGCATAAAGACTTGCTGAGTACCCCTAGGGTCTCACACGATAAATTGTTTGATTCAGATGAACAGGTAAACTCGCAAGATGGATACTGGGTGGAGGAGACGGACGATGTGGGCAACGATCATTCGGTGTAGAGATTCCGGGAACGGGGATCCTTGAGATCTGTGGGCGGGATGTGTTTATTTATGGGGCATCTTATGCCGATTTGCTTCTTATCCGTACTCGGATTTTTGTCTTCCGCTTCCGCCTGATACTCTGATGTTTGATGTATGAGGAGATATCCTAAACTATTATATCTATCTAGGATATTTGGATCTTGCCGTATGGTGTTGCAATATTTCCTTTCTTTTTAGATGGAATGACTCTGAGAACCATTGTATGGTGGCTTTCATACATACTCATTTGTGTATGTAGTTGATCCCTTCGCCTGCCGATTACGCCGCCCGTTCTTGTCCCGATGTTTGGAAATGGTTGGGACGGCCGAAAGGTCTACCTGTGAGTGGCATTTGGGCCCCACCGTACTATTTCAACCATTTCTGCTCATCCAGGCTTGTAACTAGGAGCGTAATTCACCGAGGTAGTTACAATTGGTATCAGAGCCATCCCGCCCTTCAGGGTCTCAGCCAAATGGTCGTTGTCAGTCTAGCAAATATTTTTGGTAGCTATGTATACTAGGGAAAAACGAAACGCGAGAGTAGGACTGCTTCCACTTTTCTTCTTACCCAACCACCCACCTTTTTCTGGTAAGGAAGTGTAACGTTTTCAATCCTCTTCTTAAAAATTCAAACTAGGATTCACGTGTTCTGGGTTTCCGTAGTACCATAGAAAGTGTGTGTGTGTGTGTGTGTAATTCCTTGTCTATCTGTTGCATCCAAGTTGTTATCCTTATCTGCCTTTGGTTATCAACTGTTGGTACATTCCATACTGACAGGCTTTTGAAAACCGGCGCGGTCTATCTGACTCCTTGTTAATCGGTGCCATCTTCTTAAGGGTGTCCTTCCTTCTAGCAACTCAACATTCTGTGAAACCATCAGTTGCTAATCTCTATCTGATAAGTGATTTTGCGCATCTATTGGTATTTTAATGCGGAAAATGCGGAAAAAATTTCTTTGATACATCTGTGTTTCCACACTCCTTTCCAGTCGTGTGTGAAACACTATCTATCTTCCTTTTATCAGCATGTCCATGCTAACTCATTCTTTTGTCACCGGCGTTTAATCCTAGAGTTTCATTTCATCTCCAATTCTCTTGGGCTAATTACATAACATGTGTCAATCAGATGCTGGTGATTGTAATTTGGTTCTCGGCATGGCTATATGACACTTATCATGAGTGGAATATGGAAAATGCTCTCAACACTATCCTCCAAATGGTGACGGTTATCTCCTATGATTTTGAGTACACCGTGATCATATCTTTGCATATTCAAGCATCTTTGGCAATCCGGAGTTTCCCAAAGCACTACGGCGGTCTATCATCTGTCCATCATGCTGCACATCTTTTGAACTCCATATCTGCAAAATTCTCTTTGATACGAGGAAATTGCATCTGTTAAACCGATAACTTTGCTTAAGGTATGAGCTATCATCGTTTCTTATCCAAGATCTCTGTATCTTTGTAACCGGTGATCCAATCGGCAATGTGAACCAGGTGACATCTCTTTTTCTTCCGAAGGACCAGATAATCTATTCTTCTAGTGCATCTTCTTCAACACGAACCCGTGCTCTCAATATTGATCTTTCTAAGAGCGTTGAGCTCAGGAAGTGTTCGAGCATTTGTTTGTTCACCCGCCGCTTGAACTTGATATTCTCGGAATATCTTGTTAATCCATGGTGGTATATGTTGATAATATGCTTGCCTATTCGATATCAATGGAAGGACATGGAAGATCATCTGTGTCTCTTTCTCTCAAGCTTCGTGAGCACTGCCTGTGTGCAAAGTCTCAAAGTAAGAATTCTGACTTTTTGAAGTCACCTATCTCGGCCACGTCCTTCTGCTAAATAGATCGCTTCAATTCTGTAATCAACAAGTTCATTGTTAATTCCATCTTCCATCATCAATCAAACCCGGAGTTTTCCTTGTTGGCAAGTTATCATCGTTGTTCCGCCGTAGATTTCCTCAAGACTGCTAAATCTTTCTCTTTCATTTCAAGACGAACATGGAGTTCTTTTCACCTCTATCTCGTCAAGTAATCTCTTGAAACCCTCTCTCTCTATCGTCTATGCTCAATACACCGGAGGCCATGAAGACCTTCCAGATCTTGTATTCCTTCTGTTCAAGTTGGTGCTATCTTTTCTGTAGCTGTTGAATCTCGCAGTTGTCTCTGTAATCTTCCTTCATATCTTTCCGGTGGCTTGGTACTTCCGACATGACGACAACATCATCATCTTTATCTACCTGTGAACCCGGCGAATCGTTTGCATCTATCCTTGTTTTCTAACGAATTTCCATGAGTTTTTTTGTCAATACCTTCAGTCTGTTCGGTAGTTGGGTTGCATGGTTTTCTTATTCATGTGCGGAGTAATGCTTTGAGTGCGGGATGGAGTAGCTACCATACCACTACTCTTATCATTCGCTCTTGTACATTGAATTGGTGAATTAATGTGATTCCACCCATTCCACGGAAGTTAGAAGTGGCCTTTATCCCTTGATACTTTTACTTCCGTCCTTGTTTTTCCGGAGTGCTCTCTCGAAGAAAGTAATCAATAATCTCTTGTTGGTGGTCTGTCTATTCTAGATGGAGCAAAATCTTCAATTATTTGGTGGAAACAAACGCAAACTCTTTTCTGTCCTCGTCATTCTATCGGTGCTCGGCACCCCCAAACAAGATGGAAGGAAACTATCTCTCTCTTTGTTTCATCAATTCTTTTTCTGTGGTAAAGCCAATTATGGTTGATGCCATCAGCCGCAAATCTATTGCGTTAGCCTCAAGGCTAAAGAAAGCAATAGGTATCTCTACAATAAACTCCAGATCCTCCATATTCTTTGCTTCTCGGGATGCCACCATGATCTAGCTTCACATCCGTCTCTGGAAGTTATATCCGCGCACCTCAATTGCGTGATCCTTTGGTTCTTACCGGTGCAAGAAGAATCTAATCCGACGATGTCTACCCAAATCTTTGTGTTGATATCAAGGGACTATATTGTTTGAAGGCAATATTGTTTCCGAACTTCATTTCTCAAATCCGAGAGAAGATACGATGCTATTGTCATAGTGGTTCAAAGCCTCTCCAATCTAGCTCTTTCCTTCCGGCGAGACAAAGATTTCACCCTCTCTAGTATCGGTAAATCTTTAATCTTAATGGTGTGTCTTTCTTTATCCATGATACATCATCTTGTTCCTTCTTTCACAAGTGGTTCTATTCTTTTATCATGTTTCTTGGGAGAAACCGGAGCTATGTCCATCCTATCCTTCTTGTCTCACGACAATCCTTCAATTCTTCTAATCCGCTGTTCTTGAAGCAAAACGCAAGACTCGCAACAAGTCTAGCAAGTTATTCCGGTGTTCATCAACTTGGGAACGTGAGGGTCACCTTCGTTTCGAACACCCGCCTCTCCTTGTGTTGTTTTCTTTTTTTTCCTAGGAATCTCGGGGCGAGATTCTTGTTTAGTGGGGGAGAGTTGTAGCATCCCAATTGTCTAACAATTGCAATGCTACTAGCCTAGTCTATATATATGGCTACTTCAAATATATAATTGTTGCATCATCATTATATCATGCCCATGTCATCATGCCACCTTGCATTTGAGCATCATATAAAACCCTTTTCTTTTGGTTCTTATCTCATATGCATTATTAATTGTAGTTGCCTTTTGGATATATTGTATTTGGTTTTTGATAAATGCTTGATGCCCAACTTGAGTTGGGGGCATTTCTCTTTCAACTCCACCACCTTTCTTTGGCTCCATCTAAATTCCACCACCCTAGTCATATATGAGCCTTGTTTTTCTGTTGCTATTTAAATCTAGCTCATATGTGTTGGTGTGGATCCATTCTATGTCTACATGCTCCATATAGGATGTATATTGTTTTCACAATATTAATTATGTGGAGCCTCATGGCCATCTTTGAATGTCATGTGAGTAGAATCTGCCTTTTACCTTCATATGGTTGTTTTGGCTAATGGAGCTTGTTTAAATATAATTGTGGCCAAATACTCTTTTAGTGGGATATACACACTAGCATGGCCTATTATATTTAATTAAGCTTGAGTCCACCATTCCATTATCCATGAGCTTGCCTTTGTTTTTCTTTTGGTATTTAATCTAGCTCATGGGAGGTAGGATGAATCCATTTATACAAATTCTTTGCTTGGCTTTATTCCACATTTGGGAATGCATAAGAATAATGCCATGTTGATATTATTGTTTTCACAAGATTAAGCATGGCATTAATTGTTTGCATGGGCCATGCAAGAACCACCACATTCTAGCCTTTTGGTTTTTATTTGAATCATTGAGTGGATCTTTCCCATATCTCTCTACCCCTCTTATGCTTGATCTTGCTTGATGCATGCAAGCATCTAAAACCCCATCCCCATCTCCATCCATACCTCACCACCTTTTCTTCTCTTCTCTCTTTTGACTATATCTTGCTTGAGCTTGTTTTGATCATGCTTGATCTTGTCAAAAGATTACCACACCACACCTCTCCTCTCTCTCTAAACCTCTCTCCTAATCTATACCTAATCTAAACCCATACCCCCTATCTCTAAAAACCTAACCCGAGCTACCCCTCCCCTCTCGGTTACCCTCTCTTCTCCTCCCCCTCACCTTGGTCCACCAGCAACCAACAACCAGCACCACCACGTCACCCCTCCCCTGCCCCACTCTTTACTTTGGCTTCAAGACAAAGAGAGAAAGGAGGGAGAAGGAAGCCACCCGAGCCCTCTTTTTGCATCTCACCAAATCATGTGTTCCTTCCCCCTCTCTTCTTATCTGTAGCACCATCTCCCCCACATGCCTACTCCTCAACCAGATCGAGATCCAGGAAGACCCAGACCCTCTCCTTCCTCCCCACAACCTCCTAGCCATGGCCATGGTTCTCTAAACCCTAGCTCCGGCCTGCCTTGCTAACCGACAATCCCGATTGCGCCAAGCTGTACCAGGAGCACGAGGACCTTCGTCTGCTTCGGCTACCTCACCCTGCACCGGCCAAGCCTCGCCGGAGTCCTCTGGAGCTTCCTGGGCACGCCGCGGCCACCGGATCAGACGCTCGCGGGACCTCTGCCTCTGCTCCGGTCCGATCCACCTCCAGCTCCAGCGACCACACCGACGAGATCCTGGTGAGCACCTCGATCCCCTAGACATGCCCGTCCTCCTAGCGGCCACCGGATCAGACGCTCGCGGGACCTCTGCCTCTGCTCCGGTCCGATCCACCTCTAGCTCCAGCGACCACACCGACGAGATCCTGGTGAGCACCTCGATCCCCTAGACATGCCCGTCCTCCTCCTAGCTACCGCGGGGCGGCGTACTGTCGGCGGCCTCCGTCGCGCCAGCGCGCTGCCGCCTGCGCATGCTGCAGTGATTTTTCCCTGCCTCTGTTCTCCGCCGTGCCCCGCGCGCTGTAGCCCTCCTCCGATGTTGCTCTGTGAACGAAAGTTGTAGTCCCTGCAACCCTCTTCATCTTTCCTTTTTGCGGCGTGGTGAGTTTCGTCGCCGTCTGGTCGCCATCGTCGTCCGAACGCCGGCCGGTTCCCTGTTCTCTGCAGGTCAGCGCGCAGCAGACAGACCAGCGACGGCGTCGTTTTGCAGAAATAACCCTACCCTTTTTCCCGCCAAAACCCGCGGCCCCCGAAGCCCACCTGTCAGCCTCGGTGTCCTTTTTGCAAAAGAACCCCCGTAAGTTCCTGGCCATCACGGACAGACCCTCCAGCGTCGGGATCGCCACGTGTCCGACGCTGCGTTGGCCTGTGTGATGGCAATACTGGACCCACCTGTCATACTCAGAGGCTAGATCAGCTCTCGGTGAGAAAAGCTTTTCCGTGCGCGTTTGTCCCAGTCAGCCATTGGCCCCACTCGTCTGTGGCTGTGGCTAGATCTGGGATGAGTAAGAAAAGTTTTCCGTTTATCTGTTTTAATTAAACTTTTCAAAATTGTTTTAAAATTCAAATTTAAATCTGTTTTCAAATAACTTTTATAATATAAATCCAAATAATACAAATAATATATGTTTTGAAATCAGAAAAATGTGAGGAATTCAAATATGCCCTCCAAAATATATTTTGGACACCTTAATTTTCAAGTTGACTAAAATTACAATAAAATGCCCTTTTTCCTTAATTAATTAATAACTTTTGTTTTATAACTCCAAATTTAACAAATAATATGTCTAAAATGATTAGCTCGACGAGACCTTTCTGTTTATGCACTCCTTGTTCTGAATTGCAGCATGCATCATATAAATATAAAGTATACAGCAACTAATATGAGGATAAAATGTGGCCAAAACTCAATAAAATGATTTATTCTTGTATTCCACACCTCACCCATGCCATGCTACTTTATTGCCATGCAAATTGTGCATCATTCATCATGGCATGATTGTTTGCTTGTCGCATTTTATTCATATGCTTGTGCACTTTATTTATGTTGGCCCTTGTTTGTTTGGTTCATCTTCGAATAGACGTTGAGCAGGGGATATATCAAGAAACCGTGAGCACTACCGGATCCTTCTCTCGCTTCAACTGAGCTGCCAGGCAAGCACTACCACATGCTTGCATACATATAGTACCTACTGCCTCTATCTTATTCTTGCATCATTGTGTCGCGATTGCATTAAATTGAATCCCAAGTATTGCATAGCCTTTATTTTTAAACCCCACCAAAGCTTGTTCCTCCATCCCATGAGCCATTACTACAGGAGTTGTTTGAGCCATGCGAGTCGTAGAACATCATGTGTAGGGTATGTGAGTGTCTGATGGATAACGAGGTACCTAAACAACTTAACCTGAGTAGTAATGGGATAACTAATGAAAGTGGCATCGGTGAGCCATATTCGCTATTTGGTTTTTCAGGCTCACTTGTGTCCCGTAGGACCCCGAGTACTTGATTCCCGTTCCTTGAATATTCGCGCTATCCACATCCGGGAGGCTTATGAACCCCCCTGAGCCAGAGCTTGATTCATTCTTATTTCTTGGGGCCACAAACTAGTTTGAGGTTTTATTTACTATCCTGTACTTATGCCATGCTTTACTGCTTTATTTAAATTGTGCTGTCTTTGTTAGGGCCGTGACGTTTTTATGTATCGACAAGCCAGTCCACACTTTCGGTTCCCGATCGACAGCCGTCCCACAAACCTTGAGTCCGTCTCGTGCTGGCCAACCGTTATGGTAGCTTATTGGGGTGGCCCCAAATATTTCTGAATCTTGTGATCGCTTTGTCGTGACTGCCTCGTTGGTTTTGATTTGGTTTTCCGAGGATGATCGAGTGTGTGTTATTTGTGCACCTGCAGGTAAAACTTTCTGAAAGTCATGTCCGCGGTTATGGACGACTTGGAGCCGATTTCTCGATCATAGACAAGAATAACTAAAGTACCGCTTTTAATTTGACTAAGTACGACTAGTAAATAGTGCAACACTCATGGAATGGATAATAAAACTGCCAGCGGATGGGGTGTTGTTCGTCCGCTTCCTCGGGTAAGTTTAGAAGGAGGATGGATCTATTGATATTACTGTTATAGCATTGTTATTACACGGACATCCGTCATCTCTGGTTAAGCGGATGGTTAGCAGTATCTATAGAATTGTTAGGGTTTATCTTTTGCTGCAATTGCCTCACCCAGGTTGTGTCCCTTTAGAGGCATAAAGACTTGCTGAGTACCCCTAGGGTCTCACACGATAAATTGTTTGATTGAGATGAGCAGGTAAACTCGCAAGATGGATCTTGGGTGGAGGGCAGACGATCTCCGGGCAACGATCATTCGGTGTAGAGATTCCGGGAGCAGGGATCCTTGAGATCTGTGGGCGGGATGTGTTTATTTATGGGGCATCTTATGCCGATTTGCTTCTTATCCGCATCGGATTTTTGTCTTCCGCTCACTTTGATACTCTGATGTTTGATGTATGAGGAGATATCCTAAACTATTATATCTATCTAGGATATTTGGATTTTGCCGTATGGCGTTGCAATATTTCCTTTCTTTTTAGATGGAATGATTCTGAGAACCATTGTATGGTGGCTTGCATACATACTCATTTGTGTATGTAGTTGATCCCTTCGCCTGCCGATTACGCCGCCCGTTCTTGTCCTGATGTTTGGAAATGGTTGGGACGGCCGAAAGGTCTACCTGTGAGTGGCATTTGGGCCCCACCGTACTATTTCAAACATTTCTGCTCATCCAGGCTTGTAACTAGGAGCGTAATTCACTGAGGTAGTTACACTCTAGCTGTGGTTCATGAAAAGAACACACAGGCAATGACACTGGTGGATCCATGTGTGGTTCATGAGAAGAACACACATGCAATGACACTGGGTGTGGTTCATGAAAAGAACACACATGCAATGACACTGGTGGATCCATGTGGTTTGTGAGAAGAACAGACATGCAATGACTCTAGCTATGGTTCATGGAAAGAACACACATGCAATGGCACTGGTGGATCCATGTGTGGTTTGTTTAGGGGAACAGACATGCAATGACACTGGGTGTGGTTCATGAAAAGAATAGACATGCAATGACACTGGTGGATCCTTATGTGGTTTGGTTAGAAGAACACACATACAATGACTCTAGCTGTGGTTCATGAAAAGAACACACATGCAATGACACTGGTGGATCCATATGTGGTTTGTGAAAAGAATAGACATGCAATCACACTGGGTGTGGTTCATGAAAAGAACACACATCCAATGACACTGGTGGATCCATGTGTGGTTTGTGGAAAGAACAAACATGCAATGACATTGGGTGTAGTTCATGAAAAGAACACACATGCAATGAGACTTGGTGTATCCTTATGTGGTTTCTGAGAAGAACACACATGCAATGACTCTAACTGTGGTTCATGAAAAGAACACACATGCAATGACACTGGTGGATCCATGTGTGGTGTGTGAAAAGAATAGACATGCAATCACACTAGGTTGATCCATGTGTGGTTTGTTTAGAGGAACAGACATGCAATGACACTGGGTGTGGTTCATGAAAATAACAGACATGTAATGACACCGGGGGATCCTTATTTGGTTTGTTTACAAGAACACACATGCAATGACTCTAGCTGTGGTTCATGAAAAGAACACACATGCAATGACACTGGTGGATCCATGTGTGGTTTGTGAAAAGAACAGACATGTAATCACACTGGGTGTGGTTCATAAAAAAACACACATCCAATGACATTGGTGGATCCATGTGTGGTTTGTGGAAAGAACAGACATGCAATGACACTGGGTGTGGTTCATGAAAATAACACACATGCAATGACACCGGTGTATCCTTATGTGGTTTGTGAGAAGAACACAAATGCAATGACTCTAGCTGTGGTTCATGAAAAGAACACACATGGAATAACACTGGTGGATCCTTATGTGGTTTGTGAGAAGAACATACATGCAATGACTCTAGCTATTGTTCATGAAAAGGACACACATGCAATGACACTAGTGGATCCATGTGTGGTTTGTGAAAAGAAGACACATGCAATGACAGTAGGTGGATCCATGTGTGGTTTGTTTAGAGGAACAAACATGCAATGACACTGGGTGTGGTTCATGAAAAGAATAGACATGCAACGACACTGGTGGATCCTTATGTGGTTTGTTTAGAAGAACACACATGCAATGTCTCTAGCTGTGGTTCATGAAAAGAACACATATGCAATGACATTGGTGGATCCATGTGTGATTTGTGAAAAGAACAGACATGCAATCACACTAGGTGGATCCATGTGTGGGTTGTGGAAAGAACAGACATGCAATGACTCTAGCTATGGTTCATGAAAAGAACAGACATGCAATGAAACTGGTGGATCCATGTGTGGTTCATGAGAAGAACAGACATGCAATCACACTGGGTGTGGTTCATGAAAAGAACACACATTCAATGACATTGGTGGATCCATGTGTGGTTTGTGGTAAGAATAGACATGCAATGACACTGGGTGTGGTTCATGAAAAGAACACACATGCAATGACACTGGTGTATCCTTATGTGGTTTGTGAGAAGAACACACATGCAATGACTCTAGCTGTGGTTCGTGAAAAGAACACACATGCATTGACACTGGTGGATCCATGTGTGGTTTGTGGAAAGAACAGACATGCAATGACTCTAGTTGTGGTTCACGAAAAGAACAGACATGCAATGACACTGGTGGATCCATGTTTGGTTCATGAGAATAACACACATCTAATGACATTGGTGGATCCATGTGTGGTTTGTTTAGAGGAACAGACATGCAATGACAGTGGCTGTGGTTCATGAGAAGAACACACATGCAATGACACTAGTGGATACATGTGTGGTTTGTGAGAAGAACACACATGCAATGACTCTAGTTGTGGTTCATGAAAAGAACACACATGCAATGACACTGGTGGATCCATGTGTTGTTCATGAGAAGAACACACATGCAATGACACTAGGTGTGGTTCATGAAAAGAACACACATGCAGTGACACTGGTGGATCCTTATGTGGTTTGTGAGAAGAACATACATACAATGACTCTAGCTATGGTTCATGAAAAGAACACACATGCAATGACACTAGTGGATCCATGTATGGTTTGTTTAGACGAACAGACATGCAGTCACACTAAGTGGATCCATGTGTGGTTTGTTTAGAGGAACAGACATGCAATGACACTGGGTGTGGTTCATGAAAAGAACAGACATGCAATGACACTAGTGGATCCTTATGTGGTTTGGTTAGAAGAACACACATGCAATGACTCTAGCTATGGTTGATGAAAAGAACACACATGCAATGACACTGGTGGATCCATGTGTGGTTTGTGAAAAGAACAGACATGCAATCACACTAGGTGTGGTTCATGAAATGAACACACATCCAATGACACTGGTGGATCCATGTGTGGTTTGTGGAAAGAACAAACATGCAATGACACTGGGTGTGGTTCATGAAAAGAACACACATGCAATGAGACTTGGTGTATCCTTATGTGGTTTCTGAGAAGAACACACATGCAATGACTCTAGCTGTGGTTCATGAAAAGAACACACATGCAATGACACTGGTGGATCCATGTGTGGTTTGTGAAAATAATAGACATGCAATCACACTAGGTTGATCCATGTGTGGTTTGTTTAGATTAACAGACATGGAATGACATTGGGTGTGGTTCATGAAAAGAACAGACATGTAATGACACCGGGGGATCCTTATTTGGTTTGTTTACAAGAACACACATGCAATGACTCTAGCTGTGGTTCATGAAAAGAACACACATGCAATGACACTGGTGGATCCATGTGTGGTTTGTGAAAAGAACAGACATGCAATCACACTGGGTGTGTTTCATGAAAAAACACACATCCAATGACATTGGTGGATTCATGTGTGGTTTGTGGAAAGAACAGACATGCAATGACAGTGGGTGTGGATCATGAAAATAACACACATGCAATGACACCGGTGTATCCTTATGTGGTTTGTGAGAAGAACACAAATGCAATGACTCTAGCTGTGGTTCATGAAAAGAACACACATGCAATAACACTGGTGGATCCTTATGTGGTTTGTGAGAAGAACCTACATGCAATGACTCTAGCTATTGTTCATGAAAAGAACACACATGCAATGACACTAGTGGATCCATGTGTGGTTTGTGAAAAGAACACACATGCAATGACAGTAGGTGGATCCATGTGTGGTTTGTTTAGAGGAACAAACATGCAATGACACTGGGTGTGGTTCATGAAAAGAATAGACATGCAACGACACTGGTGGATCCTGATGTGGTTTGTTTAGAAGAACACACATGCAATGTCTCTAGCTGTGGTTCATGATAAGAACACATATGCAATGACATTGGTGGATCCATGTGTGGATTGTGAAAATAACAGACATGCAATCACACTAGGTGGATCCATGTGTGGGTTGTGGAAAGAACAGACATGCAATGACTCTAGCTATGGTTCATGAAAAGAACAGACATGCAATGAAACTGGTGGATCCATGTGTGGTTCATGAGAAGAATAGACATGCAATCACACAGGGTGTGGTTCATGAAAAGAACACACATTCAATGACATTGGTGGATCCATGTGTGGTTTGTGGTAAGAATAGACATGCAATGACACTGGGTGTGGTTCATGAAAAGAACACACATGCAATTACACTGGTGTATCCTTATGTGGTTTGTGAGAAGAACACACATGCAATGACTCTAGCTGTGGTTCGTGAAAAGAACACACATGCATTGACACTGGTGGATCCATGTGTGGTTTGTGGAAAGAACAGACATGCAATGACTCTAGTTGTGGTTCACGAAAAGAACAGACATGCAATGACACTGGTGGATCCATGTTTGGTTCATGAGAATAACACACATCTAATGACATTGGTGGATCCATGTGTGGTTTGTTTAGAGGAACAGACATGCAATGACACTGGCTGTGGTTCATGAGAAGAACACACATGCAATGACACTGGTGGATACATGTGTGGTTTGTGAGAAGAACACACATGCAATGACTCTAGTTGTGGTTCATGAAAATAACACACATGCAACGACACTGGTGGATCCATGTGTTGTTCATGAGAAGAACACACATGCAATGACACTAGGTGTGGTTCATGAAAAGAACACACATGCAGTGACACTGGTGGATCCTTATGTGGTTTGTGAGAAGAACATACATGCAATGACTCTAGCTATGGTTCATGAAAAGAACACACATGCAATGACACTGGTGGATCCATGTGTGGTTTGTTTAGAGGAACAGACATGCAATCACACTAAGTGGATCCATGTGTGGTTTGTTTAGAGGAACAGACATGCAATGACACTGGGTGTGGTTCATGAAAAGAACAGACATGCAATGACACTAGTGGATCCTTATGTGGTTTGGTTAGAAGAACACACATGCAATGACTCTAACTATGGTTCATTAAAAGAACACACATGCAATGACACTGGTGGATCCATGTGTGGTTTGTGAAAAGAACAGACATGCAATCACACTAGGTGTGGTTCATGAAATGAACACACATCCAATGACACTAGTGGATCCATGTGTGGTTTGTGGAAAGAATAGACTTGCAATGACACTGGGTGTGGTTCATGAGAAGAACACACATGCAATGACACTGGTGTATCTTTATGTGGTTTGTGAGAAGAACACATATGCAATGACTCTAGCTGTGTTTCATGAAAAGAACACACATGCAATAACACTGGTGGATCCTTATGTGGTTTGTGAGAAGAACACACATGCAATGACTCTAGCTATGGTTCATGAAAAGAACACACATGCAATGACACTGGTGGATCCATGTGTGGTTTGTGGAAAGAACATACATGCAATGGCTCTAGCTGTGGTTCACGAAAAGAACAAACATGCAATGACACTGGTGGATCCGTGTGTGGTTCATGAGAAGAACGCACCTCTAATGAATCTGGTGGATCCATGTGTGGTTTGTTTACAGGAACAGACACGCAATGACACTGGCTGTGGTTCATGAGAGGAACACACATGCAATGACACTGGTGGATCCATGTGTGGTTTGTGAGAAGAACACACATGCAATGACTCTAGCTGTGGTTCATGAAAAGAACACACATGTAAGGACACTGGTGGATCGATGTGGTTTGTGAGAAGAATAGACATGGAATGACTCTAGCTATGGTTCATGAAAAGAACACACATGCAATGACACTGGTGGATCCATGTGTGGTTTGTGAATAGAACAGACATGCAATAACACTAGGTGGATCCATGTGTGGTTTGTTTAGAGGAACAGACATGCAATGACACTAGGTGTGGTTGATGAAAAGAATAGACATGCAATGACACTAGTGGATCCTTATGTGGTTTGGTTAGAAGAACACACATGCAATGACTCTACCTATGGTTCATGAAAAGAACACACATGCAATGACACTGGTGGATCCATGTGTGGTTTGTGAAAAGAACAGACATGCAATCACACTGGGTGTGGTTCATGAAAAGAACACACATCCAATGCCACTGGTGGATCCATGTGCGGTTTGTGGAAAGAATAGACATGCAATGACACTGGGTGTGGTTCTTGAAAAGAACACACATGCAATGACACTGGTGTATCCTTATGTGGTTTCTGAGAAGAACACACATGCAATGACTCTAGCTATGGTTCATGAAAAGAACACACATGAAATGTCATTGGTGGATCCATGTGCGGTTTGTGAAAAGAACAGACATGCAATCACACTAGGTGGATCCCTGTGTGGTTTGTTTAGAGGAACAGACAAGCAATGACACTAGGTGTGGTTCATGAAAAGAACAGACATGTAATGGCACTGGTGGATCCTTATGTGGTTTGTTTAGAAGAACACACATGCAATGACTCTAGCTGTGGTTCTTGAAAAGAACACACGTGCAATGACACTAGTGGATCCATGTGTGGTTTGTGAAAAGAACAGACATGCGATCACACTGGGTGTGGTTCATGAAAAGAACACACATCCAATAACACTGGTGGATCCATGTGTGGTTTGTGGAAAGAACAGACATGCAATGACACTGGGTGTGGTTCATGAAAAGAACACACATGCAATGACACTGGTGTATCCTTATGTGGTTTGTGAGAAGAACACAGATGCAATAACTCTAGCGGTGGTTCATGAAAAGAACACACATGCAATGACACTAGTGGATCCTTATGTGGTTTGTGAGAAGAACATACATGCAGTGACTCTAGCTATGGTTCATGAAAAGAACACGCATGCTATGACACTGGTGGATCCATGTGTGGTTTGTGAAAAGAACACACATGCAATGACAGTAGGTGGATCCATGTGTGGTTTGTTTAGAGGAACATACATGCAATAACACCGGGTGTGGTTCATGAAAAGAACACACATGCAATGACACTGGTGGATCCTTATGTAGTTTGTGAGAAGAACACACATGCAATGACTCTAGCGATGGTTCGTGAAAAGAACACACATGCAATGACACTGGTGGATCCATGTGTGGTTTGTGGAAAGAACAGACATGCAATGACACTGGTGGATCCATGTGTGGTTCATGAGAAGAACAGACATGCAGTCACACTGGGTGTGGTTCATGAAAAGAACACACGTCCAATGACACTGGTGGATACATGTGTGGTTTGTGGTAAGAACAGACATGCAATGACACTGGGTGTGGTTCATGAAAAGAACACACATGCAATGACACTGGTGTATCCTTATGTGGTTTGTGAGAAGAACACAGATGCAATGACTCTAGCTGTGGTTCATGAAAAGAACACACATGTAAGGACACTGGTGGATCCATATGTGGTTCATGAGAAGAACACACATGCAATGACACTGGGTGTGGTTCATGAAAAGAACACACATGCAATGACACTGGTGGACCCATGTGGTTTGTGAGAAGAACAGACATGCAATGACTCTAGCTATGGTTCATGAAAAGAACACACATGCAATGACACTGGTGGATCCATGTGTGGTTTGTGAATAGAACAGACATGCAATCACACTAGGTGGATCCATGTGTGGTTTGTTTAGAGGAACAGACATGCAATGACACTGGGTGTGGTTCATGAAAAGAATAGACATGCAATGACACTAGTGGATCCTTATGTGGTTTGGTTAGAAGAACACACATGCAATGACTCTAGCTATGGTTCATGAAAAGAACACACATGCAATGACACTGGTGGATCCATGTGTGGTTTGTGAAAAGAACAGACATGCAATCACACTGGGTGTGGTTCATGAAAAGAACACACATCCAATGCCACTGGTGGATCCATGTGCGGTTTGTGGAAAGAATAGACATGCAATGACACTGGGTGTGGTTCTTGAAAAGAACACACATGCAATGACACTGGTGTATCCTTATGTGGTTTCTGAGAAGAACACACATGCAATGACTCTAGCTATGGTTCATGAAAAGAACACACATGAAATGACATTGGTGGATCCATGTGCGGTTTGTGAAAAGAACAGACATGCAATCACACTAGGTGGATCCCTGTGTGGTTTGTTTAGAGGAACAGACAAGCAATGACACTGGGTGTGGTTCATGAAAAGAACAGACATGTAATGGCACTGGTGGATCCTTATGTGGTTTGTTTAGAAGAACACGCATGCAATGACTCTAGCTGTGGTTCATGAAAAGAACACACATGCAATGACACTAGTGGATCGATGTGTGGTTTGTGAAAAGAACAGACATGCGATCACACTGGGTGTGGTTCATGAAAAGAACACACATCCAATGACACTGGTGGATCCATGTGTGGTTTGTGGAAAGAACAGACATGCAATGACACTAGGTGTGGTTCATGAAAAGAACACACATGCAATGACACTGGTGTATCCTTATGTGGTTTGTGAGAAGAACATAGATGCAATAACTCTAGCGGTGGTTCATGAAAAGAACACACATGCAATGACACTAGTGGATCCTTATGTGGTTTGTGAGAAGAACATACATGCAGTGACTCTAGCTATGGTTCATGAAAAGAACACACATGCTATGACACTGGTGGATCCATGTGTGGTTTGTGAAAATAACACACATGCAATGACAGTAGGTGGATCCATGTGTGGTTTGTTTAGATGAACATACATGCAATGACACCGGGTGTGGTTCATGAAAAGAACACACATGCAATGACACTGGTGGATACATGTGTGGTTTGTGAGAAGAACACACATGCAATGACTCTAGCTATGGTTCGTGAAAAGAACACATATGCAATGACACTGGTGGATCCATGTGTGGTTTGTGGAAAGAACAGACATGCAATGACACTGGTGGATCCATGTGTGGTTCATGAGAAGAACAGACATGCAGTCACACTGGGTGTGGTTCATGAAAAGAACACACGTCAAATGACACTGGTGGATACATGTGTGGTTTGTGGTAAGAACAGACATGCAATGACACTGGGTGTGGTTCATGAAAAGAACACACATGCAATGACACTGGTGTATCCTTATGTGGTTTGTGAGAAGAACACAGATGCAATGACTCTAGCTGTGGTTCATGAAAAGAACACACATGTAAGGACACTGGTGGATCCATATGTGGTTCATGAGAAGAACACACATGCAATGACACTGGGTGTGGTTCATGAAAAGAACACACATGCAATGACACTGGTGGATCCAGGTGTGGTTTGTGAATAGAACAGACATGCAATCACACTAGGTGGATCCATGTGTGGTTTGTTTAGAGGAACAGACATGCAATGACACTGGGTGTGGTTCATGAAAAGAATAGACATGCAATGACACTAGTGGATCCTTATGTGGTTTGGTTAGAAGAACACACATGCAATGACTCTAGCTATGGTTCATGAAAAGAACACACATGCAATGACACTGGTGGATCCATGTGTGGTTTGTGAAAAGAACAGACATGCAATCACACTGGGTGTGGTTCATGAAAAGAACACACATCCAATGCCACTGGTGGATCCATGTGCGGTTTGTGGAAAGAATAGACATGCAATGACACTGGGTGTGGTTCTTGAAAAGAACACACATGCAATGACACTGGTGTATCCTTATGTTGTTTCTGAGAAGAACACACATGCAATGACTCTAGCTATGGTTCATGAAAAGAACAAACATGAAATGACATTGGTGGATCCATGTGCGGTTTGTGAAAAGAACATGCAATCACACTAGGTGGATCCTGTGTGGTTTGTTTAGAGGAGCAGAACAAGCAATGACACTGGGTATGGTTCATGAAAAGAACAGACATGTAATGGCACTGGTGGATCCTTATGTGGTTT
This sequence comes from Avena insularis, assembly GCA_023614405.1. Classification (NCBI taxonomy): domain Eukaryota; kingdom Viridiplantae; phylum Streptophyta; class Magnoliopsida; order Poales; family Poaceae; genus Avena; species Avena insularis. The sequence continues at coordinate 563,105 of JAJUPC010000183.1, read as the reverse complement.
GTTTAGAAAAACACACATGCAATGACTCTAGCTGTGGTTCATGAAAAGAACACACATGCAATGACACTAGTGGATCCATGTGTGGTTTGTGAAAAGAACAGACATGCGATCACACTGGGTGTGGTTCATGAAAAGAACACACATCCAATGACACTGGTGGATCCATGTGTGGTTTGTGGAAAGAACAGACATGCAATGACACTGGGTGTGGTTCATGAAAAGAACACACATGCAATGACACTGGTGTATCCTTATGTGGTTTGTGAGAAGAACACAGATGCAATAACTCTAGCGGTGGTTCATGAAAAGAACACACATGCAATGACACTAGTGGATCCTTATGTGGTTTGTGAGAAGAACTTACATGCAGTGACTCTAGCTATGGTTCATGAAAAGAACACACATGCTATGACACTGGTGGATCCATGTGTGGTTTGTGAAAAGAACACACATGCATTGACAGTAGGTGGATCCATGTGTGGTTTGTTTAGAGGAACATACATGCAATGACACCGGATGTGGTTCACGAAAAGAACACACATGCAATGACACTGGTGGATCCTTATGTGGTTTGTGAGAAGAACACACATGCAATGACTCTAGCTATGGTTCGTGAAAAGAACACACATGCAATGACACTGGTGGATCCATGTGTGGTTTGTGGAAAGAACATACATGAAATGACACTGGTGGATCCATGTGTGGTTCATGAGAAGAACAGACATGCAGTCACACTGGGTGTGGTTCATGAAAAGAACACCGTCAATGATCTTGGTGGATACATGTGTGGTTTGTGGTAAGAACAGACATGCAATGACACTGGGTGTGGTTCATGAAAAGAACACACATGCAATGACACTGGTGTATCCTTATGTGGTTTGTGAGAAGAACACAGATGCAATGACTCTAGCTGTGGTTCATGAAAAGAACACACATGTAAGGACACTGGTGGATCCATATGTGGTTCATGAGAAGAACACACATGCAATGACACTGGGTGTGGTTCATGAAAAGAACACACATGCAATGACACTGGTGGATCCAGGTGTGGTTTGTGAATAGAACAGACATGCAATCACACTAGGTGGATCCATGTGTGGTTTGTTTAGAGGAACAGACATGCAATGACACTGGGTGTGGTTCATGAAAAGAATAGACATGCAATGACACTAGTGGATCCTTATGTGGTTTGGTTAGAAGAACACACATGCAATGACTCTAGCTATGGTTCATGAAAAGAACACACATGCAATGACACTGGTGGATCCATGTGTGGTTTGTGAAAAGAACAGACATGCAATCACACTGGGTGTGGTTCATGAAAAGAACACATCCAATGCCACCGGTGGATCCATGTGCGGTTTGTGGAAAGAATAGACATGCAATGACACTGGGTGTGGTTCTTGAAAAGAACACACATGCAATGACACTGGTGTATCCTTATGTGGTTTCTGAGAAGAACACACATGCAATGACTCTAGCTATGGTTCATGAAAAGAACAAACATGAAATGACATTGGTGGATCCATGTGCGGTTTGTGAAAAGAACAGACATGCAATCACACTAGGTGGATCCCTGTGTGGTTTGTTTAGAGGAACAGACAAGCAATGACACTGGGTATGGTTCATGAAAAGAACAGACATGTAATGGCACTGGTGGATCCTTATGTGGTTTGTTTAGAAAAACACACATGCAATGACTCTAGCTGTGGTTCATGAAAAGAACACACATGCAATGACACTAGTGGATCCATGTGTGGTTTGTGAAAAGAACAGACATGCGATCACACTGGGTGTGGTTCATGAAAAGAACACACATCCAATGACACTGGTGGATCCATGTGTGGTTTGTGGAAAGAACAGACATGCAATGACACTGGGTGTGGTTCATGAAAAGAACACACATGCAATGACACTGGTGTATCCTTATGTGGTTTGTGAGAAGAACACAGATGCAATAACTCTAGCGGTGGTTCATGAAAAGAACACACATGCAATGACACTAGTGGATCCTTATGTGGTTTGTGAGAAGAACTTACATGCAGTGACTCTAGCTATGGTTCATGAAAAGAACACACATGTAAGGACACTGGTGGATCCATATGTGGTTCATGAGAAGAACACACATGCAATGACACTGGGTGTGGTTCATGAAAAGAACACACATGCAATGACACTGGTGGATCCAGGTGTGGTTTGTGAATAGAACAGACATGCAATCACACTAGGTGGATCCATGTGTGGTTTGTTTAGAGGAACAGACATGCAATGACACTGGGTGTGGTTCATGAAAAGAATAGACATGCAATGACACTAGTGGATCCTTATGTGGTTTGGTTAGAAGAACACACATGCAATGACTCTAGCTATGGTTCATGAAAAGAACACACATGCAATGACACTGGTGGATCCATGTGTGGTTTGTGAAAAGAACAGACATGCAATCACACTGGGTGTGGTTCATGAAAAGAACACACATCCAATGCCACTGGTGGATCCATGTGCGGTTTGTGGAAAGAATAGACATGCAATGACACTGGGTGTGGTTCTTGAAAAGAACACATGCAATGACAACGGTGTATCCTTATGTGGTTTTGAGAAGAACACACATGCAATGACTCTAGCTATGGTTCATGAAAAGAACAAACATGAAATGACATTGGTGGATCCATGTGGTTTGTGAAAAGAACAGGACATGCAATCACACTAGGTGGATCCTGTGGTTTGTTTAGAGAACAGACAAGCAATGACACTGGGTATGGTTCATGAAAAGAACAGACATGTAATGGCCTTTGGTGGATCCTTATGTGGTTTGTTTAGAAAAACACACATGCAATGACTCTAGCTGTGGTTCATGAAAAGAACACATGCAATGACACTAGTGGATCCATGTGTGGTTTGTGAAAAGAAAGACATGCGATCACACTTGGGTGTGGTTCATGAAAAGAACACACATCCAATGACACTTGGTGGATCCATGTGTGGTTTGTGGAAAGAACAGACATGCAATGACACTTGGTTTGGTTCATGAAAAGAACACGGATGCAATGACACTGTGTATCCTTATGTGGTTTGTGAGAAGAACACAGATGCAATAACTCTAGCGGTGGTTCATGAAAAGAACACACATGCAATGACACTAGTGGATCCTTATGGTTTGTGAGAAGAACTTACATGCAGTGACTCTAGCTATGGTTCATGAAAAGAACACACATGCTATGACACTGGTGGAACCATGTTTGGTTTGTGAAAAGAACACACATGCATTGATGAGGTGGATCCATGTGTGGTTTGTTTAGAGGAACATACATGCAATGACACCGGATGTGGTTCACGAAAAGAACACACATGCAATGACACTGGTGGATCCTTATGTGGTTTGTGAGAAGAACACACATGCAATGACTCTAGCTATGGTTCGTGAAAAGAACACACATGCAATGACACTGGTGGATCCATGTGTGGTTTGTGGAAAGAACATACATGCAATGACACTGGTGGATCCATGTGTGGTTCATGAGAAGAACAGACATGCAGTCACACTGGGTGTGGTTCATGAAAAGAACACACGTCCAATGATACTGGTGGATACATGTGTGGTTTGTGGTAAGAACAGACATGCAATGACACTGGGTGTGGTTCATGAAAAGAACACACATGCAATGACACTGGTGTATCCTTATGTGGTTTGTGAGAAGAACACAGATGCAATGACTCTAGCTGTGGTTCATGAAAAGAACACACATGCAATGACACTGGTGGATCCTTATGTGGTTTGTGAGAAGAACATACATGTAGTGACTCTAGCTATGGTTCATGAAAAGAACACACATGCTATGACACTGGTGGAACCATGTGGGGTTTGTGAAAAGAACACACATGCAATGACACTAGGTGGATCCATGTGTGGTTTGTTTAGAGGAACATACATGCAATCACACTGGGTGTGGTTCATGAAAAGAACACACATGCAATGACACTGGTGGATCCTTATGTAGTTTGTGAGAAGAACACACATGCAATGACTCTAGCTATGGTTCGTGAAAAGAACACACATGCAATGACACTGGTGGATCCATGTGTGGTTTGTGAAAAGAACAGACATGCAATCACACTGGGTGTGGTTCATGAAAAGAACACACATCCAATGCCAGTGGTGGATCCATGTGCGGTTTGTGGAAAGAATAGACATGCAATGACACTGGGTGTGGTTCTTGAAAAGAACACACATGCAATGACACTGGTGTATCCTTATGTGGTTTCTGAGAAGAACACACATGCAATGACTCTAGCTATGGTTCATGAAAAGAACACACATGAAATGACATTGGTGGATCCATGTGCGGTTTGTGAAAAGAACAGACATGCAATCACACTAGGTGGATCCCTGTGTGGTTTGTTTAGAGGAACAGACAAGCAATGACACTGGGTGTGGTTCATGAAAAGAACATGTAATGGCTGGTGGATCCTTATGTGGTTTGTTTAGAAGAACACGCATGCAATGACTCTAGCTGTGGTTCATGAAAAGAACACACATGCAATGACACTAGTGGATCGATGTGTGGTTTGTGAAAAGAACAGACATGCGATCACACTGGGTGTGGTTCATGAAAAGAACACACATCCAATGACACTGCTGGATCCATGTGTGGTTTGTGGAAAGAACAGAAGTGCAATGACACTGGGTGTGGTTCATGAAAAGAACACACATGCAATGACACTGGTGTATCCTTATGTGGTTTGTGAGAAGAACACATGCAATTACTCTAGCGGTGGTTCATGAAAAGAACACACATGCAATGACACTAGTGGATCCTTATGTGGTTTGTGAGAAGAACATACATGCAGTGACTCTAGCTATGGTTCATGAAAAGAACACACATGCTATGACACTGGTGGATCCATGTGTGTTTTGTGAAAATAACACACATGCAATGACAGTAGGTGGATCCATGTGTGGTTTGTTTAGAGGAACATACATGCAATGACACCGGGTGTGGTTCATGAAAAGAACACACATGCAATGACACTGGTGGATCCTTATGTAGTTTGTGAGAAGAACACACATGCAATGACTCTAGCTATGGTTCGTGAAAAGAACACACATGCAATGACACTGGTGGATCCATGTGTGGTTTGTGGAAAGAACAGACATGCAATGACACTTGTGGATCCATGTGTGGTTCATGAGAAGAACAGACATGCAGTCACACTGGGTGTGGTTCATGAAAAGAACACACGTCCAATGACACTGGTGGATACATGTGTGGTTTGTGGTAAGAACAGACATGCAATAACACTTGGTGTGGTTCATGAAAAGAACACACATGCAATGACACTGGTGTATCCTTATGTGGTTTGTGAGAAGAACACAGATGCAATGACTCTAGCTGTGGTTCATGAAAAAAACACACATGTAAGGACACTGGTGGATCCATATGTGGTTCATGAGAAGAACACACATGCAATGACACTGGGTGTGGTTCATGAAAAGAACACACATGCAATGACACTGGTGGATCCATGTGGTTTGTGAGAAGAACAGACATTCAATGACTCTAGCTATAGTTCATGAAAAGAACACACATGCAATGACACTGGTGGATCCATGTGTGGTTTGTGAATAGAACAGACATGCAATCACACTAGGTGGATCCATGTGTGGTTTGTTTAGAGGAACAGACATGCAATGACACTGGGTGTGGTTCATGAAAAGAATAGACATGCAATGACACTAGTGTATCCTTATGTGGTTTGGTTAGAAGAACACACATGCAATGACTCTAGCTATGGTTCATGAAAAGAACACACATGCAATGACACTGGTGGATCCATGTGTGGTTTGTGAAAAGAACAGACATGCAATCACACTGGGTGTGGTTCATGAAAAGAACACACATCCAATGCCACTGGTGGATCCATGTGCGGTTTGTGGAAAGAATAGACATGCAATGACACTGGGTGTGGTTCTTTAAAAGAACACACATGCAATGACACTGGTGTATCCTTATGTGGTTTTTGAGAAGAACACACATGCAATGACTCTAGCTATGGTTCATGAAAAGAACACACATGAAATGACATTGGTGGATCCATGTGCGGTTTGTGAAAAGAACAGACATGCAATCACACTAGGTGGATCCCTGTGTGGTTTGTTTAGAGGAACAGACAAGCAATGACCTTTGGGTGTGGTTCATGAAAAGACAGGACATGTAATGGCACTGGTGGATCCTTATGTGGTTTGTTTAGAAGAACACACATGCAATGACTCTAGCTGTGGTTCATGAAAAGAACACACATGCAATGCCACTAGTGGATCCATGTGTGGTTTGTGAAAAGAACAGACATGCGATCACACTGGGTGTGGTTCATGAAAAGAACACACATCCAATGACACTGGTGGATCCATGTGTGGTTTGTGGAAAGAACAGACATGCAATGACACTGGGTGTGGTTCATGAAAAGAACACACATGCAATGACACTGGTGTATCCTTATGTGGGTTGTGAGAAGAACACAGATGCAATAACTCTAGCGGTGGTTCATGAAAAGAACACACATGCAATGACACTAGTGGATCCTTATGTGGTTTGTGAGAAGAACATACATGCAGTGACTCTAGCTATGGTTCATGAAAAGAACACACATGCTATGACACTGGTGGATCCATGTGTGGTTTGTGAAAAGAACACACATGCAATGACAGTAGGTGGATCCATGTGTGGTTTGTTTAGAGGAACATACATGCAATGACACCGGGTGTGGTTCATGAAAAGAACACACATGCAATGACACTGGTGGATCCTTATGTGGTTTGTGAGAAGAACACACATGCAATGACTCTAGCTATGGTTCGTGAAAAGAACACATATGCAATGACACTGGTGGATCCATGTGTGGTTTGTGGAAAGAACAGACATGCAATGACACTGGTGGATCCATGTGTGGTTCATGAGAAGAACAGACATGCAGTCACACTGGGTGTGGTTCATGAAAAGAACACACGTCAAATGACACTGGTGGATACATGTGTGTATTGTGGTAAGAACAGACATGCAATGACACTGGGTGTGGTTCATGAAAAGAACACACATGCAATGACACTGGTGTATCCTTATGTGGTTTGTGAGAAGAACACAGATGCAATGACTCTAGCTGTGGTTCATGAAAAGAACACACATGTAAGGACACTGGTGGATCCATATGTGGTTCATGAGAAGAACACACATGCAATGACACTGGGTGTGGTTCATGAAAAGAACACACATGCAATGACACTGGTGGATCCATGTGGTTTGTGAGAAGAACAGACATGCAATGACTCTAGCTATGGTTCATGAAAAGAACACACATGCAATGACACCGGTGGATCCATGTGTGGTTTGTGAATAGAACAGACATGCAATCACACTAGGTGGATCCATGTGTGGTTTGTTTAGAGGAACAGACATGCAATGACACTAGGTGTGGTTCATGAAAAGAATAGACATGCAATGACACTAGTGGATCCTTATGTGGTTTGGTTAGAAGAACACACATGCAATGACTCTAGCTATGGTTCATGAAAAGAACACACATGCAATGACACTGGTGGATCCATGTATGGTTTGTGAAAAGAACAGACATGCAATCACACTGGGTGTGGTTCATGAAAAGAACACACATCCAATGCCACTGGTGGATCCATGTGCGGTTTGTGGAAAGAATAGACATGCAATGACACTGGGTGTGGTTCTTGAAAAGAACACACATGCAATGACACTGGTGTATCCTTATGTGGTTTCTGAGAAGAACACACATGCAATGACTCTAGCTATGGTTCATGAAAAGAACACACATGAAATGACATTGGTGGATCCATGTGCGGTTTGTGAAAAGAACAGACATGCAATCACACTAGGTGGATCCCTGTGTGGTTTGTTTAGAGGAACAGACAAGCAATGACACTGGGTATGGTTCATGAAAAGAACAGACATGTAATGGCACTGGTGGATCCTTATGTGGTTTGTTTAGAAAAACACACATGCAATGACTCTAGCTGTGGTTCATGAAAAGAACACACATTCAATGACACTAGTGGATCCATGTGTGGTTTGTGAAAAGAAGGACATGCTATCACACTGGGTGTGGTTCATGAAAAGAACACACATCCAATGACACTGGTGGATCCATGTGTGGTTTGTGGAAAGAACAAACATGCAATGACACTGGGTGTGGTTCATGAAAAGAACACACATGCAATGACACTGGTGTATCCTTATGTGGTTTGTGAGAAGAACACAGATGCAATAACTCTAGCGGTGGTTCATGAAAAGAACACACATGCAATGACACTAGTGGATCCTTATGTGGTTTGTCAGAAGAACATACATGCAGTGACTCTAGCTATGGTTCATGAAAAGAACACACATGCTATGACCTTTGGTGGATCCATGTGTGGTTTGTGAAAAGAACACACATGCAATGACATGGGTGGATCCCTTTGTGGTTTGTTTAGAGGAACAGACAAGCAATGACACTGGTGTGGTTCATGAAAAGAACACACATGCAATGACACTGGTGGATCCTTATGTGGTTTGTGAGAAGAACACACATGCAATGACTCTAGCTATGGTTCGTGAAAAGAACACATATGCAATGACACTGGTAGATCCATGTGTGGTTTGTGGAAAGAACAGACATGCAATGACACTTGGTGGATCCATGTGGTTCATGAGAAGAACAGACATGCAGTCACACTGGTGTGGTTCATGAAAAGAACACACGTCCAATGACCTGGTGGATACATGTGTGGTTTGTGGTAAGAACAGACATGCAATGACCTTTGGGTGTGGTTCATGAAAAGAACACACATGCAATGACACTGGTGTATCCTTATGTGGTTTGTGAAAAGAACACAGATGCAATGACTCTAGCTGTGGTTCATGAAAAGAACACAAATGTAAGGACACTGTTGGATCAATATGAGGTTCATGAGAAGAACACACATGCAATGACACTGGGTGTGGTTCATGAAAAGAACACACATGCAATGACACTGGTGGATCCATGTGGTTTGTGAGAAGAACATACATGCAATGACTCTAGCTATGGTTCATGAAAAGAACACACATGCAATGACACTGGTGGATCCAGGTGTGGTTTGTGAATAGAACAGACATGCAATCACACTAGGTGGATCCATGTGTGGTTTGTTTAGAGGAACAGACATGCAATGACACTGGGTGTGGTTCATGAAAAGAATAGACATGCAATGACACTAGTGGATCCTTATGTGGTTTGGTTAGAAGAACACACATGCAATGACTCTAGCTATGGTTCATGAAAAGAACACACATGCAATGACACTGGTGGATCCATGTGTGGTTTGTGAAAAGAACAGACATGCAATCACACTGGGTGTGGTTCATGAAAAGAACACACATCCAATGCCACTGGTGGATCCATGTGCGGTTTGTGGAAAGAATAGACATGCAATGACACTGGGTGTGGTTCTTGAAAAGAACACACATGCAATGACACTGGTGGATCCTTATGTAGTTTGTGAGGAGAACACACATGCAATGACTCTAGCTATGGTTCGTGAAAAGAACACACATGCAATGACACTGGTGGATCCATGTGTGGTTTGTGAAAAGAACAGACATGCAATCACACTGGGTGTGGTTCATGAAAAGAACACACATCCAATGCCACTGGTGGATCCATGTGCGGTTTGTGGAAAGAATAGACATGCAATGACACTAGGTGTGGTTCTTGAAAAGAACACACATGCAATGACACTGGTGTATCCTTATGTTGTTTCTGAGAAGAACACACATGCAATGACTCTAGCTATGGTTCATGAAAAGAACACACATGAAATGACATTGGTGGATCCATATGCGGTTTGTGAAAAGAACAGACATGCAATCACACTAGGTGGATCCCTGTGTTGTTTGTTTAGAGGAACAGACAAGCAATGACACTGGGTGTGGTTCATGAAAAGAACAGACATGTAATGGCACTGGTGGATCCTTATGTGGTTTGTTTAGAAGAACACGCATGCAATGACTCTAGCTGTGGTTCATGAAAAGAACACACATGCAATGACACTAGTGGATCGATGTGTGGTTTGTGAAAAGAACAGACATGCGATCACACTGGGTGTGGTTCATGAAAAGAACACACATCCAATGACACTGGTGGATCCATGTGTGGTTTGTGGAAAGAACAGACATGCAATGACACTGGGTGTGGTTCATGAAAAGAACACACATGCAATGACCTTTGGTGTATCCTTATGTGGTTTGTGAGAAGAACACAGATGCAATAACTCTAGCGGTGGTTCATGAAAAGAACACACATGCAATGACACTAGTGGATCCTTATGTGGTTTGTGAGAAGAACATACATGCAGTGACTCTAGCTATGGTTCATGAAAAGAACACACATGCTATGACCTTTGGTGGATCCATGTGTGGTTTGTGAAAATAACACACATGCAATGACAGTAGATGGGGTGGATCCATGTGTGGTTTGTTTAGAGGAACATACATGCAATGACACCGGGTGTGGTTCATGAAAAGAACACACATGCAATGACACTGGTGGATCCTTATGTAGTTTGTGAGAAGAACACACATGCAATGACTCTAGCTATGGTTCGTGAAAAGAACACACATGCAATGACACTGGTGGATCCATGTGTGGTTTGTGGAAAGAACAGACATGCAATGACACTTGTGGATCCATGTGTGGTTCATGAGAAGAACAGACATGCAGATCCTGCGGGTGTGGTTCATGAAAAGAACACACGTCCAATGACCGGTGGATACATGTGTGGTTTGTGGTAAACAGACATGCAATAACCTTTGGGTGTGGTTCATGAAAAGAACACACATGCAATGACACTGGTGTATCCTTATGTGGTTTGTGAGAAGAACACGGATGCAATGACTCTAGCGGTGGTTCATGAAAAAAACACACATGTAAGGACACTGGTGGATCCATATGTGGTTCATGAGAAGAACACACATGCAATGACACTGGGTGTGGTTCATGAAAAGAACACACATGCAATGACACTGGTGGATCCATGTGGTTTGTGAGAAGAACAGACATTCAATGACTCTAGCTATAGTTCATGAAAAGAACACACATGCAATGACACTGGTGGATCCATGTGTGGTTTGTGAATAGAACAGACATGCAATCACACTAGGTGGATCCATGTGTGGTTTGTTTAGAGAACAGACATGCAATGACACTGGGTGTGGTTCATGAAAAGAATAGACATGCAATGACACTAGTGTATCCTTATGTGGTTTGGTTAGAAGAACACACATGCAATGACTCTAGCTATGGTTCATGAAAAGAACACACATGCAATGACACTGGTGGATCCATGTGTGGTTTGTGAAAAGAACAGACATGCAATCACACTGGGTGTGGTTCATGAAAAGAACACACATCAATGCCACTGGTGGATCCATGTGCGGTTTGTGGAAAGAATAGACATGCAATGACCTTTGGGTGTGGTTCTTTAAAAGAACACACATGCAATGACACTGGTGTATCCTTATGTGGTTTTTGAGAAGAACACACATGCAATGACTCTAGCTATGGTTCATGAAAAGAACACACATGCAATGACACTGGTGGATCCATGTGGTTTGTGAAAAGAATAGACATGCAATCACACTAGGTGGATCCTGTGTGGTTTGTTTAGAGGAACAAGCATGCAATGACCTTTGGGTGTGGTTCATGAAAAGAACAGACATGTAATGGCACTGGTGGATCCTTATGTGGTTTGTTTAGAAGAACACACATGCAATGACTCTAGCTGTGGTTCATGAAAAGAACACACATGCAATGACACTGGTGGATCCATGTGTGGTTTATGAAAACAACACACATGCAATCACACTGGGTGTGGTTCATGAAAAGAACACACATGCAACGACCTTGGTGGATCCATGTGTGGTTTGTGGAAAGAAACAGACATGCAATGACAACTGCGTGTGGTTCATGAAAAGAACACACATGGAATGACACTGGTGTATCATTATGTGGTTTGTGAGAAGAACAGATGCAATAACTCTAGCTGTGGTTCATGAAAAGAACACACATGCAATGACACTGGTGGATTCTTATGTGGTTTTTGAGAAGAACATACATGTAGTGACTCTAGCTATGGTTCATGAAGAGAACACACATGCAATGACACTGGTGTATCCATGTGTGGTTTGTGAAAATAACAGACATGCAATCACACTAGGTGGATCCATGTGTGGTTTGTTTAGAGGAGCAGACATGCAATGACACTGGGTGTGGTTCATGAAAAGAATAGACATGCAATGACACTGGTGGATCCTTATGTGTTTTTTATAAGAACACACATGCAATTACTCTAGCTGTGGTTCATGAAAAGAACACACATGCAATGACCTTTGGTGGATCCATGTGTGGTTTGTGAAAAAACAGACATGCAATCACACTGGGTGTGTTTCATGAAAGAACACATCAATCCTTTGGTGGATCCATGTGCGGTTTGTGGAAAGAATAGACATGTAATGACCTTTGGGTGTGGTTCATGAAGAGAACACACATTCAATGACACTGGTGTATCCTTATGTGGTTTCGGATATGAACACACATGCATTGACTCTAGCTATGGTTCATGAAAAGAACACACATGAAATGACATTGGTGGATCCATGTGCGGTTTGTGAAAAAACGGACATGCAATCACACTAGGTGGATCCTGTGTGGTTTGTTTAGAGAACAGACAAGCAATGACCTTTGGGTGTGGTTCATGAAAGAAACAGACATGTAATGGCACTGGTGGATCCTTATGTGGTTTGTTTAGAAGAACACACATGCAACGACTCTAGGCGTGGTTCATGAAAAGAACACACATGCAATGACACTAGTGGATCCATGTGTGGTTTGTGAAAAGAAGGACATGCGATCTGCTGGGTGTGGTTCATGAAAGAACACACATCCAATGACCTGGTGGATCCATGTGTGGTTTGTGGAAAGAAACAGGACATGCAATGACCTTTGGGTGTGGTTCATGAAAAGAACACACATGCAATGACACTGTGTATCCTTATGTGGTTTGTGAGAAGAACACAGATGCAATAACTCTAGCGGTGGTTCATGAAAAGAACACACATGCAATGACACTAGTGGATCCTTATGTGGTTTGTCAGAAGAACATACATGCAGTGACTCTAGCTATGGTTCATGAAAAGAACACACATGCTATGACCTTTGGTGGATCCATGTGTGGTTTGTGAAAAGAACACACATGCAATGTGATGGGTGGATCCATGTGTGGTTTGTTTAGAGGAACATACATGCAATGACACCGGGTGTGGTTCACGAAAAGAACACACATGCAATGACACTGGTGGATCCTTATGTGGTTTGTGAGAAGAACACACATGCAATGACTCTTGCTATGGTTCGTGAAAAGAACACACATGCAATGACACTGGTGGATCCATGTGTGGTTTGTGGAAAGAACAGACATGCAATGACACTGGTGGATCCATGTGTGATTCATGAGAAGAACAGACATGCTGATCCTGCTGGGTGTGGTTCATGAAAAGAACACACGTCCAATGACACTGGTGGATACATGTGTGGTTTGTGGTAAGAACAGACATGCAATGACACTGGGTGTGGTTCATGAAAAGAACACACATGCAATTACACTGGTGTATCCTTATGTGGTTTGTGAGAAGAACACAGAAGCAATGACTCTAGCTGTGGTTCATGAAAAGAACACACATGCAATGACACTGGTGGATCCTTATGTGGTTTGTGAGAAGAACATACATGCAATGACTCTAGCTATGGTTCATGAAAAGAACACACATGCTATGACACTGGTGGAACCATGTGGAGTTTGTGAAAAGAACACACATCTAATGACACTGGTGGATCCATCTGTGGTTTGTTTAGAGGAACAGACATGCAATGACACTGGCTGTGGTTCATGAGAAGAACATACATGCAATGACACTGGTGGATCCATGTGTGGTTTGTGAGAAGAACACACAAGCAATGACTCTAGTTGTCGTTTCATGAATAGAACACAAATGCAATGACACTGGTGGAACCATGTGTGGTTTGTGAGAAGAACACACACGCAATGACTCTAGCTATGGTTCATGAAAAGGACACACATGCAATGACACTGGTGGATCCATGTGTGGTTCATGAGAAGAACACACTTGCAATGACACTGGGTGTGGTTCATGAAAAGAACACACATGCAATGACACTGGTGGATCCATGTGGTTTGTGAGAAGAACATACATGCAATGACTCTAGCTATGGTTCATGAAAAGAACACACATGCAATGACACTGGTGGATCCAGGTGTGGTTTGTGAATAGAACAGACATGCAATCACACTAGGTGGATCCATGTGTGGTTTGTTTAGAGGAACAGACATGCAATGACACTGGGTGTGGTTCATGAAAAGAATAGACATGCAATGACACTAGTGGATCCTTATGTGGTTTGGTTAGAAGAACACACATGCAATGACTCTAGCTATGGTTCATGAAAAGAACACACATGCAATGACACTGGTGGATCCATGTGTGGTTTGTGAAAAGAATAGACATGCAATCACACTGGGTGTGGTTCATGAAAAGAACACACATCCAATGCCACTGGTGGATCCATGTGCGGTTTGTGGAAAGAATAGACATGCAATGACACTGGGTGTGGTTCTTGAAAAGAACACACATGCAATGACACTGGTGTATCCTTATGTGGTTTCTGAGAAGAACACACATGCAATGACTCTAGCTATGGTTCATGAAAAGAACACACATGAAATGACATTGGTGGATCCATGTGCGGTTTGTGAAAAGAACAGACATGCAATCACACTAGGTGGATCCCTGTGTGGTTTGTTTAGAGGAACAGACAAGCAATGACACTGGGTATGGTTCATGAAAAGAACAGACATGTAATGGCACTGGTGGATCCTTATGTGGTTTGTTTATAAAAACACATGCAATGACACTCGCTGTGGTTCATGAAAAGAACACACATGCAATGACACTAGTGGATCCATGTGTGGTTTGTGAAAGAAACAGACATGCGATCCTGCGGGTGTGGTTCATGAAAAGAACACACATCCAATGACCTGGAGTGGATCCATGTGTGGTTTGTGGAAAGAACAGACATGCAATGACACTGGGTGTGGTTCATGAAAAGAACACACATGCAATGACACTGGTGTATCCTTATGTGGTTTGTGAGAAGAACACAGATGCAATAACTCTAGCGGTGGTTCATGAAAAGAACACACATGCAATGACACTAGTGGATCCTTATGTGGTTTGTGAGAAGAACTTACATGCAGTGACTCTAGCTATGGTTCATGAAAAGAACACACATGCTATGACACTGGTGGATCCATGTGTGGTTTGTGAAAAGAACACACATGCATTGACAGTAGGTGGATCCATGTGTGGTTTGTTTAGAGGAACATACATGCAATGACACCGGGTGTGGTTCACGAAAAGAACACACATGCAATGACACTGGTGGATCCTTATGTGGTTTGTGAGAAGAACACACATGCAATGACTCTAGCTATGGTTCGTGAAAAGAACACACATGCAATGACACTGGTGGATCCATGTGTGGTTTGTGGAAAGAACATACATGCAATGACACTGGTGGATCCATGTGTGGTTCATGAGAAGAACAGACATGCAGTCACACTGGGTGTGGTTCATGAAAAGAACACACGTCCAATGATACTGGTGGATACATGTGTGGTTTGTGGTAAGAACAGACATGCAATGACACTGGGTGTGGTTCATGAAAAGAACACACATGCAATGACACTGGTGTATCCTTATGTGGTTTGTGAGAAGAACACAGATGCAATGACTCTAGCTGTGGTTCATGAAAAGAACACACATGCAATGACACTGGTGGATCCTTTTGTGGTTTGTGAGAAGAACATACATGCAATGACTCTAGCTATGGTTCATGAAAAGAACACACATGCTATCACACTGGTGGAACCATGTGGGGTTTGTGAAAAGAACACACATGCAATGACACTAGGTGGATCCATGTGTGGTTTGTTTAGAGGAACATACATGCAATCACACTGGGTGTGGTTCATGAAAAGAACACACATGCAATGACACTGGTGGATCCTTATGTAGTTTGTGAGGAGAACACACATGCAATGACTCTAGCTATGGTTCGTGAAAAGAACACACATGCAATGACACTGGTGGATCCATGTGTGGTTTGTGAAAAGAACAGACATGCAATCACACTGGGTGTGGTTCATGAAAAGAACACACATCCAATGCCACTGGTGGATCCATGTGCGGTTTGTGGAAAGAATAGACATGCAATGACACTAGGTGTGGTTCTTGAAAAGAACACACATGCAATGACACTGGTGTATCCTTATGTTGTTTCTGAGAAGAACACACATGCAATGACTCTAGCTATGGTTCATGAAAAGAACACACATGAAATGACATTGGTGGATCCATATGCGGTTTGTGAAAAGAACAGACATGCAATCACACTAGGTGGATCCCTGTGTTGTTTGTTTAGAGGAATAGACAAGCAATGACACTGGGTGTGGTTCATGAAAAGAACAGACATGTAATGGCTGGTGGATCCTTTTTTGGTTTTTTTAGAAGAACACCCATGCAATGACTCTAGCTGTGGTTCATGAAAAGAACACACATGCAATGACACTAGTGGATCGATGTGTGGTTTGTGAAAAGACGGACATGCGATCACTGGGTGTGGTTCATGAAAAGAACACACATCCAATGACCTTTGGTGGATCCATGTGTGGTTTGTGGAAAGAAACAGACATGCAATGACAGGGTGTGGTTCATGAAAAGAACACACATGCAATGACACTGGTGTATCCTTATGTGGTTTGTGAGAAGAACACAGATGCAATAACTCTAGCGGTGGTTCATGAAAAGAACACACATGCAATGACACTAGTGGATCCTTATGTGGTTTGTGAGAAGAACATACATGCAGTGACTCTAGCTATGGTTCATGAAAAGAACACACATGCTATGACCTTTGGTGGATCCATGTGTGGTTTGTGAAAATAACACACATGCAATGATGGGGTGGATCCATGTGTGGTTTGTTTAGAGGAACATACATGCAATGACACCGGGTGTGGTTCATGAAAAGAACACACATGCAATGACACTGGTGGATCCTTATGTAGTTTGTGAGAAGAACACACATGCAATGACTCTAGCTATGGTTCGTGAAAAGAACACACATGCAATGACACTGGTGGATCCATGTGTGGTTTGTGGAAAGAACAGACATGCAATGACACTTGTGGATCCATGTGTGGTTCATGAGAAGAACAGACATGCAGTCACACTGGGTGTGGTTCATGAAAAGAACACACGTCCAATGACACTGGTGGATACATGTGTGGTTTGTGGTAAGAACAGACATGCAATAACACTGGGTGTGGTTCATGAAAAGAACACACATGCAATGACACTGGTGTATCCTTATGTGGTTTGTGAGAAGAACACAGATGCAATGACTCTAGCTGTGGTTCATGAAAAAAACACACATGTAAGGACACTGGTGGATCCATATGTGGTTCATGAGAAGAACACACATGCAATGACACTGGGTGTGGTTCATGAAAAGAACACACATGCAATGACACTGGTGGATCCATGTGGTTTGTGAGAAGAACAGACATTCAATGACTCTAGCTATAGTTCATGAAAAGAACACATGCAATGACACTGGTGGATCCATGTGTGGTTTGTGAATAGAACAGACATGCAATCACACTAGGTGGATCCATGTGTGGTTTGTTTAGAGGAACAGACATGCAATGACACTGGGTGTGGTTCATGAAAAGAATAGACATGCAATGACACTAGTGTATCCTTATGTGGTTTGGTTAGAAGAACACACATGCAATGACTCTAGCTATGGTTCATGAAAAGAACACACATGCAATGACACTGGTGGATCCATGTGTGGTTTGTGAAAAGAACAGACATGCAATCACACTGGGTGTGGTTCATGAAAAGAACACACATCCAATGCCACTGGTGGATCCATGTGCGGTTTGTGGAAAGAATAGACATGCAATGACACTGGGTGTGGTTCTTTAAAAGAACACACATGCAATGACACTGGTGTATCCTTATGTGGTTTTTGAGAAGAACACACATGCAATGACTCTAGCTATGGTTCATGAAAAGAACACACATGCAATGACACTGGTGGATCCATGTGTGGTTTGTGAAAAGAATAGACATGCAATCACACTAGGTGGATCCCTGTGTGGTTTGTTTAGAGGAACAAGCATGCAATGACACTGGGTGTGGTTCATGAAAAGAACAGACATGCAATGGCACTGGTGGATCCTTATGTGGTTTGTTTAGAAGAACACACATGCAATGACTCTAGCTGTGGTTCATGAAAAGAACACACATGCAATGACACTGGTGGATCCATGTGTGGTTTGTGAAAAGAACAGACATGCGATCACACTAGGTGTGGTTCATGAAAAGAACACACATCCAACGACACTGGTGGATCCATGTGTGGTTTGTGGAAAGAACAGACATGCAATGACACTGCGTGTGGTTCATGAAAAGAACACACATGGAATGACACTGGTGTATCCTTATGTGGTTTGTGAGAAGAACACAGATGCAATAACTCTAGCTGTGGTTCATGAAAAGAACACACATGCAATGACACTGGTGGATTCTTATGTGGTTTGTGAGAAGAACATACATGTAGTGACTCTAGCTATGGTTCATGAAGAGAACACACATGCAATGACACTGGTGGATCCATGTGTGGTTTGTGAATAGAACAGACATGCAATCACACTAGGTGGATCCATGTGTGGTTTGTTTAGAGGAACAGACATGCAATGACACTGGGTGTGGTTCATGAAAAGAATAGACATGCAATGACACTA
Organism: Avena insularis; assembly: GCA_023614405.1. Classification (NCBI taxonomy): domain Eukaryota; kingdom Viridiplantae; phylum Streptophyta; class Magnoliopsida; order Poales; family Poaceae; genus Avena; species Avena insularis. The sequence goes on along the minus strand of JAJUPC010000183.1, from coordinate 544,114 downwards.
GTGGATCCTTATGTGGTTTGGTTAGAAGAACACACATGCAATGACTCTAGCTATGGTTCATGAAAAGAACACACATGCAATGACACTGGTGGATCCATGTGTGGTTTGTGAAAAGAACAGACATGCAATCACACTGGGTGTGTTTCATGAAAAGAACACACATCCAATCCCACTGGTGGATCCATGTGCGGTTTGTGGAAAGAATAGACATGTAATGACACTGGGTGTGGTTCTTGAAAGGAACACACATGCAATGACACTGGTGTATCCTTATGTGGTTTCTGAGAAGAACACACATGCAATGACTCTAGCTATGGTTCATGAAAAGAACACACATGAAATGACATTGGTGGATCCATGTGCGGTTTGTGAAAAGAACAGACATGCAATCACACTAGGTGGATCCCTGTGTGGTTTGTTTAGAGGAACAGACAAGCAATGACACTGGGTGTGGTTCATGAAAAGAACAGACATGTAATGGCACTGGTGGATCCTTATGTGGTTTGTTTAGAAGAACACACATGCAACGACTCTAGCTGTGGTTCATGAAAAGAACACACATGCAATGACACTAGTGGATCCATGTGTGGTTTGTGAAAAGAACAGACATGCGATCACACTGGGTGTGGTTCATGAAAAGAACACACATCCAATGACACTGGTGGATCCATGTGTGGTTTGTGGAAAGAACAGACATGCAATGACACTGGGTGTGGTTCATGAAAAGAACACACATGCAATGACACTGGTGTATCCTTATGTGGTTTGTGAGAAGAACACAGATGCAATAACTCTAGCGGTGGTTCATGAAAAGAACACACATGCAATGACACTAGTGGATCCTTATGTGGTTTGTCAGAAGAACATACATGCAGTGACTCTAGCTATGGTTCATGAAAAGAACACACATGCTATGACACTGGTGGATCCATGTGGTTTGTGAGAAGAACAGACATGCAATGACAGTAGGTGGATCCATGTGTGGTTTGTTTAGAGGAACATACATGCAATGACACCGGGTGTGGTTCACGAAAAGAACACACATGCAATGACACTGGTGGATCCTTATGTGGTTTGTGAGAAGAACACACATGCAATGACTCTTGCTATGGTTCGTGAAAAGAACACACATGCAATGACACTGGTGGATCCATGTGTGGTTTGTGGAAAGAACAGACATGCAATGACACTGGTGGATCCATGTGTGGTTCATGAGAAGAACAGACATGCAGTCACACTGGGTGTGGTTCATGAAAAGAACACACGTCCAATGACACTGGTGGATACATGTGTGGTTTGTGGTAAGAACAGACATGCAATGACACTGGGTGTGGTTCATGAAAAGAACACACATGCAATTACACTGGTGTATCCTTATGTGGTTTGTGAGAAGAACACAGAAGCAATGACTCTAGCTGTGGTTCATGAAAAGAACACACATGCAATGACACTGGTGGATCCTTATGTGGTTTGTGAGAAGAACATACATGCAATGACTCTAGCTATGGTTCATGAAAAGAACACACATGCTATGACACTGGTGGAACCATGTGGAGTTTGTGAAAAGAACACACATGCAATGACACTAGGTGGATCCATGTGTGGTTTGTTTAGAGGAACATACACGCAATCACACTGGGTGTGGTTCATGAAAAGAACACACATGCAATGACACTGGTGGATCCATGTGTGGTTCATGAGAAGAACACACATGCAATGACACTGGGTGTGGTTCATGAAAAGAACACACATGCAATGACACTGGTGTATCCTTATGTGGTTTGTGAGAAGAACACACATGCAATGACTCTAGCTATGGTTCGTGAAAAGTACACACATGCAATGACACTGGTGGATCCATGTGTGGTTTGTGGAAAGAACAGACATGCAATGACTCTAGCTGTGATTCATGAAAAGAACAAACATGCAATGACACTGGTGGATCCATGTGTGGTTTGTGGAAAGAACAGACATGCAATGACTCTAGCTGTGGTTCACGAAAAGAACAAACATGCAATGACACTGGTGGGTCCATGTGTGGTTCATGAGAAGAACGCACCTCTAATGACACTAGTGGATCCATGTGTGGTTTGTTTAGAGGAACAGCCACGCAATGACACTGGATGTGGTTCATGAGAAGAACACACATGCAATGACACTGGTGGATCCATGTGGTTTGTGAAGAACACACATGCAATGACTCTAGTGTGGTTCATGAAAAGAACACACATGCAATCACACTGGTGGATCCATGTGTGGTTCATGAGAAGAACACACATGCAACGACACTGGGTGTGGTTCATGAAAAGAACACACATGCAATGACACTGGAGGATCCATGTGTGGTTTGTGAGAAGAACACACATGCAATGACTCTAGCTGTGGTTCATGAAAAGAACACACATGCAATCACACTGGTGGATCCATGTGTGGTTCATGAGAAGAACACACATGCAACGACACTGGGTGTGGTTCATGAAAAGAACACACATGCAATGACACTGGTGGATCCATGTGGTTTGTGAGAAGAACAGACATGCAATGACTCTAGCTATGGTTCATGAAAAGAACACACATGCAATGACACTGGTGGATCCATGTGTGGTTTGTGAATAGAACAGACATGCAATCACACTAGGTGGATCCATGTGTGGTTTGTTTAGAGGAACAGACATGCAATTACACTGGGTGTGGTTCATGAAAAGAACACACATGCAATGACTCTAGCTATGGTTCATGAAAATAACACAGATGCAATTACACTGGTGGATCCATGTGTGGTTTGTGAAAAGAACAGACATGCAATCACACTAGGTGTGGTTCATCAAAAGAACACACATCCAATGACACTGGTGGATCCATGTGCGGTTTGTGGAAAGAACATACATGCAATGACACTGGGTGTGGTTCATGAAAAGAACACACGTGCAATGACACTGGTGGATCCATTTGTGGTTTGTGAGAAGAACAAACAGGCAATGACACTGGCTGTGGTTCATGAGAAGAATAGACATGCAATCACACTAGGTGGATCCATGGGTGGTTTGTGGAAAGAACATACATGCAATCACACTAGGTGGATCCCTGTGTGGTTTGTTTAGAGGAACAAGCATGCAATGACACTGGGTGTGGTTCAAGAAAAGAACACACATCCAATGACACCAGTGGATCCATGTGTGGTTTGTGGAAAGAACAGACATGCAATGACACTGGGTGTGGTTCATGAAAAGAACACACATGCAATGACACTGGTGTATCCTTATGTGGTTTCTGAGAAGAACACACATGCAATGACTCTAGCCATGGTTCATGAAAAGAACACACATGCAATGACACTGGTGGATCCATGTGTGCTTTGTGAAAAGAATAGACATGCAATCACACTAGGTGGATCCCTGTGTGGTTTGTTTAGAGGAACAAGCATGCAATGACACTGGGTGTGGTTCATGAAAAGAACAGACATGCAATGGCACTGGTGGATCCTTATGTGGTTTGTTTAGAAGAACACACATGCAATGACTCTAGATGTGGTTCATGAAAAGAACACACATGCAATGACACTGGTGGATCCATGTGTGGTTTGTGAAAAGAACAGACATGCGATCACACTAGGTGTGGTTCATGAAAAGAACACACATCCAACGACACTGGTGGATCCATGTGTGGTTTGTGGAAAGAACAGACATGCAATGACACTGCGTGTGGTTCATGAAAAGAACACACATGGAATGACACTGGTGTATCCTTATGTGGTTTGTGAGAAGAACACACATGCAATGACTCTAGCTATGGTTCGTGAAAAGAACACACATGCAATGACACTGGTGGATTCTTATGTGGTTTGTGAGAAGAACATACATGTAGTGACTCTAGCTATGGTTCATGAAAAGAACACACATGAATGACACTGGTGGATCCATGTGTGGTTTGTGGAAAGAACAGACATGCAATGACTCTAGCTGTCATTCATGAAAAGAACAAACATGCAATGACACTGGTGGATCCATGTGTGGTTTGTGGAAAGAACAGACATGCAATGACTCTAGCTGTGGTTCACGAAAAGAACAAACATGCAATGACACTGGTGGGTCCATGTGTGGTTCATGAGAAGAACGCACCTCTAATGACACTAGTGGATCCATGTGTGGTTTGTTTAGAGGAACAGCCACGCAATGACACTGGATGTGGTTCATGAGAAGAACACACATGCAATGACACTGGTGGATCCATGTGTGGTTTGTGAGAAGAACACACATGCAATGACTCTAGCTGTGGTTCATGAAAAGAACACACATGCAATCACACTGGTGGATCCATGTGTGGTTCATGAGAAGAACACACATGCAACGACACTGGGTGTGGTTCATGAAAAGAACACACATGCAATGACACTGGAGGATCCATGTGTGGTTTGTGAGAAGAACACACATGCAATGACTCTAGCTGTGGTTCATGAAAAGAACACACATGCAATCACACTGGTGGATCCATGTGTGGTTCATGAGAAGAACACACATGCAACGACACTGGGTGTGGTTCATGAAAAGAACACACATGCAATGACACTGGTGGATCCATGTGGTTTGTGAGAAGAACAGACATGCAATGACTCTAGCTATGGTTCATGAAAAGAACACACATGCAATGACACTGGTGGATCCATGTGTGGTTTGTGAATAGAACAGACATGCAATCACACTAGGTGGATCCATGTGTGGTTTGTACAGAACAGACATTACATACACCGGGGTGTGTCTATGAAAAGAACACACATGCAATGACTCTAGCTATGGTTCATGAAAATAACACACATGCAATTACACTGGTGGATCCATGTGTGGTTTGTGAAAAGAACAGACATGCAATCACACTAGGTGTGGTTCATCAAAAGAACACACATCCAATGACACTGGTGGATCCATGTGCGGTTTGTGGAAAGAACAGACATGCAATGACACTGGGTGTGGTTCATGAAAAGAACACACGTGAAATGACACTGGTGGGATCCCTGTGGTTTGTTTAGAGGAACAAGCATGCAATGACACTGGGTGTGGTTCATGAAAAGAACAGACATGCAATGGCACTGGTGGATCCTTATGTGGTTTGTTTAGAAGAACACACATGCAATGACTCTAGATGTGGTTCATGAAAAGAACACACATGCAATGACACTGGTGGATCCATGTGTGGTTTGTGAAAAGAACAGACATGCGATCACACTAGGTGTGGTTCATGAAAAGAACACACATCCAACGACACTGGTGGATCCATGTGTGGTTTGTGGAAAGAACAGACATGCAATGACACTGCGTGTGGTTCATGAAAAGAACACACATGGAATGACACTGGTGTATCCTTATGTGGTTTGTGAGAAGAACACACATGCAATGACTCTAGCTATGGTTCGTGAAAAGAACACACATGCAATGACACTGGTGGATTCTTATGTGGTTTGTGAGAAGAACATACATGTAGTGACTCTAGCTATGGTTCATGAAGAGAACACACATGCAATGACACTGGTGGATCCATGTGTGGTTTGTGAATAGAACAGACATGCAATCACACTAGGTGGATCCATGTGTGGTTTGTTTAGAGGAACAGACATGCAATGACACTGGGTGTGGTTCATGAAAAGAATAGACATGCAATGACACTAGTGGATCCTTATGTGGTTTGGTTAGAAGAACACACATGCAATGACTCTAGCTATGGTTCATGAAAAGAACACACATGCAATGACACTGGTGGATCCATGTGTGGTTTGTGAAAAGAACAGACATGCAATCACACTGGGTGTGGTTCATGAAAAGAACACACATCCAATCCCACTTGTGGATCCATGTGCGGTTTGTGGAAAGAATAGACATGCAATGACACTGGGTGTGGTTCTTGAAAAGAACACACATGCAATGACACTGGTGTATCCTTATGTGGTTTCTGAGAAGAACACACATGCAATGACTCTAGCTATGGTTCATGAAAAGAACACACATGAAATGACATTGGTGGATCCATGTGCGGTTTGTGAAAAGAATGACATGCAATCACACTAGGTGGATCCATGTGGTTTGTTTAGAGAACAGACAAGCAATGACACTGGGTGTGGTTCATGAAAAGAATGTATATGTAATGGCACTGGTGGATCCTTATGTGGTTTGTTTAGAAGAACACACATGCAACGACTCTAGCTGTGGTTCATGAAAAGAACACACATGCAATGACACTAGTGGATCCATGTGTGGTTTGTGAAAAGAAGAGACATGCGATCACACTGGGTGTGGTTCATGAAAAGAACACACATCCAATGACACTGGTGGATCCATGTGTGGTTGGTGGGAAGAACAGAAATGCAATGACCTTTGGGTGGTTCATGAAAAGAACACACATGCAATGACACTGGTGTATCCTTATGTGGTTTGTGAGAAGAACACAGATGCAATAACTCTAGCGGTGGTTCATGAAAAGAACACACATGCAATGACACTAGTGGATCCTTATGTGGTTTATCAGAAGAACATACATGCAGTGACTCTAGCTATGGTTCATGAAAAGAACACACATGCTATGACACTGGTGGATCCATGTGTGGTTTGTGAAAAGAACACAAATGCAATGACAGTAGGTGGATCCATGTGTGGTTTGTTTAGAGGAACATACATGCAATGACACCGGGTGTGGTTCACGAAAATAACACACATGCAATGACACTGGTGGATCCTTATGTGGTTTGTGAGAAGAACACACATGCAATGACTCTTGCTATGGTTCGTGAAAAGAACACACATGCAATGACACTGGTGGATCCATGTGTGGTTTGTGGAAAGAACAGACATGCAATGACACTGGTGGATCCATGTGTGGTTCATGAGAAGAACAGACATGCAGTCACACTGGGTGTGGTTCATGAAAAGAACACACGTCCAATGACACTGGTGGATACATGTGTGGTTTGTGGTAAGAACAGACATGCAATGACACTGGGTGTGGTTCATGAAAAGAACACACATGCAACGACACTGGTGTATCCTTATGTGGTTTGTGAGAAGAACACAGAAGCAATGACTCTAGCTGTGGTTCATGAAAAGAACACACATGCAATGACACTGGTGGATCCTTATGTGGTTTGTGAGAAGAACATACATGCAATGACTCTAGCTATGGTTCATGAAAAGAACACACATGCTATGACACTGGTGGAACCATGTGGGGTTTGTGAAAAGAACACACATGCAATGACACTAGGTGGATCCATGTGTGGTTTGTTTAGAGGAACATACACGCAATCACACTGGGTGTGGTTCATGAAAAGAACACACATGCAATGACACTGGTGGATCCATGTGTGGTTCAAGAGAAGAACACACATGCAATGACACTGGGTGTGGTTCATGAAAATAACACACATGCAATGACACTGGTGTATCCTTATGTGGTTTGTGAGAAGAACACACATGCAATGACTCTAGCTATGGTTCGTGAAAAGAACACACATGCAATGACACTGGTGGATCCATGTGTGGTTTGTGGAAAGAACAGACATGCAATGACTCTAGCTGTGATTCACGAAAAGAACAAACATGCAATGACACTGGTGGATCCATGTGTGGTTTGTGGAAAGAACAGACATGCAATGACTCTAGCTGTGGTTCACGAAAAGAACAAACATGCAATGACACTGGTGGATCCATGTGTGGTTCATGAGAAGAATGCACCTCTAATGACACTGGTGGATCCATGTGTGGTTTGTTTAGAGGAACAAACACGCAATGACACTGGATGTGGTTCATGAGAAGAACACACATGCAATGACACTGGTGGATCCATGTGTGGTTTGTGATAAGAACACACATGCAATGACTCTAGCTGTGGTTCATGAAAAGAACACACATGCAATCACACTGGTGGATCCATGTGTGGTTCATGAGGCGAACACACATGCAACGACACTGGGTGTGGTTCATGAAAAGAACACACATGCAATGACACTGGAGGATCCATGTGTGGTTTGTGAGAAGAACCCACATGCAATGACTCTAGCTGTGGTTCATGAAAAGAACACACATGCAATCACACTGGTGGATCCATGTGTGGTTCATGAGAAGAACACACATGCAACGACACTGGGTGGGGTTCATGAAAAGAACACACATGCAATGACACTGGTGGATCCATGTGGTTTGTGAGAAGAACAGACATGCAATGACTCTAGCTATGGTTCATGAAAAGAACACACATGCAATGACACTGGTGGATCCATGTGTGGTTTGTGAATAGAACAGACATGCAATCACACTAGGTGGATCCATGTGTGGTTTGTTTAGAGGAACAGACATGCAATTACACTGGGTGTGGTTCATGAAAAGAACACACATGCAATGACTCTAGCTATGGTTCATGAAAATAACACACATGCAATGACACTGGTGGATCCATGTGTGGTTTGTGAAAAGAACAGACATGCAATCACACTGGGTGTGGTTCATCAAAAGAACACACATCCAATGACACTGGTGGATCCATGTGCGGTTTGTGGAAAGAACATACATGCAATGACACTGGGTGTGGTTCATGAAAAGAACACACATGCAATGACACTGGTGTATCCTTATGTGGTTTCTGAGAAGAACACACATGCAATGACTCTAGCTATGGTTCATGAAAAGAACACACATGCAATGACACTGGTGGATCCATGTGTGGTTTGTGAAAAGAACAGACATGCAATGACACTGGTGGATCCCTGTGTGGTTTGTTTAGAGGAACAAGCATGCAATGACACTGGGTGTGGTTCATGAAAAGAACAGACATGCAATGGCACTGGTGGATCCTTATGTGGTTTGTTTAGAAGAACACACATGCAATGACTCTAGCTGTGGTTCATGAAAAGAACACACATGCAATGACACTGGTGGATCCATGTGTGGTTTGTGAAAAGAACAGACATGCGATCACACTAGGTGTGGTTCATGAAAAGAACACACATCCAATGACACTGGTGGATCCATGTGTGGTTTGTGGAAAGAACAGACATGCAATGACACTGCGTGTGGTTCATGAAAAGAACACACATGGAATGACACTGGTGTATCCTTATGTGGTTTGTGAGAAGAACACAGATGCAATAACTCTAGCTGTGGTTCATGAAAAGAACACACATGCAATGACACTCGTGGATCCTTATGTGGTTTGTGAGAAGAACATACATGTCGTGACTCTAGCTATGGTTCATGAAAAGAACACACATGCGATGACACTAGTGGATCCATGTGTGGTTTGTGAAAAGAACACACATCAAATGACACTAGGTGGATACATGTGTGGTTTGTTTAGAGGAACAAACATGCAATGACACTAGGTGTGGTTCATGAAAATAACAGACATGCAACGACACTGGTGGATCCTTATGTGGTTTGTTTAGAAGAACACACATGCAATGTCTCTAGCTGTGGTTCATTAAAAGAACTCACATGCAATGACACTAGTGGATCCATGTGTGGTTTGTGAAAAGAACAGACATGCAATCACACTAGGTGGATCCATGTGTGGTTTGTGGAAAGAACAGACATGCAATGACTCTAGCTGCTGTTCATGAAAAGAACACATGTCCAATGACACTGGTGGATACATGTGTGGTTTGTGGTAAGAACAGACATGCAAGCACACTGGGTGTGGTTCATGAAAAGAACACACGTCCAATGACACTGGTGGATACATGTGTGGTTTGTGGTAAGAACAGACATGCAATGACACTGGGTGTGGTTCATGAAAAGAACACACATGCAATGACACTGGTGTATCCTTATGTGGTTTGTGAGAAGAACACACATGAATGACTCTAGGTGTGGTTCGTGAAAAGAACACACATGCAATGACACTGGTGGATCCATGTGTGGTTTGTGATAAGAACAGACATGCAATCACACTGGGTGTGGTTCATGAAAAGAACACACATCCAGTGACAATGGTGGATCCATGTGTGGTTTGTTTAGAGGAACAGACATGCAATGACACTAGGTGTGGTTCATGAAAAAAATAGACATGCAATGACACTGGTGGATCCTTATGTGGTTTGTTTAGAAGAACACACATGCAATGACTCTAGCTATGGTTCATGAAAAGAACACACATGCAATGACACTGGTGGATCCATGTGTGGTTTGTGAAAAGAACAGACATGCAATCACACTGGGTGTGGTTCATGAAAAGAACACACATCCAATGACACTAGTGGATCCATGTGTAGTTTGTAGAAAGAACAGACATGCAATGACACTAGGTGTGGTTCATGAAGAGAACACACATGCAATGACACTGGTGTATCCTTATGTGGTTTGTGAGAAGAACACACATGCATTGACTCTAGCTGTGGTTCATGAAAAGAACACACATGCAATGACACTGGTGGATCCTTATGTGGTTTGTGAGAAGAACATACATGCAATGACTCTAGCTATGGTTCATGAAAAGAACACACATGCAATGACACTGGTGGATACATGTGTTGTTTGTGAAAAGAACACACATGCAATGACACTAGGTGGATCCATATGTGGTTTGTTTAGAGGAATAGACATTTAATGACACTGGGTGTGGTTCATGAAAAGAACAGACATGCAACGACACTTGTGGATCCTTATGTGGTTTGTTTAGAAGAACACACATGCAATGTCTCTAGCTGTGGTTCATGAAAATAACACACATGCAATGACACTGGTGGATCCATGTGTGGTTTGTGAAAAGAACAGACATGCAATCACACTAGGTAGATCCATGTGTGGTTTGTGGAAAGAACAGACATGCAATGACTCATGTTGTGGTTCATGAAAAGAATAGACATGCAATGACACTGGTGGATCCATGTGTGGTTCATGAGAAGAACATACATGCAATCACACTGGGTGTGGTTCATGAAAAGAACACATGTCCAATGACACTAGTGGATACATGTGTGGTTTGTGGCATGAACAGACATGCAATGACACTGGGTGTGGTTCATGAAAAGAACACACATGCGATGACACTGGTGTATCCTTATGTGGTTTGTGAGAAGAACACACATGCAATGACTCTAGCTGTGGTTCGTTAAAAGAACACACATGCAATGACACTGGTGGATCCATGTGTGGTTTGTGGAAAGAACAGACATGCATTGACTCTAGCTGTGGTTCACGAAAAGAACAGACATGCAATGACACTAATGGATCCATGTGTGGTTCATGAGAAGAATACACATCTAATGACACTGGTGGATCCTTGTGTGGTTTGTTTAGAGGAACAGACATGCAATGACACTGGCTATGGTTCATGAGAAGAACACACATGCAGTGACACTGGTGGATCCATGTGTGGTTTGTGAGAAGAACACACAAGGAATGACTCTAGCTGTGGTTCATGAAAAGAACAGACATGCAATGACACTGGTGGATCCTTATGTGGTTTGTTTAGAAGAACACACATGCAATGACTCTAGCTGTGGTTCATGAAAAGAACACACATGCAATAACACTGGTGGATCCATGTTTGGTTTGTGAAAAGAACAGACATGCAATGACTCTAGGTGGATCCATGTGTGGTTTGTTTAGAGGAACAAACATGCAATGACACTGGGTGTGGTTCATGAAAAGAACAAACATGCAACAACACTGGTGGATCCTTATGTGGTTTGTTTAGAAGAACACACATGCAATGTCTCTAGCTGTGGTTCATGAAAGAACACACATGCGATGACACTGGTGGATCCATGTTTGGTTTGTGAAAAGAACAGACATGCAATGAATCTAGCTATGGTTCATGAAAATAACACACATGCAATGACACTGGTGGATACATGTGTTGTTTGTGAAAAGAACATACATGCAATCACACTGGGTGTGGTTCATGAAAAGAACACACATCCAATGACACTAGTGGATCCATGTGTGGTTTGTGGAAAGAACAGACATGCAATGACACTGGGAGTGGTTCATGAAAAGAACACACATGCACTGACACAGGTGTATCCTTATGTAGTTTGTGAGAAGACCACACATGCAATGACTCTAGCTATGGTTCATGAAAATAATACACATGCAATGACACTGGTGGATCCTTATGTGGTTTGTGAGAAGAACATACATGCGATGACTCAAGCTATGGTTCATGAAAAGAAAACACATGCAATGACTGTTGGATACAGGTGTTGTTTGTGAAAAGAACACACATGCAATGACACTAGGTGGATCCATGTGTGGTTTGTTTAGAGGAACAGACATGCAATGACACTGGGTGGATCCATGAGTGGTTTGTTTAGTGGAACAGACATGCAATGACACCGGGTGTGGTTCATGAAAAGAACACATGCAATGACACTGGTGGATCCTTATGTGGTTTGTGAGAAGAACATACATGCAATGACTCTAGCTATGGTTCATGAAAAGAACACACATGCAATGACACTAGGTGGATCCATGTGTGGTTTTTTTAGAGGAACAGACATGCAATGACACTGGGTGTGGTTCATGAAAAGAAGAGACGTGCAACGACACTGGTGGATCCTTATGTGGTTTGTTTAGAAGAACACACATGCAATATCTCTACCTGTGGTTCATGAAAAGAACACACATGCAATGACATTGGTGGATCCATGTGTGGTTTGTGAAAAGAACAGACATGCATTGACTCTAGCTGCGGTTCATGAAAAGAACAGACATGCAATGACACTGGTGGATCCATGTGTGGTCCATGAGAAGAACAAACATGCAATCACACTGGGTGTGGTTCATGAAAAGAACACACGTCCAATGACACTGGTGGATACATGTGTGGTTTGTGGTAAGAACAGACATGCAATGACACTAGGTGTGGTTCATGAAAAGAACACACATGCAATGACACTGGTGTATCCTTATGTGGTTTGTGAGAAGAACACATGCAATGACTCTAGCTGTGGTTCGTGTAAAGAACAGACATGCAAGCACACTAGGTGGATCCATGTGTGGTTTGTGGAAAGAACAGACATGCAATGACTCTAGCTGCGGTTCATGAAAAGAACAGACATGCAATGACACTGGTGGATCCATGTGTGGTTCATGAGAAGAACAGACATGCAATCACACTGGGTGTGGTTCATGAAAAGAACACACGTCCAATGACATTGGTGGATACATGAGTGGTTTGTGGTAAGAACAGACATGCAATGACACTGGGTGTGGTTCATGAAAAGAATACACATGCAATGACACTGGTGCATCCTTATGTCGTTTATGAGAAGAACACACATGCAATGACTCTAGCTGTGGTTCGTGAAAAGAAGACACATGCAATGACACTGGTGGATCCATGTGTGGTGTGTGGAAAGAACAGACATGCAATGACTTTAGCTGTGGTTCACAGAAAGAACAGACATGCAATGACACTGATGGATCCATGTGTGGTTCATGAGAAGAATACACATCTAATGACACTGGTGGATCCATGTGTGGTTTGTTTAGAGGAACAGACATGCAATGACATTGGCTGTGGTTCATGAGAAGAACACACATGCAGTGACACTGGTGGATCCATGTGTAGTTTGTGAGAAGAACACACAAGCAATGACTCTAGCTGTGGTTCATGAAAAGAACACACATGCAATGACACTGGTGGATCCTTATGTGGTTTGTTTAGAAGAACACACATGCAATGACTCTAGCTGTGTTTCATGAAAAGAACACACATGCAATAACACTGGTGGATCCATGTTTGGTTTGTGAAAAGAACACACATGCAATCACACTGGGTGTGGTTCATGAAAAGAACACACATACATGACACTGGTGGATCCATGTGTCGTTTGTGGAAAGAACATACTTGCAATGACACTGGTGTGGTTCATGAAAATAACACACATGCAATGACACAGGTGTATCCTTATGTGGTTTGTGAGAAGAACACACATGCAATGACTCTAGCTGTGGTTCATGAAAAGAACACACATGCAATGATACTGGTGGATCCTTATGTGGTTTGCGAGAAGAACATACATGCAATGACTCTAGCTATGGTTCATGAAAAGAAAACACATGCAATAACACTAGTGGATACATGTGTTGTTTCTGAAAAGAACACACATGCAATGACACTAGGTGGATCCATGTGTGGTTTGTTTAGAGGAACAGACATGCAATGACACTGGGTGGATCCATGTGTGGTTTGTTTAGAGGAACAGACATTGAATGACACTAGGTGTGGTTCATGAAAAAAACACATGCAATGACACTGGTGGATCCCGATGTGGTTTGTGAGAAGAACATACATGCACTGACTCTAGCTATGGTTCATGAAAATAACACACATGCAATGACACTGGTGGATCCATGTGTGGTTTCTGAAAAGAACACACATGCAATGACAATGGTGGATCCATGTGTGGTTTGTGAAAAGAACAGACATGCAAGCACACTAGGTGGATCCATGTGTGGTTTGTGGAAAGAACAGACATGCAATGACTCTAGCTGCGGTTCATGAAAAGAACAGACATGCAATGACACTGGTGGATCCATGTGTGGTTCATGAGAAGAACAGACATGCAATCACACTGGGTGTGGTTCATGAAAAGAACACACGTCCAATGACATTGGTGGATACATGAGTGGTTTGTGGTAAGAACAGACATGCAATGACACTGGGTGTGGTTCATGAAAAGAATACACATGCAATGACACTGGTGCATCCTTATGTGGTTTATGAGAAGAACACACATGCAATGACTCTAGCTGTGGTTCGTGAGTAGAAGACACATGCAATGACACTGGTGGATCCATGTGTGGTGTGTGGAAAGAACAGACATGCAATGACTCTAGCTGTGGTTCACAAAAAGAACAGACATGCAATGACACTGATGGATCCATGTGTGGTTCATGAGAAGAATACACATCTAATGACACTGGTGGATCCATGTGTGGTTTGTTTAGAGGAACAGACATGCAATGACATTGGTTGTGGTTCATGAGAAGAACACACATGCAGTGACACTGGTGGATCCATGTGTAGTTTGTGAGAAGAACACACAAGCAATGACTCTAGCTGTGGTTCATGAAAAGAACACACATGCAATGACACTGGTGGATCCTTATGTGGTTTGTTTAGAAGAACACACATGCAATGACTCTAGCTGTGGTTCATGAAAAGAACACACATGCAATAACACTGGTGGATCCATGTTTGGTTTGTGAAAAGAACACACATGCAATCACACTGGGTGTGGTTCATGAAAAGAACACACATACATGACACTGGTGGATCCATGTGTCGTTTGTGGAAAGAACATACTTGCAATGACACTGGTGTGGTTCATGAAAATAACACACATGCAATGACACATGTGTATCCTTATGTGGTTTGTGAGAAGAACACACATGCAATGACTCTAGCTGTGGTTCATGAAAAGAACACACATGCAATGATACTGGTGGATCCTTATGTGGTTTGCGAGAAGAACATACATGCAATGACTCTAGCTATGGTTCATGAAAAGAAAACACATGCAATAACACTAGTGGATACATGTGTTGTTTCTGAAAAGAACACACATGCAATGACACTAGGTGGATCCATGTGTGGTTTGTTTAGACGAACAGACATGCAATGACACTGGGTGGATCCATGTGTGGTTTGTTTAGAGGAACAGACATGCAATGACACTAGGTGTGGTTCATGAAAAAAACACATGCAATGACACTGGTGGATCCCGATGTGGTTTGTGAGAAGAACATACATGCACTGACTCTAGCTATGGTTCATGAAAATAACACACATGCAATGACACTGGTGGATCCATGTGTGGTTTCTGAAAAGAACACACATGCAATGACACTAGGTGGATCCATGTGTGGTTTGTTTAGAGGAACACACATGCAATGACACTGGGTGTGGTTCATGAAAAGAAGAGACATGCAACAACACTGGTGGATCCTTATGTGGTTTGTTTAGAAGAACACACATCCAATGTCTCTAGTTGTGGTTCATGAAAAGAACACACATGCAATGACATTGGTGGATCCATGTGTGGTTTGTGAAAAGAACAGACATGCATTGACTCTAGCTGCGGTTCATGAAAAGAACAGACATGCAATGACACTGGTGGATCCATGTGTGGTCCATGAGAAGAACAAACATGCAATCACACTGGGTGGGGTTCATGAAAAGAACACACGTCCAATGACACTGGTGGATACATGTGTGGTTTGTGGTAAGAACAGACATGCAATGACACTAGGTGTGGTTCATGAAAAGAACACACATGCAATGACACTGGTGTATCCTTATGTGGTTTGTGAGAAGAACACACATGCAATGACTCTAGCTGTGGTTCGTGTAAAGAACACACATGCAATGACACTGGTGGATCCATGTGTGGTTTGTGGAAAGAACAAACATGCCATGACTCTAGTTGTGGTTCACTAAAAGAACAGACATGCAATGACACTGATGGATCCATGTGTGGTTCATGAGAAGAATACACATCTAATGACACTGGTGGATCGATGTGTGGTTTGTTTAGAGGAACAAACATGCAATGACACTGGTTGTGGTTCATGAGAAGAACACACAGGCAGTGATACTGGTGGATCCATGTGTGGTTTGTGAGAAGAACACACAAGCAATGACTCTAGTTGTGGTTCATGAAAAGAAGAGACATGCAATGACACTGGTGGATCCTTATGTGGTTTGTTTAGAAGAACACACATGCAATGACTCTAGCTATGGTTCATGAAAAGAACACACATGCAATAACACTGGTGGATCCATGTTTTGTTTGTGAAAAGAACATACATGCAATCACACTGGGTGTGGTTCATGAAAAGAACACACATCCAATGACACTGGTGGATCCATGTGTCGTTTTTGGAAAGAACAGACTTGCAATGACACTAGGTGTGGTTCATGAAAAGAACACACATGCAATGACACTGGTGTATCCTTATGTGGTTTGTGAGAAGAACACACATGCAATGACTCTAGCTGTGGTTCATGAAAAGAACACACATGCAATGACACTGGTGGATCCTTATGTCGTTTGTGAGAAGAACATACATGAAATGACTCTAGCTATGGTTCATGAAAAGAACGCACGTGCAATGACACTAGTGGATCCATGTGTGGTTTGTGAAAAGAACACACATGCAATGACACTAGGTGGATCCATGTGTGGTTTGTTTAGAGGAACAAACATGCAATGACACTGGGTGTGGTTCATGAAAAGAACAAACATGCAACAACACTGGTGGATCCTTATGTGGTTTGTTTAGAAGATCACACATGCAATGTCACTAGCTGTGGTTCATGAAAATAACACACATGCAATGACACTGGTGGATCCATGTGTGGTTTGTGGAAAGAACAGACATGCAATGACTCTAGCTGTGGTTCATGAAAAGAACAGACATGCAATGACACTGGTGGATCTATGTGTGGTTCATGAGAAGAACAAACATGCAATCACATTGGGTGTGGTTCATGACAAGAACACACATCCAATGCCACTGGTGGATCCATGTGTGGTTTGTTTAGAGGAACATACATGCAATGACACTAGGTGTAGTTCATGAAAAGAACAGACATGCAGTGACACTGGTGGATCCTTATGTGGTTTGATTAGAAGAACACACATGCAATGACTCTAGCTATGGTTCATGAAAAGAATACACATGCAATGACACTGGTGGATCCATGTGTGGTTTGTGAAAAGAACATACATGCGATCACACTGGGTGTGGTTCATGAAAAGAACACACATCCAATGACACCAGTGGATCCATGTGTGGTTTGTGGAAAGAACAGACATGCAATGACACTGGGTGTGGTTCATGAAAAGAACACACATGCAATGACACTGGTGTATCCTTATGTAGTTTGTGAGAAGAACACCCATGCAATGACTCTAGCTGTGGTTCATGAAAAGAACACACATGCAATGACACTCGTGGATCCTTATGTGGTTTGTGAGAAGAACATACATGCAATGACTCTAGCTATGGTTCATGAAAAGAAAACACATGTAATGACTGGTGGATACATGTGTTGTTTGTGAAAATAACACACATGCAATGACACTAGGTGGATGAATGTGTGGTTTGTGTAGAGGAACAGACATGCAATGACACTGGGTGGATCCATGTGTGGTTTGTTTAGTGGAACAGACATGCAATGACACCGGGTGTGGTTCATGAAAAGAACACATGCAATGACACTGGTGGATCCTTATGTGGTTTGTGAGAAGAACATACATGCAATGACTCTAGCTATGGTTCATGAAAATAACACACATGCAATGATACTGGTGTATCCTTATGTGGTTTTTTAGAAGAACACACATGCAATGACTCTAGCTGTGGTTCATGAAAAGAACACACATGCAATGACACTGGTGGATCCTTATGTGGTTTGTGAGAAGAACATACATGCAATGACTCTAGCTATGGTTCATGAAAAGAACACACATGCAATGACACTGGTGGATCCATGTGTGGTTTGTTTAGAGGAACAGACATGCAATGACACTGGGTGTGGTTTATGAAAAGAACAGACATGCAACGACACTGGTGGATCCTTATGTGGTTTGTTTAGAAGAACACACATGCAATGTCTCTAGCTTTGGTTCATGAAAAGAACACACATGCAATGACACTGGTGGATCCATATGTGGTTTGTGAAAAGAACATACATGCAATCACACTAGGTGGATTCATGTGTGGTTTGTGGAAAGAACAGACATGCAATGACTCTAGCTGCGGTTCATGAAGAGAATAGACATGCAATGACACTGGTGGATCTATGTGTGGTTCATGAGAAGAACATACATGCAATCACACTGGGTGTGGCTGATGAAAAGAACACACGTCCAATGACATTGGTGGATACATGTCTGGTTTGTGGTAAGAACACACATGCAATGACACTGCTGTATCCTTATGTGGTTTGTGAGAAGAACACATATGCAATGACTCTAGCTGTGGTTCGTGAAAAGAACACACATGCAATGACACTGGTGGATCCATGTGTGGTTTGTGGAAAGAACAGACATGCAATGACTCTAGCTGTGGTTCACGAAAAGAACAGACATGCAATGACACTGATGGATCCATGTCTGGTTCATGAGAATAACACACATCTAATGACACTGGTGGATCCATGTGTGGTTTGTTTGGAGGAACAGACATGCAATGACACTGGCTGTGGTTCATGAGAAGAACAAACATGCAATGACACTGGTGGATCCATGTGTGGTTTGTGAGAAGAACACACATGCAATGACTCTAGTTGTGGTTCATGAAAAGAACACACATGCAATGACACTGGTGGATCCATGTGTGGTTCATGAGAAGAACACACATGCAATGACACTGGGTGTGGTTCATGAAAAGAACACACATGCAATGACACTGGTGGATCCTTATGTGGTTTGTGAGAAGAACAGACATGCAATGACTCTAGCTATGGTTCATGAAAAGAACACACATGCAATGGAACTGGTTGATCCATGTGTTGTTTGTGAATAGAATAGACATGTAATCACACTTGGTGGATCCATGTGTGTTATGTTTAGAGGAACATACATGCAATGACACTGGGTGTGGATCATGAAAAGAACAGACATGCAATGACACTGGTGGATCCTTATGTGGTTTGTTTAGAAGAACACACATGCAATGACTTTAGCTGTGGTTCATGAAAAGAACACACATGCAATGACACTGGTGGATCCATGTTTGGTTTGTGAAAAGAACAGACATGCAATCACACTGGGTGTGGTTCATGAAAATAACACACATCCAATGACACTGGTGGATCCATGTGTGGTTTGTGGAAAGAATAGACTTGCAATGACACTGGGTGTGGTTCATGAAAAGAACACACATGCAATGACACTGGTGGATCCTTATGTGGTTTGTGAGAAGAACATACATGAAATGACTCTAGCTTTGGTTCATGAAAAGAACACACATGCAATGACACTAGTGGATCCATGTGTGGTTTGTGAAAAGAACACACATGCAATGACACTAGGTGGATCCATGTGTGGTTTGTTTAGAGGAACAGACATGCAATGACACTGGGTGTGGTTCATGAAAAGAATAAACATGCAACAACACTGGTGGATCCTTATGTGGTTTGTTTAGAACAACACACCTGCAATGTCTCTAGCTGTGGTTCATGAAAATAACACACATGCAATGGCACTGGTGGATCCATGTGCGGTTTGTGAAAAGAACAGACATGCAATCACACTAGGTGGATCCAAGTGTGGTCTATGGAAAGAACATACATGCAATGACTCTAGCTATGGTTTATGAAAAGAACAGACATGCAATGACACTGGTGGATCCATGTGTGGTTCATGAGAAGAACAAACATGCAATCACACTGGGTGTGGTTCATGACAAGAACATATATCCAATGACACTGGTGGATCCATGTGTGGTTTGTTTTGAGGAACATACATGCAATGACACTAGGTGTGGTTTATGAAAAGAACAGACATGCAATGACACTGGTGGATCCTTATGTGGTTTGTTTAGAAGAACACACATGCAATGACTCTAGATGTGGTTCATGAAAAGAATACACATGCAATGACACTGGTGGATCCATGTGTGGTTTGTGAAAAGAACAGACATGCAATCACACTGGGTGTGGTTCATGAAAAGAACACACATCCAATGACACTAGTGGATCAATGTGTGGTTTGTGGAATTAACAGACATGCAATGACACTAGGTGTGGTTCATGACAAGAACACACATGCAATGCCACTGGTGTATCCATGTGTGGTTTGTGAGAAGAACACACAAGCAATGACTCTAGTTGTGGTTCATGAAAAGAACAGACATGCAATGACACTAGTGGATCCATGTGTGGTTCATGAGAAGAACACACATGCAATGACACTGGGTGTGGTTCATGAAAAGAACACACATGCAATGACACTGGTGGATCCTTATGTGGTTTGTGAGAAGAACAAACATGCAATAACTCTAGCTATGGTTCATGAAAAGAACACACATGCAATGACACTGGTGGATCCATGTGTGGTTTGTCGAAAGAATAGACATGCAATGACTATAGCTGTGGTTCACGGGAAGAACATACATGCAATGACACTGATGGATCCATGTGTGGTTCATGAGAAGAACACACATCTAATGACACTGGTGGATCCATGTGTGGTTTGTTTGGAGGAACAGACATGCAATGACACTGGCTGTGGTTCATGAGAAGAACAAACATGCAATGACACTGGTGGATCCATGTGTGGTTTGTGAGAAGAACACACATGCAATGACTCTAGTTGTGGTGCATGAAAAGAACACACATGCAATGACACTGGTGGATCCATGTGTGGTTCGTGAGAAGAACACACATGCAATGACACTGGGTGTGGTTCATGAAAAGAACACACATGCAATGACACTGGTTGATCCTTATGTGGTTTGTGAGAAGAACAGACATGCAATGACTCTAGCTATGGTTCATGAAAAGAACACACATGCAATGGAACTGGTTGATCCATGTGTGGTTTGTGAAAAGAACACACATGCAATGACACTAGGTGGATCCATGTGTGGTTTGTTTAGAAGAACAGACATGCAATGACACTGGTGTGGTTCATGAAAAGAAGTGACATGCAACGACACTGGTGGATCCTTATGTGGTTTGTTTAGAAGAACACACATGCAATGACTTTAGCTGTGGTTCATGAAAAGAACACACATGCAATGACACTGGTGGATCCATGTTTGGTTTGTGAAAAGAACAGACATGCAATCACACTGGGTGTGGTTCATGAAAAGAACACACATCCAATGACACTGGTGGATCCATGTGTGGTTTGTGGAAAGAACAGACTTGCAATGACACTGGGTGTGGTTCATGAAAAGAACACACATGCAATGACACTGGTGGATCCTTATGTGGTTTGTGAGAAGAACATACATGAAATGACTCTAGCTATGGTTCATGAAAAGAACACACATGCAATGACACTAGTGGATCCATGTGTGGTTTATGAAAAGAACAGACATGCAATGACACAGGTGGATCCTTATGTGGTTTGTTTAGAAGAACACACATGCAATGACTCTAGATGTGGTTCATGAAAAGAATACACATGCAATGACACTGGTGGATCCATGTGTGGTTTGTGAAAAGAACAGACATGCAATCACACTGGGTGTGGTTCATGAAAAGAACACACATCCAATGACACTAGTGGATCAATGTGTGGTTTGTGGAATGAACAGACATGCAATGACACTCGGTGTGGTTCATGAAAAGAACACACATGCAATGACACTGGTGTATCCATATGTAGTTTGTGAGAAGAACACACATGCAATGACTCTAGCTGTGGTTCATGAAAAGAACACACATGCAATGACACTGGTGGATCCTTATGTGGTTTGTGAGAAGAACAGACATGCAATGACTCTAGCTATGGTTCATGAAAAGAACACACATGCAATGACACTGGTGGATCCATGTGTGGTTTGTGAATAGAACAGACATGTAAATACACTAGGTGGATCCATGTGTGTTTTGTTTAGAGGAACATACATGCAATGACACTGGGTGGATCCATGTGTGGTTTGTTTAGAGGAACAGACATGCAATGACACTGGGTGTGGTTCATGAAAAGAACACATGCAATGACACTGGTGGATCCTTATGTGGTTTGTGAGTAGAACATACATGCAATGACTCTAGCTATGGTTCATGAAAATAACACACATGCAATGACACTGGTGGATCCATGTGTGGTTTGTGAAAAGAACACACATGTAATGACACTAGGTGGATCCATGTGTGGTTTGTTTAGAGGAACAGACATGCAATGACACTCGGTGTGGTTCATGAAAAGAAGAGACATGCAACGACACTGGTAGATCCTTATGTGGTTTGTTTAGAAGAACACACATGCAATGTCTCTAGCTGTGGTTCATGAAAAGAACACACATGCAATGACACTGGTGGATCCATGTGTGGTTTGTGGAAAGAACAGACATGCAATGACTATAGTTGTGGTTTACGAAAAGAACAGACATGCAATGACACTGATGGATCCATGTGTGGTTCATGAGAAGAACACACATCTAATGACACTGGTGGATCCATGTGTGGTTTGTTTAGAGGAACAGACATGCAATGACACTGGCTGTGGTTCATGAGAAGAACATACATGCAATGACACTGGTGGATCCATGTGTGGTTTGTGAGAAGAACACACAAGCAATGACTCTAGTTGTGGTTTCATGAAAAGAACACATATGCAATGACACTGGTGGAACCATGTGTGGTTTGTGAGAAGAACACACACGCAATGACTCTAGCTGTGGTTCATGAAAAGAACACACATGCAATGACACTGGTGGATCCATGTGTGGTTCATGAGAAGAACACACATGCAATGACACTGGGTGTGGTTCATGAAAAGAACACACATGCAATGACACTGGTGGATCCTTATGTGGTTTGTGAGAAGAACAGACATGCAAGGACTCTAGCTATGGTTCATGAAAAGAACACACATGCAATGACACTGGTGGATCCATGTGTGGTTTGTGAATAGAACCGACATGTAAATACACTAGGTGGATCCATGTGTGTTTTTTTTAGAGGAACATACATGCAATGACACTGGGTGTGGTTCATGAAAAGAATAGACATGCAATGGCATTGGTGGATCCTTATGTGGTTTGTTTAGAAGAACACACATGCAATGACTCTAGCTGTGGTTCATGAAAAGAACACACATGCAATGCCACTGGTGGATCCATGTTTGGTTTGTGAAAAGAACAAACATGCAATCACAATGGGTGTGGTTCATGAAAAGACCACACATCCAATGACACTGGTGGATCCATGTGTGGTTTGTGGAAAGAACAGACTTGCAATGACACTGGGTGTGGTTCATGAAAAGAACTCACATGCAATGACACTAGTGTATACTTATGTGGTTTGTGAGAAGAACACAGATGCAATGACTCTAGCTGTGGTTCATGAAAAGAACACACATGCAATGACACTGGTGGATCCTTATGTGGTTTGTGAGAAGAATATACATGAAATGACTCTAGCTATGGTTCATGAAAAGAACACACATGCAATGACACTAGTGGATCCATGTGTGGTTTGTGAAAAGAACACACATGCAATGACACTAGGTGGATCCATGTGTGGTTTGTTTAGAGGAATAGACATGCAATGACACTGGGTGTGGTTCATGAAAAGAACAAACATGCAACAACACTGGTGGATCCTTATGTGGTTTGTTTAGAAAAACACACATGCAATGTCTCTAGCTGTGGTTGATGAAAATAACACACATGCAAAGACACTGGTGGTTCCATGTGCGGTTTGTGAAAAGAACAGACATGCAATCACACTAGGTGGATCCAAGTGTGGTCTGTGGAAAGAACAGACATGCAATGACTCTAGCTGTGGTTTATGAAAAGAACAGACATGCAATGACACTGGTGGATCCATGTGTGGTTCATGAGAAGAACAGACATGCAATCACACTGGGTGTGGTTCATGACAGGAACACATATCCAATGACACCGGTGGATCCATGTGTGGTTTGTTTAGAGGAACATACATGCAATGACACTAGGTGTGGTTTATGAAAAGAACAGACATGCAATGACACTGGTGGATCCTTATGTGGTTTGTTTAGAAGAACACACATGCAATGAATCTAGATGTGGTTCATGAAAAGAATACACATGCAATGACACTGGAGGATCCATGTGTGGTTTGTGAAAAGAACAGACATGCAATCACACTGGGTGTGGTTCATGAAAAGAACACACATCCAATGACACTAGTGGATCAATGTGTGGTTTGTGGAAAGAACAGACATGCAATGACACTGGGTGTGGTTCATGAAAAGAACACACATGCAATGACACTGGTGTATCCTTATGTAATTTGTGAGAAGAACACACATGCAATGACTCTAGCTGTGGTTCATGAAAAGAACACACGTGCAATGACACTGGTGGATGCTTATGTGGTTTGTGAGAAGAACATACATGCAATGACTCTAGCTATGGTTCATGAAAAGAAAACACATGCAATGACTGGTGCATACATGTGTTGTTTGTGAAAAGAACACACATGTAATGACACTAGGTGGATCCATGTGTGGTTTGTTTAGAGGAACATACATGCAATGACACTGGGTAGATCCATGTGTGGTTTGTTTAGAGGAACAGACATGCAATGACACTGGGTGTGGTTCATGAAAAGAACACATGCAATGACACTGGTGGATCCTTATGTGGTTTGTGAGAAGAACATACATGCAATGACTCTAGCTATGGTTCATGAAAATAACACACATGCAATGACACTGGTGGATCCATGTGTGGTTTGTGAAAAGAACACACATGCAATGACACTAGGTTGATCCATGTGTGGTTTGTTTAGTGGAACAGACATGCAATGACACTGGGTGTGGTTCATGAAAAGAAGAGACATGCAACGACACTGGTGGATCCTTATGTGGTTTGTTTAGAAGAACACACATGCAATGTCTCTAGCCGTGGTTCATGAAAAGAACACACATGCAATGACACTGGTGGATCCATGTGTGGTTTGTGGAAAGAACAGACATGCAATGACTATAGTTGTGGTTTACGAAAAGAACAGACATGCATTGACACTGATGGATCCATGTGTGGTTCATGAGAAGAACACACATCTAATGACACTGGTGGATCCATGTGTGGTTTGTTTAGAGGAACAGACATGCAATGACGCTGGCTGTGGTTCATGAGAAGAACATACATGCAATGACACTGGTGGATCCATGTGTGGTTTGTGAGAAGAACACACAAGCAATGACTCTAGTTGTGGTTCATGAAAAGAACACACATGCAATGACACTGGTGGATCCATGTGTGGTTCATGAGAAGAACACACATGCAATGACACTGGGCGTGGTTCATGAAAAGAACATACATGCAATGACACTGGTGGACCTTATGTGGTTTGTGAGAAGAACAGACATGCAATGACTCTAGCTATGGTTAATGAAAATAAAACACATGCAATGACTGGTGGATACATGTGTTGTTTGTGAAAAGAACACACATGCAATGACACTAGGTGGATACATGTGTGGTTTGTTTATAGGAACAAACATGCAATGACACTGGGTGGATCCATGTGTGGTTTGTTTAGAGGAACAAACATGCAATGACACTGGTTGTGATTCATCAAAAGAACACATGCAATGACACTGGTGGATCCTTATGTGGTTTGTGAGAAGAACATACATGCAATGACTCTAGCTATGGTTCATGAAAAGAAAACACATGCAATGACTGGTGCATACATGTGTTGTTTGTGAAAAGAACACACATGTAATGACACTAGGTGGATCCATGTGTGGTTTGTTTAGAGGAACATACATGCAATGACACTGGGTAGATCCATGTGTGGTTTGTTTAGAGGAACAGACATGCAATGACACTGGGTGTGGTTCATGAAAAGAACACATGCAATGACACTGGTGGATCCTTATGTGGTTTGTGAGAAGAACATACATGCAATGACTCTAGCTATGGTTCATGAAAATAACACACATGCAATGACACTGGTGGATCCATGTGTGGTTTGTGAAAAGAACACACATGCAATGACACTAGGTTGATCCATGTGTGGTTTGTTTAGTGGAACAGACATGCAATGACACTGGGTGTGGTTCATGAAAAGAAGAGACATGCAACGACACTGGTGGATCCTTATGTGGTTTGTTTAGAAGAACACACATGCAATGTCTCTAGCCGTGGTTCATGAAAAGAACACACATGCAATGACACTGGTGGATCCATGTGGGTTATGAACAGAACGGACATGCAATGACTATAGTTGTGGTTTACGAAAAGAACAGACATGCATTGACACTGATGGATCCATGTGTGGTTCATGAGAAGAACACACATCTAATGACACTGGTGGATCCATGTGTGGTTTGTTTAGAGGAACAGACATGCAATGACGCTGGCTGTGGTTCATGAGAAGAACATACATGCAATGACACTGGTGGATCCATGTGTGGTTTGTGAGAAGAACACACAAGCAATGACTCTAGTTGTGGTTCATGAAAAGAACACACATGCAATGACACTGGTGGATCCATGTGTGGTTCATGAGAAGAACACACATGCAATGACACTGGGCGTGGTTCATGAAAAGAACATACATGCAATGACACTGGTGGACCTTATGTGGTTTGTGAGAAGAATAGACATGCAATGACTCTAGCTATGGTTAATGAAAATAAAACACATGCAATGACTGGTGGATACATGTGTTGTTTGTGAAAAGAACACACATGCAATGACACTAGGTGGATACATGTGTGGTTTGTTTATAGGAACAAACATGCAATGACACTGGGTGGATCCATGTGTGGTTTGTTTAGAGGAACAAACATGCAATGACACTGGTTGTGATTCATCAAAAGAACACATGCAATGACACTGGTGGATCCTTATGTGGTTTGTGAGAAGAACATAAATGCAATGACTCTAGCTATGGTTCATGAAAATAACACACATGCAATGACACTAGTGGATCCATGTGTGGTTTGTGATAAGAACACACATGCAATGACACTAGGTGGATCCATGTGTGGTTTGTTTAGAGGAACAGACATGCAATGACACTGGGTGTGGTTCATCAAAAGAACACACATGCAACGACACTAGTGGATCCTTATGTGGTTTGTTTAGAAGAACACACATGCAATGTCTCTAGTTGTGGTTCGTGAAAAGAACACACATGCAATGACACTGGTGGATCCATGTGTGGTTTGTGAAAAGAACAGACATGCAATCACACTATGTGGATCCATGTGTGGTTTGTGGAAAGAACAGACATGCAATGACTCTAGTTGCGGTTCATGAAAAGAACATACATGCAATGACACTGGTTGATCCATGTGTGGTTCATGAGAAGAACAGACATGCAATCACACTGGGTGTGGTTCATGAAAAGAACACACGTCCAATGACACTGGTGGATACATGTGTGGTTTGTGGTAAGAACAGACATGCAATGACACTTGGTGTGGTTCATGAAAAGAACACACATGCAATGACACCGGTGTATCCTTATGTGGTTTGTGAGAAGAACATACATGAAATGACTCTAGCTGTGGTTTGTGAAAAGAACACACATTCAATGACACTGGTGGACCCATGTGTGGTTTATGGAAAGAACAAACATGCAATGACTCTAGATGTGGTTCACGAAAAGATGAGACATGCAATGACACTGATGGATCCATGTGTGGTTCATGAGAAGAACGCACATCTAATGACACTGGTGGATCCATGTGTGGTTTGTTTAGACGAACATACATGCAATTACACTGGCTGTGGTTCATGAGAAGAACACACATGCAATGACACTGGTGGATCCATGTGTGGTTTGTGAGAAGAACAAACATGCAATGACTCTAGCTGTGGTTCATGAAAAGAACACACATGCAATGACACTGGTGGATCCATGTGTGGTTCATGAGAAGAACACATGCAATGACACTGGGTGTGGTTCATGAAAAGAACACACATGCAATGACACTGGTGGATCCTTATGTGGTTTGTGAGAAGAACGGACATGCAATGGCTCTAGCTATGGTTCATGAAAACAACACACATGCAATGACACTAGTGGATCCATGTGTGGTTTGTGAATAGAACAGACATGCAATCACACTAGGTGGATCCATGTGTGGTTTGTTTAGAGGAACAGGTATGCAATGACACTGGGTGTGGTTCAAGAAAAGAACAGACATGCAATGACACTGGTCGATCCTTATGTGGTTTGTTTAGAAGAACACACATACAATGACTCTAGCTGTGGTTCATGAAAAGAACACACATGCAATGAAAATCGTGGATCCATGTTTGGTTTGTGAAAAGAACAGATATGCAATCACACTGGGTGTGGTTCATGAAAAGAACACACATCCAATGACACTGGTGGATGCATGTGTGGTTTGTGGAAAGAACAAACTTGCAATGACACTAGGTGTGGTTCACGAAAAGAACACACATGCAATGACACTGGTGTATCCTTATGTGGTTTGTGAGAAGAACAGACATGCAATGACTCTAGCTGTGGTTCATGAAAAGAACACACATGCAATGACACTGGTGGATCCTTATGTGGTTTGTGAGAAGAACATACAAGAAATGAATATACCTATGGTTCATGAAAAGAAAACACATGCAATGACACTAGTGGATCCATGTGTGGTTTCTGAAAAGAACACTCATGCAATGACACTAGGTGGATCCATGTGTGGTTTGTTTAGAGGAACAGACATGCAATGACACTGGGTGTGGTTCATGAAAAGAACAAAGATGCAACAACACTGGTGGATCCTTATGTGGTTTGTTTAGAAGAATACACATGCAATGTCTCTAGCTGTGGTTCATGAAAATAACAAACATGCAAAGACACTGGTGGATCCTTATGTAGTTTGTGAGAAGAACATACATGCAATGACTCTAGCTATGGTTCATAAAAAGAAAACACATGCAACGACACTAGGTGGATCCTTATGTGGTTTGTTTAGAACACACATGCAATGACACTAGTGGATCCATGTGTGGTTTCTGAAAAGAACACTCATGCAATGACACTAGGTGGATCCATGTGTGGTTTGTTTAGAGGAACAGACATGCAATGACACTGGGTGTGGTTCATGAAAAGAACAAAGATGCAACAACACTGGTGGATCCTTATGTGGTTTGTTTAGAAGAATACACATGCAATGTCTCTAGCTGTGGTTCATGAAAATAACAAACATGCAAAGACACTGGTGGATCCTTATGTAGTTTGTGAGAAGAACATACATGCAATGACTCTAGCTATGGTTCATAAAAAGAAAACACATGCAACGACACTAGGTGGATCCTTATGTGGTTTGTTTAGAACACACATGCAATGTATCTAGCTGTGGTCCATGAAAATAACACACATGCAATGACACTGGTGGATCAATGTGTGGTTTGTGAAAAGAACAGAAAGGCAATCACACTAGGTGGATCCATGTGTGTATTGTGGAAAGAACAGACATGCAATGACTCTAGATGTGGTTCATGAAAAGAACAGACATGCAATGACACTAGTGCATCCATGCGGTTCATGAGAAGAACAGACATGCAATCACATTGGATGTGGTTCATGAAAATAACACACATCCAATGACACTGGTGGATCCATGTGTGGTTTGTTGTAAGAACAGACATGCAATGACACCTGGTGTGATTCATGAAAAGAACACACATGCAATAACACTGGTGTATGCTTATGTGGTTTGTGAGAAGAACACACATGCAATCACTCTAGCTATGGTTCGTGAAAAGAACACACATGCAATGACACTGGTGGATCCATGTGTGGTTTGTGGAAAGAACAGACATGCAATGACTCTAGCTATGATTCACGAAAAGAACAGACATGCAATGACACTGGTGGATCCATGTGTGGTTCATGAGAAGAACACACATCCAATGACACTGGTGGATCCATGTGTGGTTTGTTTAGAGGAAAAGACATGCAATGACACTGATTGTGGTTCATGAGAAGAACACACATGCAATGACACTGGTGGATCCATGTGTGGTTTGTTTAGAGGAACAGACATGCAATGACACTGGCTGTGGTTCATGAGAAGAACACACATGCAATGACACCAGTGGATCCATGTGTGGTTTGTGAGAAGAACACACATGCAATGACTCCATCTATGGTCCATGAAAAGAACACACATGCAATGACACTGGTGGATCCATGTGTGGTTCATGAGAAGAACACACATGCAATGACACTGGGTGTGGTTCATGAAAAGAACACACATGCAATGACACTGGTGGATCCTTATGTGGTTTGTGAGAAGAACATACATGCAATGACACTGGGTGTGGTTCATGAAAAGAACACACATGCAATGACACTGGTGGATCCATGTGTGGTTTGTGAAAAGAACAGACATGCAATCACACTAGGTGGATCCATGTGTGGTTTGTGGAAAGAACAGACATGCAATGACTCTAGTTGCGGTTCATGAAAAGAACATACATGCAATGACACTGGTTGATCCATGTGTGGTTCATGAGAAGAACAGACATGCAATCACACTAGGTGTGGTTCATGAAAAGAACACACGTCCAATGACACTGGTGGATACATGTGTGGTTTGTGGTAAGAACAGACATGCAATGACACTTGGTGTGGTTCATGAAAAGAACACACATGCAATGACACCGGTGTATCCTTATGTGGTTTGTGAGAAGAACATACATGAAATGACTCTAGCTGTGGTTCGTGAAAAGAACATACATTCAATGACACTGGTGGACCCATGTGTGGTTTGTGGAAAGAACAAACATGCAATGACTCTAGCTGTGGTTCACGAAAAGATCAGACATGCAATGACACTGATGGATCCATGTGTGGGTCATGAGAAGAACGCACATCTAATGACACTGGTGGATCCATGTGTGGTTTGTTTAGACGAACATACATGCAATTACACTGGCTGTGGTTCATGAGAAGAACACACATGCAATGACACTGGTGGATCCATGTGTGGTTTGTGAGAAGAACACACATGCAATGACTCTAGCTGTGGTTCATGAAAAGAACACACATGCAATGACACTGGTGGATCCATGTGTGGTTCATGAGAAGAACACATACAATGACACTGGGTGTGGTTCATGAAAAGAACACACATGCAATGACACTGGTGGATCCTTATGTGGTTTGTGAGAAGAACGGACATGCAATGGCTCTAGGTATGGTTCATGAAAACAACACACATGCAATGACACTAGTGGATCCATGTGTGGTTTGTGAATAGAACAGACATGCAATCACACTAGGTGGATCCATGTGTGGTTTGTTTAGAGGAACAGACATGCAATGACACTGGGTGTGGTCCAAGAAAAGAACAGACATGCAATGACACTGGTGGATCCTTATGTGGTTTGTTTAGAAGAACACACATACAATGACTCTAGCTGTGGTTCATGAAAAGAACACACATGCAATGAAAATCGTGGATCCATGTTTGGTTTGTGAAAAGAACAGACATGCAATCACACTGGGTGTGGTTCATGAAAAGAACACACATCCAATGACACTGGTGGATGCATGTGTGGTTTGTGGAAAGAACAAACTTGCAATGACACTAGGTGTGGTTCACGAAAAGAACACACATGCAATGACACTGGTGTATCCTTATGTGGTTTGTGAGAAGAACAGACATGCAATGACTCTAGCTGTGGTTCATGAAAAGAACACACATGCAATGACACTGGTGGATCCTTATGTGGTTTGTGAGAAGAACATACAAGAAATGAATCTACCTATGGTTCATGAAAAGAAAACACATGCAATGACACTAGTGGATCCATGTGTGGTTTCTGAAAAGAACACTCATGCAATGACACTAGGTGGATCCATGTGTGGTTTGTTTCGAGGAACAGACATGCAATGACATTGGGTGTGGTTCATGAAAAGAACAAAGATGCAACAATACTGGTGGATCCTTATGTGGTTTGTTTAGAAGAATACACATGCAATGTATCTAGCTGTGGTTCATGAAAATAACAAACATGCAAAGACACTGGTGGATCCTTATGTAGTTTGTGAGAAGAACATACATGCAATGACTCTAGATATGGTTCATAAAAAGAAAACACATGCAACGACACTAGGTGGATCCTTATGTGGTTTGTTTAGAACACACATGCAATGTATCTAGCTGTGGTCCATGAAAAGAACACACATGCAATGACACTGGTGGATCCATGTGTGGTTTGTGAAAAGAACAGAAAGGCAATCACACTAGGTGGATCCATGTGTGTATTGTGGAAAGAACAGACATGCAATGACTCTAGATGTGGTTCATGAAAAGAACAGACATGCAATGACACTAGTGGATCCATGCGGTTCATGAGAAGAATAGACATGCAATCACATTGGATGTGGTTCATGAAAATAACACACATCCAATGACACTGGTGGATCCATGTGTGGTTTGTGGTAAGAACAGACATGCAATGACACTGGGTGTGATTCATGAAAAGAACACACATGCAATAACACTGGTGTATGCTTATGTGGTTTGTGAGAAGAACACACATGCAATCACTCTAGCTATGGTTCGTGAAAAGAACACACATGCAATGACACTGGTGGATCCATGTGTGGTTTGTGGAAAGAACAGACATGCAATGACTCTAGCTATGATTCACGAAAAGAACAGAATGCAATGACACTGGTGGATCCATGTGTGGTTCATGAGAAGAACACACATCCAATGACACTGGTGGATCCATGTGTGGTTTGTTTAGAGGAAAAGACATGCAATGACACTGGTTGTGGTTCATGAGAAGAACACACATGCAATGACACTGGTGGATCCAGGTGTGGTTTGTTTAGAGGAACAGACATGCAATGACACGGGCTGTGGTTCATGAGAAGAACACACATGCAATGACACCGGTGGATCCATGTGTGGTTTGTGAGAAGAACACACATGCAATGACTCCAGCTATGGTCCATGAAAAGAACACACATGCAATGACACTGGTGGATCCATGTGTGGTTCATGAGAAGAACACACATGCAATGACACTGGGTGTGGTTCATGAAAAGAACACACAGGCAATGACACTGGTGGATCCTTATGTGGTTTGTGAGAAGAACATACATGCAATGACTCTAGCTATGGTTCATGAAAAGAAAACACATGCAATGACACTGGTGGATCCATGTGTGGTTTGTGAAAAGAACAGACATGCAATCACACTAGGTGGAGGCATGTGTGGTTTATTTAGAGGAACAGACATGCAATGACACTGGGTGTGGTTCATAAAAAGAACAGACATGCAATGACACTGCTGGATCCTTATGTGGTTTGTTTAGAAGAACACACATGCAATGGCTCTAGCTGTCGTTCATGAAAAGAACACAGATGAAATGACACTGGTGGATCCATGTGTGGTTTGTGAAAAGAACAAACATGCAATCACACTTGGTGTGGTTCATGAAAAGAACACACATGCAATGACACTGGTGGATCCTTATGTGGTTTGTGAGAAGAACATACATGAAATGACTCTAGCTATGGTTCATGAAAAGAACACACATGCAATGACACTAGGTGGATCCATGTGTGGTTTGTTTAGAGGAATAGACATGCAATGACAGTGGGTGTGGTTCATGAAAAGAATAGACATGCAACAACACTGGTGGATCCTTATGTGGTTTGTTTAGAAGAACGCACATGCAATGTCTCTACCTGTGGATTATGAAAAGAACACACATGCAATAACACTGGTGGATCCATGTATGGTTTGTGAAAAGAACATTCATGCAATCACACTAGGTGGATCCATGTGTGTTTTGTGGAAAGAACAAACATGGAATGACTCTAGCTGTGGTTCATGAAAAGAACTGACATGCAATGACACTGGTGGATCCATGTGTGGTTCATGAGAAGAACATACATGTAATCACACTGGGTGTGGTTCATGAAAAGAACAGACATGTAATCACACTGGTGGATCCATGTGTGGTTTGTGGATAGAACAGACATTGAATGACACTAGGTGTGCTTCATGAAAAGAGAACACATGCAATGACACTGGTGTATCCTTATGTGGTTTGTGAGAAGAACACACATGGAATGACTCTAGCTGTGGTTCATGAAAAGAACACACATGCAATGACACTGGTGGATCCATGTGTGGTTTGTGAAAAGAACAAACATGCAATCACACTGGGTGTGGTTCATGAAAAGAACACACATCCAATGACACTAGTGGATCCATGTGTGGTTCACGAGAAGAACAAACATGCAATGACACTAGGTGTTGTTCCTGAAAAGAACACACATGTAATAACATTGGTGTATCCTTATGTGGTTTGTGGGAAGAACACACGTGCAATGACTATAGTTGTGGTTCATGAAAAGAACACACATGCAATGACACTGGTGGATCCATGTGTGGTTAATGAGAAGAACAGACATGCAATCACACTGGGTGTGGTACATCAAAAGAACACACATCCAATGACACTGGTGGATCCATGTGTGGTTTGTGGTAAGAAAAGACATACAATGACACTGGGTGTGGTTCATGAAAAGAACACACATGCAATGAGACTGGTGTATCCTTATGTAGTTTGTGAGAAGAACACACATGCAATGACTATAGCTGTGGTTCGTGAAAAGAACACACATGCAATGACACTGGAGGATCCATGTGTGGTTTGTGGAAAGAATAGACATGTAATGACTCTAGCCGTTGTTCACGAAAATAACAGACATGCAATGACACTGGTGGATCCATGTGTGGTTCTTGAGAAGAACACATATCCAATGACACTGGAGGATCCATGTGTGGTTTTTTTAGAGGTACAGACATGCAATGACATTATCTATGGTTCATGAGAAGAATACACATGCAATTACACTTGTGGATCCATGTGTGGTTTGTGAGAAGAACACACATGCAATGACTCTAGCTGTTGTTCATGAAAAGAACACACATGCAATGACACTGGTGAATCCAGG
The DNA here is from genome assembly GCA_023614405.1 of Avena insularis. Classification (NCBI taxonomy): domain Eukaryota; kingdom Viridiplantae; phylum Streptophyta; class Magnoliopsida; order Poales; family Poaceae; genus Avena; species Avena insularis. Next base: position 508,482 of record JAJUPC010000183.1, on the reverse strand, counting down.
TGTGGTTCATGAGAAGAACACACATGCAATGACACTAGGTGTGGTTCATGAAAAGAACGCACATGCTATGATACTGGTGGATCCTTATTTGATTTGTGAGAAGAACAGACATGCAATGACTCTAGCTATGGTTCATGAAAAGAACAGACATGCAATGACACTGGTGGATCCATGTGTGGTTTGTGAAAAGAATAGACATGCAATCACACTAGGTGGATCCATGTGTGGTTTGTTTAGAGGAACAAACATGCAATGACACTAGGTGTGGTTCTTGAAAAGAACAGACATGCAATGACACTAGTGGATCCTTATGTGGTTTGTTTAGAAGAACACACATGCAATGACTCTAGCCGTGGTTCATGAAAAGAACACACATGCAATGACACTGGTGGATCCATGTGTGATTTGTGAAAAGAACAGACATGCAATCACAATGGGTGTGGTTCATGAAAAGAACACACATCCAATGACACTGGTGGGTCCATGTGTGGTTTGTGGAAAGAACACACATGCAATGACACTAGGTGGATCCATTTGTGGTTTCTTTAGAGGAATAGACATGCAATGACACTGGGTGTGGTTCATGAAGAGAACAGACATGCAACAACACTGATGGATCCTTATGTGGTTTGTTTAGAAGAACACACATGCAATGTTCTCTAGCTGTGGTTCATGAAAAGAACACACATGCAATGACACTAGTGGATCAATGTGTGGTTTGCGAAAAGAATAGACATGCAATCTCACTAGGTGGATCCATGTGTGGTTTGTGGAAAGAACAGACATGCAATGACTCTAGCTGTGGTTCATGAAAAGAACAGACATGCAATGGCACTGGTGGATCCATGTGGTTCATGAGCAGAACAGACATGCAATCACACTAGGTGTGGTACATCAAAAGAACACACATCCAATGACACTGGTGGATCCATGTGTGGTTTGTGGTAAGAAAAGACATACAATGACAATGGGTGTGGTTCATGAAAAGAACACACATGCAATGACACTGGTGTATCCTTATGTGCTTTGTGAGAAGATCACACATGCAATGACTCTAGCTGTGGTTCGTGAAAAGAACACACATGCAATGACACTAGAGGATCCATGTGTGGTTTGTGGAAAGAACAGACATGCAATGACTCTAGCCGTGGTTCCCGAAAAGAACAGACATGCAATGACACTGGTGGATCCATGTGTGGTTCATGAGAAGAATACACATGCAATGACACTTGTGGATCTTTATGTGATTTGTGAGAAGAACAAACATGCAATGACTCTAGCTATGGTTCATGAAAAGAACACACATGCAATGACACTGGTGGATCCATGTGTGGGTTGTGAAAAGAATAGACATGCAATCACACTAGGTGGATCCATGTGTCGTTTGTTTAGAGGAACAAACATGCAGTGACACTGGGTGTGGTTCTTAAAAAGAACAGACATGCAATGACAATGGTGGACCCTTATGTGGTTTGTTTAGAAGAACACACATGCAATGACTCTAGCCGTGGTTCATGAAAAGAACACACATCCAATGACACTGGTGGATCCATGTGTGGTTTGTGAAAAGAAAAACATGCAATCACACTTGGTGTGGTTCATGAAAAGAACACACATCCAATGAGACTGGTGGATCCATGTGTGGTTTGTGGAAAGAACAGACATGCAATGACACTGGGTGTGGTTCATGAAAAGAACACACATGCAATGACACTGGTCTATCCTTATGTGGTTTGTGAGAAGAACACACATGCAATGAATCTAGCCATGGTTCATGAAAAGAACACACATGAATTGACACTGGTGGATCCATGTGTGGTTTGAGAAAAGAACACAATGCAATGACACTAGACGGATCCATGTGTGGTTTGTTTAGAGGAACAGACATGCAAGGACACTGGGTGTGGTTCATGAAAAGAACAGACATGAAACGACACTGGTGGATCCTTATGTGGTTTTTAGAAGAACACACATGCAATGTCTCTAACTGTGGTTCATGAAAAGAGCACACATGCAATGACACTGGTGGATCCATGTGTGGTTTGTGAAAAGGACAGACATGCAATCACACTAGGTGGATCCATGTGTGGTTTGTGGAAAGAACAGACCTGCAATGACTCTAGCTGTGGTTCATGAAAAGAACAGACATGCAATAACACTGCTGGATCCATGTGTGCTTCATGAGAAGAACAGACATGCAATCACACTGGGTGTGGTTCATGAAAAGAACACACATCCACTAACACTTGTGGATCCATGTGTGTTTTGTGGAATGAATAGACATGCAATGACACTGGGTGTGGTTCATGAAAAGAACACACATGCAATGACACTGGTGTATCCTTATGTGGTTTGTGAGAAGAACACACATGCAATGACTATAGCTGTGGTTCATGAAAAGAACACACATGCAATGACACTGGTGGATCCATGTGTGGTTTGTGGAAAGAATAGACATGCAATGACTCTAGTTTTGGTTCATGAAAAGAACAGACATGCAATGACACTGGTGGATCCATGTGTGGTTTGTGAAAAGAACAGAAAGGCAATCACACTAGGTGGATCCATGTGTGTATTGTGGAAAGAACAGACATGCAATGACTCTAGATGTGGTTCATGAAAAGAACAGACATGCAATGACACTAGTGGATCCATGCGGTTCATGAGAAGAATAGACATGCAATCACATTGGATGTGGTTCATGAAAATAACACACATCCAATGACACTGGTGGATCCATGTGTGGTTTGTGGTAAGAACAGACATGCAATGACACTGGGTGTGATTCATGAAAAGAACACACATGCAATAACACTGGTGTATGCTTATGTGGTTTGTGAGAAGAACACACATGCAATCACTCTAGCTATGGTTCGTGAAAAGAACACACATGCAATGACACTGGTGGATCCATGTGTGGTTTGTGGAAAGAACAGACATGCAATGACTCTAGCTATGATTCACGAAAAGAACAGAATGCAATGACACTGGTGGATCCATGTGTGGTTCATGAGAAGAACACACATCCAATGACACTGGTGGATCCATGTGTGGTTTGTTTAGAGGAAAAGACATGCAATGACACTGGTTGTGGTTCATGAGAAGAACACACATGCAATGACACTGGTGGATCCAGGTGTGGTTTGTTTAGAGGAACAGACATGCAATGACACGGGCTGTGGTTCATGAGAAGAACACACATGCAATGACACCGGTGGATCCATGTGTGGTTTGTGAGAAGAACACACATGCAATGACTCCAGCTATGGTCCATGAAAAGAACACACATGCAATGACACTGGTGGATCCATGTGTGGTTCATGAGAAGAACACACATGCAATGACACTTGGTGTGGTTCATGAAAAGAACACACAGGCAATGACACTGGTGGATCCTTATGTGGTTTGTGAGAAGAACATACATGCAATGACTCTAGCTATGGTTCATGAAAAGAAAACACATGCAATGACACTGGTGGATCCATGTGTGGTTTGTGAAAAGAACAGACATGCAATCACACTAGGTGGAGGCATGTGTGGTTTATTTAGAGGAACAGACATGCAATGACACTGGGTGTGGTTCATAAAAGAATGTATATGCAATGACACTGCTGGATCCTTATGTGGTTTGTTTAGAAGAACACACATGCAATGGCTCTAGCTGTCGTTCATGAAAAGAACACAGATGAAATGACACTGGTGGATCCATGTGTGGTTTGTGAAAAGAACAAACATGCAATCACACTTGGTGTGGTTCATGAAAAGAACACACATCCAATGACACTGGTGGATCCATGTGTGGTTTGTGGTAAGAACAGACATGCAATGACACTGGGTGTGATTCATGAAAAGAACACACATGCAATAACACTGGTGTATGCTTATGTGGTTTGTGAGAAGAACACACATGCAATCACTCTAGCTATGGTTCGTGAAAAGAACACACATGCAATGACACTGGTGGATCCATGTGTGGTTTGTGGAAAGAACAGACATGCAATGACTCTAGCTATGATTCACGAAAAGAACAGAATGCAATGACACTGGTGGATCCATGTGTGGTTCATGAGAAGAACACACATCCAATGACACTGGTGGATCCATGTGTGGTTTGTTTAGAGGAAAAGACATGCAATGACACTGGTTGTGGTTCATGAGAAGAACACACATGCAATGACACTGGTGGATCCAGGTGTGGTTTGTTTAGAGGAACAGACATGCAATGACACGGGCTGTGGTTCATGAGAAGAACACACATGCAATGACACCGGTGGATCCATGTGTGGTTGTGGAGAAGAACACATGCAATGACTCCAGCTATGGTCCATGAAAAGAACACACATGCAATGACACTGGTGGATCCATGTGTGGTTCATGAGAAGAACACACATGCAATGACACTGGGTGTGGTTCATGAAAAGAACACACAGGCAATGACACTGGTGGATCCTTATGTGGTTTGTGAGAAGAACATACATGCAATGACTCTAGCTATGGTTCATGAAAAGAAAACACATGCAATGACACTGGTGGATCCATGTGTGGTTTGTGAAAAGAACAGACATGCAATCACACTAGGTGGAGGCATGTGTGGTTTATTTAGAGGAACAGACATGCAATGACACTGGGTGTGGTTCATAAAAAGAACAGACATGCAATGACACTGCTGGATCCTTATGTGGTTTGTTTAGAAGAACACACATGCAATGGCTCTAGCTGTCGTTCATGAAAAGAACACAGATGAAATGACACTGGTGGATCCATGTGTGGTTTGTGAAAAGAACAAACATGCAATCACACTTGGTGTGGTTCATGAAAAGAACACACATCCAATGACACTGGTGGATCAATGTGTGATTTGTGGAAAAAACAGACATGCAATCACACTGGGTGTGGTTCACGAAAAGAACACACATGCAATGATACAGGTGTATCCTTATGTGGTTTGCGAGAAGAACACACATGCAATGACTCCAGCTGTGGTTCATGAAAAGAACACACATGCAATGACACTGGTGGATCCTTATGTGGTTTGTGAGAAGAACATACATGAAATGACTCTAGCTATGGTTCATGAAAAGAACACACATGCAATGACACTAGGTGGATCCATGTGTGGTTTGTTTAGAGGAATAGACATGCAATGACAGTGGGTGTGGTTCATGAAAAGAATAGACATGCAACAACACTGGTGGATCCTTATGTGGTTTGTTTAGAAGAACGCACATGCAATGTCTCTACCTGTGGATTATGAAAAGAACACACATGCAATAACACTGGTGGATCCATGTATGGTTTGTGAAAAGAACATTCATGCAATCACACTAGGTGGATCCATGTGTGGTTTGTGGAAAGAACAAACATGGAATGACTCTAGCTGTGGTTCATGAAAAGAACAGACATGCAATGACACTGGTGGATCCATGTGTGGTTCATGAGAAGAACATACATGTAATCACACTGGGTGTGGTTCATGAAAAGAACAGACATGTAATCACACTGGTGGATCCATGTGTGGTTTGTGGAAAGAACAGACATTGAATGACACTAGGTGTGCTTCATGAAAAGAGAACACATGCAATGACACTGGTGTATCCTTATGTGTTTTGTGAGAAGAACACACATGGAATGACTCTAGCTGTGGTTCATGAAAAGAACACACATGCAATGACACTGGTGGATCCATGTGTGGTTTGTGAAAAGAACAGACATGCAATCACACTGGGTGTGGTTCATGAAAGGAACACACATCCAATGACACTAGTGGATCCATGTGTGGTTCACGAGAAGAACAAACATGCAATGACACTAGGTGTGGTTCATGAAAAGAACACACATGTAATAACACTGGTGTATCCTTATGTGGTTTGTGGGAAGAACACACGTGCAATGACTCTAGTTGTGGTTCATGAAAAGAACACACATGCAATGACACTGGTGGATCCATGTGTGGTTAATGAGAAGAATAGACATGCAATCACACTGGGTGTGGTACATCAAAAGAACACACATCCAATGACACTGGTGGATCCATGTGTGGTTTGTGGTAAGAAAAGACATACAATGACATTGGGTGTGGTTCATGAAAAGAACACACATGCAATGAGACTGGTGTATCCTTATGTAGTTTGTGAGAAGAACACACATGCAATGACTATAGCTGTGGTTCGTGAAAAGAACACACATGCAATGACACTGGAGGATCCATGTGTGGTTTGTGGAAAGAATAGACATGTAATGACTCTAGCCGTTGTTCACGAAAAGAACAGACATGCAATGACACTGGTGGATCCATGTGTGGTTCTTGAGAAGAACACATATCCAATGACACTGGAGGATCCATGTGTGGTTTTTTAGAGGTACAGACATGCAATGACATTATCTATGGTTCATGAGAAGAATACACATGCAATGACACTTGTGGATCCATGTGTGGTTTGTGAGAAGAACACACATGCAATGACTCTAGCTGTTGTTCATGAAAAGAACACACATGCAATGACACTGGTGAATCCATGTGTGGTTCATGAGAAGAACACACATGCAATGACACTAGGTGTGGTTCATGAAAAGAACACACATGCTATGATACTGGTGGATCCTTATTTGATTTGTGAGAAGAACAGACATGCAATGACTCTAGCTATGGTTCATGAAAAGAACACACATGCAATGACACTGGTGGATCCATGTGTGGTTTGTGAAAAGAATAGACATGCAATCACACTAGGTGGATCCATGTGTGGTTTGTTTAGAGGAAAAAACATGCAATGACACTAGGTGTGGTTCTTGAAAAGAACAGACATGCAATGACACTAGTGGATCCTTATGTGGTTTGTTTAGAAGAACACACATGCAATGACTCTAGCCGTGGTTCATGAAAAGAACACACATGCAATGACACTGGTGGATCCATGTGTGATTTGTGAAAAGAACAGACATGCAATCACAATGGGTGTGGTTCATGAAAAGAACACACATCCAATGACACTGGTGGGTCCATGTGTGGTTTGTGCAAAGAACACACATGCAATGACACTAGGTGGATCCATGTGTGGTTTGTTTAGAGGAATAGACATGCAATGACACTGGGTGTGGTTCATGAAGAGAACAGACATGCAACAACACTGATGGATCCTTATGTGGTTTGTTTAGAAGAACACACATGCAATGTTCTCTAGCTGTGGTTCACGAAAAGAACACACATGCAATGACACTAGTGGATCAATGTGTGGTTTGCGAAAAGAATAGACATGCAATCTCACTAGGTGGATCCATGTGTGGTTTGTGGAAAGAACAGACATGCAATGACTCTAGCTGTGGTTCATGAAAAGAACAGACATGCAATGCCACTGGTGGATCCATGTGGTTCATGATCAGAACAGACATGCAATCACACTAGGTGTGGTACATCAAAAGAACACACATCCAATGACACTGGTGGATCCATGTGTGGTTTGTGGTAAGAAAAGACATACAATGACACTGGGTGTGGTTCATGAAAAGAACACACATGCAATGACACTGGTGTATCCTTATGTGCTTTGTGAGAAGATCACACATGCAATGACTCTAGATGTGGTTCGTGAAAAGAACACACATGCAATGACACTAGAGGATCCATGTGTGGTTTGTGGAAAGAACAGACATGCAATGACTCTAGCCGTGGTTCCCGAAAAGAACAGACATGCAATGACACTGGTGGATCCATGTGTGGTTCATGAGAAGAATACACATGCAATGACACTAGCTATGGTTCATGAAAAGAACACACATGCAATGACACTGGTGGATCCATGTGTGGGTTGTGAAAAGAATAGACATGCAATCACACTAGGTGGATCCATGTGTCGTTTGTTTAGAGGAACAAACATGCAGTGACACTGGGTGTGGTTCTTAAAAAGAACAGACATGCAATGACAATGGTGGACCCTTATGTGGTTTGTTTAGAAGAACACACATGCAATGACTCTAGCCGTGGTTCATGAAAAGAACACACATCCAATGACACTGGTGGATCCATGTGTGGTTTGTGAAAAGAAAAACATGCAATCACACTTGGTGTGGTTCATGAAAAGAACACACATCCAATGAGACTGGTGGATCCATGTGTGGTTTGTGGAAAGAACAGACATGCAATGACACTGGGTGTGGTTCATGAAAAGAACACACATGCAATGACACTGGTCTATCCTTATGTGGTTTGTGAGAAGAACACACATGCAATGAATCTAGCCATGGTTCATGAAAAGAACACACATGAATTGACACTGGTGGATCCATGTGTGGTTTGAGAAAAGAACACAATGCAATGACACTAGACGGATCCATGTGTGGTTTGTTTAGAGGAACAGACATGCAAGGACACTGGGTGTGGTTCATGAAAAGAACAGACATGAAACGACACTGGTGGATCCTTATGTGGTTTTTAGAAGAACACACATGCAATGTCTCTAACTGTGGTTCATGAAAAGAGCACACATGCAATGACACTGGTGGATCCATGTGTGGTTTGTGAAAAGGACAGACATGCAATCACACTAGGTGGATCCATGTGTGGTTTGTGGAAAGAACAGACCTGCAATGACTCTAGCTGTGGTTCATGAAAAGAACAGACATGCAATAACACTGCTGGATCCATGTGTGCTTCATGAGAAGAACAGACATGCAATCACACTGGGTGTGGTTCATGAAAAGAACACACATCCACTAACACTTGTGGATCCATGTGTGTTTTGTGGAATGAATAGACATGCAATGACACTGGGTGTGGTTCATGAAAAGAACACACATGCAATGACACTTGTGTATCCTTATGTGGTTTGTGAGAAGAACACACATGCAATGACTATAGCTGTGGTTCATGAAAAGAACACACATGCAATGACACTGGTGGATCCATGTGTGGTTTGTGGAAAGAATAGACATGCAATGACTCTAGTTTTGGTTCATGAAAAGAACAGACATGCAATGACACTGGTGGATCCATGTGTGGTTCATTAGAAGAACACACATCCAATGACACTGGTGGATCCATGTGTGGTTTGTTTATAGGAACAGACATGCAATGTCACTGGCTGTGGTTCATGAGAAGAACACACATGCAATGACACTAGTGGATCCATGTGTGGTTTGTAAGAAGAACACACATGCAATGACTCTAGCTGTGGTTCATGAAAACAACACACATGCAATGACATTGGTGGATCCATGTGTGCTTCATGAGAAGAACACACATGCAATGACACTGGGTGTGGTTCATCACAAGAACACACATGCAATGACACTGGTGGATCCTTATGTGGTTTGTGAGAAGAACAAACATGCAATGACTCTAGCTATGGTTCATGAAAAGAACACACATGCAATGACACTGGTGGATTCATGTGTGGTTTGTGAAAAGAACATACGTGGAATCACACTAGGTGGATCCATGTGTGGTTTGTTTAGAGGAACAGACATGCAATGACACCGGGTGTGGTTCATGAAAAGAACAGACATGCAATGACACTGGTGGTTCCTTATGTGGTTTGTTTAGAAGAACACACATGCAATGACTCTAGTTGTGGTTCATGAAAAGAACACACATGCAATGACAATGGTGGATCCATGTTTGGTTTGTGAAAAGAACAGACATGCAATCACATTGGGTGTGGTTCATGAAAAGAACACACATCCAATGACACTGGTGTATCCATGTGTGGTTTGTGGAAAGAACACACATGGAATGACACTGGTGGATCCTTATGTGGTTTGTGATAAGAACATACAAGAAATGACTCTAGCTATGGTTCATGAAAAGAAAACACATCCAATGACACTAGTGGATCCATGTGTGGTTTGTGAAAAGAACACTCATGCAATGACACTAGGTGGATCCATGTGTGGTTTGTTTAGAGGAACATACATGCAATGACACTGGGTGTGGTTCATGAAAAGAACAAAGATGCAACAACACTGGTGGATCCTTATGTGGTTTGTTTAGAAGAACACACATGCAATGTCTCTAGCTGTGGTTCATGAAAATAACACACATGCAATGACACTGATGGATCCTTATGTGGTTTGTGAGAAGAACATACATGCAATGACTCTAGCTATGGTTCATAAAAAGAAAACACATGCAATGACTGGTGGATACATGTGTTGTTTGTGAAAAGAACACACATGCAACGACACTAGGTGGATCCTTATGTGGTTTGTTTAGAACAGACATGCAATGTATCTTGGTGTGGTCCATGAAAAGAACACACATCCAATGACACTGGTGGATCCATGTGTGGTTTGTGAAAAGAATAGACAAGCAATCACACTAGGTGGATCCATGTGTGTATTGTGGAAGGAACAGACATGCAATGACTCTAGCTGTGGTTCATGAAAAGAACACACATGCAATGACACTAGTGGATCCATGTGGTTCATGAGAAGAACAGACATGCAATCACATTGGATGTGGTTCATGAAAAGAACACACATCCAATGACACTGGTGGATCCGTGTGTGGTTTGTGGTAAGAACAGACATGCAATGACACTGGCTGTGGTTCATGAAAAGAACACACCTGCAATAACACTGGCGTATGCTTATGCGGTTTGTGATAAGAACACACATGCAATGACTCTAACTGTGGTTCGTGAAAAGAACACACATGGAATGACACTGGTGGATCCATGTGTGGTTTGTGGAATGAATAGACAAGCAATCACACTAGGTGGATCCATGTGTGTATTGTGGAAAGAACAGACATGCAATGATTCTAGTTGTGGTTCATGAAAAGAACATACATGCAATAACACTAGTGGATCCATGTGGTTCATGAGAAGAACATACATGCAATCACATTGGATGTGGTTCATGAAAAGAACACACATCCAATGACACTGGTGGATCCATGTGTGGTTTGTGGAAAGAACAGACATGCAATGACACTGGCTGTGGTTCATGAAAAGAACACACCTGCAATAACACTGGTGTATGCTTATGCGGTTTGTGAGAAGAACACACATGCAATGACTCTAGCTGTGGTTCGTGAAAAGAACACACATGCAATGACACTGGTGGATCCATGTGTGGTTTGTGGAAAGAACAGACATGCAATGACTCTAGATGTGGTTCACGAAAAGAATAGACATGCAATGACACTGGTGGATCCATGTGAGGTTCATGAGAAGAACACACACCCAATGACACTGGTGGATCCATGTGTGGTTTGTTTAGAGGAACAGACATGCAATGACACTAACTGTGGTTCATGAGAAGAACACACATGCAATGACACCGGTGGATCCATGTGTGGTTTGTGAGAAGAACACACATGCAATGACTCCAGCTGTGGTACATGAAAAGAACACACATGCAATGACACTGGTGGATCCATGTGTGGTTCATGAGAAGAACACACATGCAATGACACTGGGTGTGGTTCATGAAAAGAACACACATGCAATGACACTGGTGGATCCTTACGTGGTTTGTGAGAATAGTAGACATGCAATGACTCTAGCTATTGTTCATGAAAAGAACACACATGCAATGACACTGGTCGATCCGTGTGTGGTTTGTGGAAAGAACAGACATGCAATCACACTAGGTGGAGCCATGTGTGGTTTATTTAGAGGAACATACATGCAATGACACTGGTGTGGTTCATAAAAAGAACAGACATGCAATGACACTGGTGGATCCTTATGTGGTTTATTTAGAAGAACACACATGCAATGACTCTAGCTGTGGTTCACGAAAAGAACACACATGCAATGACACTGGTGGATCCATGTGTGGTTTGTGAAAAAAAAAACATGCAATCACATTGGGTGTGGTTCATGAAAAGAACACACATCCAATGACACTGGTGGATCCATGTGTGGTTTGTGGAAAGAACAGACATGCAATCACACTAGGTGTGGTTCATGAAAAGAACACACATGCAATGATACTGGTGTATCCTTATGTGGTTTGCGAGAAGAACACACATGCAATGACTCCAGCTGTGGTTCATGAAAAGAACACACATGCAATGACACTGGTGGATCCTTATGTGGTTTGTGAGAAGAACATACATGAAATGACTCTAGCTATGGTTCATGAAAATAACACACATGCAATGACACTTGTGGATCCATGTGTGGTTTGTGAAAAGAACACACATGCAATGACACTAGGTGGATCCATGTGTGGTTTGTTTGGAGGAACAGACATGCAATGACACTGGTTGTGGTTCATGAAAAGAACATACATGCAACAACACTAGTGGATCCTTATGTGGTTTGTTTAGAAGAACACACATGCAATGTCTCTACCTGTGGATCATGAAAAGAACACACATGCAATGACACTGGTGGATCCATGTATGGTTTGTGAAAAGAACAGGCATGCAATCACACTAGGTGGATCCATGTGTGGTTTGTGGAAAGAACAGACATGGAATGACTCTAGCTGTGGTTCATGAAAAGAACAAACATGCAATGACACTAGTGGATCCATGTGTGGTTCATGAGAAGAACATACATGTAATCACACTGGGTGTGGTTCATGAAAAGAACAGACATGTAATCACACTGGTGGATCCATGTGTGGTTTGTGGAAAGAACAGACATGCAATGACACTGGGTTTGGTTCATGAAAAGAACACACATGCAATGACACTGGTGTATCCTTATGTGGTTTGTGAGAAGAACACACATGGAATGACTCTAGCTGTGGTTCATGAAAAGAACACACATGCAATGACACTGGTGGATCCATGTGTGGTTTGTGAAAAGAACAGACATGCAATCACACTGGGTGTGGTTCATGAAAAGAACACACATGCAATGACACTGGTGGATCCATGTGTGGTTTGTGGTAAGAACAGACATGCAATGACACTGGGTGTGGTTCATGAAAAGAACACACATGCAATAACACTGGTGTATGCTTATGTGGTTTTTGAGAAGAACACACATGCAATGACTCTAGCTGTGGTTCGTGAAAAGAACACACATGCAATGACAATGGTGGATCCATGTGTGGTTCGTGGAAAGAACAGACATGCAATGACTCTAGCTGTGGTTCACGAAAAGAATAGACATGCAATGACACTGGTGGATCCATGAGTGGTTCATGAGAAGAACACACATCCAATGACACTGGTGGATCCATGTGTGGTTTGTTTAGAGGAACAGACATGCAATGACACTGGCTGTGGTTCATGAGAAGAACACACATGCAATGACACCGGTGGATCCATGTGTGGTTTGTGAGAAGAACACACATGCAATGACTCCAGTTGTGGTACATGAAAAGAACACACATGCAATGACACTGGTGGATCCATGTGTGGTTCATGGGAAGAACACACATGCAATGACACTGGGTGTGGTTCATGAAAAGAACACACATGCAATGACACTGGTGGATCCTTATGTGGTTTGTGAGAAGAATAGACATGCAATGACTCTAGCGATGGTTCATGAAAAGAACACACATGCAATGACACTGGTGGATCCATGTGTGGTTTGTTAAAAAACAGACATGCAATCACACTAGGTGGAGCCATGTGTGGTTTATTTAGAGGAGCAAACATGCAATGACACTAGGTGTGGTTCATAAAAAGAACAGACATGCAATGACACTGGTGGATCCTTATGTGGTTTGTTTAGAAGAACACACATGCAATGACTCTAGCTGTGGTTCATGAAAAGAACACACATGCAATGACACTGGTGGATCCATGTGTGGTTTGTGAAAAGAACAAACATGCAATCACACTGGGTGTGGTTCATGAAAAGAACACACATCCAATGACACTGGTGGATCCATGTGTGGTTTGTGGAAAGAACAGACATGCAATCACACTAGGTGTGGTTCATGAAAAGAACACACATGCAATGATACTGGTGTATCCTTATGTGGTTTGCAACAAGAACACACATGCAATGACTCCAGCTGTGGTTCATGAAAAGAACACACATGAATGACACTGGTGGATCCTTATGTGGTTTGTGAGAAGAACATACATGAAATGACTCTAGCTATGGTTCATGACAAGAACACACATGCAATGACACTTGTGGATCCATGTGTGGTTTGTGAAAAGAACACACATGCAATGACACTAGGTGGATCCATGTGTGGTTTGTTTATAGGAACAGACATGCAATGACACTGGGTGTGGTTCATGAAAACAACAGACATGCAACAACACTGGTGGATCCTTATGTGGTTTGTTTTGAAGAACACACATGCAATGTCTCTACATGTGGATCATGAAAAGAACACACATGCAATGACACTGGTGGTTCCATGGATGGTTTGTGAAAAGAACAGACATGCAATCACACTAGGTAGATCCATGTGTGGTTTGTGGAAAGAACAGACATGGAATGACTCTAGCTGTGGTTCATGAAAAGAACAGACATGCAATGGCACTAGTGGATCCATGTGTGGTTCATGAGAAGAACATACATGTAATCACACTGGGTGTGGTTCATGAAAAGAACAGGCATGTAATCACACTGGTGGATCCATGTGTGGTTTGTGGAAAGAACAGACATGCAATGACACTGGATGTGGTTCATGAAAAGAACACACATGCAATGACACTGGTGTATCCTTATGTGGTTTGTGAGAAGAACACACATGGAATGACTCTAGCTGTGGTTCATGAAAACAACACACATGCAATGACACTGGTGGATCCATGTGTGGTTTGTGAAAAGAACAGACATGCAATCACACTGGGTGTGGTTCATGAAAAGAACACACATCCAATGACACTAGTGGATCCATGTGTGGTTCATGAGAAGAACAGACATGCAATGACACTAGGTGTGGTTCATGAAAAGAACACACATGTAATAACACTGGTGTATCCTTATGTGGTTTGTGAGAAGAACACACATGAAATGACTCTAGTTGTGGTTCATGAAAAGAACACACATGCAATGACACTGGTGGATCCTTATGTGGTTTGTGAGAAGAACATACATGCAATGACTCTAGCTATGGTTCATGAAAAGAACACACATGCAATGACAATGGTGGATCCATGTGTGGTTTGTGAAAAGAACACACATGCAATGACACTAGGTGGATCCATGTGTGTTTTGTTTAGAGGAATAGACATGCAATGACACTGGGTGTGGTTCATGAAGAGAACAGACATGCAACAACACTGGTGGATCCTTATGTGGTTTGTTTAGAAGAACACACATGCAATGTCTCTAGCTGTGGTTCATGAAAATAACACACATGCAATGACACTGATGGATCCTTATGTGGTTTGTGAGAAGAACATACATGCAATGACTCTAGCTATGGTTCATAAAAAGAAAACACATGCAATGACTGGTGGATATATGTGTTGTTCGTGAAAAGAACACACATGCAACGACACTAGGTGGATCCTTATGTGGTTTGTTTAGAACAGACATGCAATGTATCTTGGTGTGGTCCATGAAAAGAACACACATCCAATGACACTGGTGGATCCATGTGTGGTTTGTGAAAAGAATAGACAAGCAATCACACTAGGTGGATCCATGTGTGTATTGTGGAAGGAACAGACATGCAATGACTCTAGCTGTGGTTCATGAAAAGAACACACATGCAATGACACTAGTGGATCCATGTGGTTCATGAGAAGAACAGACATGCAATCACATTGGATGTGGTTCATGAAAAGAACACACATGCAATGACACTGGTGTATCCTTATGTGGTTTGTGAGAAGAACACACATGGAATGACTCTAGCTGTGGTTCATGAAAACAACACACATGCAATGACACTGGTGGATCCATGTGTGGTTTGTGAAAAGAACAGACATACAATCACACTGGGTGTGGTTCATGAAAAGAACACACATCCAATGACACTAGTGGATCCATGTGTGGTTCATGAGAAGAACAGACATGCAATGACACTGGGTGTGGTTCCTGAAAAGAACACACATGTAATAACACTGGTGTATCCTTATGTGGTTTGTGAGAAGAACACACATGAAATGACTCTAGTTGTGGTTCATGAAAAGAACACACATGCAATGACACTGGTGGATCCTTATGTGGTTTGTGAGAAGAACATACATGCAATGACTCTAGCTATGGTTCATGAAAAGAACACACATGCAATGACAATGGTGGATCCATGTGTGGTTTGTGAAAAGAACACACATGCAATGACACTAGGTGGATCCATGTGTGTTTTGTTTAGAGGAATAGACATGCAATGACACTGGGTGTGGTTCATGAAGAGAACAGACATGCAACAACACTGGTGGATCCTTATGTGGTTTGTTTAGAAGAACACACATGCAATGTCTCTAGCTGTGGTTCATGAAAATAACACACATGCAATGACACTGATGGATCCTTATGTGGTTTGTGAGAAGAACATACATGCAATGACTCTAGCTATGGTTCATAAAAAGAAAACACATGCAATGACTGGTGGATATATGTGTTGTTTGTGAAAAGAACACACATGCAACGACACTAGGTGGATCCTTATGTGGTTTGTTTAGAACAGACATGCAATGTATCTTGGTGTGGTCCATGAAAAGAACACACATCCAATGACACTGGTGGATCCATGTGTGGTTTGTGAAAAGAATAGACAAGCAATCACACTAGGTGGATCCATGTGTGTATTGTGGAAGGAACAGACATGCAATGACTCTAGCTGTGGTTCATGAAAAGAACACACATGCAATGACACTAGTGGATCCATGTGGTTCATGAGAAGAACAGACATGCAATCACATTGGATGTGGTTCATGAAAAGAACACACATCCAATGACACTGGTGGATCCATGTGTGGTTTGTGGTAAGAACAGACATGCAATGACACTGGCTGTGGTTCATGAAAAGAACACACCTGCAATAACACTGGTGTATGCTTATGCGGTTTGTGATAAGAACACACATGCAATGACTCTAGCTGTGGTTCGTGAAAATAACACACATGCAATGACACTAGTGGATCCATGTGTGGTTTGTGGAATGAAAAGACAAGCAATCACACTAGGTGGATCCATGTGTGTATTGTGGAAAAAACAGACATGCAATGATTCTAGTTGTGGTTCATGAAAAGAACACACATGCAATGACACTAGTGGATCCATGTGGTTCATGAGAAGAACAGACATGCAATCACATTGGATGTGGTTCATGAAAAGAACACACATCCAATGACACTGGTGGATCCATGTGTGGTTTGTGGTAAGAACAGACATGCAATGACACTGGCTGTGGTTCATGAAAAGAACACACCTGCAATAACACTGGTGTATGCTTATGCGGTTTGTGAGAAGAACACACATGCAATGACTCTAGCTGTGGTTCGTGAAAAGAACACACATGCAATGACACTGGTGGATCCATGTGTGGTTTGTGGAAAGAACAGACATGCAATGACTCTAGATGTGGTTCACGAAAAGAATAGACATGCAATGACACTGGTGGATCCATGTGAGGTTCATGAGAAGAACACACATCCAATGACACTGGTGGATCCATGTGTGGTTTGTTTAGAGGAACAGACATGCAATGACACTGGCTGTGGTTCATGAGAAGAACACACATGCAATGACACCGGTGGATCCATGTGTGGTTTGTGAGAAGAACACACATGCAATGACTCCAGCTGTGGTACATGAAAAGAACACACATGCAATGACACTGGTGGATCCATGTGTGGTTCATGAGAAGAACACACATGCAATGACACTGGGTGTGGTTCATGAAAAGAACACACATGCAATGACACTGGTGGATCCTTATGTGGTTTGTGAGAATAGTAGACATGTAATGACTCTAGCTATGGTTCATGAAAAGAACACACATACAATGACACTGGTGGATCCGTGTGTGGTTTGTGAAAAGAACAGACATGCAATCACACTAGATGGAGCCATGTGTGGTTTATTTAGAGGAACATACATGCAATGACACTGGGTGTGGTTCATAAAAAGAACAGACATGCAATGACACTGGTGGATCCTTATGTGGTTTGTTTAGAAGAACACACATGCAATGACTCTAGATGTGGTTCACGAAAAGAACACACATGCAATGACACTGGTGGATCCATGTGAGGTTTGTGAAAAGAACAAACATGCAATCACATTGGGTGTGGTTCATGAAAAGAACACACATCCAATGACACTGGTGGATCCATGTGTGGTTTGTGGAAAGAACAGACATGCAATCACACTAGGTGTGGTTCATGAAAACAACACACATGCAATGATACTGGTGTATCCTTATGTGGTTTGCGATAAGAACACACATGCAATGACTCCAGCTGTTGTTCATGAAAAGAACACACATGCAATGACACTGGTGGATCCTTATGTGGTTTGTGAGAAGAACATACATGAAATGACTCTAGCTATGGTTCATGAAAAGAACACACATGCAATGACACTTGTGGATCCATGTGTGGTTTGTGAAAAGAACACACATGCAATGACACTAGGTGGATCCATGTGTGGTTTGTTTGGAGGAACAGACATGCAATGACACTGGTTGTGGTTCATGAAAAGAACATACATGCAACAACACTAGTGGATCCTTATGTGGTTTGTTTAGAAGAACACACATGCAATGTCTCTACCTGTGGATCATGAAAAGAACACACATGCAATGACACTGGTGGATCCATGTTTGGTTTGTGAAAAGAACAAGCATGCAATCACACTAGGTGGATCCATGTGTGGTTTGTGGAAAGAACAGACATGGAATGACTCTAGCTGTGGTTCATGAAAAGAACAAACATGCAATGACACTAGTGGATCCATGTGTGGTTCATGAGAAGAACATACATGTAATCACACTGGGTGTGGTTCATGAAAAGAACAGACATGTAATCACACTGGTGGATCCATGTGTGGTTTGTGGAAAGAACAGACATGCAATGACACTGGGTTTGGTTCATGAAAAGAACACACATGCAATGACACTGGTGTATCCTTATGTGGTTTGTGAGAAGAACACACATGGAATGACTCTAGCTGTGGTTCATGAAAAGAACACACATGCAATGACACTGGTGGATCCATGTGGTTTGTGAAAAGAACAGACATGCAATCACACTGGGTGTGGTTCATGAAAAGAACACACATGCAATGACACTGGTGGATCCATGTGTGGTTTGTGGTAAGAACAGACATGCAATGACACTGGGTGTGGTTCATGAAAAGAACACACATGCAATAACACTGGTGTATGCTTATGTGGTTTTTGAGAAGAACACACATGCAATGACTCTAGCTGTGGTTCGTGAAAAGAACACACATGCAATGACAATGGTGGATCCATGTGTGGTTCGTGGAAAGAACAGACATGCAATGACTCTAGCTGTGGTTCACGAAAAGAATAGACATGCAATGACACTGGTGGATCCATGAGTGGTTCATGAGAAGAACACACATCCAATGACACTGGTGGATCCATGTGTGGTTTGTTTAGAGGAACAGACATGCAATGACACTGGCTGTGGTTCATGAGAAGAACACACATGCAATGACACCGGTGGATCCATGTGTGGTTTGTGAGAAGAACACACATGCAATGACTCCAGCTGTGGTACATGAAAAGAACACACATGCAATGACACTGGTGGATCCATGTGTGGTTCATGAGAAGAACACACATGCAATGACACTGGGTGTGGTTCATGAAAAGAACACACATGCAATGACACTGGTGGATCCTTATGTGGTTTGTGAGAAGAATAGACATGCAATGACTCTAGCTATGGTTCATGAAAAGAACACACATGCAATGACACTGGTGGATCCATGTGTGGTTTGTTAAAAAACAGACATGCAATCACACTAGGTGGAGCCATGTGTGGTTTATTTAGAGGAGCAAACATGCAATGACACTAGGTGTGGTTCATAAAAAGAACAGACATGCAATGACACTGGTGGATCCTTATGTGGTTTGTTTAGAAGAACACACATGCAATGACTCTAGCTGTGGTTCATGAAAAGAACACACATGCAATGACACTGGTGGATCCATGTGTGGTTTGTGAAAAGAACAAACATGCAATCACACTGGGTGTGGTTCATGAAAAGAACACACATCCAATGACACTGGTGGATCCATGTGTGGTTTGTGGAAAGAACAGACGTGCAATCACACTAGGTGTGGTTCATGAAAAGAACACACATGCAATGATACTGGTGTATCCTTATGTGGTTTGCGACAAGAACACACATGCAATGACACCAGCTGTGGTTCATGAAAAGAACACACATGAATGACACTGGTCGATCCTTATGTGGTTTGTGAGAAGAACATACATGAAATGACTCTAGCTATGGTTCATGACAAGAACACACATGCAATGACACTTGTGGATCCATGTGTGGTTTGTGAAAAGAACACACATGCAATGACACTAGGTGGATCCATGTGTGGTTTGTTTAGAGGAACAGACATGCGATGACACTGGGTGTGGTTCATGAAAAGAACAGACATGCAACAACACTGGTGGATCCTTATGTGGTTTGTTTTGAAGAACACACATGCAATGTCTCTACCTGTGGATCATGAAAAGAACACACATGCAATGACACTGGTGGTTCCATGGATGGTTTGTGAAAAGAACAGACATGCAATCACACTAGGTAGATCCATGTGTGGTTTGTGGAAAGAACAGACATGGAATGACTCTAGCTCTGGTTCATGAAAAGAACAGACATGCAATGGCACTAGTGGATCCATGTGTGGTTCATGAGAAGAACATACATGTAATCACACTGGGTGTGGTTCATGAAAAGAACAGGCATGTAATCACACTGGTGGATCCATGTGTGGTTTGTGGAAAGAACAGACATGCAATGACACTGGATGTGGTTCATGAAAAGAACACACATGCAATGACACTGGTGTATCCTTATGTGGTTTGTGAGAAGAACACACATGGAATGACTCTAGCTGTGGTTCATGAAAACAACACACATGCAATGACACTAGGTGGATCCATGTGTGTTTTGTTTAGAGGAATAAACATGCAATGACACTAGGTGTGGTTCATGAAGAGAACAGACATGCAACAACACTGGTGGATCCTTATGTGGTTTGTTTAGAAGAACACACATGCAATGTTCTCTAGCTGTGGTTCATGAAAAGAACACACATGCAATGACACTGGTGGATCCATGTGTGGTTTGCGAAAAGAATAGACATGCAATCTCACTAGGTGGATTCATGTGTGGTTTGTGGAAAGAACAGACATGCAATGACTCTAGTTGTGGTTCATGAAAAGAATAGACTTGCAATGACACTGGTAGATCCATGTGGTTCATGAGAAGAACAGACATGCAATCACACTGGGTGTGGTTCATGAAAAGAACACACCTCCAATGACACTGGTGGATCCATGTGTGGTTTGTGGTAAGAAAAGACATACAATGACACTGGGTGTGGTTCATGAAAAGAACACACATGCAATGACACTGGTGTATCCTTATGTGGTTTGTGAGAAGAATACACATGCAATGACTCTAGCTGTGGTTCGTGAAAAGAACACACATGCAATGACACTAGAGGATCCATGTGTGGTTTGTGGAAAGAACAGACATGCAATGACTCTAGACGTGGTTCACGAAAAGAACAGACATGCAATGACACTGGTGGATCCATGTGTGGTTCTTGAGAAGAACACATATCCAATGACACTGGTGGATCCATGTGTGGTTTGTTTAGAGGAACAGACATGCAATGACATTGTCTATGGTTCATGAGAAGAATACCTTGTGGATCCATGTGTGGTCTGTGAGAAGACCACACATGCAATGACTCTAGCTGTGGTTCATGAAAAGAACACACAAGCAATGACACTGGTGGATCCATGTGTGGTTGATGAGAAGAACACACATGCAATGACACTAGGTGTGGTTCATGAAAAGAACACACATGCTATGATACTGGTGGATCCTTATTTGGTTTGTGAGAAGAACAGACATGCAATGACTCTAGCTATGGTTCATGAAAAGAACACACATGCAATGACACTGGTGGATCCATGTGTGGTTTGTGAAAAGAATAGACATGCAATCACACTAGGTGGATCCATGTGTGGTTTGTTTAGAGGAACAAAC
The DNA here is from genome assembly GCA_023614405.1 of Avena insularis. NCBI lineage: Eukaryota > Viridiplantae > Streptophyta > Magnoliopsida > Poales > Poaceae > Avena > Avena insularis. The sequence continues at coordinate 486,385 of JAJUPC010000183.1, read as the reverse complement.
ATGCAATGACACTGGGTGTGGTTCTTGAAAAGAACAGACATGCAATGACACTGGTGGATCCTTATGTGGTTTGTTTAGAAGAACACACATGTAATGACACTAGCTGTGGTTCATGAAAAGAACACACATGAAATGACACTGGTGGATCCATGTGTGGTTTGTGAAAAGAACAGACATGCAATCACACTAGGTGGATCCATGTGTGGTTTTTGGAAACAACAGACATGCAATGACTCTAGTTGTGGTTCATGAAAAGAACAGACATGCAGTGACACTGGTGGATTCATGTGTGGTTCATGAGAAGAACAAACATGCAATCACACTAGGTGTGGTTCAGGAAAAGAACACACATCCAATGACACTGGTGGATCCATGTGTGGTTTGTGGAAAGAACAGACATGCAATGGCACTGGTGTTGGTCATGAAAAGAACACACATGCAATGAAACTGGTGTATACTTATGTGGTTTGTGAGAAGAACACACATGTAATGACTCTAGCTGTGGTTCATGAAAAGAATACACATGCAATGACACTGATGGATCCATATGTGGTTTGTGGAAAGAACAGACATGCAATGACTCTAGCTATGGTGAATGAAAAGAACAGACATGCAATGACACTAGTGGATCCATGTGTGGTTCATGAGAATAACACACATCCAATAACACTGGTGGATCCATGTGTGGTTTTTTAGAGGAACATACATGCAATGACACTGGCTGTGGTTCATGATAAGAACACACATGCAATGACACTAGTGGATCCATGTGTGGTTTGAGAGAAGAACACACATGCAATGACACTGGTGGATCCATGTGTGGTTCATGAGAAGAACACACATGCAATGACACTGGGTGTGGTTCATGAAAAGAACAGACATGCAATGACACTGGTGGATCCATATGTGGTTGTGGAAAGAACAGACATGCAATGATGTGGCATCCTGCTAAAACAACTACTCGAAAATCGTGGTGTTTTGTGCGTTGCATCATCATGACCGCATGCTCATGTCATCATGCCACATTGCATTTGAGAATCGTCATCATCATGCATGGTTTGTCTAAAAACTATTTCGAAAAGTCTATTTTTGTTTTCTAAATACCCCATCTTTAATTCAAATCAAAAACACCGGGCTTGCCCGGAATATTTTGTTTTGTCTAAAAAAGATTTACAAAAGCCCCGTTTTAAATTAATAAAATTCTTAAGTTGTTTTTAGGAGGCAGCCCGCCAGGCCCGAAAGCCCGGCCGGCCACATCCAAACCCTAGTCTAACAAGACCCTAACCCTAGCTAGACAAAAAACAGCTAACCCTAAAACCCCCAACCCCTCCCACGGGCCACTTATCGTTCCCCACACCCCATGAAGAGCGCCGCCCAACCTACCCACGGGCCACCCAGGATTCCCCAGCCCACACGGGCGCCGCAAAACCACCGCCACCTGCCTTTTTTCCCGCACACACCTACCGCCGTGCGACCCCACCCACTCACACCACTCGCCTCGCTCCATCCTCCCGTGCGCCACATGTGACTTGCACCAGATCTGAGCCACCCAGCGTCAAGGTCGCCTGCACCGCTGCCACCACCACCTCGTCATACCCCGGCCCCACTCGCCCAGTGCGACCCCCACCCCCGCACGCAAGCCCGACCCCCACCTACCCCGCTCCCTCGCGTTCTTCCTTCCGCTCGATCCCCAGCACCACCACCGCCAGATCCCGCATGGAGCGCAACCGCTTGGGTCTCGCCCTCTCCCTGGTCACCGCACGTCGCCGTCGCCTCGCGACCTCTTCGCTGACCGCACGCCCGCTTCCTCTTCCTCCGTGCCCACCTGCGAGCTCTCCGTCCGTCAGCGCCTCAAGCCCGCCACCGACTGTGCTCGCCTCTGGTGTGGCCCGCTAGCTGCTCGTTCCCTCCTCGGCTCTCCCTCCTCTGGTCGCCCCCGTGCGCCACCCCTCGCTGGAGACCTCCATCGCCCTCCGCCACGGCGTCCTCTCTACGACCTCTGTCTATGGCCAGCATCTCCGTACCCCGTCATCGTTACTCCTCGCCCGCACGGCAGACGCGTCCTTCGCCCATTCTCGTCGTTCAAGATGGGCCTTGCCGTGCCACTCTCCTCTCCGCAAGCTCCTCTCTGCCCTAGGCCGCCTTCCTCGTCGGCCTCCTCCTGGGTGCCGCCAGTGACCGCCGCCTTTCCCCTCTGCAGGCTCGGTGCCCCACGAGCTCGAGGGATCCGTGCTGCCCGCTTCCTCTTCATCGGCTGCCTCTCCTATGAGCCGCCAACACCGTTGGCCGCCTCTGCCCCAGCGACCTCGCCTTTGGCCGCCGTTGGGACCTCCGCCTATGCTGCTGCACACCAAGGGGGTGTGCATCCCACTGCTATTGTTGTGTTGTCCGCTTACCCCCGCTACATGTTCGGGTTAATGCCTGGACGGGAAAACGGCCTCCTCGCGCAGTGCCTTTATTCTGTTGGTGTATGTTTGCCTCCATGCATTGTGACCCTGATAAATACTACTGCAAGCCTCTCGAGGCAGACAAGACCGTCACCAAGATCTCCTGAAGTCCTTCGACATGGAACTACAAGGTTTTCCTTCCCGGTACGACAAGACCTCCTTCCTGCACCGATGCCTGAGGACCGGACGCCAAGGTCGCCTACATGGAACGCCGAGTTCTCCACCTTGAACGCCATGACCGTCTACACGGACCCGAAGACAACGGATGCGACAAGATCTACTTCGTTGTCTGAGAACGTTCTAGCCGAGACCGATCCCCGTCGAACCCCCAAGATCTTCGACCCCGATGTGTGACCCTTTCCTAACCCTATTTTTATAAATGCCATCTATATAAATTGTTGCATATTGAATTATTCATGCTTGCATATATGTTTGGTGGTTTGGGAGCATTATGTCGACTCACTTAATAATTAAATATGGAGGCCATATGCAGCTTTGCTAGTCTTATATTGGCTCCATTTAAATTTGTGTAGCGAACCAATGCTATGTTTTGTCTTGTTAAGACAACATTTAAATTACGGGGTAGTTAAATAACATGAACCGTCTAATTAATCGTCGGGGCCCCGGTTCTGCTTAATATTGCCTAGTCGCATCGCATCTTTGCCATGTCATGCATCATACCTGCATCATGCCCGATCTTCTGTTGTAGTATTAAATAGTGTATCCGGTGTTTCTTTTAGTGTTTTGCTTCTCCGCGGATTAGGCTGATGAGTGGATGCGAGTATCGACAAGTTCTCCAGATGAATCTCTGGCAGTGTTTACCAGGCGAGCATCTCTCCTCCTTCTACCTATTTTGCATTATAGTCTTTATTTCCTCCTGTTGATCTATTGCTATCTATGTCGCGATACTTTAGTGTTCCGTACCAGATATATCCCTTGCAGCCTTTATATTGCCTTGGACACATCCTATTGCCTGTTGTTTGACAAATAGTCGGCCTTGCGAGTTGTAGTTGCTTGCTCTTGTGCTGCTTCGCGTCGTTGTTGTTCCACCGTTATTGGAAGATTGGCACATGCTTAATGGTGAAGATGATCATGACTTTAAATACAACTATTAAATTGCTGGAAATAGATATAACTAATGCAGAGGCATCGGTGGGCAATAGATGTTATCTGGTTCTTCCACGCTCACTTGTGTCCCGTAGGACCCCAAGTACTTGATACCTGTTCCTTGACTATCACACTATCCGCATATGGGACCATGAATCCCCTTAGCCAGAGCTTAATTCATTCTTATTTCTTAGGGCCACAAAGTAGTTTGGGGCTTTATTACTATCCTGTACTTATGCCATGCTTTACTGCTTTATTTAAGATTGTGCGTGGAGCACCTGTACTGTTTAGGATTGCGGAGTGTTTTCGCGGTATCAACAAGCCGAGTCACACTTTCGGGTTCCTAGTCGTTTATAGGCATTGGCGCAAATCTTGGGTCCATCTCAGAGCCGGCCAACTTCATTGTGGGTAGCTTAATGGGGTGGCCCCCTGAAATAATTTATGAATCCTGTGATTGCTTTGTAGTGAAAGCCTCGTTGGTTTTGAGTTGGTTTTTCCGAGGTTAATCGTGTGTGTGTTGCTATTTGTGCACCCCCACAGGGTAAATCTTTCTGAAAGCCGTGTCCGCGGTTATGGACGACTTGGAGCACAGTATCTCGATCATAGACAAGCATAACTAAAGTAGTGCTATAAATTTGACTTAATATGTGACTAGTAATCAGCTTCACTACAATGGAATGGATAATAAAAGTGCCAACAACTGGTGGAACTGGGGTGTATCGTGTCATGTTATACCTTCCTAGTAAGTATGACAACTCCAATGAAATGAAATAAAAGTGCCAACAACTGCTGGGTTTGGGATGTCACATGCTAATTGTATCTGACTAGTAAGTACTGCAACTACAACTGATTGGTTAACTAAAACTTCCCACTACTTATGCTATCAGGATGACTCATACTATCTATATCTGACTAGTAAGTGCTTCAACTATAATGGAATGAATAAAACTGCCAACTGTGTGAGTTCCTCGGTTTGACTTCCTCGTTTGGTCTCGAGGGGGAATACCAGGATGGGTATGATTGGTGTTAGTATAAGTTTGGTTCCGAATAGGTCTTTTCTTATCTCTATCTAATAGCCGATATTTTATCGAGTCTCTATAGGTTGTTTAGTGCATGCTTCGCTACCGCTTCAGTCCACCATACCTATGTAGGCAAGAGCCGCCGAATTCTAGCCTCGCCGTGTACTGGCCTCAGTACTAACGCTCCTCTTTTTCCTTTGCCCTTTGTCGCCACCCCTTTTGTTTTAGCAGGTTTGCGATCGATGTCGTTAGCAGGGTGACCCTTCCGGCTTGGCCTGGGCAGGGTGATGGACGCCATTGGTTATTCTTCAGGGCTCTTAGCCCCATTTGCATCTTGTCCGTACTCGGACGTTGTATCGTTTTCAAGGTGATTTGGATATTTGTAGTGTATATCGGTATTCTTGACTCTTGGAGTCATGCTGTACATATATCTGTTCCGTGGGTCCCATCGAGGACTGTTGTGTAATGGTATTACTTCATTTTCCACCCACATGAAAGTTCCTAGTGGGCGTCCTTGAATCATTTCTATGCGGGTTTGGCGGAAAGGGCTAAAACTTGCATAGGGCCGATTCGAGGGTGTTACAAATGACTCTAGCTATGGTTCATGAAAATAATAGACATGCAATGACACTGGTGGATCCATATGTGGTTTCTGGAAAGAATAGACATGCAATGACTATAGCTGTGGTTTATGAAAAGAACAGACATGCAATGACACTGGTGGATCCATGTGAGGTTCATGAGAAGAACACACATCCAATCACACTAGTGGATCCTTATGTGGTTTGTTTAGAGGAATAGACATGCAATGACACTGGGTGTGGTTCATGAGAAAGACACACATGCAATGACAATGGTGGATCCTTATGTGGTTTGTTTAGAAGAACACACATGCAATGACTCTAGTTGTGGTTCACGAAAAGAACACACATGCAATGACACTGGTGGATCCATGTGTGGTTCATGAGAAGAACACACATGCAATGACACTGGGTGTGGTTCATAAAAAGAACAGACATGCAATGACACTGGTGGATCCTTATGTGGTTTGTTTAGAAGATCAGACCTGCAATGACTCTAGGTGTGGTTCATGAAAAGAACACACATGAAATGACACTGGTGGATCCATGTGTGGTTTGTGAAAAGAACAGACATGCAATCACACTGGGTGTGGTTCATGAAAAGAGCACACATCCAATGACACTAGTGGATCCATGTGTGGTTTGTGGAAAGAACAGACATGCAATGAAGCTGGGTGTGGTTCATGAAAAGAACACACATGCAATGACACTGGTGTATCCTTATGTGGTTTGTGAGAAGAACACACATGCAATGACTCTAGCTATGGTTCATGAAAAGAACACACATGCAATGACACTGGTGGATCCATATGTGGTTTGTGGAAAGAACAGACATGCAATGACTCTAGCTGTGGTTCATGAAAAGAACAGACATGCAATGACACTGGTGGATCCATGTGTGGTTTATTTAGAGGAACAAACATGCAATGACACTGGTTGTGGTTCATGAGAACACACATGCAATGAGACTGGTGGATCCATGCGTGGTTTGTGAGAAGAACACACATGCAATGACACTGGGTGTGGTTCATGAAAAGAACACACATGCAATGACACTGGTGGATCCATGTGTGGTTCATGAGAAGAACACACATGCAATGACACTGGGTGTGGTTCATGAAAAGAACACACATGCAATGACACTGGTGGATCCTTATGTGGTTTGTGAGAAGAACAGACATGCAATGACTCTAGCTATGGTTCATGAAAAGAACAAACATGCAATGACACTGGTGGATCCATGTGTGGTTTGTGAAAAGAACACACATGCAATCACACTAGGTGGATCCATGTGTGGTTTGTTTAGAGGAATAGACATGTAATGACACTGGGTGTGGTTCATGAAAAGAACAGACATGCAATGACACTGGGATCCTTATGTGGTTTGTTTAGAAGAACACACATGCAATGACTCTAGCATTGGTTCATGAAAAGGACACACATGCAATGACACTGGTGGATCCATGTGTGGTTTGTGTAAACAACATACATGCAATCACACTAGGTGGATCCATGTGTGGTTTGTGGAAAGAACAGACATGCAATGACTCTAGCTGTGGTTCATGAAAAGAACACACATGCAATGACACTTGTGGATCCATATGTGGTTTGTGGAAGGAATAGACATGCAATCACACTGGGTGTGGTTCATGAAAAGAACACACATCCAATGACATTGGTGGATCCATGTGTGGTTTGTGGAAAGAACATACATGCAATGACACTGGGTGTGGTTCATGAAAAGAACACACATGCAATGACACTAGTGTATCCTTATGTGGTTTGTTTAGAAGAACACACACGCAATGACTCTAGTTGTGGTTCATGAAAAGAACAGACATGCAATGCATTGGTTGATCCATGTATTTCATTGTACAAGGCACTCACTTTCCATTTTTATACTACTTAGTTTCTCCCTTGGTTTTTTGATACTACTCAGTTTTCCCCCCTCTCTCTATCTTTCGTAGAAGCCCAAACCTGTGCTCACTCTGTCTGCTACTCCCTGATTGGTTGTCACAGTTATCACATGGATCGTGCGCACTAACCGTTGAATTTGATCGATCCAACGATGATCGTTGCACATGTCGTGCCCTTCACAGTACAGCGTGAGACAACACAGACATCTCCCTCAGCGAGTGGTCATGTCATGTTTATTCAAGTCTGAAAAGCGTACTAGTGCTACTACTACGCCACAACACATGCGTCATCGAGTGCACGGTCGATGATGGACAACTGCAATTTATTGCCACTTGATTTTAATAAGAGATATCCCATTGTTTACGCAGCGGCTCTCAATCTCACTTTCAACTAGGCCCCGCCATAAGAAACTTGCACGCATTAGCCGGAGGCCGAAGAGCTGAGCTCGACGAGACCTAACGTCTCCGCCTTCATCGAGCACTCGCAGTCATCAACACATCCCTCTACCCGATCTAGCATAACCCCACAAATCTCGCCCTACAGCCACGTACCTTCCCCTCTTCATTTCCACTTTTAACTATTTCCAATTTTAGGACCGTGTCAAACTTCGTACATAGAAATTGTATATGCGCCCTTTGCATGCGGCTCAATATAAAACTGCCTTGCATGGCCCAGGAAAAAACATGATGTACCGTGCGCGTGTCGCGGTGCACGGTGCAGTAGACTGCGTGGTGCGTTGCACGGTGGAGCAACAAAACGTGCTTTGCTTCCATCCACCTTAAATATAGAGCCCCTCTCCGCTCACTCTCGCTTACTCTCCCCACGCAACCCTCTCCACTGTCCCACCAGCATCTGCAAACTCCCGAGAATACCCCGTCTACACTGGCGATGGTGGAGGAGGATAAGGTGGCCATCGTCGCCTCCGAGGCCGCCGGCGAGGAGGCCCCCGTCTCCTCACTGGTCCCCCTCGATGTGTTGAAAGCATCCGCCATCCTTGTCCAGGCCCCAGTTGAGCCATCGATGGCAGATGCCATTCCCGTCCAGGCCCCTGTCCCTGCTACCAACGGGGCCGCCGAAGAGGAGCCCCCCGCCGGCGAGGAGGCCCCCGCCGATCACAAGCACATCAAGCACTTCTTGGGCACCTACGATCCAGATAAGTACATCGCTCCGCTGAACCCCTACGACACCGGCATCGACGACCCATGGTCGGAGGTAACTAGGGTTTGCTCCCCTACCTTGGTTCTTCTACCGTTCCCATTGTAGGATGCTAGATCTTGGTTTATTGGATTCGCTTGTTCGCATTTCGATTGCTCGGTCTTCTTACATCATCTACTCCCTCATTTTCCTTTTCTTCCAATAGGTTTCTGGCAGCGACATCTGCAGCGATGACGAGTCCATCCACACCAAGACTCATCAGGTGCTGAGGAGGCTATGGGCCGGCCAGTACGACGCCTTCTTCAGGGGCGGCTACCGGTGCTGCCCCTTCTGCAAGGGGATCGCCTTCTGCTGGGTGAGTCTCACCGGCACCGACTTCAACTTCTTACTGAAGCATTTAGAGGCCCCGGGCTTTGGCATCCACAAAGGTGGCGAGCGCGAGACTGTGAACATCAACGCAAACATCGCTGAACACCGGGCTCCTGCCATTCACCTCCGAAACATCTAGCGGGTGTTCATCAAAAAGGGTCGCATGCCTCCAATAAGGCCCAAGGCCCCCAAGATCAAGGGATTGGGCATCAAGAAGTGGAGGAAGCGCCGGAGGGAGGAGGCGGAGGCGCGGGCGCATGAAGGACGGGTTGGATGTGTCCCTGAATGTATCTGCTTCTGTGGCGGCTGCTGCTGCGAAGCAGCTTCTTTTGATTTTCTATATTTTGCTTAGATCCTATTTCTAGCTGAATGCATCGAACCTCGTTAAGCAACCTACTTTCTATCGCTATATCGTATTTAGCTGCGCACAGCTATATCTACATTTGTTTTGTTTTCTGAATGAATGTATTCTGCCTGGTGTGATTTGCTGCTCTAGATTTGCTACCTGATCGGAGGCAAAAAGAGGTCCAAAAGGGAATGAATTATTGAAAAGAGAATCTTCTCTAGATTTGCTACCAATTTGGGCAAAATGAAACATATCTGTTTAGCGACAGAGGAAAAGGGTACTCTTTCAAACTGCCAGTTAACGAGGTACCATCTTGACAAGCTACAAGACACATACATAAACATAACACAAAGAGGGTTAAATTTATTTTACTACTCTCACTTGAGGCGCTAGACATCTTGACAAGCTAAATGAGTTCCACAAAATAGAAACATAACACTGAGAAGTAAAATTTAATTCACTTCTCATCAGACCACTTGAGGCGCTTGCCATCGTTCCTAGGCGACCAACTGCGATCATTCCAGGTGGATCTTACATTATTGGCACTCCACAGCTCACGAAATGCTTCGTCCCACCTGAGATCTAACTTGGGTTCCCTATCTTCAGCATCCTGCGGCACAATTAGCGGTGTATCACAGACCTGATTGTTGCCGCTAGAAGATGCTGCCTCTCTGTTTGCTGCTTCAACTGCAGCCTCTCTGTCAGCTTCTTTTGCTTCAGCTACAAGCTCTCTTTCAGCTGCTTCTGCAGCCTCTCCGTCAGCTGCTTCTGATGCACCCATTTCCTTTGCATATGCATCTTCAAACTCAGCTATTCTGCATTTTCTACAAAGGGCTCCCCTAAGATCGTCTTCCCTCTTGCAAATAGGGCAAAACACGAGGTAACGTAGAAAAAAATGGATCTTCTTGTATAGCTGGTAGGTCACGTAAGCATCTATGGCTGCATACTTCAGGTTTATATCAGACAACGGCCACTTGTCCTAGAAAATGTGCCTATCCATAGGGAAATCTTCCTTCATTATGTCGTACGACTCATCGAGGATTCTAGTTGTGAGTGATGCAATTCCATCCTTCCTCGAGCCCTCTAGGATCTTGACAAGACGCTGAATATCGATCCAGTTGTGCGCAGGAATTATAATTCCCTCTTGATAAAATTTAAAAAAATCAGTTGTATTGTCGACAGTGCAGAAAACAATTCCCTTTTCTACAAGGAACTGGCGCAGAGCCAGACAATTCCTGTCAGTCCTGAAAGTATGTAGTTTGTCATCACCAAAATTTGTAACTACAAATATTTTGTCAATGCAAGATCATCATCTGAATATAATTTTGAAAAGTTTAATAATGCAGGATCAAGACTCTCAACATTGTCTTGTCATAATTTATTTGGTCCTAAATGAAATCCAGTAGTTGCAAGATTAGCAAATGGATAAAGAACAAGAGGAGAAAACCCTAAAAGCGGTTAGCTACAAAGAGCAGATCTACAAACCGGGAGAGGTGGTAGACGAGGACGTGTTTCCTCGTGGCCAGTTGAACGACGGCGACTTCACTCCCTTCATATGGGTGCTCCACGGTGTACTCGAGGTCCAATACCACAAACTTGTCCTCGTCTTTCTCAAGCCAACCCTCGTACATCCTCAGGACATGCACCACTGTCTCCTCCTCGTTGGTGTAGACAACGTCTATTTTCTTATTGTCATGGGTAGTGAAGCTTGTCTCTAGAGTGCGACGACCTTCCATGGCAGCAAGGAGAAGACGGGAAGAAGATAGATGACAGGAAGAAGAAGAGTGGTTTCTGCGAGGCAGGGGAACGGTGGAACCGTCAATGCTCTTTTAAGGTAGTGGTTAATGACAGGGACGGAAGTCCAAGGAGAGACGTGTGGCGGTGGCCATTCCAGCTTCTGAGTAAACAAAAAATAATTATAACGCCGATACATGTGCCCTGTTTTAGAGAATATCATTTTGCGGCCCGAAAGTTGGGGTATCCAGGCAACGCGGTACCCAAGTTCCTTGAAATCAGCCGGGATGACTACAGTTGGTGTGCCAAATACTCAGAGGGTCTTTTTTGGCACGAATTCAGCTTTACGTTTCAATATAAAAAATCAGGCTAACGGCCATCATGTTGGGCCCCCTATCAGTTCTCGCCATTATGTCGCTCTCATCGCTTAGGCGGGGTGGCTGTCATGTAGGCTTGCAGCGTTGGCACAGTGGATAGGACAACACCCCCTACCCAGTGTATTGACGTGACAAAACAGGGCACATGTATCGGTGTTATAATTATTTTTTGTTTACTCAGAAGCTGGAACGGCCACCGCCACGCGTCTGTCCTTGGACTTCCGTCCCCATCGTTAACCACTACCTTAAAAGCGCATTGACGGTTCCACCGTTCCCCTGCCTCGCAGAAACCACTCTTCTTCTTCCTGTCATCTATCTTCTTCCCGTCTTCTCCTTGCCGCCATGGAAGGTCCTCGCACTCTAGAGACAAGCTTCACTACCCATGACAATAAGAAGATAGACGTTGTCTACACTAACGAGGAGGAGACAGTGGTGCGTGTCCTGGGGATGTACGAGGGTTGGCTTGCGATAGACGAGTAGTTTGTGGGATTGGACCTGGAGTACACCCCGGAGCACCCATATGAAGGGAGTGAAGTCACCGTCGTTCAACCGGCCATGCGGAAACACGTCCTCGTCTACCACCTCTCCCTGTTTGTAGATCTTCTCTCTGTAGCTAACCGCTTTTAGGGTTTTCTCCTCTTGTTCTTTATCCACTTGCTCGTCTTGCAACTAGTGGATTTTATTTAGGACCAAATAAATTATGACAAGACAATGTTGAGAGTCTTGATCTTGCATTTACTAAACTTTTCAAAATTATATTCAGATGATGATCTTGCATTGACAAAATATTTGTAGTTACAAATTTTGGTGATGACAAACTACATACTTTCAGGACTGACAGGAATTATCACGCGTTGCGCTAGTTCCTTGTAGAAAAGGGAATTGTTTTCTACACTGTCGACAAAACAACTGATTTTTCGAAATTTTATCAAGAGAGAATTATAATTCCTGCGCACAACTGGATCGATATTCACAGTCTTGTCAAGATCCTAGGGGGATCGAGGAAGGATGGAATGGCATCACTCGCAACTAGAATCCTCGACGAGTCATACGACAAAATGAAGGAAGATTTCCCTACGGATAGGCACGGTTTCTGGGATGAGTGGCCGTTGTCTGATATAAACCTGAAGTATGCAGCCATAGATGCTTACGTGACCTACCAGCTGTACAAGAAGATCCATTTTTCTACGTTACCTCGTGTTTTGCCCTATTTGCAAGAGGGAAGACGAGCTTAGGGGAGCCCTTTGTACAAAATGCAGAATAGCTGAGTTTGAAGTTGCATATGCAAAGAAAATGAAAAGCGGTGAGAAGGAAGTAGCTGAAAGAGAGCTTGCAACTGAAGCAGAAGCAGCTGATAGAGAGGCTGTAGCTGAAGCAGCAAACAGAGAGGCAACATCATCTAGCGGTAGAAATCAGGCCTATGATGCACTGCTAATTGTGCCGCAGGACGCTGAAGATAGGGAAGCCAAGTCAGATCCCAGGTGGGACGAAGCATTTCGTGAGCTGTGGAGTACCTGGAATGGTCGTAGTTCGTCGCCTAGCAACGATGGCAAGCGCCTCAAGTGGTCTGATGAGAAGTGAATTAAATTTTACTTGTCAGTGTTATGTTTCTGTTTTGTGGAACTCAGTTAGCTTGTCAAGATGTCTAGGGCCTCAAGTGATAGTAGTAAAATAAATTTAACCCTCTTTGTGTTATGTTTATGTATGTGTCTTGTAGCTTGTCAAGATGGTAGCTCATTAACTAGAAGTTTGAAAGAGTGCCCTTTTCCTCTCTCGCTAAACAGATATGTTTCATTTTGCCCAAATTGGTAGCAAATCTAGAGAAGATTCTCACTTCGATATTTCGTTCCCTTTAGGACCTCTTTTTGCCTTCGATCAGGTAGCAAATCTAGAGCAGCAAATCACACCAGGCAGCATACATTCATTCAGAAAACAAAACAAATGTAGATATAGCTGTGCGCAGACAAATAGGATATAGCGATAGAAAGTAGGTTGCTTAACGAGGTTCGATGCATTCAGCTAGAAATAGGATATAGCTAGAAAGATGATGCTTAGCAGCAGCAGCAGACGCCATAGCTGCAGGCACATCCTGCAAGTGCCCGTGCCCCGCCTCCTCCCTCCAGCACTTCCTCCACTTCTTGCTGCCCAGTCCCTTGATCTTGGAGGCCTTGGGCCTGATTGGAGGCCTGCGACCCTCTTCGATGGCCACCCGCTGGAGGTTTCGGAGGTGAATGCCGAGAGCCCGGTGTTCAGCGATGTAGGTGTTGATGTTCACGGTCTCGCGCTCGCTGCCTTCATGGATGCCAAAGCCCGGGGCCTCTGCATGCTTCAGTAAGGAGTTGAACTCGTGCCGGTGCCGCCTGAAGAAGGCGTCATACTGGCCGGCCCGCAGCCTCCTCAGCACCTGATGAGTCTTGGTGTGGATGGACTCGTCATCGCTGCAGACGTCGCTGCCAGAAACCTATTGGAAGAAAAGGAAAATGGGGGAGTAGATGATGTAAGAAGACCGAGCAATCGAAATGCAAACAAGCGAATCCTAATAAACCAAGATCTAGCATCCAACAATGGGAACGGTAGAAGAATCAGGGGAGGGAAGCAAACCCTAGTTACCTCCGACAATGGGTCGTCGATGCCGGTGTCATAGGGGTTCAGTGGAGCGATGTACTTATCTGCATCGTATGTGCCCAATAAGTGCTTGATATGCTTGTGACCGGCGGGGGCCTCCTCGCTGGCGGGGGGCTCCTCTTCGGTGGCCCCGTCGGTAGCGGGGACGAGGCCTAGACGGGAATGGCGGCTGCCATCGATAGCTCGACTAGGGCCTAGACAAGGACGAATGCTGCTTTCAACGTGTCGAGGGGGACCGACAAGGAGACGGGGGCCTCCTCGCCAGCGGCCTCGGAGGTGACGATGGCCGCCTTATCCTCCTCTGCCATTGCCGGTGCGAACAGGGTATTCTCAGGAGTTTGCGGGTGCTGGTGGGACAGTGGAGAGTGTTGCGTGGGGAGAGTGAGCGAGAGTGTGAGTGGGTGTGTGGATAAGGGCTCTATAGTTAAGGTGGATGGAAGCAAGGCACGTTTCGTTGCACCACCGTGCACCGCGACACGCGCACGGTACGTCACTTTTTTCCCGGGCCATGCACGGCAGTTCTGTATTCAGCCACATGCAAAGGGCGTATACACAATTTCTATGTATGAAGTTTGACACGACCCTAAAATTGGCGATAGTTAAAAGTGGAAATGTAGAGGGGAAGGTAGGTGGCTGTACGGCGAAATTTGTGGGGTTGTGCTAGATCGGGTAGAGGGATGTGTTAATGACTGCGAGGGACTCGATGAAGGCAGAGACGTTAGGACTCGTCGATCTCAGCTCTTCGGCATCCGGATAGCGCGTGCAAGCTTCTTACGGTGGGGCCCAGTTGGAAGTGAGAGTGAGAGCTGGTGCGTAAAAAATGGGATATGTCTTATTCAAATCAAGTGGCAATAAATTGCAGCTGTCCATCAACGACCGTGCACTCGATGACGCATGTGTTGTGCCATAGTAGTAGCAACAGTAGGCTTTTCAGACTTGATTAAACATGACATGACCGCTCGACGACTTTTTCAATGGACGGCTTCGTGTTCCTTCTTGTAGAAGTCTCGCTGAGGGAGACGTCCGTGATGTCTCACGCTGTACTGTGAAGGGCACGACATGTGCAACAATCATCGTTGCATCTGCAGTAATCAACGGGGTTTCGCGTGCGATCCGCGTGACAAGCGTGACAACAATCGGGGAGTAGCGGGGCGAGTGAGGAGGTTTGGGCTTCTACAAAAGGTAGAGAGAGGGGCATGTAACACCCGTCACCCACTGGGCTGGGGGGTGTCACTCACGGCGCTTAATAGGATATCTAGGCGCCCCACACGGACCACTAGTCTTTTCTGCGCACTTTGTCCTCACTCGTGCGCACCCGGTACCCACTTCCCGGTCGGTCACCCACCCTAGAATTGCTCTAGGCCAAGCACGCTTAACCTTAGAGTTCTTTTTCGAATGAGCTTATAGAAAAGAAGTTGCAACTTGTTGATATGGGTATCCTATCAATCCTATTAAGCCATGTGCCTGGATCTCACATACACCCACCCTTTAGAAGATCAATGCCCTCATCGATCAAGCACACCCCAGGAACGTTCCCTCTTGGCACGCGTCATGCGTCCAAGGTCTGACACATGTGCCATGCCGTGTCCACTCGGCCACACGCTCCATGCTCCACATGTCCCGCCATCGACCTGCACACACCCGTAAAAGGGGTTTCACGATACCACTTGTAACACCCGCCCACTCTGGGCCGGGGGTGTCACTCTGGCGACTTAATAGGATATCTAGTGGCCCCCAGACCAACACTAGTCTTTTCACGCACTTTGTCCTCACTTTCGTGCGTTGGTTCCACTTCTGGTCGGTCACCCATCCTAGAATTGCTCTAGGCCAAGCATGCTTAACCTTAGAGTTCCTTTTGAATGAGCTTCCGAAAAAGAAGTTGCAACTTGTTGATATGGGTATCCTATCAATCCTAATAAGCCATGTGCCTAGATCTCACAGGGAAAAACTGAGTAGTGTCAAAAAACCAAGGGCAGAACTGAGTAGTACAAAAATGGAAAGTGAGTGTCATGTACAATGAAATACATGGATCAACCCATGGAATTGCATGTGAGTTCTTATCATAAACCACATAATGATACACCAATGTCATTGCATGTGTGTTCTTTCCATGAACCACACCCAATGTGATTACATGTCTGTGCTTTCCACAAACCACATATCGATACACCAGTGTCATTGGATGTCTGTTCTTTTCATGAAACACACCAAGTGTCATTGCATGTGTGTTCCTCTAAACAAACCACACATGGATCCACCTAGTGTCATTGCATGTGTGTTCTTCTCATGAACCACACATGGATACACCAGTGTAATTGCATGTGTGTTCTTTCCATGAACCACCCCCAGTGTGATTGCATGTCTGTTCTTTTCATGAACCACACCTAGTGTCATTGCATGTGTGTTCCTCTAAACAAACCACACATGGATCCACCTAGTGTGATTGCATGTCTGTTCTTTTCACAAACCACACATGGATCCATCAGTGTGATTGCATCTGTGTTCTTCTCATGAACCACAACTAGAGTCATTGCATGTCTGTTCTTCTAAATAAACGACACATGGATCCACCCAGTGTCATTGCATGTGTGTTCTTCTAATGAACCACACCTAATGTCATTGCATGGATGTTCTTCTCACAAACCACACATGGATCCACCAGTGTCATTGCATGTGTGTTCTTCTCATGAACCACACATGGATACACCAGTGTAATTGCATGTGTGTTCTTTTCCATGAACCACAGCTAGAGTCATTGCATGTCTGTTCCTTCCACAAACCACATATGGATACACCAGTGTCATTGGATGTATGTTCTTTTCATGAACCACACCCAATGTCATTGCATGTGTGTTCCTCTAAACAAACCACACATGGATACACCTAGTGTGATTGCATGTCTGTTCTTTTCACAAACCACACATGGATCCACCAGTGTCATTGCATGTGTGTTCTTTTCATGAACCATAGCTAGACTCATTGCATGTCTGTTCTTCTAAACGAACCACACATGGATCCACCCAGTGTCATTGTATGTGTGTTCTTCTCATGAACCACACCCAGTGTCATTGCATGTGTGTTCTTCTCATGAACCACACATGGATCCACCAGTGTCATTGCATGTGTCTTCTTTTCATGAACCATAGCTAGAGTGATTGCATTTATGTTCCTCTAAACAAACCACACATGGATCCACCTAGTGTGATTTCATGTCTATTCTTTTCATGAACGACACATGGATCCACCAGTGTTATTGCATGTGTGTTCTTCTCATGAACCATAGCCAGTGTCATTGCAAGGATGTTCTTCTCACAAATGACACATGGATCCACCAGTGTCATTGCATGTGTGTTCTTCGCAAGAACCACACATGGATACACCAGTGTCATTGCATATGTTTTCTTTCCATGAACCACAGCTAGAGTCATTGCATGCCTGTTCCTTCCACAAACCACATATGGATACACCAGTGTCATTGGATGTCTGTTCTTTTCATGAACCACACCCAATGTCATTGCATGTCTGTTCCTCTAAACAAACCACACATGGATCCACCTAGTGTGATTGCATGTCTGTTCTTTTTACAAAGCACACATGGATCCATCAGTGTCATTGCATGTGTGTTCTTTTCATGAACCACAGCTAGAGTCATTGCATGTCTGTTCTTCTAAGAAAACAACACATGGATCCACCCAGTGTCATTGCATGTGTGTTTTTCTCATGAACCACACCAAGTGTCATTGCATGTGTGTTCTTCTCATGAACCACACATGGATCCACAAGTATCATTGCACGTGTGTTCTTTTCATGAACCACAGCTAGAGTCATTGCATGTCGGTTCCTCTAAATAAACCACACATGGATCCACCTATTGTGATTGCATGTCTGTTCTTTTCATGAACCACACATGGATCCACCAGTGTCATTGCATGTGTGTTCTTCTCATGAACCATAGCCAGTGTCATTGCATGTCTGTTCTTCTCTCAAACCACACATGGATCCACCAGTGTCATTGCATGTGTGTTCTTCTCATGAACCACACATGGATACACTAGTGTTATTGCATGTGTGTTCTTTCCATGAACCAAAGCTAGAGTCATTGCATGTTTGTTCCTTCCACAAACCACATATGGATACACAAGTGTCATTGCATGTCTGTTCTTTTCATGAACCGCACCCAGTGTCATTGCATGTGTGTTCCTGTAAACAAACCACACATGGATCCACCTAGTTTGATTGCATGCCTGTTATTTTCACAAACCACACATGGATCCACCAATGTCATTGCATGTCTGTTCTTTTCATGAACCACAGCTGGAGTCATTGCATGTACGTTCTTCTAAACAAACCACACATGGATCCACCCAATGTCATTGCATGTGTGTTCTTCTCATGAACAACACCAAGTGTCATTGCATGTGTCTTCTTCTCATGAACCACACATGGATCCACCAAAGTCATTGTATGTGTGTTCTTTTCATGAACCACAGCTAGAGTCATTGCATGTCTGTTCCTCTAAACAAACCACACATGGATCCACCTAGTGTGATTGCATGTCTGTTCTTTTCATGAACCACACATGGATCCACCAGTGTCATTGCATGTGTGTTCTTCTCATGAACCACAACCAGTGTTATTACATGTCTGTTCTTCTCACAAACCACACATGGATCCACAAGTGTCATTGCATGTGTGTTCTTCTCATTAACCACACACGGATACACTAGTGTCATTGCATGTGCGTTCTTTCCATGAACCACACCCAGTGTGATTGCATGTCTGTGCCTTCCACAAACCACATATGCATACACCAGTGTCATTCGATGTCTGTTCTTTTCATAAACCACACGCAGTGTCATTGCATGTGTGTTCCTCTAAACAAACCACACATGGATCCACCTAGTATGATTGCATGTCTATTCTTCTAAACAAACCACACATGGATCCACCCAGTGTCATTGCATGTGTGTTCTTATCATGAACCACACCCAGTGTCATTGCATGTGTGTTCTTCTCACAAACTACACATGGATCCACAAGTGTCATTGCATGTGTGTTCTTTTCATGAACCACAGCTAGAGTCATTGCATGTCTGTTCCTCTAAACAAACCACACATGGATCCACCTAGTGTGATTGCATGTCTGTTCTTTTCATGAACCACACATGGATCCACCAGTGTCATTGCATGTGTGTTCTTGTCATGAACCACAACCAGTGTCATTGCATGTATGTTCTTCTCATAAACCACACATGGATCCACAAGTGTCATTGCATGCATGTTCTTCTCATGAACCACACATGGATACACCAGTGTCATTATATGTGTGTTCTTTCCATGAACCACAACTAGAGTCATTACATGTCTGTTCGTTCCACAAACCACATATGGATACACCAGTGTCATTGGATGTCTGTTCTTTTCATGAACCACACCCAGTGTCATTTCATGTGTGTTCCTCTAAACAAACCACACATGAATCCACCTAGTGTGATTGCATGTCTATTCTTTTCACAAACCACACATGGATCCACCAGTGTGATTGCATGTGTGTTCTTTTCATGAACCACAGCTAGAATCATTGCATGTCTGTTCTTCTAAACAAACCACACATGGATCCACCCAGTGTCATTGCATGTGTGTTCTTCTCATGAACCACACCAAGTGTCATTGCATGTGTGTTCTTCTCATGAACCACACATGGATCCACCAATGTCATTGCGTGTGTGTTCTTTTCATGAACCATAGCTAGAGTGATTGCATGTCTGTTCCTCTAAACAAACCACACATGGATCCACCTATTGTGATTGCATGTATGTTCTTTTCATGAACCACACATGGATCCACCAGTGTCATTGCATGTGTGTTCTTGTCATGAACCACAACCAGTGTCATTGCATGTCTGTTCTTCTCACAAACCACATATGGATCCACCAGTGTCATTGCATGTGTGTTCTTCTCATGAACCACACATGGATACACCAGTGTCATTGCATGTGTGTTCTTTCCATGAACCAAAGCTAGAGTCATTGCATGTCTATTCCTTCCACAAGCCACATATGGATACACCAGTGTCATTGGATGTCTGTTCTTTTCATGAACCACACCCAGTGTCATTGCATGTGTGTTCCTCTAAACAAACCACACATGGATCCACCTAGTGTGATTGCATGTCTATTCTTCTAAAGAAACCACACATGGATCCACCAGTGTGATTGCATGTGTGTTCTTTTCGTGAACCATAGATAGAGTCATTGCATGTCTGTTCTTCTAAACAAACCACACATGGATCCACCCAGTGTGATTGGATGCGTGTTCTTCTCATGAACCACACCCAGTCTCATTGCATGTGTGTTCTTCTCATGAACCACACATGGATCCACCAGTGTCATTGCATGTGTGTTCTTTTCATGAACCACAACTAGAGTCATTGCATGTCCGTTCCTCTAAACAAACCACACATGGATCCACCTAGTGTGATTGCATGTCTGTTCTTTTCATGAATCACACATGGATCCACCAGTGTCATTGCATGTGTTTTCTTCTCATGAACCACAGCCAGTGTCATTGCATGTCTGTTCTTCTCACAAACCAGACATGGATCCACCAGTGTCATTGCATGTATGTTCTTCTCACAAACCACACATGGATACACTAGTGTCATTGCATGTGTGTTCTTCTCATGAACCACACATGGATCCACCAATGTAATTGCATGTGAGTTCTTTCCATGAACCACAGCTAGAGTCATTGCAAGTCTGGTCCTTCCACAAACCACATATGGATACACTAGTGTCATTGGATGTCTGTTCTTTTCATGAACCACACCCTGTGTCATTGCATGTGTGTTCCTCTAAACAAACCACACATGAATCCACCTAGTGTGATTGCATGTTTGTTCTTTTCACAAACCACACATGGATCCACCAATGTGATTGCATGTGTGTTCATTTCATGAACCACAGCTAGAGTCATTGCATGTATGTTCTTCTAAACAAACCACACATGGATCCACAGTGTCATTGCATGTGTGTTGTTTCCATGAACCACACCCAGTGTCATTGCATGTGTGTTCTTTTCCTGAACCAAACATGGATCCACCAGTGTCATTGCATGTGTGTTCTTTCATGAACCATAGCTAGAGTCATTGCATATCTGTTCTCTAAAAAACCACACATGGATCCACCTATTGTGATTGCATGTCTGTTCTTTTCATGAACCACACATGGATCCACCAGTGTCATTGCATGTGTGTTCTTGTCATGAACCACAGCCAGTGTCATTGCATGTCTGTTCTTCTCACAAACCACACATGGATCCACCAGTGTCATTGCATGTGTGTTCTTCTCATGAACCACAAATGGATACACCAGTGTCATTGCATGTGTGTTCTTTCCATGAACCACTAGAGTCATTGCATGTGTTCCTTCCACAAACCACATATGGATACACCAGTGTCATTCGATGTCTGTTCTTTTCATAAACCACACGCAGTGTCATTGCATGTGTGTTCCTCTAAACAAACCACACATGGATCCACCTAGTATGATTGCATGTCTATTCTTCTAAACAAACCACACATGGATCCACCCAGTGTCATTGCATGTGTGTTCTTATCATGAACCACACCCAGTGTCATTGCATGTGTGTTCTTCTCACAAACTACACATGGATCCACAAGTGTCATTGCATGTGTGTTCTTTTCATGAACCACAGCTAGAGTCATTGCATGTCTGTTCCTCTAAACAAACCACACATGGATCCACCTAGTGTGATTGCATGTCTGTTCTTTTCATGAACCACACATGGATCCACCAGTGTCATTGCATGTGTGTTCTTCTCATGAACCACAACCAGTGTCATTGCATGTATGTTCTTCTCATAAACCACACATGGATCCACAAGTGTCATTGCATGTGTGTTCTTCTCATGAACCACACATGGATTCACAAGTGTCATTTCATGTGTGTTCTTTCCATGAACCACAACTAGAGTCATTACATGTCTGTTCGTTCCACAAACCACATATGGATACACCAGTGTCATTGGATGTCTGTTCTTTTCATGAACCACACCCAGTGTCATTTCATGTGTGTTCCTCTAAACAAACCACACATGAATCCACCTAGTGTGATTGCATGTCTATTCTTTTCACAAACCACACATGGATCCACCAGTGTGATTGCATGTGTGTTCTTTTCATGAACCACAGCTAGAATCATTGCATGTCTGATCTTTTAAACAAACCACACATGGATCCACCCAGTGTCATTGCATGTGTGTTCTTCTCATGAACCACACCAAGTGTCATTGCATGTGTGTTCTTCTCATGAACCACACATGGATCCACCAATGTCATTGCGTGTGTGTTCTTTTCATGAACCATTGCTAGAGTGATTGCTTGTCTGTTCCTCTAAACAAACCACACATGGATCCACCTATTGTGATTGCATGTATGTTCTTTTCATGAACCACACATGGATCCACCAGTGTCATTGCATGTGTGTTCTTGTCATGAACCACAACCAGTGTCATTGCATGTCTGTTCTTCTCACAAACCACACATGGATCCACCAGTGTCATTGCATGTGTGTTCTTCTCATGAACCACACATGGATACACCAGTGTCATTGCATGTGTGTTCTTTCCATGAACCAAAGCTAGAGTCATTGCATGTCTATTCCTTCCACAAGCCACATATGGATACACCAGTGTCATTGGATGTCTGTTCTTTTCATGAACCACACCTAGTGTCATTGCATGTGTGTTCCTCTAAACAAACCACACATGGATCCACCTAGTGTGATTGCATGTCTATTCTTCTAAACAAACCACACATGGATCCACCAGTGTGATTGCATGTGTGTTCTTTTCGTGAACCATAGCTAGAGTCATTGCATGTCTGTTCTTCTAAACAAACCACACATGGATCCACCCAGTGTCATTGCATGCGGGTTCTTCTCATGAACCACACCCAGTATCATTGCATGTGTGTTCTTCTCATGAACCACACATGGATCCACCAGTGTCATTGCATGTGTGTTCTTTTCATGAACCACAGCTAGAGTCATTGCATGTCCGTTCCTATAAACAAACCACACATGGATCCACCTAGTGTGATTGCATGTCTGTTCTTTTCATGAATCACACATGGATCCACCAGTGTCATTGCATGTGTTTTCTTCTCATGAACCACAGCCAGTGTCATTGCATGTCTGTTCTTCTCACAAACCAGACATGGATCCACCAGTGTCATTGCATGTATGTTCTTCTCACAAACCACACATGGATCCACTAGTGTCATTGCATGTGTGTTCTTCTCATGAACCACACATGGATCCACCAATGTAATTGCATGTGAGTTCTTTCCATGAACCACAGCTAGAGTCATTGCAAGTCTGGTCCTTCCACAAACCACATATGGATACACTAGTGTCATTGGATGTCTGTTCTTTTCATGAACCACACCCTGTGTCATTGCATGTGTGTTCCTCTAAACAAACCACACATGAATCCACCTAGTGTGATTGCATGTTTGTTCTTTTCACAAACCACACATGGATCCACCAATGTGATTGCATGTGTGTTCATTTCATGAACCACAGCTAGAGTCATTGCATGTATGTTCTTCTAAACAAACCACACATGGATCCACCAGTGTCATTGCATGTGTGTTGTTTCCATGAACCACACCCAGTGTCATTGCATGTGTGTTCTTCTCATGAACCACACATGGATCCACCAGTGTCATTGCATGTGTGTTCTTTCATGAACCATAGCTAGAGTCATTGCATATCTGTTCCTCTAAAAAAACCACACATGGATCCACCTATTGTGATTGCATGTCTGTTCTTTTCATGAACCACACATGGATCCACCAGTGTCATTGCATGTGTGTTCTTGTCATGAACCACAGCCAGTGTCATTGCATGTCTGTTCTTCTCACAAACCACACATGGATCCACCAGTGTCATTGCATGTGTGTTCTTCTCATGAACCACAAATGGATACACCAGTGTCATTGCATGTGTGTTCTTTCCATGAACCACAGCTAGAGTCATTGCATGTCTGTTCCTTCCACAAACCACATATGGATACACCAGTGTCATTGGATGTCTGTTCTTTTCATGAACCACACCCAGTGTCATTGCATGTGTGTTCCTCTAAACAAACCACACATGGATCCACCTAGTATGATTGCATGTCTATTCTTCTAAACAAACCACACATGGATCCACCCAGTGTCATTGCATGTGTGTTCTTATCATGAACCACACCCAGTGTCATTGCATGTGTGTTCTTCTCACAAACTACACATGGATCCACAAGTGTCATTGCATGTGTGTTCTTTTCATGAACCACAGCTAGAGTCATTGCATGTCTGTTCCTCTAAACAAACCACACATGGATCCACCTAGTGTGATTGCATGTCTGTGTTCTTTTCATGAACCACATGGATCCACCAGTGTCATTGCATGTGTGTTATTCTCATGAACCACAACCAGTGTCATTGCATGTATGTTCTTCTCATAAACCACACATGGATCCACAAGTGTCATTGCATGTGTGTTCTTCTCATGAACCACACATGGATTCACAAGTGTCATTTCATGTGTGTTCTTTCCATGAACCACAACTAGAGTCATTACATGTCTGTTCGTTCCACAAACCACATATGGATACACCAGTGTCATTGGATGTGTGTTCTTTTCATGAACCACACCCAGTGTCATTTCATGTGTGTTCCTCTAAACAAACCACACATGAATCCACCTAGTGTGATTGCATGTCTATTCTTTTCACAAACCACATGGATCCACCAGTGTGATTGCATGTGTGTTCTTTTCATGAACCACAGCTAGAATCATTGCATGTCTTCTTTTAAACAAACCACATGGATCCACCCAGTGTCATTGCATGTGTGTTCTTCTCATGAACCACACCAAGTGTCATTGCATGTGTGTTCTTCTCATGAACCACACATGGATCCACCAATGTCATTGCGTGTGTGTTCTTTTCATGAACCATAGCTAGAGTGATTGCATGTCTGTTCCTCTAAACAAACCACACATGGATCCACCTATTGTGATTGCATGTATGTTCTTTTCATGAACCACACATGGATCCACCAGTGTCATTGCATGTGTGTTCTTGTCATGAAACACAACAAGTGTCATTGCATGTCTGTTCTTCTCACAAACCACACATGGATCCACCAGTGTCATTGCATGTGTGTTCTTCTCATGAACCACACATGGATACACTAGTGTCATTGCATGTGTGTTCTTTCCATGAACCAAAGCTAGAGTCATTGCATGTCTATTCCTTCCACAAGACACATATGGATACACCAGTGTCATTGGATGTACATTCTTTTCATGAACCACACCTAGTGTCATTGCATGTGTGTTCCTCTAAACAAACCACACATGGATCCACCTAGTGTGATTGCATGTCTATTCTTCTAAACAAACCACACATGGATCCACCAGTGTGATTGCATGTGTTCTTTTCAGAACCATAGCTAGAGTCATTGCATGTCTGTTCTTCTAAACAAACCACACATGGATCCACCCAGTGTCATTGCATGCGGGTTCTTCTCATGAACCACACCCAGTATCATTGCATGTGTGTTCTTCTCATGAACCACACATGGATCCACCAGTGTCATTGCATGTGTGTTCTTTTCATGAACCACAGCTAGAGTCATTGCATGTCCGTTCCTCTAAACAAACCACACATGGATCCACCTAGTGTGATTGCATGTCTGTTCTTTTCATGAATCACACATGGATCCACCAGTGTCATTGCATGTGTTTTCTTCTCATGAACCACAGCCAGTGTCATTGCATTCCTGTTCTTCTCACTAACAAGTGATGGATCCACCAGTGTCATTGCATGTATGTTCTTCTCACAAACCACACATGGATCCACTAGTGTCATTGCATGTGTGTTCTTCTCATGAACCACACATGGATCCACCAATGTAATTGCATGTGAGTTCTTTCCATGAACCACAGCTAGAGTCATTGCAAGTCTGGTCCTTCCACAAACCACATATGGATACACTAGTGTCATTGGATGTCTGTTCTTTTCATGAACCACACCCTGTGTCATTGCATGTGTGTTCATCTCAACAAACCCCCCATGAATCCACCTAGTGTGATTGCATGTTTGTTCTTTCACAAACCACACATGGATCCACCAATGTGATTGCATGTGTGTTCATTTCATGAACCACAGCTAGAGTCATTGCATGTATGTTCTTCTAAACAAACCACACATGGATCCACCAGTGTCATTGCATGTGTGTTGTTTCCATGAACCACACCCAGTGTCATTGCATGTGTGTTCTTCTCATGAACCACACATGGATCCACCAGTGTCATTGCATGTGTGTTCTTTCATGAACCATAGCTAGAGTCATTGCATATCTGTTCCTCTAAAAAAACCACACATGGATCCACCTATTGTGATTGCATGTCTGTTCTTTTCATGAACCACACATGGATCCACCAGTGTCATTGCATGTGTGTTCTTGTCATGAACCACAGCCAGTGTCATTGCATGTCTGTTCTTCTCACAAACCACACATGGATCCACCAGTGTCATTGCATGTGTGTTCTTCTCATGAACCACAAATGGATACACCAGTGTCATTGCATGTGTGTTCTTTCCATGAACCACAGCTAGAGTCATTGCATGTCTGTTCCTTCCACAAACCACATATGGATACACCAGTGTCATTGGATGTCTGTTCTTTTCATGAACCACACCCAGTGTCATTGCATGTGTGTTCCTCTAAACAAACCACACATGGATCCACCTAGTATGATTGCATGTCTATTCTTCTAAACAAACCACACATGGATCCACCCAGTGTCATTGCATGTGTGTTCTTATCATGAACCACACCCAGTGTCATTGCATGTGTGTTCTTCTCACAAACTACACATGGATCCACAAGTGTCATTGCATGTGTGTTCTTTTCATGAACCACAGCTAGAGTCATTGCATGTCTGTTCCTCTAAACAAACCACACATGGATCCACCTAGTGTGATTGCATGTCTGTTCTTTTCATGAACCACACATGGATCCACCAGTGTCATTGCATGTGTGTTATTCTCATGAACCACAACCAGTGTCATTGCATGTATGTTCTTCTCATAAACCACACATGGATCCACAAGTGTCATTGCATGTGTGTTCTTCTCATGAACCACACATGGATTCACCAGTGTCATTGCATGTGTGTTCTTTCCATGAACCACAACTAGAGTCATTACATGTTTGTTCGTTCCACAAACCACATATGGATACACCAGTGTCATTGGATGTCTGTTCTTTTCATGAACCACACCCAGTGTCATTTCATGTGTGTTCCTCTAAACAAACCACACATGAATCCACCTAGTGTGATTGCATGTCTATTCTTTTCACAAACCACACATGGATCCACCAGTGTGATTGCATGTGTGTTCTTTTCATGAACCACAGCTAGAATCATTGCATGTCTGTTCTTTTAAACAAACCACACATGGATCCACCCAGTGTCATTGCATGTGTGTTCTTCTCATGAACCACACCAAGTGTCATTGCATGTGTGTTCTTCTCATGAACCACACATGGATCCACCAATGTCATTGCGTGTGTGTTCTTTTCATGAACCATAGCTAGAGTGATTGCATGTCTGTTCCTCTAAACAAACCACACATGGATCCACCTATTGTGATTGCATGTATGTTCTTTTCATGAACCACACATGGATCCACCAGTGTCATTGCATGTGTGTTCTTGTCATGAACCACAACCAGTGTCATTGCATGTCTGTTCTTCTCACAAACCACACATGGATCCACCAGTGTCATTGCATGTGTGTTCTTCTCATGAACCACACATGGATACACTAGTGTCATTGCATGTGTGTTCTTTCCATGAACCAAAGCTAGAGTCATTGCATGTCTATTCCTTCCACAAGCCACATATGGATACACCAGTGTCATTGGATGTCTGTTCTTTTCATGAACCACACCTAGTGTCATTGCATGTGTGTTCCTCTAAACAAACCACACATGGATCCACCTAGTGTGATTGCATGTCTATTCTTCTAAACAAACCACACATGGATCCACCAGTGTGATTGCATGTGTGTTCTTTTCGTAAACCATAGCTAGAGTCATTGCATGTCTGTTCTTCTAAACAAACCACACATGGATCCACCCAGTGTCATTGCATGCGGGTTCTTCTCATGAACCACACCCAGTATCATTGCATGTGTGTTCTTCTCATGAACCACACATGGATCCACCAGTGTCATTGCATGTGTGTTCTTTTCATGAACCACAGCTAGAGTCATTGCATGTCCGTTCCTCTAAACAAACCACACATGGATCCACCTAGTGTGATTGCATGTCTGTTCTTTTCATGAATCACACATGGATCCACCAGTGTCATTGAATGTGTTTTCTTCTCATGAACCACAGCCAGTGTCATTGCATTCCTGTTCTTCTCACAAACCAGACATGGATCCACCAGTGTCATTGCATGTATGTTCTTCTCACAAACCACACATGGATCCACTAGTGTCATTGCATGTGTGTTCTTCTCATGAACCACACATGGATCCACCAATGTAATTGCATGTGAGTTCTTTCCATGAACCACAGCTAGAGTCATTGCAAGTCTGGTCCTTCCACAAACCACATATGGATACACTAGTGTCATTGGATGTCTGTTCTTTTCATGAACCACACCCTGTGTCATTGCATGTGTGTTCCTCTAAACAAACCACACATGAATCCACCTAGTGTGATTGCATGTCTGTTCTTTTCACAAACCACACATGGATCCACCAATGTGATTGCATGTGTGTTCATTTCATGAACCACAGCTAGAGTCATTGCATGTATGTTCTTCTAAACAAACCACACATGGATCCACCAGTGTCATTGCATGTGTGTTGTTTCCATGAACCACACCCAGTGTCATTGCATGTGTGTTCTTCTCATGAACCACACATGGATCCACCAGTGTCATTGCATGTGTGTTCTTTCATGAACCATAGCTAGAGTCATTGCATATCTGTTCCTCTAAAAAAACCACACATGGATCCACCTATTGTGATTGCATGTCTGTTCTTTTCATGAACCACACATGGATCCACCAGTGTCATTGCATGTGTGTTCTTGTCATGAACCACAGCCAGTGTCATTGCATGTCTGTTCTTCTCACAAACCACACATGGATCCACCAGTGTCATTGCATGTGTGTTCTTCTCATGAACCACAAATGGATACACCAGTGTCATTGCATGTGTGTTCTTTCCATGAACCAAAGCTAGAGTCATTGCATGTCTATTCCTTCCACAAGCCACATATGGATACACCAGTGTCATTGGATGTCTGTTCTTTTCATGAACCACACCTAGTGTCATTGCATGTGTGTTCTTTCCATGAACCACAGCTAGAGTCATTGCATGTCTGTTCCTTCCACAAACCACATATGGATACACCAGTGTCATTGGATGTCTGTTCTTTTCATGAACCACACCCAGTGTCATTGCATGTGTGTTCCTCTAAACAAACCACACATGGATCCACCTAGTATGATTGCATGTCTATTCTTCTAAACAAACCACACATGGATCCACCCAGTGTCATTGCATGTGTGTTCTTATCATGAACCACACCCAGTGTCATTGCATGTGTGTTCTTCTCACAAACTACACATGGATCCACAAGTGTCATTGCATGTGTGTTCTTTTCATGAACCATAGCTAGAGTCATTGCATGTCTGTTCCTCTAAACAAACCACACATGGATCCACCTAGTGTGATTGCATGTCTGTTCTTTTCATGAACCACACATGGATCCACAAGTGTCATTGCATGTGTGTTCTTCTCATGAACCACAACCAGTGTCATTACATGTATGTTCTTCTCATAAACCACACATGGATACACCAGTGTCATTGCATGTGTGTTCCTCTAAACAAACCACACATGGATCCACCTAGTGTGATTGTATGTCTATTCTTTTCACAAACCACACATGGATCCATCAGTGTCATTGCATCTGTGTTCTTTTCATGAACCACAGCTAGAGTCATTGCATGTCCGTTGTTCTAAATAAACCACACATGGATCAACCTAGTGTCATTGCATGTGTGTTCTTCTCATGAACCACACCCAGTGTCATTGCATGTGTGTTCTTCTCATGATCCACACATGGATCCACCAGTGTCACTGCATCTGTGTGTTCTTTTCATGAACCATAGCTAGAGTCATTGCATGTCTGTTCCTCTAAACAAACCACACATGGATCCACCTAGTGTGATTGCATGTCTGTTCTTTTTCATGAACCACACATGGATCCACCAATGTCATTGCATGTGTGTTCTCATGAACCACAGCCAGTGTCATTGCATGTCTGTTATTCTCACAAACCACACATGGATCCACCAGTGTCATTGCATGTGTGTTCTTCTCATGAACCACACATGGATCCACCAGTGTCATTGCATGTGTGTTCCTCTCATGAACCGCACCTGGATCCACTAGTGTCATTGCATGTGCGTTCTTTCCATGAAGCACAGCTAGAGTCAATGCATGTCTGTTCCTTCCACAAACCACATATGGATACACCAGTGTCATTGGATGTCTGTTATTTTCATGAACCACACCCAGTGTCATTGCATGTGTGTTCCTCTAAACAAACCACACATGGATCCACCTAGTATGATTGCATGTCTGTTCTTTTCACAAACCACACATGGATCCACCAGTGTGATTGCATGCGTGTTCTTTTCACGAACCATAGCTAGAGTCATTGCATGTCTGTTCTTCTAAACAAACCACACATGCATCCACCCAGTGTCATTGCATGCGTGTTCTTCTCATGAACCACACCCAGTGTCATTGCATGTGTGTTTTTCCACATGGATCCACCAGTGTCATTGCATGTGTGTTCTTTTGATGAACCACAGCTAGAGTCATTGAATGTCTGTTCCTCTAAACAAACCACACATGGATCCACCACGTGTGATTACACGTCTATTCTTTTCATGAACCACACATGGATCCACCAGTGTCATTACATGTGTGTTCTTCTCATGAACCACACCTAGTGTGATTGCATGTCTGTTCTTTTCATGAACCACACACAGTGTCATTGCATGTGTGTTCCTCTAACAAAAACCACACATGGATCCACCTAGTGTGATTGCCATTCTGTTCTTTTGACACACCACACATGGATCCACCAGTGTGATTGCATGTGTGTTCTTTTCATGAACCACAACTAGAGTCATTGCATGTCTGGTCTTCTAAACAAACCACACATGGATCCACCCAGTGTCATTGCATGTGTGTTCTTCTCATGAACCACACCCAGTGTCATTGCATGTGTGTTCTTCTCATGAACCACACATCGATCCACTAGTATCATTGCATGTGTGTTCTTTACATGAACCACAGCTAGAGTCATTGCATGTCTGTTCCTCTAAACAAACCACACATGGATCCACCTAGTGTGATTGCATGTCTGTTCTTTTCATGAACCATACATGGAGCCACCAGTGTCATTGCATGTGTGTTCTTCTCATGAACCACAACCAGTGTCATTGCATGTCTGTTCTTCTCACAAACCACACATGGATTCACCAGTGTCATTGCATGTGTGTTCTTCTCATGAACCACACCCAGTGTCATTGCATGTGTGTTCTTCTCATGAACCAAACATTGATCCACTAGTATCATTGCATGTGTGTTCTTTACATGAACCACAGCTAGAGTCATTGCATGTCTGTTCCTCTAAACAAACCACACATGGATCCACCTAGTGTGATTGCATGTCTATCTTTTCATGAACCAGACATGGAGCCACCAGTGTCATTGCATGTGTGTTCTTCTCATGAACCACCGCCAGTGTCATGGCGTGTCTGTTCTTCTCACAAACCACACATGGATTCACCAGTGTCATTGCATGTGTGTTCTTCTCATGAACCACACCCAGTGTCATTGCGCGTGTGTTCTTCTCGTGAACCACACATGGATCCACCAGTGTCATTGCATGTGTGTTCTTCTCATGAACCACACCCAGTGTCATTGCATGTGTGTTCTTCTCATGAACCACACATGGATACACTAGTGTCATTGCATGTGTGTTCTTTCATGAACCATAGCTAGAGTCATTGCATGTCTGTTCCTCTAAAAAAACACACATGGATCCACCTATTGTGATTGCATGTCTGTTCTTTTCATGAACCACACATGGATCCACCAGTGTCATTGCATGTGTGTTCTTGTCATGAACTACAGCCAGTGTCATTGCATGTCTGTTCTTCTCACAAACCACACATGGATCCACCAGTGTCATTGCATGTGTGTTCTTCTCATGAACCACAAATGGATACACCAGTGTCATTGCATGTGTGTTCTTTCCATGAACCAAAGCTAGAGTCATTGCATGTCTATTCCTTCCACAAGCCACATATGGATACAACAGTGTCATTGGATGTCTGTTCTTTTCATGAACCACACCTAGTGTCATTGCATGTGTGTTCTTTCCATGAACCACAGCTAGAGTCATTGCATGTCTGTTCCTTCCACAAACCACATATGGATACACCAGTGTCATTGGATGTCTGTTCTTTTCATGAACCACACCCAGTGTCATTGCATGTGTGTTCCTCTAAACAAACCACACATGGATCCACCTAGTATGATTGCATGTCTATTCTTCTAAACAAACCACACATGGATCCACCCAGTGTCATTGCATGTGTGTTCTTATCATGAACCACACCCAGTGTCATTGCATGTGTGTTCTTCTCACAAACTACACATGGATCCACAAGTGTCATTGCATGTGTGTTCTTTTCATGAACCATAGCTAGAGTCATTGCATGTCTGTTCCTCTAAACAAACCACACATGGATCCACCTAGTGTGATTGCATGTCTGTTCTTTTCATGAACCACACATGGATCCACAAGTGTCATTGCATGTGTGTTCTTCTCATGAACCACAACCAGTGTCATTACATGTATGTTCTTCTCATAAACCACACATGGATACACCAGTGTCATTGCATGTGTGTTCCTCTAAACAAACCACACATGGATCCACCTAGTGTGATTGTATGTCTATTCTTTTCACAAACCACACATGGATCCATCAGTGTCATTGCATCTGTGTTCTTTTCATGAACCACAGCTAGAGTCATTGCATGTCCGTTGTTCTAAATAAACCACACATGGATCAACCTAGTGTCATTGCATGTGTGTTCTTCTCATGAACCACACCCAGTGTCATTGCATGTGTGTTCTTCTCATGATCCACACATGGATCCACCAGTGTCATTGCATCTGTGTGTTCTTTTCATGAACCATAGCTAGAGTCATTGCATGTCTGTTCCTCTAAACAAACCACACATGGATCCACCTAGTGTGATTGCATGTCTGTTCTTTTTCATGAACCACACATGGATCCACCAATGTCATTGCATGTGTGTTCTCATGAACCACAGCCAGTGTCATTGCATGTCTGTTATTCTCACAAACCACACATGGATCCACCAGTGTCATTGCATGTGTGTTCTTCTCATGACCCACACCCAGTGTCATTGCATGTGTGTTCTTCTCATGAACCACACATGGATCCACCAGTGTCATTGCATGTGTGTTCCTCTCATGAACCGCACCTGGATCCACTAGTGTCATTGCATGTGCGTTCTTTCCATGAAGCACAGCTAGAGTCAATGCATGTCTGTTCCTTCCACAAACCACATATGGATACACCAGTGTCATTGGATGTCTGTTATTTTCATGAACCACACCCAGTGTCATTGCATGTGTGTTCCTCTAAACAAACCACACATGGATCCACCTAGTATGATTGCATGTCTGTTCTTTTCACAAACCACACATGGATCCACCAGTGTGATTGCATGCGTGTTCTTTTCACGAACCATAGCTAGAGTCATTGCATGTCTGTTCTTCTAAACAAACCACACATGCATCCACCCAGTGTCATTGCATGCGTGTTCTTCTCATGAACCACACCCAGTGTCATTGCATGTGTGTTTTTCCACATGGATCCACCAGTGTCATTGCATGTGTGTTCTTTTGATGAACCACAGCTAGAGTCATTGAATGTCTGTTCCTCTAAACAAACCACACATGGATCCACCACGTGTGATTACACGTCTATTCTTTTCATGAACCACACATGGATCCACCAGTGTCATTACATGTGTGTTCTTCTCATGAACCACACCTAGTGTGATTGCATGTCTGTTCTTTTCATGAACCACACACAGTGTCATTGCATGTGTGTTCCTCTAACAAAAACCACACATGGATCCACCTAGTGTGATTGCCATTCTGTTCTTTTGACACACCACACATGGATCCACCAGTGTGATTGCATGTGTGTTCTTTTCATGAACCACAACTAGAGTCATTGCATGTCTGGTCTTCTAAACAAACCACACATGGATCCACCCAGTGTCATTGCATGTGTGTTCTTCTCATGAACCACACCCAGTGTCATTGCATGTGTGTTCTTCTCATGAACCAAACATCGATCCACTAGTATCATTGCATGTGTGTTCTTTACATGAACCACAGCTAGAGTCATTGCATGTCTGTTCCTCTAAACAAACCACACATGGATCCACCTAGTGTGATTGCATGTCTGTTCTTTTCATGAACCATACATGGAGCCACCAGTGTCATTGCATGTGTGTTCTTCTCATGAACCACAACCAGTGTCATTGCATGTCTGTTCTTCTCACAAACCACACATGGATTCACCAGTGTCATTGCATGTGTGTTCTTCTCATGAACCACACCCAGTGTCATTGCATGTGTGTTCTTCTCATGAACCAAACATTGATCCACTAGTATCATTGCATGTGTGTTCTTTACATGAACCACAGCTAGAGTCATTGCATGTCTGTTCCTCTAAACAAACCACACATGGATCCACCTAGTGTGATTGCATGTCTATCTTTTCATGAACCAGACATGGAGCCACCAGTGTCATTGCATGTGTGTTCTTCTCATGAACCACCGCCAGTGTCATGGCGTGTCTGTTCTTCTCACAAACCACACATGGATTCACCAGTGTCATTGCATGTGTGTTCTTCTCATGAACCACACCCAGTGTCATTGCGCGTGTGTTCTTCTCGTGAACCACACATGGATCCACCAGTGTCATTGCATGTGTGTTCTTCTCATGAACCACACCCAGTGTCATTGCATGTGTGTTCTTCTCATGAACCACACATGGATACACTAGTGTCATTGCATGTGTGTTCTTTCCATGAACCAAATCTAGAGTCATTGCATGTCTGTTCCTTCCACAAACCACATATGGATACACCAGTGTGATTGCATGTCTGTTCTTTTCATGAACCACATCCAGTGTCATTGCATTGGTGTGCCTCTAAACAAACCACACATGGAGCCACCTAGTGTGATTGCATGTCTGTTCTTTTCACAAACCACACATGGATCCACCCAGTGTCATTGCATGTGTGTTCTTCTCATGAACCACACCTAGTGTCATTGCATGTGTGTTCTTCTCATGAACCACACATGGATCCACCAGTATCATTGCATGTGTGTTCTTTTCATGAACAAAAGCTAGAGTCATTGCATGTCTGTTCCTCTAAAAATACACACATGGATCCACCTAGTGTGATTGCATGTCTGTCCTTTTCATGAACCATACATGGATCCACCAGTGTCATTGCATATGTGTTCTTCTCATGAACCACAACCTGTGGCATTGCATGTCTGTTCTTCTCACAAACCACACTTGGATCCACCAGCGTCATTGCATGTGTGTTCTTCTCATGAACCACACATGGATCCACCAGTGTCATTGCATGTGTGTTCTTATCATGAACCACACCAAGTGTCATTGCATGTATGTTCTTCTCATGAACCACACATGGATCCACCAGTGTCATTGCATGTGCGTTCTTTCCATGAACCATAGCTAGAGTCATTGCATGTCTGTTCCTTCGACAAACCACATATGGATACACCAGTGTCATTGGATGTCTATTATTTTTCATGAACCACACTTAGTGGCATTGCATGTATGTTCCTCTAAACAAAGCACACATGGATCGACCTAGTGTGATTGCATGTCTGTTCTTTTCACAAACCACACATGGATCCACCAGTGTGATTGCATGTGTGTTCTTTTCATGAACCATAGCTAGAGTCATTGCATGTCTGTTCTTCTAAACAAACCACACATTGATCCACCCAGTGTCATTGCATGCGTGTTCTGCTCATGAACCACACCCAGTGTCATTGCCTGTGTGTTCTTCTCATGAACCACACATGGATCCGCCAGTGCCATTGCATGTGTGTTCTTTTCATGAACCACAACTAGAGTCATTGCATGTCTGTTCCTCTAAACAAACCACACATGGATCCACCTAGTGTGATTGGATGTCTATTCTTTTCATGAACCACACATGGATCCACTAGTATCATTGCATGTGTGTTCTTTACATGAACCACAACTAGAGTCATTGCATGTCTGTTCCTCTAAACAAACCACACATGGATCCACCTAGTGTGATTGCATGTCTGTTCTTTTCATGAACCATACATGGAGCCACGAGTGTCATTGCATGTGTGTTCTTCTCATGAACCACAACCAGTGTCATTGCATGTGTGTTCTTCTCATGAACCAAACATTGATCCACTAGTATCATTGCATGTGTGTTCTTTACATGAACCACAGCTAGAGTCATTGCATGTCTGTTCCTCTAAACAAACCACACATGGATCCACCTAGTGTGATTGCATGTCTATCTTTTCATGAACCAGACATGGAGCCACCAGTGTCATTGCATGTGTGTTCTTCTCATGAACCACCGCCAGTGTCATGGCGTGTCTGTTCTTCTCACAAACCACACATGGATTCACCAGTGTCATTGCATGTGTGTTCTTCTCATGAACCACACCCAGTGTCATTGCGCGTGTGTTCTTCTCGTGAACCACACATGGATCCACCAGTGTCATTGCATGTGTGTTCTTCTCATGAACCACACCCAGTGTCATTGCATGTGTGTTCTTCTCATGAACCACACATGGATACACTAGTGTCATTGCATGTGTGTTCTTTCCATGAACCAAATCTAGAGTCATTGCATGTCTGTTCCTTCCACAAACCACATATGGATACACCAGTGTGATTGCATGTCTGTTCTTTTCATGAACCACATCCAGTGTCATTGCATTGGTGTGCCTCTAAACAAACCACACATGGAGCCACCTAGTGTGATTGCATGTCTGTTCTTTTCACAAACCACACATGGATCCACCCAGTGTCATTGCATGTGTGTTCTTCTCATGAACCACACCTAGTGTCATTGCATGTGTGTTCTTCTCATGAACCACACATGGATCCACCAGTATCATTGCATGTGTGTTCTTTTCATGAACAAAAGCTAGAGTCATTGCATGTCTGTTCCTCTAAAAATACACACATGGATCCACCTAGTGTGATTGCATGTCTGTTCTTTTCATGAACCATACATGGATCCACCAGTGTCATTGCATATGTGTTCTTCTCATGGACCACAACCTGTGGCATTGCATGTCTGTTCTTCTCACAAACCACACTTGGATCCACCAGCGTCATTGCATGTGTCTTCTTCTCATGAACCACACATGGATCCACCAGTGTCATTGCATGTGTGTTCTTCTCATGAACCACACCAAGTGTCATTGCATGTATGTTCTTCTCATGAACCACACATGGATCCACCAGTGTCATTGCATGTGCGTTCTTTCCATGAACCATAGCTAGAGTCATTGCATGTCTGTTCCTTCCACAAACCACATATGGATACACCAGTGTCATTGGATGTCTGTTCTTTTTCATGAACCACACTTAGTGGCATTGCATGTATGGTCCTCTAAACAAAGCACACATGGATCGACCTAGTGTGATTGCATGTCTGTTCTTTTCACAAACCACACATGGATCCACCAGTGTGATTGCATGTGTGTTCTTTTCATGAACCATAGCTAGAGTCATTGCATGTCTGTTCTTCTAAACAAACCACACATGGATCCACCCAGTGTCATTGCATGCGTGTTCTGCTCATGAACCACACCCAGTGTCATTGCCTGTGTGTTCTTCTCATGAACCACACATGGATCCGCCAGTGCCATTGCATGTGTGTTCTTTTCATGAACCACAACTAGAGTCATTGCATGTCTGTTCCTCTAAACAAACCACACATGGATCCACCTAGTGTGATTGCATGTCTATCCTTTTCATGAACCACACATGGATCCACCAGTGTCATTGCATGCGTGTTCTTCTCATGAACCACATCCAGTGTCATTGCATGTATGTTCTTCTCACAAACCACACATAGATCCACCAGTGTCATTGCATGTGTGTTCTTCTCATGAACCACACATGGATACACCAGTGTCATTGCATGTGTGTTCTTTCCATGAACCACACCTAGTGTGATTGCATGTCTGTTCTTTTCATGAACCACACCTAGTGTCATTGCATGTGTGTTCCTCTAAACAAACCACACATGGATCCACCTAGTGTGATTGCATGTCTGTTCTTCTCATGAATCACAATGGATCCACCAGTGTCATTTCATGTGTGTTCTTCTCATGAACCACAGCCAGTGTCATTGCATGTATGTTCTTCTCACAAACCACACAAGGATCCACCAGTGTCATTGCATGTGTGTTCTTCTCATGAACCACAGCTAGTGTGATTGCATGTCTGTTCTTTTCATGAACCACACATGGATCCACGAGTGTCATTGCATGTGTGTTCTTCTCACAAACCACACATGGATCCACCCGTGTCATTCGATGTGTGTTCTTCTTACAAACCACGCATGTATCCACCAGTGTCATTGCATGTTTGTTCTTTTCATGAACCACGGCTAGAGTCATTGCATGTCTATTCCTTCCACAAACCACATATGGATCCACCAGTGCCATTGCATGTTTGTTCTTTTCATGAACCACACCTAGTGTCATTGCATGTCTGTTCCTCTAAACAAACCACACATGGATCCAGTAGTGTCATTGCATGTGTGTTCTTCTCATGAACCACACTTGGATCCACCTAGTGTGATTACATGTTTGTGTTTTTCACAAACCACATATGGATCCACTAGTGTCATTGCATGTCTGCTCTTTTCACAAACCACATATGGATCTGAGGAGAGCCCTAACCTTAGCCCCAATGGGTGGCTGTTAGACCGAGTCTTCTAGAAGCCACGCCCTAACACAGTTGTTTTGCTTGACGATTGTTACATACCATTCGATCAGGGCGCTTGGACGATTGGGATGGTCTTTGTGAGAGCGATCCGCGAGTAGGCTGTTCTGCGGCATGATTGGCCATGCTTGCTCTGGACAAACTGGCAACACCGGGCACTCCCCTGTTGCGAGTGTCATGACTCACGAGTTCAGTGGGCCACATCCCAGTGTCACGTACCCATTACTTCTCCTCGAAGCCACTTCCCCACTTCACTCCCATCCTGCCATAGCCGCAAGCCGACGGCGCCTCCATCCCAATCCCCTCTCTGGCAGCCACCCCCCTCCCCTCTCGCCATGGGTTCAAGGGGAGACGGCGAGGAAACACGTCGTGACGACAGGGATGGTGATTTCGATGTGAGTCGTCTCATCTCTATTTTTATCATCTATGGCCAGTTATCTATTTTTTGAGCTAGATCTACTCTGTTTACTCATGCGCGTATGATGTCTTAGGCCAAGCAGACGTTGTAGGACTCCGACTATCACGGTTTAGTGGATGAAGACAGTCCTGTGCTATGTAAACATGGACATGTGTCCGCTAAATTTGTAGCGCTCGAAGGACGAAATGCAGGCAGGAGGTTTCTACGGTGTCAAGGACATCGTGCAATGATGCAAGGCGGAAGTTGCGGTGGTGTCAAATGGGTAGACCCAGAGTGGCCCAAATCGATGCAGAAAAAGCTGGACAAACTATGGGATATGACTATTGAGTTGAAAGAATCCGTAGTCAGCTCACTTCTTGACAGTGTTGAGATGAAGCTATGGGACCCAGTTGACACGACCAAGCTTAACCGAGATCTCAGGAGGGTGCAAGACAAGGTTAGCAAAGTCGAGAAGGAGAGGGACGTGGTGTTGTCCCTGAAGGCTAAAGCAGAGCAAGAACGGACTCAAGCAAGTAATGATCTTCACCAGGCCAAAGTCATGCAGTTCACAACTACGAGTATTGACAAGTGCATGATGAAAAATACAGATAAACAATTTAAGTTGTGCAAGGAAGATGCTAAAAGGAAGGAGCAGACGATTCGATCCTTGCTCTCGCAGGAAGATGCGCATCGGGCTAAGATTAGGAAGATCAAGGAGATGTTTGATAACTAGTTCTATTTAGCTTGAGCTCCGTGCATTTTTAAGTTGTAATAGTAGTACTTGTTGACCTAGCGGTCTGAACTAGTGGGTCCGGAGTCCTGGGAGGAAAAAAATTGCTCTCCCATTAGTCTATCTTAACCCTGCATCACTTCCTTTTGTCTGATCATGGTGGTATTCTGAAATTGGTGGTTTGTTTAAACGTAATCTACGTGGATTGTGCCGCATGCAAATGGCACAGCCACAATTTATAAAGTGGAAGCACGTACACCCGATTAATGGAGATCCGGGAGCTTCTCCAGACGCAGGGGATGCAGGAGCAGGGAGGCGGTGAGATAGACGGGCTCAAGCTTCTGGGCATTATCGGTTGCCATTGCTGTTTATGTTGCCACATCGTTGTGCAACATCTGAAATAAGTTGCTTCTTCATGGAGTGTGGCAGCTTAAATAATTTATTTCTGTGCCGCTTAGATTTCGTCGTATTTAGAGACCTCCTGCCCCTCAGCAATCATGGAACCGGTGCTGCGTGTTTTCAGATAGCAGTGGCACAATCACAATTTCAGATTCAACTACTGACTTGGGCATTTCCAAACCCTAAGTCGCGGTACATTTTACTCAGAGAACGTGGGTAGATTGTTTCGCCCAGCAACGTGCCACACAGAGCTCTAGAATTTAACAGAATTACATATATAGGTTCAAGTTCAACACATTACTATGCATCTTCATTCCCAGCAGCCTTCTTCCGCAGCCTGTGCCAAGCCTTCACGTCCACTGGCTTCTTCATTTCCTGCCTTCTTCCTCTTCCTCGGTGCCAATTTTCTTAGCTTCACGTACTCTGCATCGCCGGGACAATGGGCACCAGAATCGTGTCCAACATCATCTTTCCACTCGTTTTTAATTTCTTCGGGAAGCAAAATAACTGACCCGGCAGTCATGTTTCTAACCTTGCGGTGCTTCCTGTCAAAGAAACAAGACTGTTGCATAACTACTCAATATCTACAGAGTAAATAAAACAAAATTTACAATTCAGCACAAACATGCGAACCCCAAGCGACCTTTGCTTACCAGGAGCTAATTGGGTTCGAGCAACCACCCTGTCCAAGAATAGAATGGCAACTCCTAGTTGCATTAGCTTCCACATCCAGTACATCACATTTCATCTCAAACATGGCAGCCAAAGCATACCGTTTTATCAACCCAATTAGCTGACTGTCACACGTTAGAGGAACCATGATGCCACGTTCATCCATGAAGCTAAACTTTGCAGTCTACTTCGGCCATAATTCATCATGATTACGCAGAGCAGCAACCATATCAGATATAGTGCAGATCTACGCAGGAGCTTCTTCCATCGTGAAACAATGGTGTCCATACCACTTTCCCTTAGAGTCATACCTGTAGAGGACTACCGTAACCAAGTAAGGGGGGGGGGTCCGCGGAGATCCCACTTGACAGAAAACTGTGGACAAAATATGTTTGTCAGTGTTGGGCGAACAAACAATTTGAGGTTCAGTAGCCAGCTAGCAGTTATAACTGGTGTGAATAGCAAAGAGAAGGGTAGCTTACCCGCTTGTAGCCAGAACTTCTTCTTCCTTGATAGTAGGATCTTCCATCCTTTGAGCTGCTCGGCTCGTCGGCGGCGGAGGAGGGCTAGAGCCTCGCAACGGCAGCTACAGCATGCGCCATTGGAGCTCGGGATCAGCGACCGGGCGCAGCAACTTGGCACTGGAAGTCAAATGTCCGAATGGATCATCCTTCCTGGAGGGTGGATTCCGACGCTGCCGGTGCTAGAGGAAAGGTGGGATTGGATTTGTGAAATTGGTCAACGCATCCAATCCACTTAGCTACTCGATTTGCCTAAGAGGTTGTCGCGTTGGCGCTCACGTCACGGACAGATGACCGACATGAGGGTCCCAACCGTATACTTCACCGGGCAGTTTAACGAAATGCTTGAATTTTGCAGGGGTGAGATGATTTGCCTCGAAATGGCCCCTCTCAGTAGTTGGCGACCCAACTTTTCGAAACGCGGCAATTTCAGGCAACTTAGGTACCACCATGCGCTGGCCTGTGAACTTTGGTACCGCAGACAAACATGCCCCCTGTTTTGTCACGTCAATACACTAGGCAGGGGGTGTTGTCCTATCCAATGTGCCAATGCTGCAAGCCTATGTGACAGCCACCCCGCCTAAGTGACAGGAGCAACATAATGGCGAGAACTGACAGGGGGGCCCAACTTGACGATCGTTAGCCTGATATTTTGTATTGAAAAGTAAAGTTGAATTCGTGCTGAAAAAGACCCTCTGATTATTTGGCATGCCAACTTTGGGCAACGCAGCTAATTGTAATGAACTTGGGTACCGCGTTGCCTGGCCACCCCAACTTTCGGGCCGCAAAATGATATTCTCGCTGTTATCGGTCTTAAATAAATTTTCACATGTCTTCCTTGATTCCTATTAATACCACACAGGAGGAGGCTATTTCTTTGGCACATGCTTTTGGTTGTCAGCTAGGTGTTATGCCTTTTACTTATCTGGGGCTGCCAATGGGCATTACTAAACCAGAAATAAAGGATTTCTCACCTATCATCGACTATGTGGAACATCGTATTTCAGAAACTGTCTCATTCTTGTCCCATGGTGACAGTATGGTCCTTGTGAATTCTGTAATGTCTTCTCTACCCACACACTTACTGTGTATTCTGGAAATCCCTCAAGGGGTTATTGGTATTATTGATAAATCCATAAGGAGGTGTTTGTGGAGAAAGGATAAGCATAAGAAGATAGTTAATTCATTGGTTGCATGGGATACGGTCTGTAGCCCAAGAGAGCAAGGATGTTTAGGAATCATGAACCTTAAAGTGTAGAATAAAGGCCTTATGCTTAAGCACTTGGATAAATTCTATAATAATGTTGATCTTCCTTGGGTTAACAGGTAGGAGATTCCTATTAGGAATATTTATGGTAGGATAAGTTGTTATCAGTCAAATTCCCAAGGCTCTTTTAGTTTGCTCGATTTAAAAGAGCTTCTGTCAAGGAATTCTACTCTAATGATGGTCCTATCCAGGCTTTTCATTTACCCCTCACTATTGAAGCCTATACGGAGTATAGTGAAATGCAAATATTGGTTGGACATATTGCCCTATCTGATTAGTTGGATACCTGGGTGTGTAGACATAATAATGGTTTGTATGTGCCAAAAGTAACTTATTCACATCATTTCTCAAGTATAGGCAAGCATCAACCATCATGCTGGATTTAGCCAAGTAATTGGATGTCAAAACACAAATTCTTTGCTTGCATGTTAGTTCATGACAAGCTGAACACAAAGGATATAATAAACAGAAGGAATTGGAGGGTATTTGATAGTAATGAGTATGAACTCTATCACTATTAGAAAAGTTAGCTTTTACAATGGAAGGTTTTCGTGGTTGAAGGCCTTTTTTTCATGGTGGAAAAGTCTTCCATGATGGATGGCCTCCGTGGTAAAAGCCCCATCACCAAAGAATCTACCACGATTTTTTCCTGACCGTGGCGAATCGCACCTTTTAGCCACAAAAATTCATGTCATCGTAGATCGGCTTCCTAGCCCTGCTGACTGCTGGCGTCATGCAAACATCCACGTGACAAGCGCCATTAACGGCCAGTTACCATCGTTAACGGTCAAAAACTATGGTGGAAGCCAAGGCCCAACCAAGTCCTGCTAACCATTAAGTGGGCCGCCTCATGAGACAAGCCCAATAAGAATATGACATGTTACTGTTTTGTCCTACTGGATGCCTCCTCTACTTTAATGGGGCCCTCAACTTTACAGCCCAGCTGCAGCTAGTTAACTTTCAGATCCATTACTATTTCAGCCTGCTTAACTCCGAGCTCGGTTTAACACTGTGCAACCCATTAGTGGCGTGCGCCACATCGGCCTGTATATTTAAGGCATGCCCTAGGCCCATCACTATGCATAAAGCCTGTTGCTTTCCATTCGTCGCGGGCCTTTTTGTAGAAGACATGTTTACTTTTAGGACCTCTTCCAATCTAGGATTTCATTCTTCCAGCCTATTACTATTCTAGCCTGCTACTAGTTTATGGCCATTTATTGTTTGGGCCTGTCATGAATCAAAACTTTTACTATTTAGGCCCGTTACTTCTTTCTGGCCTTTTATTGTTTAAGACGTTGACTGTTCAGACCTCTTACTATTTAGGACTTTTTACTATTCAGGCCTTTTACTGTTTAGACCTTTTATTGTTTAACCAATCAAGACTTTTCACTATTCAGTACATTACTCTTCTAGCCTTCCATTGTATGGCTTTTCGCATTTTTAGCAGCATCCACGTTTTGCATAACAACACAAGAATGCCAATAAGTTGATTAATAAACAAGAGAATTTAATCTCCTCTCAGAAAAAGATAAATTCAAACTACTTATTACACAATGATAAAAGTTGGCCTCTCTAGATTGAAAATTACAATAGATCATTAGACAAGATCTGCATTTTAAAAGATCACAAAGAAGAGTTGGCATCATCAATATGAGATTGGCACATGGCGATGGGCTTCATCGTATCATATGTCCTCTTCTTCAACATTTCAGCTATAGATCTAAGAACAGCTACACCATTCCTTTCTACATGCAATACATCCTTTATATATATATCACATGTAGGAGTTGTTCTAGGTGGATTG
This sequence comes from Avena insularis, assembly GCA_023614405.1. NCBI lineage: Eukaryota > Viridiplantae > Streptophyta > Magnoliopsida > Poales > Poaceae > Avena > Avena insularis. The sequence goes on along the minus strand of JAJUPC010000183.1, from coordinate 441,628 downwards.
TTTCCTTCAAAACTATAATGGGAGGATGAATGGGAAGAGGGATCACAACCTTTAGCCCTGCCATCCGAGGATTCTTGCTTGGTTTGAACTGCAGCCTGGTAAAATATGGTGAAAGAGGTTAAAACAAAGAACAAGGGAAACATGTTTATAAGGTACATATCATTTAAGTAAGTATGACCTTATTGTAGCTCGTTCAGACTCACAATAGTTCCTTCTAAAGTGGGTTTGACTCCTGGTCAATCTGACAGTAGAATCTGAGTTGATTAGTTGGAACTCTAGTCCTTGTACTCCTCAAGCTTTGTACTTTCTCTGCATTAAGGCATGTAATTTAAAAATGAGTCAGCTGGTTCGGAAGGATGAAAGAAGTTGAAAGCACCGAAAAGATAGCATTAAAATTAACCAGATGTATGATTCAAACTAGCTAGCTAGTTTGGAAGGACGAAAGCACTTGAAAAAACCATAGGATTAAAATTGACCAGATGTATGATTTAAACTTGCTAGCTGGTTTGGAAGGATGAAAGAAGCTGAAAACACAAAAAATATAGCATTAAAAATGACCAGATGTATGATTCAAACTAGATGAAAATTTTCTGAACTACTCAAAGCATTCGTAGATAGAAAGACAATAAAACATGAATGGAAATGTTACGGCAAGGTTTTAGGTAGAATGACTTATGAACTTTTTATGCATAAAGGTTATATGAGTTGTTAACATGACAAAAAATTGGCCTAAGTAACACATGAAAACCTCACACTTCAACCATGCTTGGCGTCAGATTGTTAGTGTTAGATCCTCTACGAGCAGTTTGCGTGACCCAAGAGATCGCTTGGAAATAATAGCATCTACGAGTTAGTGTTGCAAGATTAAATAGTGTGCCAATGCAGTAAAGGCAATAATAGAGAGAAGCTAATGAAGTGGATAGGACCAATTAGATGTGAGTGCAAACAAAATGCCAATAGTAGGCAGGATATTGAGAAACATTCTAACGCTTTCGTACCTTAAGAGTACCAAAAAATAACAAACAGGCAAGAGAAATTACCACTCTGCGACGGGGGTGTCCATGACGGGAAAGAGGGCGGCTAGGGAGGCGGCTGGGTATTTTGGGGTCAGCGTACAAGTGATCGGGCGAAACGTCCCCCATGCATTAGAAGGCGACATTGGGAAGCATACCCATTACACCGAGGGAGTCAGTAGTTCTGGTGTCCACGACGTGGGATTCGGTGATGTAGAATGGTTGTGGTGGACGAGGGTGGTGAGAGGTTGATTCGGTGCATGGACAACAAAGGTAGTGAAGAAGCCCCCATGTGGAAGAGAATGCTGGAGGTGAAGGAGCTCCCATGTGGATGAGAGGGTCGGCTGTGAAGCAGGTGGAGGGCGGAGGCGGATGTGCGGGTAAATTTTGGGGAAGAGTAGTGAAGAGGCGATGTGGGGATATAGGTTGGATGATGCCCATTATTGCAGTGCTCCTTCGTTTCTTGTTTCAGTCCTAGGGATAGAAGAGGAATTTTGCATACACATAAAACAGGGCGAGATATATGAATAGATGCACGGTATAATTGAATAGATGTGTGAGATGTTTGAATGTATGCACATGATGTTTTGGCTCTCTATGGAAATTTTGAGGTTGAAGCTTCCAAGGTACGCTACTCCGACGCGTGGCAGCTCTTGAGGTGCTGGCCACCTCTAGACCGACATTCTAGCGATAGTGTGCTTACCAGCATTTAAATGAGTTTCCAAACATTTGCCAAAATTGGTAAACATTATTGAAGGATTTCAAACAAGATGAACAAGGTCATGGCCATATCTTTGCCATAGTTTCTGATAATGTGTCCCTAATTGGTAGATCAGTGCGTCTTGGCATTTCAAGCAATGTTTATAAAATGAGAATCCATATTTGATCGATAACGCCCTACTTTCATGAATTTCTAGGCTTCGTAGCTAAATTTACGCAATAAAATGACTTTTGATGATTTAAAGTAAGTGTGTCTAATATTGAACTACAAAGTGTGCGATATAGCTTTCTCTTGATTTTTTAAAATAATTTAAAGGTATCAAAGTAGTCAGATCTCAGAGAACCACCGAGAGTTCTGCAAGATTCAACTTATTGACATGAATGGTAATGATGCTAAATTTGGGCCATTTTTTAAATATACAAAGAAACAAAATATGAAACGAAAAATTACCATTATGTTCTCTTGGTGTCTCATTGTGCGCACTAGCTAGTTTCCATGAAATTATTTAAACTTAACATTTGAAAATTTTGAAAAACTTGTTTCACAATATGGCATACCATGTATGAACATTCATGCTTTGCAAACTAGATGACCAATATCAAGGCCATTTGTTTACCATACTTTACGATAATGTAACCATGTTTGGTAGAATGGTGCATATTGTCATTTAAAGATTGTTTACAAAAAGATCTTCCATATTTGAGGTTATTTTAAATTTCCTAATTTACAACAATGGCTCTTACCATGAATCGACCACAAAGATTATGGCACGAAAGCACACCGCCCAAGTTTTACGCAAAGTATAACCTATTCAATTGCCAATTTGAAAGAGTTTATCTCGGTTTAGTGAAAATTGTTTCAATTTCGAACTGGAAACAATGGGAATCTCTGCCAATCGTTACTCTAAGTCACTGACATGCGGGTCACGCGGATGGTGGGTCCACAAAAGTCAGTGTAGGTTGGAGTGGTGGGCAGGTAATTATTGAGGAAGGGCAGGGAAGTGGCGATGGGGTGATGCAGGTGGGAGATGGCATATTTACCACATGTATCCCTATATTATTGGGGTGCTCCTAGTGTTCTTATTTCCGGACCAGTGATAGAAGAGGAATTTTGCATTCTAAGAAAGGAGAATTATGTTTGAATGGATGCATGGGATATTTGAATGAATGCATGCGATGGGTGTTGTACAAAACTTTTGATGTTGAATATTACGCTACTCCGACTGGGGCCGGTCAAATGATGTCCCCGTCTAGACCCACACGTCAGTGATAGTATGTTTTCCAGCATTCAAATGAGTTTCTAGGAATTTGCTGAAATTATCGAACAATTCAAGGCTTCAAAAAAGATGACCACGATCATGGCTGTAGTTAATGATAACGTGTTTATATTTCATACTAGTAGATCGGTGCATCTTGGCAAATCAATCAATGTTTCTGGTTCCAAATTTGAAGTCTTTTTTTGAATTTCCAAGTTACAACAATGTGTTTTGTTGTGAAGCAACTACATAGATAATGGCTCAAAATGTTGATGACTGCAAGTGCACAGATCGTTTGTAGTTAGTTTTGAAATAAAGATATCGATCTCACAGGGAGCAGGAGTCTGAAGTCCAATAACTCTTGAAATAAATATTACGATAGAAATTCTAGATTAAGTTCTAAGTAACAAGATAAAATGCAAGTATTGTGTAAAAAGGTGTTTTTGGGTTTTAGGTATAAGAGCAATAGTAAAGTAGAGTAAAATAACTTAATACAGAAAGTAAGTATCACGTATGTAAGAGAGATTGGAACTGCAATAGGGAAAAAACGTTCTCAGGGAGTAGTGGATACACCACTAGTATTATAAGGATCTAAGATAAAGATTATTATCATGAACATTCTTAACTATGTATGTGTGGGAGAAACTCCGTATTTGGACAATTAGGCAACCACCACTGCTCTCATCATCCTCATAACTACAACAGTCAGCAATCAACATCAATCGAGTTACTGTGCTATTAAGGGACATAATCCCGTAGGACGTATCCCATGTCATGGATAGTGTTCCGTGAGTTTCCTCGGTTTCCCAAGTTGATACGTAAGGGGTGCCAATAGCTTTATAGTCACTATACGTGCTAGCACACCTCCGTCTACCAACTAGTAGTTCCCTCCATCAAGTCCCCATGAGAGGCACATATTGAGAGGTCGACTTCTCTCAACATCAAGATGTAGAAAATCTAACACATGGTCACAACGATGAATATAATAATAGACTTTATCTTATTTCAATCTCATACTAGGGTTTCTCCATCTCCCCAAGAACTAGAGATCTACTCAGACATGGAGGCAATCAACATCATGGCAATGGTAATAGAAACAATCATAGATGAATAGTACTTGTATAAATCCACAACGAGCATGTGAATTACAACAAGATTTAGAAAATATGTAGATGGGATGGATGGAGATGGTGGTGATGCAGCAGTGGATGATGAAGATCGATTCCTTAGCCTCCCAGGTCTACGCAGGGTGAAGATGGATCCCTAGTGGATGAGTTTCCCCTCCTTATGCCTTCCGGAGGTGAGGTTTCTGTGATTTCTAGGTGTTCTGTATGTCGTCTCCTCGAACCAATTGCACGGGGTGAAACTATTGGACGAGGTGGAGGCGACGCCAACTATACGGCCGGAAAATTTGCTCCCGCCATATAGCTGGTCGTTGAACCTTCTACCTCCCTTGTTCGCTTCTAGTTTTCTTCTAGTATTATTAATATTTCCCAAATAAGCGATTTACATTGTTTTGACTCCTTTTCTCCATAGTACAACTGCTCCAAGAATTGTATCCATTAGATCCATCATCTGTCCTGATCCTGGTGAAAATAGACATAAAATGTGCACGCGAGCACCGTAAAATACCAAGATCCTACATCTACAATGCAAAATAATAATGTAAAACATGATGCAAATATGCACTCATCAACTTCCCCAAGCTTAGGCTCTTGATCGTCCCGAGCAAGATTTAGCTTAATGGATGTGATCCTCATATTAATGAAGCTGAGTCAATTAAAATAAATGAGGCAGTTGCAGCATGTGTTTATCATATACGATACATAGGAATAAGTTCGTGAATAGTACCTTACTCGAACCATCAGAATAGTATTAGCAAGCTTCCACACATTAGTTATCAACAATTCATAAAAGTTGAATCTCGGCATAATGTAAAAGTATCTGGTTCGACCGAATGAGTTAACAAGGTAGTCCTAGGTGTTTTAGGATCAACATATTCACCTGGGATTCAAAATATCAAAAGTGTCTCTTTGTCATACTACAATACAGTGGTATATGCCTATTTGCTCTTTGCACACTCGCTCTTTTTCTTCTTTCTTTTTTCTTTTCTTTTGCATATATGGTCACACTTTTGTTTTAAGTGATGTGCAAAGGAGCTAGCCATATATTCCACCTTATGTAGGAATTCAAAGTTTAACAATCTCAATTATCAAATTCCAACTGTATATGAAGCATTCTTATGACTTGGATATTCTACCTCCACTTGTTCTCACTCTATTTTGATAGCACTTTTATTTTCCTTTGTTCAAGGTTTGTTTTTTAACTTAATTGTATAGATAATTTTTCTTTGTAAATCAAACCGTAGACTTACGATATATTGACCAAATTATCTTTATGTGTTCTACTAATACCAATGGTGTGGAAGACTCCTATTGCTATCATAAAGTGCAAGTAAAGTCATACTCAAGCCATTCATATATCATTAAAGCAAACACAAACTCAATATTGCTCCATATATAATAATAAACTCGGAATTTCATTAAAGAGATCGACTATTCCTAAAGGGAATTCTAATGATGCAAAGTTTATTTCTAGTTTGAACTAATGGAAAAATAATAAAAACTTATAAGATAGGTTACAAGGTCTTAAAGATCTCCCCAAGCTTGGAATCAAGCTAGGCGAGATCAAATAATCCCTTACGATTATTTGATACCGTGATTGTTGTAGATCATTGTGGCGCCATGGCATGTAACACCGTGGTGCATAGATTCTTGTTGGTCTCCTCCAGAGCAGTTATGTGGCTGTAGCACCTACGCAGATCAGACTTCAAAGTGTCCACTAAATCTGCGAGATTAGTCACCAATGGATGGAGTTCTTCCTTCTTCTCCATCTCATTGAGACTGTGGAGGACTTCAACGCGATGGAGTAGATCCTGCTTCTGATATATCTCTAGTGCCTGCACGCGATCCTTGGTCCTGGGGACAGCTTCTTCTTCCTTATCCATAATTGATGGATTAGGGAAGTGGAAACCGTACCTCCATGCTTCTTGAGGCTTAACCTTCATACGAGCACCAATGGTTGGCCTCGAGAGTGGTGCCTTCGCTCCCTTGCTAGCACGTGCACCAATATTAGATAATTCCTTACGCTTGTGTGGTCTTGGATCCGTGGTGATGAACTTGATCGTCTCCACATGCCCTTTTCCATGTGGCTTTGGATCTTCTCTCTCTTGGTTAGCTTTCTTCATCATCGCCCAATCGATCTCCGGTGGATCATAGATGTCTTGGTGGATGTAGACGTCAACCACGCCATCTTCGAAATCATTGTTGAAGTAGCTTGGCTCGACGTACTCCTTGTACCTTGGGCTAAACCTCTCCACCTCCTCGTCATCGTCCTCCATGGACGGGCTGCTAGATCGGTCCCTGGAAGGAGCAATGAGCCCCATGGGTTTCCCACGGCCTGGGACAGGATAGCGCATTGCTAGATTGGTTCATGTAGATTATGATTAGAGAGAGAGTCAACAACAATATATAAGGGGGGTCAGAGGTCGGTAAAACTCGCGAGAAACACCAAATTGTCGTCCAAGAAAAGAATCTTAACAAAACAAGGAAAGAAATTACGGATTTAGAAGAGTCCTATCGTGTAATGACCAACTATACGGGCGCGGCCTGTATAGGTCCGACCGTATAGTTGGTTCCGGTCAGATATTTCCAAATATCTCGAGTCTAGGTCGATTAAATCATGACCCGGAACCAACAATAAGTTTTTTTTAAGATGAATAAACAAAAAGACAAATGAAAAGTGTCTGAGAGTTTAATGACCAACCATACAGCCGAAATTTTAGCTCCGGTCGTATAGTTGTGACCGTATAGATACATACACCAAAAATCAAAAGTGTGTGAGAGTTTAACGACCAACTATATGGCCGGAATTTTGGCTCCGGTCGTATAGTTGCGACCGTATAGATACTGACGAGGGTTTAACTCATCAATGCCCATTGTTATGGACTTGGGTTTTGTAGAAGGAGGGAGCGCTGGAGGCATTAATCGGCTAGCAAACAAGCACATAGGGACGCAAGATTTACCCAGGTTCAGGCCTCGTAGAGGTCCCTACTCCTGCTTGTTTGCTCTTGGAATTAATGAAGGAATCGAAGATTACAAGGGCGCGCATATGCAATCTGGCGAGAGTTGTGGAAACTAGGGTTGTGATTATCCTCCTCGCTGCCTCCTCCTATCCTTTATATAGATAGGCTAGGTCTCGGGTAGCAAGTCGAGTCGATTACATATTAGGGTTTTCCCTTTGGACTTTCTATCTTAAGATTCTTGTTGTCTCACAAGCAATCGAGAGTCCGTGGGCCACTCGAATTCCTTATTGGGCCTTGGCAACGCCGTGGGCTTATGCCGTATCTGGACCGTATATGCCAAACTCGAGTACTTATAAGGTATACCCATGTTAGTAGCCCCCGAGTGTCTAGTGGAATCGCAGATTCGACTGGGGACTTTATGAAGTCTTTCGAGTGCATGATTGAGCATTTTTTTGTGTTCTATTTGTGTCATAGGGATTGTTGATATACGTGCCTGATTTATTTGATGTATCGGTATCAGTTAATTGCCTTAGGGCAAAACAACGCAATCTACTCAAACTCGAGTCCCCAGACTCGAATTTGGAAAAGTGCTGGCGTAATTCGACTCAGGCCGCGAAGGTCTTACAGGAGTCAAATTCCAGTGTATAAGTGTGAGCACTCGACGCGTCCGTCAAGGCATGTTCATTGTAATTGCAGGCACGGATATGTTTCTGGTAGTGCGCAGCAGATGCGTTGCTAGGCCTTGTTTAGGTCTTATCTTCATGCTGTAAGCGCGTCATCCGAATTTTTGTCATCGCGGAGATGATTCAGGTGGCCCAGGAGAGGTAATCTCTTTGTAGGGAAAATATGAGACAGAGTCGCCATAGCATTTGAGTGTGGATGTTATCAACACACAGTACGATGTACAAGGGAAAATAATCATAGGGTGTGCGACCATCGCTCCCTATGTGAGTAGCCCCCGAGTGCCTATTCGAGTCATAGACTCGAGTGAGGACTAAAAAACATCTGCGGCTGATGTCGTCTTTTGTTGCTTGTTTCAGTCGAATATGTATTCAGCGCTCCCTATGGGAGTAACCCGCAGTCCATAGTCGAATCGATGATTCGAGCGAAGGGTTTGTCTTGAATGTTCATATACCTGTATAAAAATTCTTTCGGGTGCACGGCCAGCGCTCCTGTTAGGAGTAGCCCCTGAGTGCTTGATTGAGTCGAAGACTCGAGCAGCGAAATCTTCTGCTTCTAGAATCGATGACGTCAGTGCTGATGATATGATGACCTCAGTTGCCCGCGTGAGCAGCTTTGACAGGACGTGACGAGCGATGGGTCCCACTTTCTGACTTTGATTTGACCGGGCATGCGTAATCTTTTGTTTTAACTGCGTCTCCTCGATTTCATCGCGTAATGGGAGTAGTGGGGGACGGTTCATGGTTCAGCTTCGCCACGTGTAGTAGGATTTCTGCTGGCCGTTGGATGGTGTCCACGAGGAGGTTAAGTAGCAACGCAGATGCGGTAATTTCCCCATCTGTCTTCTTGCTCGTGCCTCCATCGCCATTGCTGCTCTCTCTGCCTCCTTGTGCACTTCCTCTTCGTGGCACTGGACCAGCTCCATGTCTTCCCCAGTTACTTTCTCCGCTCACACCGCCATTAAAAGATGGGCAAGAAGAAGGGAGGCGCCACCGCTAGATCCACGACCACCATTGTCGCTGCCAAGAAGAAGGGCGGTACCACCACCGTGGGCACTAGCACCGCCGGTGCTAGGAAGAAGAAGGGTGCGGGCACCCACGTCACCAATGGCGCCTGGCGAGCGTCCATCATTAAATCTTCCGAGCTGCATCTTCATCATCAAGATGGAGTTCTTCCACCGTGGAGGACGACTCGCGAGTGCCCGGCAACGAGGTAATCCCTTGTCCTCCTCCGGGTTTCCGGGTGATGTTCCTTGTGTTCATCATCCGAGGTCTTTCTCTCCCCCTGCGTCCTCTCTTCAAGGGTCTCCTTTGTTTCTATGGGCTCCAGCTTCACCAGCTGTCCCCAAATTCCATTCTCCACATCTCCTGCTTCATTACGCTTTGCGAGTGCTGGCTCAGAATTGATCCACACTTTGGCCTCTTTAAGAGGCTTTTTAAGCTGAAACGCTAGTTGGCGTTTGGTTCGGTAGTCTACGACGTAGGAGGCTATGGGATCCACGTCGACTCCTCTGTCACCTATTTTGCCATAGGGCTCACCGCGTCCGTCCAAGGGTGGAGAGACAAGTGGTTTTATATCCGCGACCAGAAGGCCGACGGAGACCACTACGAACTCGCGCCCTTCGATCCTGCGACGACTTGCAAGAGGAGGATCTCCTGGAAGAACATCATGATGCCTGGCGAGTCCGAGGAAATGGAGGTGCTGTATAAGCGCGTCTGCGACCTTGAAAGCCGCATAGGCAAAGAAGAGGGTGGCGCTGCTCTCATTCGCACTTGGTTGCGCCGCTGCGTCCAGCCTATGCAGGCTAGAGTGCACCCTATGTGTTGCTGGACCGGTGCTGACGATGTCACTCGCGTATCCGCCGAGGGCATTTCTGCGGGTGAGGTGGATAGGAGGGTGTGATGGTGACCAAGTACACCGCCAAGGAGGCTCTCCCACGCGAACCAGTCGTGCCTCCTTTCGATGCCTCTAACCCTCCTCCTGAGGTAGAACTATACTACGAAGTAGTTCCTTTTGTCGATTGCCAACGAGCGCTTGATATATATATAATGATGTATCTTTTGATTTGCAGGACTGGAGCAGGGCTGCCAGTTTACCTCCTCAGCCTGAAGGGGTTATTCCTCGCGAAGCAGAGGACGAGGACGAGTCGGGGTCTATAGTCCCCATGGAGGAAGAAGAGGAAACCCCCGAGTCCGCTGATCGCGGAACCCACAAGCGTTCCCACAGTGAGGACTTAGATGCGTCCTCTCCGTCGACGCCGGAGGATTCTCCTGCTGCGGTTGCAGAGGAGCCCATCCCTGTAGTTCCTTTCCGCGCAGTGGCTACTCCCGCTCAGAAGAAGCTGCGACTTCCGAAGGAGTCGTCGGTGGAATCCTTCGACCTTGATAATTTTAACTAGTGAGTATTTGCTTTCACGAATGCGTCTACCTTTCTTTTTGGAGTTTGATTTTTCTGAAATTCTTGCTGGATTTATTTTGCAGCGAAGCGGCGTCGTCATCTTCTGACGATGTCCAATTTGTTAAAGAGTCCGGAGTCGCAGACTCCAAGGCCAAGGAGGTGGTCGAACGGTCTTCTTCTCCTCCAGTAGTGGCCCACTCTAGGCACAATTCTTCGAGTTCTCTGCATGTTGGGGAACACCAGATGGTTGCCCGGACGACTACACGGCAGTCATCTTCGGAGTCCCTAGATGATCATGTGAGCGCCCTTTTTACTGTTGTTGTAGTCAAATTTATACTTTGTGTTATCGCTGAAGCTTTGTTTTCCTTTTTGATGCAGGTCATTGTGAAGGAGGCTACTCGCCTGGTGGAGCAAGTCCTTATCATGGGTCGACAGCACGCTCTGCTGGACAATCGCCACCGTGTTGTCGAAGGTTAGTTTTGGCTTCATCTTTGTCTTTGTGAAATTTATGATTTCCACTGATGATACACCTTGTGCTTTGTAGTTGAGCACAATGAACTGCTTCATCGTGCTGCTTCACTCGAAAAGGCGCTTGCCGCGGCGGCAAAGAATCGCGACGAAGCAGACATAGCTCTAGAGGAGTCGCGAAAGCGAGAAGAGGATCTCCGCGCTTCCACTGCTGAGAGGGAGAAGTTGTTCGAAGAACAACTTTTCTCGATTGCCAAGTAACTCTCAGGTATTTTTTTTCAGTTGCATTTGCATTGCTCTTTTGCTGATGTCATGTTATTGTGCTAACACTTTCTGTATGCGTTGGCGGGCCTGATCTTTGACGCCTAGTCTTTGCGTTGCACATATGCGTTGGCGGGCGTCGTCGCTGCAGTCGCAGACCGCACTGTTTCTCTCCAGGAGACGCTGGGGAAAGCCAAGGATGTGCTCAGTCGCATCCATGAGGATTTTACTCCCAAGTCCGGGCTAACCTTGAAGACCTAGTGGAATCCCTCACTGGAGGAATTCCCGCGGAACCAAGAACTCACAGTGGTCCGTCGGCACCACCATGGCACTCGCGATGGTGCAAGCCCATGGCGTGGAGATGGATCCCGCCGCTATTTCCGAGGCGATGCCTATTGACGCTGGAGGCCAGTAGGTAGTGTTTGCTCCCTTCACTGGTAGCTGCGCGAAATATGGTCCTCAACTTATCGAGACAGTCGCCAAGTATTCCGAGGAGGGGCGGCGAGCGAAGGTCGCGGTGTTTGGGGATACCACCGGCAAGTCCGTGGCATCGGAGACTGCCACGAATGCGATGAAGCCCCCAAAGCCAAAGTCGAAGTCGAGGAAGCAAAATGCTCCTTAGTCTTCATGTGTAATAGCTGTAGTGTTTAGCCTCTTGTTGAAACAATGCTTTTGTGGGAGTGTCCCTGTCGAGACTTTGATGTGCTTGAATGCATTTATGCCTTTATCAATGTATTCTTGGCTCCTCATTTGCTCTTTATTGATTTGTGATAGGGCACGTCGAGTGGTCCTCATGACTCTCCTCCCACCGATGAAACCATGGCGCAGCCGCGCTCAAAGGTGGAGGAATTATCGTTGCTTTCACGACTGCGCGACCGCATTAAGCAATTGGAGCATGAGTTTCCCATCATCCGCGGTAGTGCGGATGTGTGGAAGTCGAAGGCGGAGAAGGCCACCGCCCATGAGAAGTATCTCTTGGAGGAAGTCGCAGCTGAATGAGCGGTTCAAATGTTAGCTTTCTGCCCTCTCATCTTTTCTTTTTAGTCAGTGGCGGCGATGCTTTGTCTTCACACTTTGCCATTTTGCTTGGTGTAGTTGTCAGCACTCGTCATCCACAGGATGAGAAGTACCGGGTTGCCATTCGAATGAATGATCTGACCTAGGAGAAACTACAGGCGAGTGGGTACTTCTGGGTGGACCATGATCGTGCAATCGCACTTGCGACCCAGCAGGATCGTTCTGCTCGAGTGCTTCATGTTTTGAAGAAGGCGCAGTCGTGCCTTAGGCATACTTATCAAACGATGTTTCCGCTGGACGCCGTCCCATCAAGCCTGTTGGCTCTTCTAGTGAAGTTTCAAGATTTTAGTGCGGTTCGCGAGTGCGTGTGGCAGCAGTTAGTAGCTGGTGCAAAGGCTGCATTGTCACTGGTGCGACTGCATAGGATAGATGTAGATGTTGCATCTGTTGCAGCTAGACCGCCGCCTCCGCCAGAAGGTATGAGCTGGAACATGGTTCCATACTATCAAGCGGTCGATCAGCCAGCAGAGGACATTGTCGATTTCTTCGAGGAGCAGACGCACGTTCTTCTTTTGCAGCAGTAGTGTGTTTTGTATCCTGCAAATAATTGTATAAGTCCTGTAAAGTTCGTATGAATATGTTGGATGTAATTAATACTCATTGATATGTGAAGAGCTTGCTAGCTTTTATATTTTGCGAGTGAATTGTACTCTGCAGTCCCTTTTCGTTAGCCCGACTTCTGTTTATCTCAGCACCTTGCCAACCTGTCAGGTGCGTTGCAACTAGGTTGGTGTTTATCAAGGGTTCGATTGATATTTGTGTCAGCTACTTAAGATACTGCGATTTGTTCGTAGAACGGAAGTATAAAGGGTGGCGCAACCCCCGAGTGACAAAAATGCAAGAAAATAAGGAAAACACAGAGTTTTGGGGCACTTAGCTTTATTTATTCATGGAACAGTACGAGGTACAATGTGTGGGTAAGTAGCCTAGCTGAATAGCCTTATTTGTAATGTAAAAGCGACTAGGGGTAGAAACAACACAGCTGCGCGACGTTCCAGGGGTTGGAGTATGCGACTCCTGTCTCGAAATCTTTAAGGCGATAGGCACCACCTGGGATTACTTCTGTAATCACGTACGGTCCTTCCCAAGGGGACTCAAGCTTGAGACGCCCTTGTTGCTTCAGTCGCAGGACCAGGTCTCCTTCGACGAAGGATCTAGGGCATAGCCTTCTAATGTGGTAATTGCGGATGCTTTGCTGGTAGATCGTTGATCTCTCCGCTGCGATATCCCATGCCTCATCAAGGAGGTCCACAGAGTCTTTGAGTGCAAGGGTTGACTCCTTCTCTCTGTATGCAACCACCTATGGGGCTTTGTAGCGTACTTCTACGGGTAGGACCGCTTTAGCCCCGTGCACCATGAAGAACGGGGTGTATCCCGTGGCGCTGTTTGGAGTTGTTCGTAGGCTCCAAAGTACGGATTGCAGTTCATCTGGCCAGCATCCAGCGGCTTGTTCGAGTGGTCGAAGGAGTCGCTTCTTGATTCTACCTCAGATGAGGCCGTTGGCCTTTTTGACTTGACCGTTGGTCTGCGGGTGAGCCACCGAGGCGTAGCTTATGTTGATTCCCAGGTTTTCGCAGAATTCCTGGAACTCCTTAGAGGTGAAGTTCGTCCCATTGTGCGTGATGATACTGTGTGGCACTCGGCAGTGGTAGACAATGGACTCGAAGAACTTGACAGTGCTGACTCCTAATTTATTTGTCACCGGCATGGCCTCGATCCACTTGGTGAACTTGTCGACTGCAACTAAGAGGTATATGTAGCCTCCTCGCGAGGATTTTCAGAGCTTGCCGACCATGTCGAGTCCCCATTGCACAAAGGGCCATGCCAGTGGTATTGGCCGGAGTTCCACACCAGGTGCATGAGGTTTGTCTGCGAATCGCTGGCAAGCATTGCAACGCTGGACGATGTCCTTGGCGTCGCGCATGGCCATAGGCTAGTAGAATCCAGCTCGTAGAGCTTTGGCAATGAGGGTGCGACTGCTAGCATGGTGCCCGCAAGTACCTTCGTGGATGTCAAGGAGGTCGGCCCTTCCGTCCCCGCTAGAGACGCATCATTGGAGTACTCCTATGATGTTGTGCTTGTACAGTTTGCCGTTGATGAGGGCGAATGCCTTGGACCGCCACGCGATGTGTCGCGCGTCAGTCGGATCATCTGGTAGCTTCTTGCTGAGTAGATACGTGACGTAGGGTTGTGTCCAAGATGGCTCGATCATCATGATGCCCATTGGTCCTTCGAGTCCTGTATCGAGCTCCAGGTCGTCAAGTGCCATTGGCTCGTTAGGTGGCATAGCCCCCAAGTCCATTGACGTGCTTGCTCTCTTCTCTGAAGCCTTAGGCTTGATGGAGCGCTCGCAGATGCGCTCGAGAAATACCCCGAGTGGTATGGGGGCGCAAGTGGAGCCAATATTGGCAAGTAGATCCGCCTCTTCATTGCTTTCGCGGCCCACGTGTCGCAGTTCACATCCGTCGAAGTGTCCTTCGAGTGTGTCGTAGATGTCGCGATAGACGATCATGTTGTCACTCAGTGCGTCGCACTCGTGCTTCGTTTGATTGACCACCAGTTTGGAGTCGCCGTAGATGATGAGCCTTTTGGCGCCGCAGGCTTTCGCCATCCGCATCCCATGGATTAGGGCTTCATACTCAGCTTCATTATTGGAGGCGGTGAACTGCATTCGCATAATGTATTTCATCTTGTCCCCTTGGGGCAATGTCAGTATGACACCTGTGCCAGCTCCGTCCTTTCGCTTGGACCCGTCGAAGTGCATTGTCCAGAGGTTGGACATATCTGGCTTGTCGGGAAGCTAGTTCTCCATCTAGTGCACAAGAAAGTCTGGGAGAACTTGTGACTTGATTACGTTGCGCTTTTCATATGTGATGTCTCGTGGAGACAATTCAATTCCCTAGAGCGCAACACGTCCTATGGCGTCAGGGTTATTCAGTATGTGCCCAAGTGGGGCATCATTTACCACCACGATTGGGTGCTCCTGGAAGTAGTGGCGCAGTCGCCTGGCCGTCATGAAGACACCATACGCCAGCTTCTAGTAGTACGGGTACCGCTGTTTTGTTGGTGTGAGCACCTCCCTGAGGTAGTATACTAGGCGCTGGACCCCGTGGATTTTATTTTCTTCCGCTCATTCTACCACGAGCACCATGCTGACAACCTGGTGGGTGGCGGAGATGTAGAGCAATAGTGGTTCCTTTTTGCGAGGAGTCACCAATACTGGCGAGGTGGATAGTAGACGCTTGAGATCTTCGAATGCTTCTTGCGCTTCGTCTGTCCACTCGCACTTATCACTTTTGTGGAGAAGTTGGTAGAAGGGCAGTTCCTTTTCGCCCATTCGACTGATGAATCGACTGAGCTCCGCGATTCGCCCAACCAGCTGTTATACGCCTCTCTCGTTCTTTAGCTTCTCCATGGCCAGTATGGCCTTTATTTTCTTCGGGTTTGCTTTGATCCCTCTCGCAGAGATGAGATACCCGAGTAACTGCCTAGATGGTACGCCGAAGGCGCATTTGTCCGGATTGAGCTTGATCCGGTAGCGGTCGAGGTTGGCAAAGGTCTCGCGTAGATCGTCGATTAGCGAGGCTTCCTCTTTTGTTTTGATGACGATGTCATCAACCTAGACTTGGATGTTGCGACCAAGTTGGTTCTTGAGGCAAGCCTGCATGCACCGCTGATAGGTGGCTCCTGCGTTTTTTAGCCCGAAGGGCATTGTGTTGTAGCAGAACACACCAAAGGGCATTGTAAACGCCGTTTTCTCCTGATCTTCCTCCTTCATTCAAATCTGATTTTAGCCTGAGTAGGCGTTGAGGAAGCAGAGGCGCTCACATCCCGCGGTGGAGTCAATGATTTGGTCGATTCGTGGCAGCGGGAAGTGATCCTTTGGGCAGTGCTTATTTAAGGAGATGAAATCCACGGACATCTGCAGAATATCCGTGTCTTTTTAGGCACAAGCACTATGTTGGCGAGCCAAGTGCTCTCCTTGATCTCATGTATGAGTTTTGTGTCGAGGAGTCTGTTGATCTCCATTCCGACTGCCTTTTCTCTTGGTTCAGACAGTCGCCGAATTGTCTGCTTGACTGGCCTTATGTCTGGATTCACGTTGAGTGAGTTCTCGGCGAATTCCCTGGGAACTCCTGGCATGTCCGCTGGACACTAGGCGAAAATCTCCCAGTCCTCACGGAGGAATTTGACGAGCGTGAGTTCCTATGCGGAACTCAAGTTGTTGGCGATGAGGGCCATCTTGGTCAGGTCCATTGGGTGGACCTGGAATTTCTTCGTGTGCACCGGCGAGTCGAAGAACAGGTCGGGTGAACTTGGACTTCTTAGAGGAGGCAGACTGTTGTCTGTCGACTCCTTAAATCTTGCGAGTTCCTCCTGCATGCCGAAGGACTGGGAGATTCTGTTGAATTCCCTGTCACAGTTGTCTGACCTCTTGAAGTTGCCATTGATTGTGATTACGCCGTTTGGACCTGGCATTTTCATCTGTAGGTAGGCGTAGTGCGGCACTGCCATGAACCTAGCGAACGCGACACGTCCGAGCATGCAGTGGTATTGCGAGGGCCAGTCGATGCGCTCTCGCCAAAAGTTTTGTGGCGTGCCAAAGATGACGTCGAGGTTGATTTTTCCCAGGGGATATATGCCCTTCCCTGGGACGATGCCGTGGAACGTTGTGTCTGAATGTTCCAGAAAAGTCAGAGGGATCCTTATTGCTCGCAAGGTACTTGCAAACATGAGGTTAATGCCGCAGCCGCCGTCCATGAAGACATGACTCATATCGAAGCCCCCGATCTGTGCCTCAAGTACGAGGAGACAATGGCGTGGACAAGGAACTTGACGCGGGTGGTCACGCTTGTCGAAGGAGATGCAGGACTCGCTTCCGCTGAGGTACTCAGTGGTGGAGGGTGGAGAGTTTATCGCCAGATTAACTTGTCGAGTCATGGCCTTCTGCACTTGATTTGAGGGACGCCCTTTTTGGATCATCCCCATGTTACCCACAGCTCGTGGGTATGGCTCGCCTCCATGATGCTGGACCGGTGCGGCCGCGGGTGGTGGTGGTCCGGGCAGTGGTGGAGGAGCTCCATGTGCCACAGCGCCTAGGGCGGCTCCATAGACCCAGTTGACCGCGTCGCGATTCATCCGAGCCAGGCCCTCGTGGAGTTTGAGGAACTCGTGGCAGTCCTTGAGAAGGTGGCTGGATTTCTTCTTGCCGTCATGCTTGTCGATGTAGAAGTGCATGTTGCATGGTCCAGGCAGTTTGTCCTCGATAGATGTTGCGGGTGCCTCTTTGCGAGTGCGGTGTTGCCACACCTGTGTGGTTTTTTCTGCTGTCACGGTATCCACCACTACGATATCCGCTGTTGTGGTTGTCGTCACGTTTGTCGGTGTAGCCGGCTGCGACCATATTGACCTTGTCGCAGCCATCGTAGACGTGCATCCGGTGTTTGCCTCGACAGTCACGTCCGCGCCCGAGGTCGTCGTCATCAGAGTAGGAACGGTTTTTCACCGAGTCTTCTATGTTAGCCCACCGATTCGCGATTTCCATCAGGTGGTCGATTGTTTTGGGCTTCGAGCGGCCCAACTCCTCCCTGAGCTCTATACGGCGAACGCCACCGCTGAATGCATTGATTGCACGGTCCTCCGAAATGTTTTCTACGGAGTTCTTGATGATGGACCACCTCTGGATGTATGAGCGTAGCGATTCGCCAGATCTTTGTTGGTAGCTTCTCAGTTCTTCGATTGATGCGAGCCTTTTGTAAGTGACCTTGAAGTTGCGCACAAAGCTATAGACCAGCTCTTCACAGCCGCGAAAGGATCCGCGCGGGAGGTTGTTGAGCCATGCGCGAGCGGCGCCTTGCAGGTGTAGCTCCAGGCATTGCATGGCCATGCTTCGACTCCCACCATGTAGCCTAACAGAGGAGATGTGGTCCTCCAACCAGATTTTTGTGTCCTGCAGGCCATCAAATTTTGGATTCTTCGACGGGAGTTTGAAGCCCGTAGGCATTCGCTTCTGCCTGATGGCCGTGCTGCAGCATCTGGCGCCGCAGAGCTCAATCTCGTCTTCTTCTGAGTCAGTCGAATGAGCGCGTCTTGCTCGCATCTTGTCAACTTTGTGCTGCGTGAGGTCATCGCGCGAGTCGTAGTCGCGGTCATGCCGCCGTGAGCGACGTCGCCGTGACAGATCGTGATTGTCGTCACTGGAGGAGTACGAGTAGTATTTTTCCAGAGCCTTGCTTTTCTTCGGCTCTGGTGTTGGTTCTTTGTCGAGGGCGGCCTCGATTAGCTCCAGGCCCGTGATCGTAGATTGGTGCAAGGCAGCTCGCGGATCACAAGCCGGTGGCTGGTGAGGACCCACAAGTATAGGGGGTGTATCGCAGTATTTTCGAGCGAAGTGAAACCCAATATATTGATTCGACACAAGGGGAGCCAAAGAATATTTATAAGCCTTAACAACTGAGTTGTCAATTCAGCTGCACCTGGAAACAATCTTGCTCACAGCAATTTATCACTAGCAACAGTTTTGTAGTAGGAATAGTAAAGTAATAGCAGTAGTAGAGCAAAGACAGTAGTAACAAAAGCAGTAAACAGTGGGATTCGAGTGCGGTAGGCATAGGGATGGATGGACGGGTGTTGCATGGACAAGACAATTCACATAGCAATCAGAACATAGGGCCAATCCAGATAAATAAGATAAAGCATCCAAGTACTAGACAATCCTAGGCATGTGTTCCATATATAGTTATACATGCTCGCAATGAGAACTTGCACAACATCTTTTGTCCTGCCAGCCCGTTTGCAGCGGGGCCTCTAGGGAACTACTGGCAATTAAGGTGCTCCTTTTAATAGAGCACTAGAGCAAAGCATTAACACTCCATGAACACATGTGATCCTCACATCAAAGCCATTCCCTTCGGGTTATCCCGATTTCTATCACTTCGGGGCCATAGGTTCCGGACAAAAATGTGTGTATACAACTTGTAGATAATACCAGAAAAAATACTATCATAATGAATCAATAACATGTTTAGATCTGAAATCATGGCACTCAGGCCCTAGTGACAGGCATTAAGCACAACAAGTCGCAACAAAGTCATAAAGCACTAATAAAAGATACTAGGCACCATAGCATCCAATCCCTACCATCCCCATAGCCTACAGCGGGGGATTACTCACTCATAGATGGGGGAAACATGGATGGTCGATGGAGAAGCGATGGTGATGATGATGACGATGATCTCCTCCAATTCCCCGTCCGGTAGGTGCGAGCGAGTTTCGGTGCTGTTTTGTGGAATCTGGTGGTGGCAGCAGAGCGGAACTCCTTCTGGAAAAACGTCCAACCCGAAGTTTTAGGTCGAAGGCTCCTTATAGGCGAAGAGAGAGAGGCGAGGGGTGGGGGCCCAAACCACCCCTGGCGGCGGCCTGGCCTGGCAGCGGCCAGTGGTGTGGCCACCCCCTGGCTCTTCTCTGTCTCGTATTCTGGCTCCTGGAGTCTTCGGGTGAAATAGGATTGTTGGCATATTTTCTGGGATTTTTCCTGATAGTTGATTTTCTGCACAAAAAGTAGACACCAAGGAAATTCTGCTGAAAACAGCGTCAATCCGCATTAGTTGTATCCAAATCACACAAGTATAGAGGAGAAACAATAGCAAAAGTGTTTTGGAAAGTAGATACGTTTTGGACATATCAACTCCCCCCAAGCTTAGCTTATTGCTTGTCCTCAAGCAATTCAGTTGAAAACTTAGTGCGATAAAAGAAATTTTACGAACACATTTGCTTCATAAGATGTAAATATTCTCAGCAATGCGATGAACTACTTAAACAGTTCATAATAAAGAGTATGCAACCAAGTCTACTTAATAGTCTTTGCAAGCTATGAAGAGATTCCAACTCAAGAATAATAAGTAGCATGAAGCACAAACATAAGCAACATTACAATGCTCATAAAAAGGTATGATAGAGTGGTATCTCTCTTGCCTTTGATTATGAATGCCAAGGCACCTCCGAAGTTCAAGTGGTGACTAGAAGTAAAAATATCAAGAATACAAGCATCAAAGTCATAACACAAATAATCAAGTAATGGAACAAACATAAAGAATGACAACTATGCTCTCAAGAAGGTGCTCAAAGAATATGTGGAGACTCAACAAGTAGAAGAAAAGGTTTTGAATAATTTGAAAGGCTTCCAAATGCTGAAAGTATGGTACTCGTTAGCTTTGAGCTCTCATTGCCCCTATCATAAGCATCTTTAATATGGTTAAGGTGAAAGTGACAAAACTAAGAGGATATGCTTGACAAGTTATAAATCTAAGTCTCATGCCCCTTACTTACGAAGACCGATCCTCATGCTACTCAACTTCAGTCACAAGTAAGCTCTTGTCATTGTAAGTATATACGTATCATAGAGAACCGCCAACGGGGTACCCCTTTCACATGACACGGGAGCTATCCCATAATCAAAATACAAGGCAAGCGGACAATGAGCATCTCGGCGATCTTTTTATTTACTATGTGCATAGATTTTTATTGAGGATGCTTAATAGAATGCTCATTATGGTTATGCTGCAAGTTTCCACCATGACTAGGCATGGCTTAGGCTAGCGGCCCAGGCGTTTCTCTAACATACATACAAACTCCAGGATCTTACGAGTTCCACTTTTATTTCACACCGCTGGGATCCATAAGCAAAGGAACATAATATCAACTAGGTACAAAATACCTATGAAGCGTTGAAAGCGGTCCCCATGATACATGGTTCTGCTAACTTCAACTCATAAAGCACAAGCATATGCACAACAAAGAAGGACGCAATGGTTCAGGTTTATTAAGTGCAAGAAAATGAAGTGTGCCATCAAGTTCGTGAGAGATTTACTAACTAACTTTCTCATAACAAGCAAACATTTTATTCGGAAGAAAACAAGGCATATTGAATATGCACGGAGGTAGCAAATGATGCTAATGGGTAGGTATGGTGGACACCTTGGAAATATTTGGTTTAGGGAGTTGGAAACTTGAGTAAAATATACTCAGAAAAAGTGAAGGCTAGCAATAGTAAGGGAGCGACAAACGAGAGAGCAATAGCTGTCATTATCATGCTTGCAACAAAACAGGACTACTCATGGCATGAAAGTGATTCAAGATCCTCCAGGCAAAATAATCCATCAAGGCTTAACTGATTATCACAGTCATGTGCATGCATGATCATGTGCCAAGTCAATTCAAATGAAACATTTAGAGGAGGATACCACGGTGTCATACCAATTTATGAATAGAGCAATGCAAGCAAACATTCATAAGACATGCTACAAACTATTAGTGAGCTGGAGCTAGTCATAAGAAAGCAAGAACTATTAAGCATGCAAAGAAAACATACACTCTACATGAACGGACTAAGCATGCCCACAATGATGAGTATATGTACAACAATAAAAACAAATAGAGTTTGTTACCAGCCTCTTACCACGCCTCAAGTTGTCATTGATCCTCATTATTGCTCTTCACTTGTGTGGCTTGAATAATAATATGAAACCAATATCCACTGAGGACTACCGAACCCTGTAGCAAACTCGCAAAAACCAAAGAAGAACAACAAATATTTTTGGTGTTTTCGATTTTTAAATAAGAACCAAAAGAGAGAAATAAGCAAAGCAAAATCTTTTTGGGTTTTTTGAATAGTTCAAACAAAGCAAAAAGGGAAAAACAAACCAAGGAAAAAAGAAGAAGCAAACCAAACAGAAACAACAGAAATAATTTTGGTCTTTTTGTGTTTTTAGAAAGCAAAAGCAAAGAAGAACGAAAACTAAAAAGAGAACGAAAACATGAATATACAAAGTACCGACACAACATGATATGGAGATGAGTGCGGTGTCGGTGTACCTCCTCCCAAGCTTAGGCTTTTGGCCTAAGTAGGTATCAATCCCAAGCTGGCCAGGATGAAGCGTCACCCTGGTACGATGAAGAGGTCCCCTCATCCTGGTGTGAGCTAGAGTACGTCCCTCCGTAATGCGCGGAGTAATCATAGGAGGGCACATCCTCCTGGTGCTGCTCGTGGAAACCCAGCAAGCGAAGCTGCTCGTCCACCTCCTCCTTGGAGCGCGACCACGGTCTCCTGTGAACACTAAACAAAGTAGGCTGTGGCAAAAGGATCTCCCTTTCATCCCCGTCAGTGAAAAGCATCCTATATACTAGATTGTTCAAATCAGAGGTAGCAGTGACAAAGTGGTGAGTTTTTATGGCAACAAGGTCAAGCCTCTGTGGTGCCAGCATAGCATCATAGGGATCCACTGAAAGACCTAATGCATTGACTATGCGCGATGCAATGATGCCCCCATAGATAGCCCCCCTAGCACCTAAGCGGCGAGCAATAAGCGAGCCAAGATTGTACCGAGTGTCATTGTTGAGCGCAGCAACAAGGAAAGCTAAATGATAGTTGGATATTTCTTATCTTTCCACGTTGCACCACGCGGTCATCATCATTGGTCACCCCTCGGTAAATCTCCAACAAATCAGCAGGTCGCCCTTGAATTTTCTTCACGGTCCCTGTCATACACACACCTACAATACTACAAAATCTCTCCAAAGACATGGTGAAGGGCAGATCATAAATTTTAAAGGAGACAGTAGACTGATAGGGTGTGTTAGTAAACGTGAAGCTCTCAACAAAAGTTTTTATGAGCATAGCGTATTGTGCACTCTCATCTTGCATATATGAGGTCAAACCAACCCTCTCAATCAGTAGCAAGAGAGTAAAACAAGGAAAAGAGGATGGGTGAGCATCCCCATCATCCCTTTCACTGCCAATATGAGTTGCAATGAGATCTTCATTGTATGATGGCCTAGCTTGAGAGGCTGTTCTTGAGGGCCTCGACCTCCTAGGTGCATCACTCGCAAATATCTCTCCAAAAGTATGGGTGTTCATGCTTGGTATTCTGAAATTTAAACACCTATTAACCAAGTGATTGCAAAGTAAATATAATGAAGGATTCTACTCATAGGGACTTGCAAGAGGCCTAAACATGCATCAAAACTATATCTCTAAGCATCAAAAAAGCTTACAAGCCCTCATAACCAGACACCTACAGCAGCAAAATACTCAACATATAATCCACTAAACACAAATCTACTTGGACAAGGGGAGGAGTCACATACCTGGGAACAAATGCTCCAAATTTCAGCAAGAAAGATGGGCTGAGCAAGGAGATCGAAAAAAATCGAGAGCAAGCACAAAAATCGAGAGCAAGGATTTTTGGCATATTTTCCGGGATTTGTCCTGATAGTTGATTTTCTGCACAAAAAGTAGACACCAAGGCAATTCTGCTGAAAACAGCGTCAATCCGCATTAGTTGTATCCAAATCACACAAGTATAGAGGAGCAACAATAGCAAAAGTGTTCGGGAAAGTAGATACGTTTTGGACGTATCAGCTGGTTGTTGAGGAGGTACATGGTAGCCGCGGTCACCGCGGCTTGCGGAGTTTTTGGGAGCACGTTGCCCCGCGTATCCACCATCATAGAGGTGAAGTCGAGGACTTACGCAGCCTCTACACGTTCTTGCTCGGTGAGGTGGGCCAGTCGAGATCGTCTCTTGTTGGCAACGTACTCGTTGCCTTTGGAGGAGGATCCTCCGTGAGAGGAGAGCCCGGCTCATCGAAGACTCGACTCATCCGCCGCCTTTCTGCGTGCTTCGAGTTGCGCGATCACCTGTTGCTGGCGCTTGACTTCCTCCTTTAGCAGCCAATGGTAGCCCATCAGCATGTCCTGTGATGTGTTGGGGGGTAGAGGATTGCCCTACAGAACTTCGCGACAGCGGGCCCACTTGTTGTCGTTGAGGTGGATATGCATGCGCTCGCCGGTGTTCTCATTCGCCATGAGTGCCGGTTCTGTCCTCGTCCCGTTGTTAACGGGTGCGCCATTACCACCGTTGGTGGGGCCGCCGTTTGTGACTGGTATGCCACCATTGGGCGTACTGTCGTTGGGCGGTTCGGTGCCAGATCCGGTGCTAGTGTTTTCGCGATTGGCGGTGGTGTCGCCCGCGTTGATGACGGCGCACATGAAGTGGTTGGGGAAGCTGTTGCTCCCGCAACTTTCAGATCCGGAGCTGTAGGCTCCATCTTCTGTGGCTAGGTCACCCAGATCGTATCCGCGACTACTGTTGCTGTCCGTACCCCCAGCTGTTGATGAGGTGTTGATCTTGCTAAGGGTGTCGATTGGAGAATATCATTTTGCGGCCCGAAGTTGGGGTGTCTAGGGAACTCGGGTACCGCGTTGACTACAATTGGTGTGCCAAATACTCAGAGGGTCTTTTTCGACACGAATTCAACTTTATATTTCAATAGAAAAAATCAGGCTAACGGCTGTCAAGTTGGGCCCCTCCTATCAGCTTTCGCTGTTATGTCACTGTCGTCGTCACTGCCATGTAGGCTTGCAGCGTTGGCGCATGCATCCTTTACGCGTCTTCTTCTTCCTCCGGGGCGGCAATCTGTGGTCGTGGCCATGGCGTGGATCTAGGAATTGGACAAACCTGCTCGGCCCGTTCTCCTCCCCATCCCGAATCGGAGCTCACCCTCACCATGACCGCACCATTGGCACGACGGGGGGACGGGAATTCATTCCCGAGTGAGATCTGTCACCATGCCGGCCATGCTCGGTCCTGTTGGTCTCCTCCAGAATTTGAGCTCGCCGTCGCCTTGGTCGCACACGCACCAGCCATGGCGCCTTCCTCTCTGAACCCCAAAGCCGCATCCACCTAGTTCGGCACAATGCCAACAAGGTGAAAATGCATCAAGTTTTCTTCTTGTGATTGTAGAAAAACATGTATGTACCGTCGCCGTAGCATAATCTAACAATGTACACATATATTGTTTACTAGATTTTCATTTGAAATTAGTAGCTCCGTGATGACGAAACATAGAGAACCTAAATGGAATGATGATGACGACCATGTTCTGTACTTTGCATTGCATCAACAAGTGCTCGCTGATGAAGCAAGTTACCAAGAGAGTGGAGTTCATCAGCCATTGCCAAAAAATATGTGAACAAATCAATGAGCGATTAAATGCAAAAAAGCGCAGAAAAGCTAGATCCATGTCATCAATCATCAATAGGTGGCACATTCTAGTGATGCGTTCAAATGCGTACACGATGTATCATTTGCTTGAAGTGGTTGTTATCCTGAGCAAAAATGCCTGGTATGCACATTACATTTGTATGTTCTATGCTGCAATTTTGTTGTTATGGGCATGGAAAGAAAAGCTGGGCTTCACTGAATATTACGCAGTTAGGACTAACTTAGTCTTACACAAATAAGCACAACTTAGTATTTACACACATAAGCATAACTAATGATAAAGATAAAGACACATGGTTCATCGGATCTACCAGTATGAGCACTAGGTCCCTGGAGCTGGTGGTATCGTCGGAACGAACCATAATGCTGTGTTTGGTCGTCTTTCATTCTCCTTCAAATAGTATGACCCCACTGATGAGCCAATTGTAGGCCCCCTCCCCCGACATGGATTCGGCTCCAGGTCAGATCTGGAGTTCAACATGATAGGCATGTGAGTGTGCAGCAAACACACAGTCTGCTATCAACACTGGAAGTGCTGGCACCTCAGCAACAACACCAGCATGTTCTTCCTGGACTCTGGCAGCAGCCTCAGCAGGTATTTCGTCAGCTTCACCAGCAGCAGCATCACCAAGTATTTCGTCAGCTTCACCAGGAGCAGCAGCAGCTAGTTCTTCGTCAGCTCCTCCACCACCAACACCAGCAGCGACGCCGGGGCTAGGGCTGCCTAAGCAGTCTGAGTTCAACTCCGGGGCTCCAACAAAGAAAGGGTAGTTGATCCCAAGAAACACAGATTGTCATGCAGATGGGCATGCGGACCTCGAGATGGGCATGCGGACCTCAAGAAAACGTGACACCGTAGTGATGGGTATGAAGAAAGTTGTGTCCCCATATGTTCTATTGTATCACCAACGCTGTTTAGTGCTTCCCTGATATGAATCCTCAAGAGTTCATCATCCTGTCCCATGTTGTCTCCGAGAGGTGCCAGGAACCAGTGCCGTGTCCCAAGTTCAGCATCTGCTACTGCATCTTCGATGACCGGAGCTGGAATGATGCGCGGGGCTGCCTGGGTACCTGTGTGTTACTAACAGTCAGTAAGCAGAATTTTGAATGGGATTTTACATGCTATATGACACCATGAATCACCCCAAATGGACGGCTCCCAAACACGCATGTCGCCGCTAGGTTCAGTGACCGCATAAATGCGTTGCGGTCTATACGAAGAGTAGCCATAGGTGAATACGGCATCGACATACTTCTCTAGCCGCAGGAAGTCGTCGCGCAAGACTGTCCATTCCTTGTCTTCTGGGCATCTAATGAATGTGATTGCCTTGTCGAACACCGCTAAGAGGTCGTACTCCCAGATCTTCCACGCCCCCTCCCATGTTCTGGTCATCTTCCACCCGCTAAGTTGTACCTTCACGAGGTCAAGTTCTGCCATGTTGAACCTGTAAGCGAATTCGGAAATGGGCGGCGGCCACCCGCTGTTGAATGCAGTAATGCTGACACCCTTCAAAGATGGCACTGCAAGTCTCTTCGATCTGTAGCCATTTTTTAGAGTCCAAGTACTGCCATCCTATGATAAAAGGACCAGCCACTCGCCATTGCCACCCACCCAGTTCTGGTCATCTTCGATTTATGTCTCTTCTTCTTCCTTGATATTCACCACTACTGATTCGGACCACTTATCTAGCAGCATCAGTTTTGCATGAATATTCTGCAGAGTTTGTTGTCAGTTGGTACAATAAACTAGCATGGATTCCATTGCAGATACAATTTGACAACTGGGCCCTCAGATTAAAGTACACAAAATATCACCTAAATACGAGGGTCTCCTCAGATATCGCCTAAATTGTGTCTGTGACACTACGAAGATACTCAATATATGGAGTAGTAGCAGAGCCCCCAGAACAAACTCCTGACAATGATCATAATTAAACAGCTCGGGGCATAACAGCCTTAAATCGTGTAATCTGTTTGTTTTTATTTTAGGAAACAGAATATCACCTAGCAGGCATTCCATTGCTAAATCGAAATTGACAACTCGTCTATCACCTAAAGTAAGACTGTGTCACTATGAAAATACCAGAATATCAGTGCAGCAGAGCTTCACTGTAGAATAGTCTTAAATGGTTCGATTTGTTCAAACCGCGCGTGCACACAACACGTTCGATAAAAGGAACATATGATTCTGATGAGAGTTCAGCACATATGAATCAACGATATGACTGAACGAATAAGCTAGATACTGGAACTTACGTGGCCATCACGGTCGTCTGGCCATTTGCTGTTATCGGGGTAAAGAAGATCTGGCGTGCCGAACGGTTGTTCGTCCATGTTCCGTATCGTCACGCGGTAGTTAGGGATGCAGCGAGCGAGGCGACTGGCTGAGATGATGTCCAACTCCGAGGCGATCCTGTGCACGTTCGCGACGCTGAGGTTCGGCCATCCCCAATCCTCACGGTAGCGGTCGCCCTGGCCATCCGCGGCGTCGTCGCATGCCTTTTTCTTCATCCTCCTACTACCCCAAGCTCTACCCATAGCGGCAAATGGAGTCTGGAATCCGGTAGATTAATGGAGGCGTTGTGATAAGGAGGCGGATGGATTCGAGAGGGGGTGGAATCAGGGATGGGGGCAGTTGTTCGAGTGGGGAGTGAATCTGCAAGGAACCGATGCCGCCACCGGTTCTTGTCCGCGTGGAAGACAAGAAGGGAGGGCGTAATTATTGAGGGCGGGCACCGGAACCGTCTAGAGGAAGTGAAAAATTAAATCATAAAAGGGAAATGTGCGTCCCGCTGTCAGTGAGTGAAGGTCGGCACGCGCAAACGTGCCTACGTTTGAATTGATTCTACCACATGCAAGTGGCGCAGAACAAATTTTAGGAAGTGCTAGCGTCGACGTCTAAAACCGCCGTTTTTTGCCACCTTCACCCCACTACGAACGGTCATGCACCATTCCAGATATTGGTAAGGGCGGTTCCAATCTTTCACTTGTCTGTCTCATTTCCTCCTCCATGGTCTCATCGTCTTTCTCCTCCACGACCTCATCCATTTCCTCCTCCACCGCATCACCATCTTCCTTCATATCCTTTCCCTCTTGCCTGTAGTCATGGACGCTTTGGACGTCCGAAACGATGGCAGGCAAGAAACTATGCACTTCGACATCGAAGTACATGGCGGGAAGAAGATCGATGTCATCTACACCACCGACCCTCGGATGGTGAGGAACACTCTGAATAATTACACGAGTTGGCTGCAATTTGAAGAAAACAGGTTCGTAGGCCTCGACCGCGAGTACAGCCGCGATCACCGTAGGATCACCGTGGTGTAACTCTCCATGAAGGGGCACGTCCTCATATACTAGCCTTTTTGCGAAAAGGGGGCTGACGGGATCTGGTAGACTTTGCTGTCTTTTTGTTCCTGAGACGTCTGTTTGCAAAAGATATTGCTATATTATTTGTCTGAATTCATTTTCATGCAGGTGGGGCAAAAGTATTAGGGATCTGTTTCATGACTTTCTCGTGAACCAACACGTAACATTTACCAGTGTTGACATCACGAATGACAGTAAACTGCTTGAAAACCCGACTGTCAACATTAGAATCCCAAAGGAGTGCAGAGTGGACATCTAGGAAATTTACTGGATCCCAAGGACGAAGGGCGGCAAGACCGGGATGGCTGCTCTTGCCTCCGAACTCATCGACCCGTGTTACACTGACATGAATGACAGATTGCCGAGATGTTCGTGGAGGCGTTTAGGGCACGATTACTGGGAGGATAAGCCAATTTCTGAACCTAATCTGAAGTACGCTGCAATTGACGGGTATGTTAGCCATGAGCTGTACCGCTAGATTGTAAAATCTCGTTCCAGGCATCACATCATTGAACCACCACCAAGGCAGGTTGTTTGCCCCAGATGCCGGAGTGTAGATGAATCTACAAACCGGGGCAAGCGACCGAAGGCATCCTGGGATCAGTTGCCATCTCCAACAGGATGGGATGTAGACTATTAGTGCATGATTGTTGTGTTTATGAAAACATGTTATTTCATAAGTACACTATGTGAGAAATTACGAACTACTGTGTATTACCTTTGTCAAACTATAATCTGGTTTATGACTGTATCCTTCTCTATAATCTGGGTTTGGTTATGACTTATGACTGTATCACACCTTATGCATGTCAGTCCTGGATTCTGCCGCATGCAAATGGCACAAACAGAATTTGTAAGAATGAATGTTAAGCATACAAAAGGGGGAATGTAATTCATACAGGTTAAGTAGCTAATAGCACAGGGATCCTACAATCTTGGTTCTTACAAACAGAATGCTTAGAAAATACATGCGAGATAAAATACAGGCGAGATAAAACTAGGAACGAAATGCGAAACTAGTAGTGGTAAACAACACACTCACCCACCCGCTAGATCCTGTTGAGCATCTCGTGCGGAACATCTGGCGTCCACGGCTGCGTACTTGATTGCATCGTAATCTAGGTGCCTCCACTCCCATCACTCGTGCAGGTGCTTCGGGAACTCGATTTTCATGACGGCTTTCCCCGTACCACCATCCGGGTACCTCCACAAATGTTGGAGATCGACGTGATTGACATCATGAACGAGGAGATCCTGTTCTAGCTTCGGAGTGTCATTCTTGATGTCGACGCTAGCAAAGTAGATCTCCCTCCTGTGTAGGAACTCGCGAAGCTCCGGGCATACATATTTGGCCCTACATACATGATATAGGAGGCAGTGGTTGCGCATGGACAGCTACAAAAGCACCGTCCTCTTGCTATCTCTGGTATACTCGAGGTCAAGGCCGACGATCTTGTACCTGTCCATTGGCTCCTATAGCCACCGCTCGTACATTGCGATGACCTTGGCCACCTCCGCTGACGCATTTGTGTGGACGACCGTAAGCTTGGTGGTGCCATGGGCGGTGACGGTGTACTCGTCGGTGTAGTCGCTCCCGTCGCTGAACATGCCGTACTCTGCATCCATGGCAGCAGCTAATGTGGCGGCGGTGGTGCGGTGGCTGGGAGTGGAGTGATCATTACGGTGGTATGGCGGGCGGGGCGGTGCTGCGGCGGCGTCGATGGTTCTTCGGTGGCGGCATGGCGGAAGGAATGAGTGGGGATTTTGCACGATGATGTCTTTGAGACTAAGGCGATGCATAAATTCCGTTTTCCAACATTCCGGTCATACCCATGTGGAAGCAAGTTTGACCGGGAGAGCACCGATGGTTTCCAATCCTGGCGATTAAATTCTGCGTCCGTCCCGGTAGGCGATGTGACGGGTGTGCGACGTGTCTTTGGCATGGCAGAGACCGGTCACGTAGACCACCGTCCCGAATTTTCCAAAATGAAGCTCGTTTTCCCATGCTTCTATAAGTTTCTCTGTAGGCCACTTATGTAAGCATGCACGATCATGCAACTTTTCAACACACGTGTCGGTGGAAAAGCATTAGGTTTCAATGCACCACATAGTTTAGGGATTTAGAATAGCTACATTGTGGAGCTCTAGCCAAATAGCATGGTAAAGCCAAATTCATCTTTTTGTCAGATTTAGCTATAGCAACATTGTGTGTCGTTTGTCCTACTTTTGCCCTCCCGATATTCCGAAGCCCTCACATGCGCTCGGAGGGGGGTGCCGTCTGGTCAAAGGCTTGGCCGTTATGTGTGGCATGACGCCTAAAGTGGAAGTTTTTTTTTGTTATTTGGCCTTTTTAAGAGCGCCTTTTCCCCTCTCTCTCTAACAGTTGTGTTTTTTTTACCAAAAAGGTAGGGAATCTAGAGAAGCTTCTCTCTTCATTCATTGTTCCTTTTGCGATCGTTTTTCCCCAATCTGGTAGCAAATCTAGAGCAGCAAAACAAACCAGCACCATAAATAAATTCAGTAAACAGAGAAGATGTAGAGAAAGCAACTAATATAGGTTATATAGTATGGTGCTTAACGAGGTTCGACAATTAGGCTGCTCAGCAACAACAGTGGACTGCTTCAACATAGACAAGACAAAAGAAGCTTCTTTATAGCAACAACAGCAATAGCTGATCAGTGGCCCCTCGTGGCCTCTGCCAGGAGGGCATCCGCCTCCTCCCTCTGGCGCCTCCTCCACTTCTTGCTGCCCAGCCCCTTGACCTTGGGCGCCTTGGGTCTGATCGGGGGCATGCGACCCTCCTCGATAGACACCTTCTGGAGGTTGCGGAGGTGAAGACCGAGCGTCTGGTGCTTCGCCCTGAAGCCGTGGACGTTCACGGACTCGCCGCAGGTCCACACGTCCTCGGCATGCTTCACGAGGGAGTTGAAGTTCGTGCCGCGGAGCCTCCTGGTGGGGAAGAAGGGGCACCTGTACACGTCGCCGGTGAAGAAGTTTTTGTACTGACCGGACTTTAGCCTCCTCAGCACATGACGAGTCTTGGTGTCCTTGGACTCGTCGTCACTACGGAGGTCGCTGCTATCCTCCTATTGGAAAAAAAACAGTAGAGTGAAATAAGGACATGATTGAGATACTTTGATTATCGGGATTTATTTTTTGCATAAATTACCCAAATGAGATCTCCCGATTATTCCCCAAATCTCAAACCAAATCGAATACTGATCCCAACTACGAACAGGGGGATTCATCGAAAATCGAGATCTAACACAATAGGATTAGCTACTATAAAAAATACGAACAGCCGAGCCCTAATAACATACGATATAGCATCCAACGATGGGAAGGGGGGAAGAACGAGGGAAGGGGAGAAAACCCTGGTTACCTCAGACCACGGGTCGGTGATGCTGGTGTCGTAGGGGTTCTCCGGCCTTATGTAGACAAACTCCTCGTAGGGGTCCTAGCCGAGCGGGATATGTCCGAGACCGGCGGGAGCCTCCTCGCCGGCGGCTACGGCGGATGCGGGGACGGGGACGGGGGGCTCCTCGCAGGAAGCCTTGGAGGCGCCGATGGCCACCGCGCCGATCTTCTCCATCGTCGGCGTGGTTGGGGTTTTGTTGGGCGTTTGCAGAAGGTGATGGGACAGTGGAGACGGTTGAGTGAGCGAGTGTGTGATGAGTGGGAGTGGGGAGGCCTCTATTAAAGGAGAAGGGAAGCAACGTTTCGTTGCACTACCGTGCACGACCACACGTGTCCGCTACCGCCCTGTGCACCACACACGCGTACCGTGAGTCACGGTTTTTCCCTCGTGTCTAACCATGGCGATTCAGTTGTACTTAGTTTTGCCCACCAACCATTGATCCTCTGTGATCTAGCGGACAGGATAACCCTTATATCTGTCAGGGGCACCCCTCTATCCATGCAAAATAACGAGTATGCCACCGGAACATTAACTCCATAAACAGATGAACTTGAATATATTTTGAAGGGTACGAAAATAGAAATCCCCATAGTTTAAGGGTCTAGATACGGTAAGAGAACTAAATATTATTAGTTGCCGGGCCAACACAGTGACGGGGTTGGTCGGCTAGAAGTTGTTGATTCCTATGTAAGGGGACATTAGGCCGGTCTTGACATACTCCCTCAGGAACTTGCCATAAGCAGCGTGCTTAGCCTTGGTCGTCGACTTGTGTTTACTAGCTGGTCTTTTACCGATGCCAACCACATGCGGAATCAAGCTGGCAATCCTCGGGTTGACTCCTTTCTTACAGAAAGGGCACCTGAGCTCCCTAAGTCGAATGCGGAAAGGGATTATCCCACTCTTGAGCTTCTTCATGACATGGCGGCTCTTGTTGTCCCTGGTCTCCTTGTTAGAGTCCATCTCACTTGAATACACCTGTAATGTATGGAATACAAACCGAAATGAGCAAAATAATAAATATATATTCCTTCCACCATTCCAAGTTACTTTCGATGCAATAACATGTCTATCTGTGTTCAGTGATTCATTACGGCCGTCTCCCATTTCGCTCCTAAATTAATGTGGTTTGTGTTCTTGGTAACTTATTAATAAATAAATAATGTGGATTCATTCAGAACATACTAGATCTCTCCATGTACCGGTTCGTACGTTGCATATAATCATTAGGACTAGATTTTTTTATGACGCCAGGATAGATTAAGCTCGAGCAGAAAATATGAAACATGTAGAAATAGATGTACCTCCGGGTACACGAGCGGAGCGTGTTCGTCGAACTCCACGCCCTCATCGGCGCCTCCGAAGTCGTCAGCACCGGCGTGCACATGGTCTCCCAAGGGGTTGAACTTCACGTCCTCCTCGGCCTGTGCTGCGTGATGCTCCTCCAGATCTGCCGCATGAAGCACCACCCCGGCGTCGATGCCCGGACACTCACCCCCACGCACTGGTTTCATGGAGAAGGTTCGTGCAAGTATGTTCAAGATTGTGGGGTTTTGCTGGATAGGAAAGAGAGAGTAGTGGATGAGTGCGAAAGGAGGACACGATAGGCTGGGTTTTTAATGCGGGGACGTTTAGGCCTCCTCAAGGGCCCTAGTTGGCAGCTCTTCCGGTTGCGGCTGCCGCGTAGAAGGTTCGTGTGTGGGGGCCTGACGGAAGTGAGAGTGCAGGCGTGCTGCATAGTAAAAATGGTATAGTCGGTGGTCCGTGGATGACCAGTTGCCGTGCAGTAGACTTGTAGCCTTTTTTAGACTAGATTAAACATGACATGACCACTCGACAACTTTTTCCATGGATGGCATCGTGTTGCATCTTGTAGAAGTCTCGTTGAGGGAGACATCCGTGCTGTCTCGCGCTGTCCTGTGAAGGGCACGATGTGTGCAACGAGCGTTGTTGGATCACACAGGATCAACGGTTGGTGCGCACGATCCGCGTGACAACTGTGACAACCAATCAGGGCGTATCAAAAAACTGGGCGTATCAAAAAAGAGAGAGGGGGGCAAAACTGGGTAGTATCAAAAAACCAAGGGCAAAACTGAGTAGTATAAAAATGCATCATGGCATACATCAAATTATGCCAAGATAGATCAAATAGAGTTCATTGCATGCGTGTTCTTTCCACAAACCACATATGTATCCACAAGAGTTATTGTATGTGTGTTCTTGTCATGAATCACATTTGGATCAACCAGTGTCATTGCATGTGTGTTCTTTCCACAAACCACATATGGATCAACCAATGGCATTGCATGTGTGTTCTTTTCACAAACCGCACATGGATCAACCAGTGTTTACTACATGTGTGTCCTTTCCACAAACCACTTATGGATCAATAAGTGGTCATTGCATGTGTGTTCTTTTCCACAAACCACATATGGATCCATATATGTTCTTAAACTAAAACCAGCATTAGAGTCACTGCATGTGTGTTCTTTCCACAAACCACTTATGGATCCACCAGTGTTCATTGTATGTGTGTTCTTTTCCACAAACCACATATGGATCAACCAGTGGTCATTGCACGTGTGTTCTTTTCCACAAAACACTAATGGATCCATTAGAGTCATTGCATGTGTGTTATTTCCACAAACTACACATGGATCAACCACTAGAGTTATTGCATGTGTGTTCTTTCCACAAACCACACATGAATCAACCAGTGTCATTGCATGTGTGTTCTTTCCACAAATCACATATGGACCCACTAGAGTCATTGCTTGTGTGTTCTTATACTAAAACCATCACTAGAGTCAATGCATGTGTGTTCTTTACACAAACCACACATGGATCCACTAGACTCATTGCATGTGTGTTCTTTTCCACAAGCAACTTATGGATCAACCAGTGGTCATTGCATGTGTGTTCTTTTCACAAACCACATGTGGACCCACTAGAGTCATTGCATGTGTGTTCTTATACTAAAACCAGCACTAGACTCATTGCATGTGTGTTCTTTTCCACAAACCACACATGGATCCACCAGTGTTCATTGCATGTGTGTTCTTTTCCACAAACCACAAATGGATCCACCAGTGTTCATTGCATGTGTGTTCTTTTCACAAACTACATGTGGACCCAGTAGAGTCATTGTATGTGTGTTCCTATACTAAAACTAGCACTAGAATCATTGCACGGGTGTTCTTTCCACAAACCACATATGGATCAACCAGTGTCATTGCATGTGTGTTCTTTCCACAATCCACTTATGGATCCACCAGTGTTCATTGCATGTGTGTTCTTTTCCAAAAACCACATATGGATCAACCAGTGGTCATTGCACGTGTGTTCTTTTCCACAAACCACTAATGGATCCATTAGAGTCATTGCATGTGTGTTATTTCCACAAACTACACATGGATCAACCACTAGAGTCATTGCATGTGTGTTCTTTCCACAAACCACACATGAATCAACCAACGTCATTGCATGTGTGTTCTTTCCACAAATCACATATGGACCCACTAGAGTCATTGCTTGTGTGTTCTTATACTAAAACCATCACTAGAGTCATTGCATGTGTGTTCTTTCCACAAACCACACATGGATCCACCAGTGTTCATTGCATGTGTGTTCTTTTCCAAAAACCACATATCGATCAACCAGTGGTCATTGCATGTGTGTTCTTTTCACAAACCACATGTGGACCCACTAGAGTCATTGCATGTGTGTTCTTATACTAAAACCAGCACTAGACTCATTGCATGTGTGTCCTTTTCCACAAACCACACATGGATCCACTAGACTCATTGCATGTGTGTTCTTTTCCACAAGCAACTTATGGATCAACCGGTGGTCATTGCATGTGTGTTCTTTTCACAAACTACATGTGGACCCACTAGAGTCATCGTATGTGTGTTCTTATACTAAAACTAGCACTAGAGTCATTGCATGTGTGTTCTATCCACAAACCACACATGGATCAACCAGTGTCATCGCATGTGTGGTCTTTCCACAAACCACTTATGGATCCACCAGTGTTCATTGCATGTGTGTTCTTTCCACAAACCACTTATGGATCAACCAATGGTCATTGCATGTGTGTTCTTTTCCACAAACCACTTATGGATCATCCTGTGGTCATTGCATGTGTGTTCTTTTCACAAACCACACATGGATCAACCTGTGGTCATTGCATGTGTGTTCTTTCCACAAACCACATATGGATCAACCAGTGGTCATTGCATGTGTGTTCTTTTCCACAAACCACATATGGATCAACTACTGGTCATAGCATGTGTGTTCTTTCCACAAACCACACATGGATCAACAAGTGGTCATTGCATGTGTGCTCTTTTCCACAAACCACACATGGATCAAGCAGTGTCATTGCATGTGTGTTCTTTCCACAAACCATATATGGATCAACTAGTGGTCATTGCATGTGTGTTCTTTTCACAAACCACATGTGAACCCACTAGAGTCATTGCATGTGTGTTCTTATACTAAAACCAACACTAGAGTCATTGCATGTGTGTTCTTTTTACAAACCACACATGGATCCACCACTGTCATTGCATGTGTGTTCTTTCCACAAACCACACCTGGATCAACAAGTGGTCATTGCATGTCTGTTCTTTTCACAAACCACATATGGATCCATTAGAGTCATTGCATGTGTGTTCTTATACTAAAACTAGCACTAAAGTCATTGCATGTGTGTTCTTTCCACAAACCACTTATGGATCCACCAGTGTTCATTGCATTTGTGTTCTTTTCACAAACAACATATGGATCCACCAGTGGTCACTGCATGTGTGTTCTTTCCACAAACCACTTATGGATCAACCAGTGGTCATTGCAGGTCTGTTCTTTCCACAAACCACTTATGGATCTACCAGTGGCATTACATGTGTGTTCTTTTCACAAACTAGATGTGGACCCACTAGAGTCATTGCATGAGTGTTCTAATACTAAAACCAGCACTAGAGTCATTGCATGTGTTTTCTTTTCACAAACAACATTTGGATCCACCAGTGTTCACTGCATGTGTGTTCTTTCCACAAACCACATATGGATCAACCAGTGGTCATTGCATGTGTGTTCTTTCCACAAATCACATATGGACCCACTAGAGTCATTGCTTGTGTGTTCTTATACTAAAACCATCACTAGAGTCATTGCATGTGTGTTCTTTCCACAAACCACACATGGATCCACCAGTGTTCATTGCATGTGTGTTCTTTTCCAAAAACCACATATCGATCAACCAGTGGTCATTGCATGTGTGTTCTTTTCACAAACCACATGTGGACCCACTAGAGTCATTGCATGTGTGTTCTTATACTAAAACCAGCACTAGACTCATTGCATGTGTGTCCTTTTCCACAAACCACACATGGATCCACTAGACTCATTGCATGTGTGTTCTTTTCCACAAGCAACTTATGGATCAACCAGTGGTCATTGCATGTGTGCTCTTTTCACAAACTACATGTGGACCCACTAGAGTCATTGTATGTGTGTTCTTATGCTAAAACTAGCACTAGAGTCATTGCATGTGTGTTCTATACACAAACCGCACATGCATCAACCAGTGTCATCGCATGTGTGTTCTTTCCACAAACCACTTATGGATCCACCAGTGTTCATTGTATGTGTGTTATTTTCCACAAACCACATATGGATCAACCAGTGGTCATTGCATGTGTGTTCTTTCCACAAACCACACATGGATCCACCAGTGCTCATTGCATGTGTGTTCTTTTCCAAAAACCACATATGGATCAACCAGTGGTCATTGTATGCGTGTTCTTTTCGCAAACCACATGTGGACCCACTAGAGTCATTGCATGTGTGTTCTTATACTAAAACCAGCACTAGACTCATTGCATGTGTGTCCTTTTCCACAAACCACACATGGATCCACTAGACTCATTGCATGTGTGTTCTTTTCCACAAGCAACTTATGGATCAACCAGTGGTCATTGCATGTGTGCTCTTTTCACAAACTACATGTGGACCCACTAGAGTCATTGTATGTGTGTTCTTATACTAAAACTAGCACTAGAGTCATTGCATGTGTGTTCTATCCACAAACCACACATGCATCAACCAGTGTCATCGCATGTGTGTTCTTTCCACAAACCACTTATGGATCCACCAGTGTTCATTGCATGTGTGTTCTTTCCACAAACCACTTATGGATCAACCAGTGGTCATTCCATGTGTGTTCTTTTCCACAAACCACTTATGGATCATCCTGTGGTCATTGCATGTGTGTTCTTTTCAAAAACCACACATGGATCAACCTGTGGTCATTGCATGTGTGTTCTTTCCACAAACCACATATGGATCAACCAGTGGTCATTTCACGTGTGTTCTTTTCCACAAACCACATATGGATCAACTAGTGGTCATAGCATGTGTGTTCTTTCCACAAACCACACATGGATCAACAAGTGGTCATTGCATGTGTGCTCTTTTCCACAAACCACACATGGATCAAGCAGTGTCATTGCATGTGTGTTCTTTCCACAAACAATATATGGATCAACTAGTGGTCATTGCATGTGTGTTCTTTTCACAAAGCACATGTGAACCCACTAGAGTCATTGCATGTGTGTTCTTATCCTAAAACCAACACTAGAGTCATTGCATGTGTGTTCTTTTCACAAACCACACATGGATCCACCATTGTCATTGCATGTGTGTTCTTTCCACAAACCACACATGGATCAACAAGTGGTCATTGCATGTGTGTTCTTTTCACAAACCACATATGGATCCATTAGTCATTGCTTGTGTGTTCTTATACTAAAACTAGCACTAGAGTCATTGCATGTGTGATCTTTCCACAAACCACTTATGGATCCACCAGTGTTCATTGCATTTGTGTTCTTTTCACAAACAACATATGGATCCACTAGTGGTCACTGCATGTGTGTTCTTTCCACAAACCACTTATGGATCAACCAGTGGTCATTGCATGTGTGTTTTTTCCACAGACCACTTATGGATCAACCAGTGGCCATTGCATGTGTGTTCTTTCCACAAACCACTTATGGATCTACCGGTGGCATTACATGTGTGTTCTTTTCACAAACTACATGTGGACCCTCTAGAGTCATTGCATGCGTGTTCTTATACTAAAACCCGCACTAGAGTCATTGCATGTGTTTTCTTTTCACAAACAACATATGGATCCACCAGTCTTCACTGCATATGTGTTCTTTCCACAAACCACATATGGATCAACCAGTGGTCATTGCATGTGTGTTCTTTCCACAAACCACTGATGGATCCACCAGTGTTCATTACATGTTTGTTCTTTTCCACAAACCAAATATGGATCAACCAGTGGTCATTGCATGTGTGGTCTTTCCACAAACCACACATGGATCCACCAGTGCTCATTGATGTGTGTTCTTTTCCAAAAACCACATATGGATCAACCAGTGGTCATTGCATGTGTGTTCTTTTCACAAACCACATGTGGACCCACTAGAGTCCTTGCATGTGTGTTCTTATACTAAAACCAGCACTAGACTCATTCCATGTGTGTCCTTTTCCACAAACCACACATGGATCCACTAGACTCATTGCATGTGTGTTCTTTTCCACAAGCAACTTATGGATCAACCAGTGGTCATTGCATGTGTGTTCTTTTCACAAACTACATGTGGACCCACTAGAGTCATTGTATGTGTGTTCTTATACTAAAACTAGCACTAGAGTCATTGCATGTGTGTTCTATCCACAAACCACACATGCATCAACCAGTGTCATCGCATGTGTGTTCTTTCCACAAACCACTTATGGATCCACCAGTGTTCATTGCATGTGTGTTCTTTCCACAAACCACTTATGGATCAACCAGTGGTCATTGCATGTGTGTTCTTTTCCACAAACCACTTATGGATCATCATGTGGTCATTGCATGTGTGTTCTTTTCACAAAGCACACATGGATCAACCTGTGGTCATTGGATGTGTGTTCTTTCCACAAACCACATATGGATCAACCAGTGGTCATTGCATGTGTGTTCTTTTCCACAAACCACATATGGATCAACTAGTGGTCATAGCATGTGTGTTCTTTCCACAAACCACACATGGATCAACCAGTGGTCATTGCATGTGTGTTCTTTTCCACAAACCACATATGGATCAACTAGTGGTCATAGCATGTGTGTTCTTTCCACAAACCACACATGGATCAACAAGTGGTCATTGCATGTGTGCTCTTTTCCACAAACCACACATGGATCAAGGAGTGTCATTGCATGTGTGTTATTTCCACAAACCATATATGGATCAACTAGTGGTCATTGCATGTGTGTTCTTTTCACAAACCACATGTGAACCCACTAGAGTCATTGCATGTGTGTTCTTATACTAAAACCAACACTAGAGTCATTGCATGTGTGTTCTTTTCACAAACCACACATGGATCCACCACTGTCATTGCATGTGTGTTCTTTCCACAAACCACACATGGATCAACAAGTGGTCATTGCATGTGTGTTCTTTTCACAAACCACATATGGATCCATTAGAGTCAGTGCTTGTGTGTTCTTATACTAAAACTAGCACTAGAGTCATTGCATGTGTGTTCTTTCCACAAACCACTTATGGATCCACTAGTGTCCATTGCATTTATGTTCTTTTCACAAACAACATATGGATCCACTAGTGGTCACTACATGTGTGTTCTTTCCACAAACCACTTATGGATCAACCAGTGGTCATTGCATGTGTGTTTTTTCCACAGACCACTTATGGATCAACCAGTGGCCATTGCATGTGTGTTCTTTCCACAAACCACTTATGGATCTACCAGTGGCATTACATGTGTGTTCTTTTCACAAACTACATGTGGACCCTCTAGAGTCATTGCATGTGTGTTCTTATACCAAAACCAGCACTAGAGTCATTGCATGTGTTTTCTTTTGACAAACAACTTATGGATCCACCAGTCTTCACTGCATGTGTGTTCTTTCCACAAACCACATATGGATCAACCAGTGGTCATTGCATGTGTGTTCTTTCCACAAACCACTTATGGATCCACCAGTGTTCATTGCATGTGTGTTCTTTTCCACAAACCACATATGGATCAACCAGTGGTCATTGCATGTGTGTTCTTTCCACAAACCACACATGGATCCACCAGTTCTCATTGCATGTGTGTTCTTTTCCAAAAACCACATATGGATCAACCAGTGGTCATTGCATGTGTGTTCTTTTCACAAACCACATGTGGACCCACTAGAGTCATTGCATGTGTGTTCTTATACTAAAACTAGCACTAGACTCTTTGCATGTGTGTCCTTTTCCACAAACCACACATGGATCCACTAGACTCATTGCATGTGTGTTCTTTTCCACAAGCAACTTATGGATCAACCAGTGGTCATTGCATGTGTGTTCTTTTCACAAACTACATGTGGACCCACTAGAGTCATTGTATGTGTGTTTTTATACTAAAACTAGCACTAGAGTCATTGCATGTGTGTTCTATCCACAAACCACACATGCATCAACCAGTGTCATCGCATGTGTGTTCTTTCCACAAACCACTTATGGATCCACCAGTGTTCATTGCATGTGTGTTCTTTCCACAAACCACTTATGGATCAACCAGTGGTCATTGCATGTGTGTTCTTTTCCACAAACCACTTATGGATCATCCTGTGGTCATTGCATGTGTGTTCTTTTCACAAACCACACATGGATCAACCTCTGGTCATTGCATATGTGTTCTTTCCACAAACCACATATGGATCAACCAGTGGTCATTGCATGTGTGTTCTTTTCCACAAACCACATATGGATCAACTAGTGGTCATAGCATGTGTGTTCTTTCCACAAACCACACATGGATCAACCAGTGGTCATTGCATGTGTGCTCTTTTCCACAAACCACACATGGATCAAGCAGTGTCATTGCATGTGTGTTCTTTCCACAAACCATATATGGATCAACTAGTGGTTATTGCATGTGT
The DNA here is from genome assembly GCA_023614405.1 of Avena insularis. Classification (NCBI taxonomy): domain Eukaryota; kingdom Viridiplantae; phylum Streptophyta; class Magnoliopsida; order Poales; family Poaceae; genus Avena; species Avena insularis. The sequence continues at coordinate 399,825 of JAJUPC010000183.1, read as the reverse complement.
GTTCTTTTCACAAACCACATGTGAACCCACTAGAGTCATTGCATGTGTGTTCTTATACTAAAACCAACACTAGAGTCATTGCATGTGTGTTCTTTTCACAAACCACACATGGATCCACCACTGTCATTGCATGTGTGTTCTTTCCACAAACCACACATGGATCAACAAGTGGTCATTGCATGTGTGTTGTTTTCACAAACCACATATGGATCCATTAGAGTCATTGCATGTGTGTTCTTATACTAAAACTAGCACTAGAGTCATTGCATGTGTGTTCTTTCCACAAACCACTTATGGATCCACCAGTGTTCATTGCATTTGTGTTCTTTACACAAACAACATATGGATCCACCAGTGGTCACTGCATGTGTGTTCTTTCCACAAACCACTTATGGATCAACCAGTGGTCATTGCATGTGTGTTTTTTCCACAAACCACTTATGGATCAACCAGTGGCCATTGCATGTGTTCTTTCCACAAACCACTTATGGATCTACCAGTGGCATTACATCTGTGTTCTTTTCACAAACTACATGTGGACCCACTAGAGTCATTGCATGTGTGTTCTTATACTAAAACCAGCACTAGAGTCATTGCATGTGTGTTCTTTTCACAAACAACATATGGATCCACCAGTGGTCACTGCATGTGTGTTCTTTCCACAAACCACATATGGATCAACCAGTGGTCATTGCATGTGTGTTCTTTCCACAAACCACTTATGGATCCACCAGTGTTCATTGCATGTGTGTTCTTTTCCACAAATCACATATGTATCAAGCAGTGGTCATTGCATGTGTGTTCTTTTCACAAACCACATATGGACCCACTAGAGTCATTGCATGTGTGTTCTATCCACAAACCACACATGGATCAACCAGTGTTCTTGCATGTGTGTTCTTTTCCACAAACCAATTATGGATCAACCAGTGGTCATTGCATGTGTGTTCTTTCCACAAACCACTTATGGATCAACTAGTGGTCATTACATGTGTGTTCTTTTCCACAAACCACTTATTGATCAACCGGTGGCATTGCATGTGTGTTCTTTTCACAAATCACACATGGATCAAGCAGTGGTCATTGCATGTTTGTTCTTTCCACAAACCACTTATGGATCAACCAGTGGCCATTGCATGTGTGTTCTTTCCACAAACCACTTATGGATCTACCAGTGGCATTACATGTGTGTTCTTATACTAAAACTAGCACTAGAGTCATTGTATGTGTGTTCTATCCACAAACCACACATGCATCAACCAGTGTCATCGCATGTGTGTTCTTTCCACAAACCACTTATGGATCCACCAGTGTTCATTGCATGTGTGTTCTTTCCACAAACCACTTATGGATCAACCAGTGGTCATTGCATGTGTGTTCTTTTCCACAAACCACTTATGGATCATCCTGTGGTCATTGCATGAGTGTTCTTTTCACAAACCACACATGGATCAACCTATGGTCATTGCATGTGTGTTCTTTCCACAAACCACATATGGATAAACCAGTGGTCATTGCATGTGTGTTCTTTTCCACAAACCACATATGGATCAACTAGTGGTCATAGCATGTGTGTTCTTTCCACAAACCACACATGGATCAACAAGTGGTCATTGCATGTGTGCTCATTTCCACAAACCACACATGGATCAAGCAGTGTCATTGCATGTGTGTTCTTTCCACAAACCATATATGGATCAACTAGTGGTCATTGCATGTGTGTTCTTTTCACAAACCACATGTGAACCCACTAGAGTCATTGCATGTGTGTTCTTTCCACAAACCACATATGGATCAACTAGTGTCATTGCATGTGTGTTCTTTCCACAATCCACTTATGGATCCACCAGTGTTCATTGCATGTGTGTTCTTTTCCAAAAACCACATATGGATCAACCAGTGGTTATTGCACGTGTGTTCTTTTCCACAAACCACTAATGGATCCATTAGAGTCATTGCATGTGTGTTATTTCCACAAACTACACATGGATCAACCACTAGAGTCATTGCATGTGTGTTCTTTCCACAAACCACACATGAATCAACCAACGTCATTGCATGTGTGTTCTTTCCACAAATCACATATGGACCCACTAGAGTCATTGCTTGTGTGTTCTTATACTAAAACCATCACTAGAGTCATTGCATGTGTGTTCTTTCCACAAACCACACATGGATCCACCAGTGTTCATTGCATGTGTGTTCTTTTCCAAAAACCACATATCGATCAACCAGTGGTCATTGCATGTGTGTTCTTTTCACAAACCACATGTGGACCCACTAGAGTCATTGCATGTGTGTTCTTATACTAAAACCAGCACTAGACTCATTGCATGTGTGTCCTTTTCCACAAACCACACATGGATCCACTAGACTCATTGCATGTGTGTTCTTTTCCGCAAGCAACTTATGGATCAACCGGTGGTCATTGCATGTGTGTTCTTTTCACAAACTACATGTGGACCCACTAGAGTCATCGTATGTGTGTTCTTATACTAAAACTAGCACTAGAGTCATTGCATGTGTGTTCTATCCACAAACCACACATGGATCAACCAGTGTCATCGCATGTGTGGTCTTTCCACAAACCACTTATGGATCCACCAGTGTTCATTGCATGTGTGTTCTTTCCACAAACCACTTATGGATCAACCAATGGTCATTGCATGTGTGTTCTTTTCCACAAACCACTTATGGATCATCCTGTGGTCATTGCATGTGTGTTCTTTTCACAAACCACACATGGATCAACCTGTGGTCATTGCATGTGTGTTCTTTCCACAAACCACATATGGATCAACCAGTGGTCATTGCATGTGTGTTCTTTTCCACAAACCACATATGGATCAACTACTGGTCATAGCATGTGTGTTCTTTCCACAAACCACACATGGATCAACAAGTGGTCATTGCATGTGTGCTCTTTTCCACAAACCACACATGGATCAAGCAGTGTCATTGCATGTGTGTTCTTTCCACAAACCATATATGGATCAACTAGTGGTCATTGCATGTGTGTTCTTTTCACAAACCACATGTGAACCAACTAGAGTCATTGCATGTGTGTTCTTATACTAAAACCAACACTAGAGTCATTGCATGTGTGTTCTTTTTACAAACCACACATGGATCCACCACTGTCATTGCATGTGTGTTCTTTCCACAAACCACACCTGGATCAACAAGTGGTCATTGCATGTCTGTTCTTTTCACAAACCACATATGGATCCATTAGAGTCATTGCATGTGTGTTCTTATACTAAAACTAGCACTAAAGTCATTGCATGTGTGTTCTTTCCACAAACCACTTATGGATCCACTAGTGTTCATTGCATTTGTGTTCTTTTCACAAACAACATATGGATCCACCAGTGGTCACTGCATGTGTGTTCTTTCAACAAACCACTTATGGATCAACCAGTGGTCATTGCAGGTTTGTTCTTTCCACAAACCACTTATGGATCTACCAGTGGCATTACATGTGTGTTCTTTTCACAAACTACATGTGGACCCACTAGAGTCATTGCATGTGTGTTCTAATACTAAAACCAGCACTAGAGTCATTGCATGTGTTTTCTTTTCACAAACAACATATGGATCCACCAGTGTTCACTGCATGTGTGTTCTTTCCACAAACCACATATGGATCAACCAGTGGTCATTGTATGTGTGTTCTTTCCACAAATCACATATGGACCCACTAGAGTCATTGCTTGTGTGTTCTTATACTAAAACCATCACTAGAGTCATTGCATGTGTGTTCTTTCCACAAACCACACATGGATCCACCAGTGTTCATTGCATGTGTGTTCTTTTCCAAAAACCACATATCGATCAACCAGTGGTCATTGCATGTGTGTTCTTTCCACAAACCACATGTGGACCCACTAGAGTCATTGCATGTGTGTTCTTATACTAAAACCAGCACTAGACTCATTGCATGTGTGTCCTTTTCCACAAACCACACATGGATCCACTAGACTCATTGCATGTGTGTTCTTTTCCACAAGCAACTTATGGATCAACCAGTGGTCATTGCATGTGTGCTCTTTTCACAAACTACATGTGGACCCACTAGAGTCATTGTATGTGTGTTCTTATGCTAAAACTAGCACTAGAGTCATTGCATGTGTGTTCTATACACAAACCGCACATGCATCAACCAGTGTCATCGCATGTGTGTTCTTTCCACAAACCACTTATGGATCCACCAGTGTTCATTGCATGTGTGTTATTTTCCACAAACCACATATGGATCAACCAGTGGTCATTGCATGTGTGTTCTTTCCACAAACCACACATGGATCCACCAGTGCTCATTGCATGTGTGTTCTTTTCCAAAAACCACATATGGATCAACCAGTGGTCATTGTATATGTGTTCTTTTCGCAAACCACATGTGGACCCACTAGAGTCATTGCATGTGTGTTCTTATACTAAAACCAGCACTAGACTCATTGCATGTGTGTCCTTTTCCACAAACCACACATGGATCCACTAGACTCATTGCATGTGTGTTCTTTTCCACAAGCAACTTATGGATCAACCAGTGGTCATTGCATGTGTGCTCTTTTCACAAACTACATGTGGACCCACTAGAGTCATTGTATGTGTGTTCTTATACTAAAACTAGCACTAGAGTCATTGCATGTGTGTTCTATCCACAAACCACACATGCATCAACCAGTGTCATCGCATGTGTGTTCTTTCCACAAACCACTTATGGATCCACCAGTGTTCATTGCATGTGTGTTCTTTCCACAAACCACTTATGGATCAACCAGTGGTCATTCCATGTGTGTTCTTTTCCACAAACCACTTATGGATCATCCTGTGGTCATTGCATGTGTGTTCTTTTCAAAAACCACACATGGATCAACCTGTGGTCATTGCATGTGTGTTCTTTCCACAAACCACATATGGATCAACCAGTGGTCATTTCACGTGTGTTCTTTTCCACAAACCACATATGGATCAACTAGTGGTCATAGCATGTGTGTTCTTTCCACAAACCACACATGGATCAACAAGTGGTCATTGCATGTGTGCTCTTTTCCACAAACCACACATGGATCAAGCAGTGTCATTGCATGTGTGTTCTTTCCACAAACAATATATGGATCAACTAGTGGTCATTGCATGTGTGTTCTTTTCACAAAGCACATGTGAACCCACTAGAGTCATTGCATGTGTGTTCTTATACTAAAACCAACACTAGAGTCATTGCATGTGTGTTCTCTTCACAAACCACACATGGATCCACCATTGTCATTGCATGTGTGTTCTTTCCACAAACCACACATGGATCAACAAGTGGTCATTGCATGTGTGTTCTTTTCACAAACCACATATGGATCCATTAGTCATTGCTTGTGTGTTCTTATACTAAAACTAGCACTAGAGTCATTGCATGTGTGATCTTTCCACAAACCACTTATGGATCCACCAGTGTTCATTGCATTTGTGTTCTTTTCACAAACAACATATGGATCCACTAGTGGTCACTGCATGTGTGTTCTTTCCACAAACCACTTATGGATCAACCAGTGGTCATTGCATGTGTGTTTTTTCCACAGACCACTTATGGATCAACCAGTGGCCATTGCATGTGTGTTCTTTCCACAAACCACTTATGGATCTACCGGTGGCATTACATGTGTGTTCTTTTCACAAACTACATGTGGACCCTCTAGAGTCATTGCATGCGTGTTCTTATACTAAAACCCGCACTAGAGTCATTGCATGTGTTTTCTTTTCACAAACAACATATGGATCCAACAGTCTTCACTGCATATGTGTTCTTTCCACAAACCACATATGGATCAACTAGTGGTCATTGCATGTGTGTTCTTTCCACAAACCACTTATGGATCAACCAGTGGTCATTGCATGTGTGTTCTTTCCACAAACCACTGATGGATCCACCAGTGTTCATTGCATGTTTGTTCTTTTCCACAAACCAAATATGGATCAACCAGTGGTCATTGCATGTGTGGTCTTTCCACAAACCACACATGGATCCACCAGTGCTCATTGCATGTGTGTTCTTTTCCAAAAACCACATATGGATCAACCAGTGGTCATTGCATGTGTGTTCTTTTCACAAACCACATGTGGACCCACTAGAGTCCTTGCATGTGTGTTCTTATACTAAAACCAGCACTAGACTCATTGCATGTGTGTCCTTTTCCACAAACCACACATGGATCCACTAGACTCATTGCATGTGTGTTCTTTTCCACAAGCAACTTATGGATCAACCAGTGGTCATTGCATGTGTGTTCTTTTCACAAACTACATGTGGACCCACTAGAGTCATTGTATGTGTGTTCTTATACTAAAACTAGCACTAGAGTCATTGCATGTGTGTTTTATCCACAAACCACACATGCATCAACCAGTGTCATCGCATATGTGTTCTTTCCACAAACCACTTATGGATCCACCAGTGTTCATTGCATGTGTGTTCTTTCCACAAACCACTTATGGATCAACCAGTGGTCATTGCATGTGTGTTCTTTTCCACAAACCACTTATGGATCATCATGTGGTCATTGCATGTGTGTTCTTTTCAAAAACCACACATGGATCAACCTGTGGTCATTGCATGTGTGTTCTTTCCACAAACCACATATGGATCAACCAGTGGTCATTGCATGTGTGTTCTTTTCCACAAACCACATATGGATCAACTAGTGGTCATAGCATGTGTGTTCTTTCCACAAACCACACATGGATCAACCAGTGGTCATTGCATGTGTGTTCTTTTCCACAAACCACATATGGATCAACTAGTGGTCATAGCATGTGTGTTCTTTCCACAAACCACACATGGATCAACAAGTGGTCATTGCATGTGTGCTCTTTTCCACAAACCACACATGGATCAAGGAGTGTCATTGCATGTGTGTTCTTTCCACAAACCATATATGGATCAACTAGTGGTCATTGCATGTGTGTTCTTTTCACAAACCACATGTGAACCCACTAGAGTCATTGCATGTGTGTTCTTATACTAAAACCAACACTAGAGTCATTGCATGTGTGTTCTTTTCACAAACCACACATGGATCCACCACTGTCATTGCATGTGTGTTCTTTCCACAAACCACACATGGATCAACAAGTGGTCATTGCATGTGTGTTCTTTTCACAAACCACATATGGATCCATTAGAGTTAGTGCTTGTGTGTTCTTATACTAAAACTAGCACTAGAGTCATTGCATGTGTGTTCTTTCCACAAACCACTTATGGATCCACTAGTGTTCATTGCATTTATGTTCTTTTCACAAACAACATATGGATCCACTAGTGGTCACTACATGTGTGTTCTTTCCACAAACCACTTATGGATCAACCAGTGGTCATTGCATGTGTGTTTTTTCCACAGACCACTTATGGATCAACCAGTGGCCATTGCATGTGTGTTCTTTCCACAAACCACTTATGGATCTACCAGTGGCATTACATGTGTGTTCTTTTCACAAACTACATGTGGACCCTCTAGAGTCATTGCATGTGTGTTCTTATACTAAAACCAGCACTAGAGTCATTGCATGTGTTTTCTTTTGACAAACAACATATGGATCCACCAGTCTTCACTGCATGTGTGTTCTTTCCACAAACCACATATGGATCAACCAGTGGTCATTGCATGTGTGTTCTTTCCACAAACCACTTATGGATCCACCAGTGTTCATTGCATGTGTGTTCTTTTCCACAAACCACATATGGATCAACCATGGTCTTTGCATGTGTTCTTTACACAAACCACACATGGATCCACCAGTGCTCATTGCATGTGTGTTCTTTTCCAAAAACCACATATGGATCAACCAGTGGTCATTGCATGTGTGTTCTTTTCACAAACCACATGTGGAACCACTAGAGTCATTGCATGTGTGTTCTTATACTAAAACTAGCACTAGACTCTTTGCATGTGTGTCCTTTTCCACAAACCACACATGGATCCACTAGACTCATTGCATGTGTGTTCTTTTCCACAAGCAACTTATGGATCAACCAGTGTTCATTGCATGTGTTCTTTTCACAAACTACATGTGGACCCACTAGAGTCATTGTATGTGTGTTTTTATACTAAAACTAGCACTAGAGTCATTGCATGTGTGTTCTATCCACAAACCACACATGCATCAACCAGTGTCATCGCATGTGTGTTCTTTCCACAAACCACTTATGGATCCACCAGTGTTCATTGCATGTGTGTTCTTTCCACAAACCACTTATGGATCAACCAGTGGTCATTGCATGTGTGTTCTTTTCCACAAACCACTTATGGATCATCCTGTGGTCATTGCATGTGTGTTCTTTTCACAAACCACACATGGATCAACCTCTGGTCATTGCATATGTGTTCTTTCCACAAACCACATATGGATCAACCAGTGGTCATTGCATGTGAGTTCTTTTCCACAAACCACATATGGATCAACTAGTGGTCATAGCATGTGTGTTCTTTCCACAAACCACACATGGATCAACCAGTGGTCATTGCATGTGTGCTCTTTTCCACAAACCACACATGGATCAAGCAGTGTCATTGCATGTGTGTTCTTTCCACAAACCATATATGGATCAACTAGTGGTTATTGCATGTGTGTTCTTTTCACAAACCACATGTGAACCCACTAGAGTCATTGCATGTGTGTTCTTATACTAAAACCAACACTAGAGTCATTGCATGTGTGTTCTTTTCACAAACCACACATGGATCCACCACTGTCATTGCATGTGTGTTCTTTCCACAAACCACACATGGATCAACAAGTGGTCATTGCATGTGTGTTGTTTTCACAAACCACATATGGATCCATTAGAGTCATTGCATGTGTGTTCTTATACTAAAACTAGCACTAGAGTCATAGCATGTGTGTTCTTTCCACAAACCACTTATGGATCCACCAGTGTTCATTGCATTTGTGTTCTTTACACAAACAACATATGGATCCACCAGTGGTCACTGCATGTGTGTTCTTTCCACAAACCACTTATGGATCAACCAGTGGTCATTGCATGTGTGTTTTTTCCACAAACCACTTATGGATCAACCAGTGGCCATTGCATGTGTGTTCTTTCCACAAACCACTTATGGATCTACCAGTGGCATTACATCTGTGTTCTTTTCACAAACTACATGTGGACCCATTAGAGTCATTGCATGTGTGTATTTATACTAAAACCAGCACTAGAGTCATTGCATGTGTGTTCTTTTCACAAACAACATATGGATCCACCAGTGGTCACTGCATGTGTGTTCTTTCCACAAACCACATATGGATCAACCAGTGGTCATTGCATGTGTGTTCTTTCCACAAACCACTTATGGATCCACCAGTGTTCATTGCATGTGTGTTCTTTTCCACAAATCACATATGTATCAAGCAGTGGTCATTGCATGTGTGTTCTTTTCACAAACCACATATGGACCCACTAGAGTCATTGCATGTGTGTTCTATCCACAAACCACACATGGATCAACCAGTGTTCTTGCATGTGTGTTCTTTTCCACAAACCACTTATGGATCAACCAGTGGTCATTGCATGTGTGTTCTTTCCACAAACCACTTATGGATCAACTAGTGGTCATTACATGTGTGTTCTTTTCCATAAACCACTTATTGATCAACCGGTGGCATTGCATGTGTGTTCTTTTCACAAATCACACATGGATCAAGCAGTGGTCATTGCATGTGTGTTCTTTCCACAAACGACTTATGGATCAACCAGTGGCCATTGCATGTGTGTTCTTTCCACAAACCACTTATGGATCTACCAGTGGCATTACATGTGTGTTCTTATACTAAAACTAGCACTAGAGTCATTGCATGTTTGTTCTATCCACAAACCACACATGCATCAACCAGTGTCATCGCATGTGTGTTCTTTCCACAAACCACTTATGGATCCACCAGTGTTCATTGCATGTGTGTTCTTTCCACAAACCACCTATGGATCAACCAGTGGTCATTGCATGTGTGTTCTTTTCCACAATCCATTAGAGTCATTGCATGTGTGTTATTTCCACAAACCACACATGGATCAACCACTCGAGTCATTGCATGTGTGTTCTTTCCACAAACCACACATGGATCAACCACTAGAGTCATTGCACGTGTGTTCTTTCCACAAACCACACATGGATCAACCAGTGTCATTGCATGTGTGTTCTTTCCACAAACCACACATGGATCAACCACTAGTGTTTATTGCATGTGTGTTCTTTCCACAAACCACTTATGGATCTACCAGTGGCATTACATGTGTGTTCTTTTCACAAACTACATGTGGACCCACTAGAGTCATTGTATGTGTGTTCTTATACTAAAACTAGCACTAGAGTCATTGCACGTTTGTTCTATCCACAAACCACACATGCATCAACCAGTGTCATCGCATGTGTGTTCTTTCCACAAACCACTTATGGATCCACCAGTGTTCATTGCATGTGTGTTCTTTCCACAAACCACCTATGGATCAACCAGTGGTCATTGCATGTGTGTTCTTTTCCACAATCCATTAGAGTCATTGCATGTGTGTTATTTCCACAAACCACACATGGATCAACCACTCGAGTCATTGCATGTGTGTTCTTTCCACAAACCACACATGGATCAACCACTAGAGTCATTGCACGTGTGTTCTTACCACAAACCACACATGGATCAACCAGTGTCATTGCATGTGTGTTCTTTCCACAAATCACATATGGACCCACTAGAGTCAGTGCTTGTGTGTTCTTATACTAAATCCAGCACTAGAGTCATTGTGTGTGTGTTCTTTCCACAAACCACTTATGGATCCACTAGTATTTATTGCATGTGTGTTCTTTCCACAAACCACTTATGGATCTACCAGTGGCATTACATGTGTGTTCTTTTCACAAACTACATGTGGACCCACTAGAGTCATTGTATGTGTGTTCTTATACTAAAACTAGCACTAGAGTCATTGCATGTTTGTTCTATCCACGAACCACACATGCATCAACCAGTGTCATCGCATGTGTGTTCTTTCCACAAACCACTTATGGATCCACCAGTGTTCATTGCATGTGTGTTCTTTCCACAAACCACCTATGGATCAACCAGTGGTCATTGCATGTGTGTTCTTTTCCACAATCCACTGATGGATCATCCTGTGGTCATTGCATGTGTGTTCTTTTCACAAACCACACATGCATCAACCTGTGGTCATTGCATGTGTGTTCTTTCCACAAACCACATATGGATCAACCAGTGGTCATTGCATGTGTGTTCTTTTCCACAAACCACATATGGATCAACTAGTGGTCATAGCATGTGTGTTCTTTCCACAAACCACACATGGATCAACCAGTGGTCATTGCATGTGTGCTCATTTCGACAAACCACACATGGATCAAGCAGTGTCATTGCATGTGTGTTCTTTCCACAAACCACACATGGATCAACCACTAGAGTCATTGCACGTGTGTTCTTTCCACAAACCACACATGGATCAACCAGTGTCATTGCATGTGTGTTCTTTCCACAAATCACATATGGACCCACTAGAGTCAGTGCTTGTGTGTTCTTATACTAAATCCAGCACTAGAGTCATTGCGTGTGTGTTCTTTCCACAAACCACTTATGGATCCACTAGTGTTTATTGCATGTGTGTTCTTTCCACAAACCACTTATGGATCAACCAGTGGTCATTACATGTGTGTTCTTTTCCACAAACCACTTATGGATCAACCGGTGGCATTGCATGTGTGTTCTTTTCACAAATCACACATGGATCAAGCAGTGGTCATTGCATGTGTGTTCTTTCCACAAACCACATATGGATCAACCAGTGCCCATTGCATGTGTGTTCTTTCCACAAACCACTTATGGATCTACCAGTGGCATTACATGTGTGTTCTTCTCACAAACTACATGTGGACCCACTAGAGTCATTGTATGTGTGTTCTTATACTAAAACTAGCACTAGAGTCATTGCATGTGTGTTCTATCCACAAACCACACATGCATCAACCAGTGTCATCGCATGTGTGTTCTTTCCACAAACCACTTATGGATCCACCGGTGTTCATTGCATGTGTGTTCTTTCCACAAACCACTTATGGATCAACCAGTGGTCATTGCATGTGTGTTCTTTTCCACAATCCACTTATGGATCATCCTGTGGTCATTGCATGTGTGTTCTTTTCACAAACCACACATGGATCAACCTGTGGTCATTGCATGTGTGTTCTTTCCACAAACGACATATGGATCAACCAGTGGTCATTGCATGTGTGTTCTTTTCCACAAACCACATATGGATCAACTAGTGGTCATAGCATGTGTGTTCTTTCCACAAACCACACATGGATCAACCAGTGGTCATTGCATGTGTGCTCATTTCCACAAACCACACATGGATCAAGCAGTGTCATTGCATGTGTGTTCTTTCCACAAACCATATATGGATCAACTAGTGGTCATTGCATGTGTGTTCTTTTCACAAACCACATGTGAACCCACTAGAGTCATTGCATGTGTGTTCTTATACTAAAACCAACACTAGAGTCATTGCATGTGTGTTCTTTCCACAAACCACTTATGGATCCATTAGAGCCATTGCATGTGTGTTATTTCCACAAACCACACATGGATCAACCACTAGAGTCATTGCATGTGTGTTCTTTCCACAAACCACACATGGATCAACCACTAGAGTCATTGCACGTGTGTTCTTTCCACAAACCACACATGGATCAACCAGTGTCATTGCATGTGTGTTCTTTCCACAAATCACATATGGACCCACTAGAGTCAGTGCTTGTGTGTTCTTATACTAAAACCAGCACTAGAGTCATTGCGTGTGTGTTCTTTCCACAAACCACTTATGGATCCACTAGTGTTTATTGCATGTGTGTTCTTTCCACAAACCACTTATGGATCAACCAGTGGTCATTACATGTGTGTTCTTTTCCACAAACCACTTATGGATCAACCGGTGGCATTGCATGTGTGTTCTTTTCACAAATCACACATGGATCAAGCAGTGGTCATTGCATGTGTGTTCTTTCCACAAACCACATATGGATCAACCAGTGCCCATTGCATGTGTGTTCTTTCCACAAACCACTTATGGATCTACCAGTGGCATTACATGTGTGTTCTTTTCACAAACTACATGTGGACCCACTAGAGTCATTGTATGTGTGTTCTTATACTAAAACTAGCACTAGAGTCATTGCATGTGTGTTCTATCCACAAACCACACATGCATCAACCAGTGTCATCGCATGTGTGTTCTTTCCACAAACCACTTATGGATCCACCAGTGTTCATTGCATGTGTGTTCTTTCCACAAACCACTTATGGATCAACCAGTGGTCATTGCATGTGTGTTCTTTTCCACAATCCACTTATGGATCATCCTGTGGTCATTGCATGTGTGTTCTTTTCACAAACCACACATGGATCAACCTGTGGTCATTGCATGTGTGTTCTTTCCACAAACCACATATGGATCAACCAGTGGTCATTGCATGTGTGTTCTTTTCCACAAACCACAGATGGATCAACTAGTGGTCATAGCATGTGTGTTCTTTCCACAAACCACACATGGATCAACCAAGGTCATTGCATGTGCTTTTTCCACAAACCACACATGGATCAAGCAGTGTCATTGCATGTGTGTTCTTTCTACAAACCATATATGGATCAACTAGTGGTCATTGCATGTGTGTTCTTTTCACAAACCACATGTGAACCCACTAGAGTCATTGCATGTGTGTTCTTATACTAAAACCAACACTAGAGTCATTGCGTGTGTGTTCTTTCCACAAACCACTTATGGATCCATTAGAGTCATTGCATGTGTGTTATTTCCACAAACCACACATGGATCAACCACTAGAGTCATTGCATGTGTGTTCTTTCCACAAACCACACATGGATCAACCACTAGAGTCATTGCACGTGTGTTCTTTCCACAAACCACACATGGATCAACCAGTGTCATTGCATGTGTGTTCTTTCCACAAATCACATATGGACCCACTAGAGTCAGTGCTTGTGTGTTCTTATACTAAAACCAGCACTAGAGTCATTGCGTGTGTGTTCTTTCCACAAACCACTTATGGATCCACTAGTGTTTATTGCATGTGTGTTCTTTCCACAAACCACTTATGGATCAACCAGTGGTCATTACATGTGTGTTCTTTTCCACAAACCACTTATGGATCAACGCGAGTCATTGCATGTGTGTTCTTTTCACAAATCACACATGGATCAAGCAGGTGTCATTGCATGTGTGTTCTTTCCACAAACCACATATGGATCAACCAGTGCCCATTGCATGTGTGTTCTTTCCACAAACCACTTATGGATCTACCAGTGGCATTACATGTGTGTTCTTTTCACAAACTACATGTGGACCCACTAGAGTCATTGTATGTGTGTTCTTATACTAAAACTAGCACTAGAGTAATTGCATGTTTGTTCTATCCACAAACCACACATGCATCAACCAGTGTCATCGCATGTGTGTTCTTTCCACAAACCACTTATGGATCCACCAGTGTTCATTGCATGTGTGTTCTTTCCACAAACCACCTATGGATCAACCAGTGGTCATTGCATGTGTGTTCTTTTCCACAATCCACTTATGGATCATCCTGTGGTCATTGCATGTGTGTTCTTTTCACAAACCACACATGCATCAACCTGTGGTCATTGCATGTGTGTTCTTTCCACAAACCACATATGGATCAACCAGTGGTCATTGCATGTGTGTTCTTTTCCACAAACCACATATGGATCAACTAGTGGTCATAGCATGTGTGTTCTTTCCACAAACCACACATGGATCAACCAGTGGTCATTGCATGTGTGCTCATTTCCACAAACCACACATGGATCAAGCAGTGTCATTGCATGTGTGTTCTTTCCACAAACCATATATGGATAAACTAGTGGTCATTGCATGTGTGTTCTTTTCACATACCACATGTGAACCCACTAGAGTCATTGCATGTGTGTTCTTATACTAAAACCAGCACTAGAGTCATTGCATGTGTGTTCTTTCCACAAACCACTTATGGATCCATTAGAGTCATTGCATGTGTGTTATTTCCACAAACCACACATGGATCAACCACTCGAGTCATTGCATGTGTGTTCTTTCCACAAACCACACATGGATCAACCACTAGAGTCATTGCACGTGTGTTCTTTCCACAAACCACACATGGATCAACCAGTGTCATTGCATGTGTGTTCTTTCCACAAATCACATATGGACCCACTAGAGTCAGTGCTTGTGTGTTCTTATACTAAATCCAGCACTAGAGTCATTGTGTGTGTGTTCTTTCCACAAACCACTTATGGATCCACTAGTGTTTATTGCATGTTTGTTCTTTCCACAAACCACTTATGGATCTACCAGTGGCATTACATGTGTGTTCTTTTCACAAACTACATGTGGACCCACTAGAGTCATTGTATGTGTGTTCTTATACTAAAACTAGCACTAGAGTCATTGCATGTTTGTTCTATCCACAAACCACACATGCATCAACCAGTGTCATCGCATGTGTGTTCTTTCCACAAACCACTTATGGATCCACCAGTGTTCATTGCATGTGTGTTCTTTCCACAAACCACCTATGGATCAACCAGTGGTCATTGCATGTGTGTTCTTTTCCACAATCCACTTATGGATCATCCTGTGGTCATTGCATGTGTGTTCTTTTCACAAACCACACATGCATCAACCTGTGGTCATTGCATGTGTGTTCTTTCCACAAACCACATATGGATCAACCAGTGGTCATTGCATGTGTGTTCTTTTCCACAAACCACATATGGATCAACTAGTGGTCATAGCATGTGTGTTCTTTCCACAAACCACACATGGATCAACCAGTGGTCATTGCATGTGTGCTCATTTCCACAAACCACACATGGATCAAGCAGTGTCATTGCATGTGTGTTCTTTCCACAAACCATATATGGATCAACTAGTGGTCATTGCATGTGTGTTCTTTTCACAAACAACATGTTAACCCACTAGAGTCATTGCATGTGTGTTCTTATACTAAAACCAACACTAGAGTCATTGCATGTGTGTTCTTTCCACAAACCACTTATGGATCCATTAGAGTCATTGCATGTGTGTTATTTCCACAAACCACACATGGATCAACCACTCGAGTCATTGCATGTGTGTTCTTTCCACAAACCACACATGGATCAACCACTAGAGTCATTGCACGTGTGTTCTTTCCACAAACCACACATGGATCAACCAGTGTCATTGCATGTGTGTTCTTTCCACAAATCACATATGGACCCACTAGAGTCAGTGCTTGTGTGTTCTTATACTAAATCCAGCACTAGAGTCATTGCGTGTGTGTTCTTTCCACAAACCACTTATGGATCCACTAGTGTTTATTGCATGTGTGTTCTTTCCACAAACCACTTATGGATCAACCAGTGGTCATTACATGTGTGTTCTTTTCCACAAACCACTTATGGATCAACCGGTGGCATTGCATGTGTTTTTTTTTCACAAATCACACATGGATCAAGCAGTGGTCATTGCATGTGTGTTCTTTCCACAAACCACATATGGATCAACCAGTGCCCATTGCATGTGTGTTCTTTCCACAAACCACTTATGGATCTACCAGTGGCATTACATGTGTGTTCTTCTCACAAACTACATGTGGACCCACTAGAGTCATTGTATGTGTGTTCTTATACTAAAACTAGCACTAGAGTCATTGCATGTGTGTTCTATCCACAAACCACACATGCATCAACCAGTGTCATCGCATATGTGTTCTTTCCACAAACCACTTATGGATCCACCAGTGTTCATTGCATGTGTGTTCTTTCCACAAACCACTTATGGATCAACCAGTGGTCATTGCATGTGTGTTCTTTTCCACAAACCACTTATGGATCATCATGTGGTCATTGCATGTGTGTTCTTTCCACAAACCACTTATGGATCAACCTGTGGTCATTGCATGTGTGTTCTTTCCACAAACCACATATGGATCAACCAGTGGTCATTGCATGTGTGTTCTTTTCCACAAACCATATATGGATCAACCAGTGGTCATAGCATGTGTGTTCTTTCCAGAAACCACACATGGATCAACCAGTGGTCATTGCATGTGTGCTCTTTTCCACAAACCACACATGGATCAAGCAGTGTCATTGCATGTGTGTTCTTTCCACAAACCATATATGGATCAACTAGTGGTCATTGCATGTGTGTTCCCTTCACAAACCACATGTGAACCCACTAGAGTCATTGCATGTGTGTTCTTATACTAAAACCAACACTAGAGTCATTGCATGTGTGTTCTTTTCACAAACCACACATGGATCCACCACTGTCATTGCATGTGTGTTCTTTCCACAAACCACACATGGATCAACAAGTGGTCACTGCATGTGTGTTCTTTTCACAAACCACATATGGATCCATTAGAGTCATTGCATTCGTGTTCTTATACTAAAACTAGCACTAGAGTCATTGCATGTGTGTTCTTTCCACAAACCACTTATGGATCCACCAGTGTTCATTGCATTTGTGTTCTTTTCACAAACAACATATGGATCCACCAGTGGTCACTGCATGTGTGTTCTTTCCACAAACCACTTATGGATCACCAGTGGTCATTGCGTGTGTGTTTTTCCATAGACCACTTATGGATCAACCAGTGGCCATTGCATGTGTGTTCTTTCCACAAACCACTTATGGATCTACCAGTGGCATTACATCTATGTTCTTTTCACAAACTACATGTGGACCCACTAGAGTCATTGCATGTGTGTTCTTATACTAAAACCAGCACTAGAGTCATTTCATGTGTGTTCTTTTCACAGACAACATATGGATCCACCAGTGTTCACTGCATGTGTGTTCTTTCCACAAACCACATATGGATCAACCAGTGGTCATTGCATGTGTGTTCTTTCCACAAACCACTTATGGATCCACCAGTGTTCATTGCATGTGTGGTGTTTTCCACAAACCACATATGGATCAACCAGTGGTCATTGCATGTGTGTTATTTTCACAAACCACATATGGATCCATTAGAGTCATTGCTTGTGTGTTCTTATACTAAAACTAGCAATAGAGTCATTGCATGTGTGTTCTTTCCAAAAACCACTTATGGATCCACCAGTGTTCATTGCATTTGTGTTCTTTTCACAAACAACATATGGATCCACCAGTGGTCACTGCATGTGTGTTCTTTCCACAAACCACTTATGGATCAACCAGTGGTCATTGCATGTGTGTTCTTTCCACAAACCACTTATGGATCCACTAGTGTTAATTGCATGTGTGTTCTTTTCCACAAACCACATATGGATCAAGCAGTGGTCATTGCATGTGTGTTCTTTTCACAAACCACATATGGACCCACTAGAGTCATTGCATGTGTGTTCTATCCACAAACCACACATGGATCAACCAGTGGTCTTGCATGTGTGTTCTTTTCCACAAACCACTTATGGATCAACCAGTGGTCATTGCATGTGTGTTCTTTCCGCAAACCACACATGGATCAACCACTAGAGTCATTGCATGTGTGTTCTTTCCACAAACCACACATGGATCAACCAGTGTCGTTGCATGTGTGTTGTTTCCACAAACCACACATGGATCAACAAGTGGTCATTGCATGTGTGTTCTTATACTAAGACCAGCACTAGAGTCATTGCATGTGTGTTCTTTCCACAAACTACACAAGGATCCACCAGTGTTCATTGCATGTGTGTTCTTTTCCAAAAACCACATATGGATTGACCAGTGGTCTTTGCTTGTATGTTCTTTTCACAAACCACATGTGGACCCACTAGAGTCATTGCATGTGTGTTCTTATACTAAAACCAGCACAACACTCATTGCATGTGTGTTCTTTTCCACAAACCACACATGGATCCACTAGACTCATTGCATGTGTGTTCTTTTTCACAAACAACTTATGGATCAACCAGTGGTCATTGCATGTGTGTTCTTTTCACAAACTACATGTGGACCCACTAGAGTCATTGTATGTGTGTTCTTATACTAAAACTAGCACTAGAGTCATTGCATGTGTGTTCTATCCAAAAACCACACATGCATCAACCAGTGTCATCGCATGTGTGTTCTTTCCACAAACCACTTATGGATCCACCAGTGTTCATTGCATGTGTGTTCTTTCCACAAACCACTTATGGATCAACCAGTGGTCATTGCATGTGTGTTCTTTTCCACAATCCACTTATGGATCATCCTGTGGTCATTGCATGTGTGTTCTTTTCACAAACCACACATGGATCAACCTGTGGTCATTGCATGTGTGTTCTTTCCACAAACCACATATGGATCAACCAGTGGTCATTGCATGTGTGTTCTTTTCCACAAACCACATATGGATCAACTAGTGGTCATAGCATGTGTGTTCTTTCCACAAACCACACATGGATCAACCAGTGGTCATTGCATGTGTGCTCATTTCCACAAACCACACATGGATCAAGCAGTGTCATTGCATGTGTGTTCTTTCCACAAACCATATATGGATCAACTAGTGGTCATTGCATGTGTGTTCTTTTCACAAACCACATGTGAACCCACTAGAGTCATTGCATGTGTGTTCTTATACTAAAACCAACACTAGAGTCATTGCATGTGTGTTCTTTCCACAAACCACTTATGGATCCATTAGAGCCATTGCATGTGTGTTATTTCCACAAACCACACATGGATCAACCACTAGAGTCATTGCATGTGTGTTCTTTCCACAAACCACACATGGATCAACCACTAGAGTCATTGCACGTGTGTTCTTTCCACAAACCACACATGGATCAACCAGTGTCATTGCATGTGTGTTCTTTCCACAAATCACATATGGACCCACTAGAGTCAGTGCTTGTGTGTTCTTATACTAAATCCAGCACTAGAGTCATTGCATGTGTGTTCTTTCCACAAACCACTTATGGATCCACTAGTGTTTATTGCATGTGTGTTCTTTCCACAAACCACTTATGGATCAACCAGTGGTCATTACATGTGTGTTCTTTTCCACAAACCACTTATGGATCAACCGGTGGCATTGCATGTGTGTTCTTTTCACAAATCACACATGGATCAAGCAGTGGTCATTGCATGTGTGTTCTTTCCACAAACCACATATGGATCAACCAGTGCCCATTGCATGTGTGTTCTTTCCACAAACCACTTATGGATCTACCAGTGGCATTACATGTGTGTTCTTTTCACAAACTACATGTGGACCCACTAGAGTCATTGTATGTGTGTTCTTATACTAAAACTAGCACTAGAGTCATTGCATGTGTGTTCTATCCACAAACCACACATGCATCAACCAGTGTCATCGCATGTGTGTTCTTTCCACAAACCACTTATGGATCCACCAGTGTTCATTGCATGTGTGTTCTTTCCACAAACCACTTATGGATCAACCAGTGGTCATTGCATGTGTGTTCTTTTCCACAATCCACTTATGGATCATCCTGTGGTCATTGCATGTGTGTTCTTTTCACAAACCACACATGGATCAACCTGTGGTCATTGCATGTGTGTTCTTTCCACAAACCACATATGGATCAACCAGTGGTCATTGCATGTGTGTTCTTTTCCACAAACCACAGATGGATCAACTAGTGGTCATAGCATGTGTGTTCTTTCCACAAACCACACATGGATCAACCAGTGGTCATTGCATGTGTGCTCTTTTCCACAAACCACACATGGATCAAGCAGTGTCATTGCATGTGTGTTCTTTCTACAAACCATATATGGATCAACTAGTGGTCATTGCATGTGTGTTCTTTTCACAAACCACATGTGAACCCACTAGAGTCATTGCATGTGTGTTCTTATACTAAAACCAACACTAGAGTCATTGCGTGTGTGTTCTTTCCACAAACCACTTATGGATCCATTAGAGTCATTGCATGTGTGTTATTTCCACAAACCACACATGGATCAACCACTAGAGTCATTGCATGTGTGTTCTTTCCACAAACCACACATGGATCAACCACTAGAGTCATTGCACGTGTGTTCTTTCCACAAACCACACATGGATCAACCAGTGTCATTGCATGTGTGTTCTTTCCACAAATCACATATGGACCCACTAGAGTCAGTGCTTGTGTGTTCTTATACTAAAACCAGCACTAGAGTCATTGCGTGTGTGTTCTTTCCACAAACCACTTATGGATCCACTAGTGTTTATTGCATGTGTGTTCTTTCCACAAACCACTTATGGATCAACCAGTGGTCATTACATGTGTGTTCTTTTCCACAAACCACTTATGGATCAACCGGTGGCATTGCATGTGTGTTCTTTTCACAAATCACACATGGATCAAGCAGTGGTCATTGCATGTGTGTTCTTTCCACAAACCACATATGGATCAACCAGTGCCCATTGCATGTGTGTTCTTTCCACAAACCACTTATGGATCTACCAGTGGCATTACATGTGTGTTCTTTTCACAAACTACATGTGGACCCACTAGAGTCATTGTATGTGTGTTCTTATACTAAAACTAGCACTAGAGTAATTGCATGTTTGTTCTATCCACAAACCACACATGCATCAACCAGTGTCATCGCATGTGTGTTCTTTCCACAAACCACTTATGGATCCACCAGTGTTCATTGCATGTGTGTTCTTTCCACAAACCACCTATGGATCAACCAGTGGTCATTGCATGTGTGTTCTTTTCCACAATCCACTTATGGATCATCCTGTGGTCATTGCATGTGTGTTCTTTTCACAAACCACACATGCATCAACCTGTGGTCATTGCATGTGTGTTCTTTCCACAAACCACATATGGATCAACCAGTGGTCATTGCATGTGTGTTCTTTTCCACAAACCACATATGGATCAACTAGTGGTCATAGCATGTGTGTTCTTTCCACAAACCACACATGGATCAACCAGTGGTCATTGCATGTGTGCTCATTTCCACAAACCACACATGGATCAAGCAGTGTCATTGCATGTGTGTTCTTTCCACAAACCATATATGGATCAACTAGTGGTCATTGCATGTGTGTTCTTTTCACAAACCACATGTGAACCCACTAGAGTCATTGCATGTGTGTTCTTATACTAAAACCAACACTAGAGTCATTGCATGTGTGTTCTTTCCACAAACCACTTATGGATCCATTAGAGTCATTGCATGTGTGTTATTTCCACAAACCACACATGGATCAACCACTCGAGTCATTGCATGTGTGTTCTTTCCACAAACCACACATGGATCAACCACTAGAGTCATTGCACGTGTGTTCTTTCCACAAACCACACATGGATCAACCAGTGTCATTGCATGTGTGTTCTTTCCACAAATCACATATGGACCCACTAGAGTCAGTGCTTGTGTGTTCTTATACTAAATCCAGCACTAGAGTCATTGTGTGTGTGTTCTTTCCACAAACCACTTATGGATCCACTAGTGTTTATTGCATGTGTGTTCTTTCCACAAACCACTGATGGATCTACCAGTGGCATTACATGTGTGTTCTTTTCACAAACTACATGTGGACCCACTAGAGTCATTGTATGTGTGTTCTTATACTAAAACTAGCACTAGAGTCATTGCATGTTTGTTCTATCCACAAACCACACATGCATCAACCAGTGTCATCGCATGTGTGTTCTTTCCACAAACCACTTATGGATCCACCAGTGTTCATTGCATGTGTGTTCTTTCCACAAACCACCTATGGATCAACCAGTGGTCATTGCATGTGTGTTCTTTTCCACAATCCACTTATGGATCATCCTGTGGTCATTGCATGTGTGTTCTTTTCACAAACCACACATGCATCAACCTGTGGTCATTGCATGTGTGTTCTTTCCACAAACCACATATGGATCAACCAGTGGTCATTGCATGTGTATTCTTTTCCACAAACCACATATGGATCAACTAGTGGTCATAGCATGTGTGTTCTTTCCACAAACCACACATGGATCAACCAGTGGTCATTGCATGTGTGCTCATTTCCACAAACCACACATGGATCAAGGTGTCATTGCATGTGTGTTCTTTCCACAAACCATATATGGATCAACTAGTGGTCATTGCATGTGTGTTCTTTTCACAAACCACATGTGAACCCACTAGAGTCATTGCATGTGTGTTCTTATACTAAAACCAACACTAGAGTCATTGCATGTGTGTTCTTTCCACAAACCACTTATGGATCCATTAGAGTCATTGCATGTGTGTTATTTCCACAAACCACACATGGATCAACCACTCGAGTCATTGCATGTGTGTTCTTTCCACAAACCACACATGGATCAACCACTAGAGTCATTGCACGTGTGTTCTTTCCACAAACCACACATGGATCAACCAGTGTCATTGCATGTGTGTTCTTTCCACAAATCACATATGGACCCACTAGAGTCAGTGCTTGTGTGTTCTTATACTAAATCCAGCACTAGAGTCATTGCGTGTGTGTTCTTTCCACAAACCACTTATGGATCCACTAGTGTTTATTGCATGTGTGTTCTTTCCACAAACCACTTATGGATCAACCAGTGGTCATTACATGTGTGTTCTTTTCCACAAACCACTTATGGATCAACCGGTGGCATTGCATGTGGGTTCTTTTCACAAATCACACATGGATCAAGCAGTGGTCATTGCATGTGTGTTCTTTCCACAAACCACATATGGATCAACCAGTGCCCATTGCATGTGTGTTCTTTCCACAAACCACTTATGGATCTACCAGTGGCATTACATGTGTGTTCTTCTCACAAACTACATGTGGACCCACTAGAGTCATTGTATGTGTGTTCTTATACTAAAACTAGCACTAGAGTCATTGCATGTGTGTTCTATCCACAAACCACACATGCATCAACCAGTGTCATCGCATATGTGTTCTTTCCACAAACCACTTATGGATCCACCAGTGTTCATTGCATGTGTGTTCTTTCCACAAACCACTTATGGATCAACCAGTGGTCATTGCATGTGTGTTCTTTTCCACAAACCACTTATGGATCATCATGTGGTCATTGCATGTGTGTTCTTTTCACAAACCACACATGGATCAACCTGTGGTCATTGCATGTGTGTTCTTTCCACAAACCACATATGGATCAACCAGTGGTCATTGCATGTGTGTTCTTTTCCACAAACCATATATGGATCAACTAGTAGTCATAGCATGTGTGTTCTTTCCACAAACCACACATGGATCAACCAGTGGTCATTGCATGTGTGCTCTTTTCCACAAACCACACATGGATCAAGCAGTGTCATTGCATGTGTGTTCTTTCCACAAACCATATATGGATCAACTAGTGGTCATTGCTTGTGTGTTCCCTTCACAAACCACATGTGAACCCACTAGAGTCATTGCATGTGTGTTCTTATACTAAAACCAACACTAGAGTCATTGCATGTGTGTTCTTTTCACAAACCACACATGGATCCACCACTGTCATTGCATGTGTGTTCTTTCCACAAACCACACATGGATCAACAAGTGGTCACTGCATGTGTGTTCTTTTCACAAACCACATATGGATCCATTAGAGTCATTGCATTCGTGTTCTTATACTAAAACTAGCACTAGAGTCATTGCATGTGTGTTCTTTCCACAAACCACTTATGGATCCACCAGTGTTCATTGCATTTGTGTTCTTTTCACAAACAACATATGGATCCACCAGTGGTCACTGCATGTGTGTTCTTTCCACAAACCACTTATGGATCACCAGTGGTCATTGCGTGTGTGTTTTTCCATAGACCACTTATGGATCAACCAGTGGCCATTGCATGTGTGTTCTTTCCACAAACCACTTATGGATCTACCAGTGGCATTACATCTATGTTCTTTTCACAAACTACATGTGGACCCACTAGAGTCATTGCATGTGTGTTCTTATACTAAAACCAGCACTAGAGTCATTTCATGTGTGTTCTTTTCACAAACAACATATGGATCCACCAGTGTTCACTGCATGTGTGTTCTTTCCACAAACCACATATGGATCAACCAGTGGTCATTGCATGTGTGTTCTTTCCACAAACCACTTATGGATCCACCAGTGTTCATTGCATGTGTGGTCTTTTCCACAAACCACATATGGATCAACCAGTGGTCATTGCATGTGTGTTATTTTCACAAACCACATATGGATCCATTAGAGTCATTGCTTGTGTGTTCTTATACTAAAACTAGCAATAGAGTCATTGCATGTGTGTTCTTTCCAAAAACCACTTATGGATCCACCAGTGTTCATTGCATTTGTGTTCTTTTCACAAACAACATATGGATCCACCAGTGGTCACTGCATGTGTGTTCTTTCCACAAACCACTTATGGATCAACCAGTGGTCATTGCATGTGTGTTCTTTCCACAAACCACTTATGGATCCACTAGTGTTAATTGCATGTGTGTTCTTTTCCACAAACCACATATGGATCAAGCAGTGGTCATTGCATGTGTGTTCTTTTCACAAACCACATATGGACCCACTAGAGTCATTGCATGTGTGTTCTATCCACAAACCACACATGGATCAACCAGTGGTCTTGCATGTGTGTTCTTTTCCACAAACCACTTATGGATCAACCAGTGGTCATTGCATGTGTGTTCTTTCCGCAAACCACACATGGATTAACCACTAGAGTCATTGCATGTGTGTTCTTTCCACAAACCACACATGGATCAACCAGTGTCGTTGCATGTGTGTTGTTTCCACAAACCACACATGGATCAACAAGTGGTCATTGCATGTGTGTTCTTATACTAAAACCAGCACTAGAGTAATTGCATGTGTGTTCTTTCCACAAACTACACATGGATCCACCAGTGTTCATTGCATGTGTGTTCTTTTCCAAAAACCACATATGGATTGACCAGTGGTCTTTGCTTGTATGTTCTTTTCACAAACCACATGTGGACCCACTAGAGTCATTGCATGTGTGTTCTTATACTAAAACCAGCACAACACTCATTGCATGTGTGTTCTTTTCCACAAACCACACATGGATCCACTAGACTCATTGCATGTGTGTTCTTTTTCACAAACAACTTATGGATCAACCAGTGGTCATTGCATGTGTGTTCTTTTCACAAACTACATGTGGACCCACTAGAGTCATTGTATGTGTGTTCTTATACTAAAACTAGCACTAGAGTCATTGCATGTGTGTTCTATCCAAAAACCACACATGCATCAACCAGTGTCATCGCATGTGTGTTCTTTCCACAAACCACTTATGGATCCACCAGTGTTCATTGCATGTGTGTTCTTTCCACAAACCACTTATGGATCAACCAGTGGTCATTGCATGTGTGTTCTTTTCCACAAACCACTTATGGATCATCCTATGGTCATTGCATGTGTGTTCTTTTCACAAACCACACATGGATCAACCTGTGGTCATTGCATGTGTGTTCTTTCCACAAACCACATATGGATCAACCAGTGGTCATTGCATGTGTGCTCTTTTCCACAAACCACATATGGATCAACTAGTGGTCATAGCATGTGTGTTGTTTCCACAAACCACACATGGATCAACCAGTGGTCATTGCATGTGTGCTCTTTTCCACAAACCACTCATGGATCAACCAGTGGCATTGCATGTGTGTTCTTTTCACAAACCACACATGGATCAACTAGTGTCATTGCATGTGTGTTCTTTCCACAAACCACTTATGGATCCATTAGAGTCATTGCATGTGTGTTATTTCCACAAACCACACATGGATAAACCACTAGAGTCATTGCATTTGTGTTATTTCCACAAACCACACATGGATCAACCACTAGAGTCATTGCATGTGTGTTCTTTCCACAAACCACACATGGATCAACCAGTGTCATTGCATGTGTGTTCTTTCCACAAATCACATATGGACCCACTAGAGTCAGTGCTTGTGTGTTCTTATACTAAAACCAGCACTAGAGTCATTGTGTGTGTGTTCTTTACACAAACCACTTATGGATCCACTAGTGTTTATTGCATGTGTGTTCTTTCCACAAACCACTTATGGATCTACCAGTGGTCATTACATGTGTGTTCTTTTCCACAAACCACTTATGGATCAACCGGTGGCATTGCATGTGTGTTCTTTTCACAAATCACACATGGATCAAGAAGTGGACATTGCATGTGTGTTCTTTCCACAAACCACATATGGATCAACTAGTGGCCATTGCATGTGTGTTCTTTCCACAAACCACTTATGGATCTACCAGTGGCATTACATGTGTGTTCTTTTCACAAACTACATGTGGACCCACTGGAGTCATTGTATGTGTGTTCTTATACTAAAACTAGCACTAGAGTCATTGCATGTGTGTTCTATCCACAAACCACACATGCATCAACCAGTGTCATCGCATGTGTGTTCTTTCCACAAACCACTTATGGATCCACCAGTGTTCATTGCATGTGTGTTCTTTCCACAAACCACTTATGGATCAACCAGTGGTAATTGCATGTGTGTTCTTTTGCACAAACCACTTATGGATCATCCTGCGGTCATTGCATGTGTGTTCTTTTCACAAACCACACATGGATCAACCTGTGGTCATTGCATGTGTGTTCTTTCCACAAACCACATATGGATCAACAAGTGGTCATTGCATGTGTGCTCTTTTCCACAAACCACATATGGATCAACTAGTGGTCATAGCATGTGTGTTGTTTCCACAAACCACGCATGGATGAACCAGTGGTCATTGCATGTGTGCTCTTTTCCACAAACCACACATGGATCAAGTAGTGTCATTGCATGTGTGTTCTTTCCACCAACCATATATGGATCAACTAGTGGTCATTGCATGTGTGTTCTTTTCACAAACCACGTGTGAACCCACTAGAGTCATTGCATGTGTGTTCTTATACTAAAACCAACACAAGAGTCATTGCATGTGTTTTCTTTTCACAAACCACACATGGATCCACCACTGTCATTGCATGTGTGTTCTTTCCACAAACCACACATGGATCAACAAGTGGTCATTGCATGTGTGTTCTTATCACAAACCACATCTGGATCCATTAGAGTCATTGCATGTGTGTTCTTATACTAAAACTAGCACTAGAGTCATTGCATGTGTGTTCTTTCCACAAACCACTTATGGATCCACCAGTGTTCATTGCATTTGTGTTCTTTTCACAAACAACATATGGATCCACCAGTGGTCACTGCATGTGTGTTCTTTCCACAAACCACTTATGGATCAACCAGTGGTCATTGCATGTGTGTTTTTCCACAGACCACTTATGGATCAATCAGTGGCCATTGCATGTGTGTTCTTTCCACAAACCACTTATGGATCTACCAGTGGCATTACATGTGTGTCCTTTTCACAAACTACATGTGGACCCACTAGAGTCATTGCATGTGTGTTCTTATACTAAAACCAGCACTAGAGTCATTTCATGTGTGTTCTTTTCACAAACAACATATGGATCCACCAGTGTTCACTTCATGTGTGTTCTTTCCACAAACCACATATGGATCAACAAGTGGTCATTGCATGTGTGTTCTTTCCACAAACCACTTATGGATCCACCAGTGTTCATTGCATGTGTGGTCTTTTCCACAAACCACATATGGATCAACCAGTGGTCATTGCATGTGTGTTCTTTTCACAAACCAGATATGGACCCACTAGAGTCATTGCATGTGTGTTCTATCCACAAACCACACATGGATCAACCAATGGTCTTGCATGTGTGTTCTTTTCCACAAACCACTTATGGATCAACCAGTGGTCATTGCATGTGTGTTATTTCCGCAAACCACACATGGATCAACCACTAGAGTCATTGCATGTGTGTTCTTTCCACAAACCACACATGGATCAACCAGTGTCGTTGCATGTGTGTTGTTTCCACAAACCACACATGGATCAACAAGTGGTCATTGCATGTGTGTTCTTATACTAAAACCAGCACTAGAGTCATTGCATGTGTGTTCTTTCCACAAACCACACATGGATCCACCAGTGTTCATTGCATGTGTGTTCTTTTCCAAAAACCACGTATGGATCGACCAGTGGTCTTTGCGTGTATGGTCTTTTCACAAACCACATGTGGACCCACTAGAGTCATTGCATGTGTGTTCTTATACTAAAACCAGCACAACACTCATTGCATGTGTGTTCTTTTCCACAAACCACACATGGATCAACCAGTGGTCATTGCATGTGTGTTCTTTCCACAAACCACACATGGACTCACCAATGTTCATTGCATGTGTGTTCTTTTCCAAAAACCACATATGGATCGACCAGTGGTCTTTGCATGTATGTTCTTTTCACAAACCACATGTGGACCCACTAGAGTCATTGCATGTGTGTTCTTATACTAAAACCAGCACAACACTCATTGCATGTGTGTTCTTTTCCACAAACCACACATGGATCCACTAGACTCATTGCATGTGTGTTCTTTTTCACAAACAACTTATGGATCAACCAGTGGTCATTGCATGTGTGTTCTTTTCACAAACTACATGTGGACCCACTAGAGTCATTGTATGTGTGTTCTTACACTAAAACTAGCACTAGAGTCATTGCATGTGTGTCCTATCCATAAACCATACATGGATCAACCAGTGGCATTGCATGTGTGTTCTTTTCACAAACCACACATGGATCAACCAGCGTCATTGCATGTTTGTTCTTTCCAGAAACTACTTATGGATCCATTATAGTCATTGCATGTGTGTTATTTCCATAAACCACACATGGATCAACCACTAGAGTCATTGCATGTGTGTTATTTCCACAAACCACACATGGATCAACCACTAGAGTCATTGCATGTGTGTTTTTTCCACAAACCACACATGGATCAACCAGTGTCATTGCATGTGTGTTCTTTCCACAAATCACATATGGACCCACTAGAGTCAGTGCTTGTGTGTTCTTATACTAAAACCAGCACTAGAGTCATTGCGTGTGTGTTCTTTCCACAAACCACTTATGGATCCACTAGTGTTTATTGCATGTGTGTCCTTTCCGCAAAAAACTTATGGATCAACCAGTGGTCATTACATGTGTGTTCTTTTCCACAAACCACTTATGGATCAACCGGTGGCATTGCATGTGTGTTCTTTTCATAAATCACACATGGATCAAGCAGTGGTCATTGCATGTGTGTTCTTTCCACAAACCACATATGGATTAACCAGTGGCCATTGCATGTGTGTTCTTTCCACAAACCACTTATGGATCTACTAGTGGCATTACATGTGTGTACTTTTCACAAACTACATGTGGACCCACTAGAGTCATTGTATGTGTGTTCTTATACTAAAACTAGCACTAGAGTCATTGCATGTCTGTTCTATCCACAAACCACACATGCATCAACCAGTGTCATCGCATGTGTGTTCTTTCCACAAACCACTTATGGATCCACCAGTGTTCATTGCATGTCTGTTCTTTCCACAAACCACTTATGGATCAACCAGTGGTCATTACATGTGTGTTCTTTTCCACAAACCACTTATGGATCATCCTGTGGTCATTGCATGTGTGTTCTTTTCACAAACCACACATGGATCAACCTGTGGTCATTGCATGTATGTTCTTTCCACAAACCACATATGGATCAACCAGTGGTCATTGCATGTGTGTTCTTTTCCACAAACCACATATGGATCAACTAGTGGTCATAGCATGTGTGTTCTTTCCACAAACCACACATGGATCAACCAGTGGTCATTGCATGTGTGCTCTTTTCCACAAACCACACATGGATCAAGCAGTGTCATTGCATGTGTGTTCCTTCCACAAACCACACATGGATCAACAAGTGGTCATTGCATGTGTGTTCTTTTCACAACCCACATATGGATCCATTAGAGTCATTGCATGTGTGTTCTTATACTAAAACTAGCACTAGAGTCATTGAATGTGTGTTCTTTCCACAAACCACTTATGGATCCACTAGTGTTCATTGCATTTGTGTTCTTTTCACAAACAACATATGGATCCACAAGTGGTCACTGCATGTGTGTTCTTTCCACAAACCACTTATGGATCAACCAGTGGTCATTGCATGTGTGCTCTTTTCCACAAACCACACATGGATCAAGAAGTGTCATTGCATGTGTGTTCTTTCCACAAACCATATATGGATCAACTAGTGGTCATTGCATGTGTGTTCTTTTCACAAACCACATGTGAACCCACTAGAGTCATTGCTTGTGTGTTCTTATACTAAAACCAGCACTAGAGTCATTGCATGTGTGTTCTTTTCACAAACCACACATGGATCCACCAATGTCATTGCACGTGTGTTCTTTCCACAAACCACACATGGATCAACAAGTGGTCATTACATGTGTGTTCTTTTTACAAACTACATATGGATCCATTAGAGTCATTGCATTTGTGTTCTTATACTAAAACTAGCACTAGAGTCAATGCATGTGTGTTCTTATACTAAAACTAGCACTAGAGTCATTGCATGTGTGTTCTTTCCACAAACCACTTATGGATCCACCAGTGTTCATTGCATTTGTGTTCTTTTCACAAACAACATATGGATCCACCAGTGGTCACTGCATGTGTGTTCTTTCCACAAACCACTTATGGATCAACCAGTGGTCATTGCATGTGTGTTTTTCCACAGACCACTTATGGATCAATCAGTGGCCATTGCATGTGTGTTCTTTCCACAAACCACTTATGGATCTACCAGTGGCATTACATGTGTGTCCTTTTCACAAACCACTTATGGATCCACCAGTGTTCATTGCATGTGTGGTCTTTTCCACAAACCACATATGGATCAACCAGTGGTCATTGCATGTGTGTTCTTTTCACAAACCACATATGGACCCACTAGAGTCATTGCATGTGTGTTCTTATACTAAAACCAGCACAACACTCATTGCATGTGTGTTCTTTTCCACAAACCACACATGGATCCACTAGACTCATTGCATGTGTGTTCTTTTTCACAAACAACTTATGGATCAACCAGTGGTCATTGCATGTGTGTTCTTTTCACAAACTACATGTGGACCCACTAGAGTCATTATATGTGTGTTCTTATACTAAAACTAGCACTAGAGTCATTGCATGTGTGTTCTATCCACAAACCACACATGGATCAACCAGTGGCATTGCATGTGTGTTCTTTTCACAAACCACACATGGATCAACCACTAGAGTCATTGCATGTGTGTTATTTCCACAAACCACACATGGATCAACCACTAGAGTCATTGCATGTGTGTTCTTTCCACAAACCACTTATGGATCCACCAGTGTTCACTGCATGTGTGTTCTTTTCCAAAAACCACATATGGATCAACAAGTGGTCATTGCACGTGTGTTCTTTTCCACAAACCACTAATGGATCCATTAGAGTCATTGCATGTGTGTTATTTCCACAAACTACTCATGGATCAACCACTAGAGTCATTGAAGCTGTGTACTTTTCACAAACCACACATGAGTCAACCAGTGTCATTGCATGTGTGTTCTTTCCACAAATCACATATGGACCCACTAGAGTCATTGCTTGTGTGTTCTTATACTAAAACCATCACTAGAGTCATTGCATGTGTGTTCTTTCCACAAACCACACATTGATCCACCAGTGTTCATTGCATGTGTGTTCTTTTCCAAAAACCACATATGGATCAACCAGTGGTCATTGCATGTGTGTTCTTTTCACAAACCACATGTGGACCCACTAGAGTCATTGTATGTGTGTTCTTATACTAAAACTAGCACTAGAGTCATTGCATGTGTGTTCTTTTCCAAAAACCACATATGGATCAACCAGTGGTCATTGCATGTGTGTTCTTTTCACAAACCACATCTGGACCCACTAGAGTCATTGCATGTGTGTTTTTATACTAAAACCAGCACTAGACTCATTGCATGTGTGTCCTTTTCCACAAACCACACATGGATCCACTAGACTCATTGCATGTGTGTTCTTTTCCACAAGCAACTTATGGATCAACCAGTGGTCATTGCATGTGTCTTCTTTTCACAAACTACATGTGGACCCACTAGAGTCATTGTATGTGTGTTCTTATACTAAAAATAGCACTAGAGTCATTGCATGTGTGTTCTATCCACAAACCACACATGGAACAACCAGTCTCATCGCATGTGTGTTCTTTCCACAAACCACTTATGGATCCACCAGTGTTCATTGCATGTGTGTTCTTTCCACAAACCACTTATGGATCAACCAGTGATCATTGCATGTGTGTTCTTTTCCACAAACCACTTATGGATCATCCTGTGGTCATTGCATGTGTGTTCTTTTCACAAACCACACATGGATCTACCTGTGGTCATTGCATGTGTGTTCTTTCCACAAACCACATATGGATCAACCAGTGGTCATTGCATGTGTGTTCTTTTCCACAAACCACATATGGATCAACTAGTGGTCATAGCATGTGTGTTCTTTCCACAAACCACACATGGATCAACTAGTGGTCATTGCATGTGTGCTCTTTTCCACAAACCACACATGGATCAAGCAGTGTCATTGCATGTGTGTTCTTTCCACAAACCATATATGGACCAACTAGTGGTCATTGCATGTGTGTTCTTTTCACAAACCACATGTGAAGCCACTAGAGTCATTGCATGTGTGTTCTTATACTAAAACCAACACTAGAGTCATTGCATATGTGTTCTTTTCACAAACCACACATGGATCCACCACTGTCATTGCATGTGTGTTCTTTCCACAAACCACACATGGATCAACAAGTGGTCATTGCATGTGTGTTATTTTCACAAACCACATATGGATCCATTAGAGTCATTGCATGTGTGTTCTTATACTAAAACTAGCACTAGAGTCATTGAATGTGTGTTTTTTCCACAAACCACTTATGGATCCACCAGTATTCATTGCATTTGTGTTCTTTTCACAAACAACATATGGATCCACAAGCGGTCACTGCATGTGTGTTCTTTCCACAAACCACTTATGGATCAACCAGTGGTCATTGCATGTGTGCTCTTTTCCACAAACCACACATGGATCAAGAAGTGTCATTGCATGTGTGTTCTTTCCACAAACCATATATGGATCAACTAGTGGTCATTGCATGTGTGTTATTTTCACAAACCACATGTGAACCCACTAGAGTCATTGCATGTGTGTTCTTATACTAAAACCAACATTAGAGTCATTGCATGTGTGTTCTTTTCACAACCCACACATGGATCCACCAATGTCATTGCATGTGTGTTCTTTCCACAAACCACACATGGATCAACAAGTGGTCATTACATGTGTGTTCTTTTCACAAACCACATATGGATCCATTAGAGTCATTGCATGTGTGTTCTTATACTAAAACTAGCACTAGAGTTAATGCATGTGTGTTCTTATACTAAAACTAGCACTAGAGTCATTGCATGTGTGTTATTTCCACAAACCACTTATGGATCCACCAGTGTTCATTGCATTTGTGTTCTTTTCACAAACAACATATGGATCCACCAGTGGTCACTGCATGTGTGTTCTTTCCACAAAACACTTATGGATCAACCAGTGGTCATTGCATGTGTGTTTTTTCCACAGACCACTTATGGATCAACCAGTGGCCATTGCATGTGTGTTCTTTCCACAAACCACTTATGGATCTACCAGTGGCATTACATGTGTGTTCTTTTCACAAACTACATATGGACCCACTAGAGTCATTGCATGTGTGTTCTTATACTAAAACCAGCACTATAGTCATTGCATGTGTG
This sequence comes from Avena insularis, assembly GCA_023614405.1. Classification (NCBI taxonomy): domain Eukaryota; kingdom Viridiplantae; phylum Streptophyta; class Magnoliopsida; order Poales; family Poaceae; genus Avena; species Avena insularis. The sequence continues at coordinate 365,037 of JAJUPC010000183.1, read as the reverse complement.
TTCTTTTGACAAACAACATATGGATCCACCAGTGTTCACTGCATCTGTGTTCCTTCCACAAACCACATATGGATCAACCAGTGGTCATTGCGTGTGTGTTCTTTCCACAAACCACATATGGATGAACCAGTGGTCATTGCATGTGTGTTCTTTTCACAAACTACATGTGGACCCACTAGAGTCATTGTATGTGTGTTCTTATACTAAAACTAGCACTAGAGTCATTGCATGTGTGTTCTATCCACAAACCACACATGGATCAACCAGTGGCATTGCATGTGTGTTCTTTTCACAAACCACACATGGATCAACCACTAGAGTCATTGCATGTGTGTTATTTCCACAAACCACACATGGATCAACCACTAGAGTCATTGCATGTGTGTTCTTTCCACAAACCACTTATGGATCCACCAGTGTTCACTGCATGTGTGTTCTTTTCCAAAAACCACATATGGATCATCAAGTGGTCATTGCACGTGTGTTCTTTTCCACAAACCACTAATGGATCCATTAGAGTCATTGCATGTGTGTTATTTCCACAAACTACACATGGATCAACCACTAGAGTCATTGCATGTGTGTTTTTTCACAAACCACACATGAATCAACCAGTGTCATTGCATGTGTGTTCTTTCCACAAATCACATATGGACCCACTAGAGTCATTGCTTGTGTGTTCTTATACTAAAACCATCACTAGAGTCATTGCATGTGTGTTCTTTTCACAAACCACACATGTATCCACCAATGTCATTGCACGTGTGTTCTTTCCACAAACCACACATGGATCAACAAGTGGTCATTACATGTGTGTTCTTTTTACAAACTACATATGGATCCATTAGAGTCTTTGCATTTTTGTTCTTATACTAAAACTAGCACTAGATTCAATGCATGTGTGTTCTTATACTAAAACTAGCACTAGAGTCATTGCATGTGTGTTCTTTCCACAAACCACTTATGGATCCACCAGTGTTCATTGCATTTGTGTTCTTTTCACAAACAACATATGGATCCACCAGTGGTCACTGCATGTGTGTTCTTTCCACAAACCACTTATGGATCAACCAGTGGTCATTGCATGTGTGTTTTTCCACAGACCACTTATGGATCAATCAGTGGCCATTGCATGTGTGTTCTTTCCACAAACCACTTATGGATCTACCAGTGGCATTACATGTGTGTCCTTTTCACAAACTACATGTGGACCCACTAGAGTCATTGCATGTGTGTTCTTATACTAAAACCAGCACTAGAGTCATTGCATGTGTGTTCTTTTCACAAACAACATATGGATCCACCAGTGTTCACTACATGTGTGTTCTTTCCACAAACCACATATGGATCAACCAGTGGTCATTGCATGTGTGTTCTTTCCACAAACCACTTATGGATCCACCAGTGTTCATTGCATGTGTGGTCTTTTCCACAAACCACATATGGATCAACCAGTGGTCATTGCATGTGTGTTCTTTTCACAAACCACATATGGACCCACTAGAGTCATTGCATGTGTGTTCTTATACTAAAACCAGCACAACACTCATTGCATGTGTGTTCTTTTCCACAAACCACACATGGATCCACTAGACTCATTGCATGTGTGTTATTTTTCACAAACAACTTATGGATCAACCAGTGGTCATTGCATGTGTGTTCTTTTCACAAACTACATGTGGACCCACTAGAGTCATTATATGTGTGTTCTTATACTAAAACTAGCACTAGAGTCATTGCATGTGTGTTCTATCCACAAACCACACATGGATCAACCAGTGGCATTGCATGTGTGTTCTTTTCACAAACCACACATGGATCAACCACTAGAGTCATTGCATGTGTGTTATTTCCACAAACCACACATGGATCAACCACTAGAGTCATTGCATGTGTGTTCTTTCCACAAACCACTTATGGATCCACAAGTGTTCACTGCATGTGTGTTCTTTTCCAAAAACCACATATGGATCAACAAGTGGTCATTGCACGTGTGTTCTTTTCCACAAACCACTAATGGATCCATTAGAGTCATTGCATGTGTGTTATTTCCACAAACTACTCATGGATCAACCACTAGAGTCATTGCATGTGTGTACTTTTCACAAACCACACATGAGTCAACCAGTGTCATTGCATGTGTGTTCTTTCCACAAATCACATATGGACCCACTAGAGTCATTGCTTGTGTGTTATTATACTAAAACCATCACTAGAGTCATTGCATATGTGTTCTTTTCACAAACCACACATGGATCCACCACTGTCATTGCATGTGTGTTCTTTCCACAAACCACACATGGATCAACAAGTGGTCATTGCATGTGTGTTATTTTCACAAACCACATATGGATCCATTAGAGTCATTGCATGTGTGTTCTTATACTAAAACTAGCACTAGAGTCATTGAATGTGTGTTTTTTCCACAAACCACTTATGGATCCACCAGTATTCATTGCATTTGTGTTCTTTTCACAAACAACATATGGATCCTGGCAGTCACTGCATGTGTGTTCTTTCCACAAACCACTTATGGATCAACCAGTGGTCATTGCATGTGTGCTCTTTTCCACAAACCACACATGGATCAAGAAGTGTCATTGCATGTGTGTTCTTTCCACAAACCATATATGGATCAACTAGTGGTCATTGCATGTGTGTTCTTTTCACAAACCACATGTGAACCCACTAGAGTCATTGCATGTGTGTTCTTATACTAAAACCAACAGTAGAGTCATTGCATGTGTGTTCTTTTCACAACCCACACATGGATCCACCAATGTCATTGCATGTGTGTTCTTTCCACAAACCACACATGGACCAACAAGTGGTCATTACATGTGTGTTCTTTTCACAAACCACATATGGATCCATTAGAGTCATTGCATGTGTGTTCTTATACTAAAACTAGCACTAGAGTTAATGCATGTGTGTTCTTATACTAAAACTAGCACTAGAGTCATTGCATGTGTGTTATTTCCACAAACCACTTATGGATCCACCAGTGTTCATTGCATTTGTGTTCTTTTCACAAACAACATATGGATCCACCAGTGGTCACTGCATGTGTGTTCTTTCCACAAACCACTTATGGATCAACCAGTGGTCATTGCATGTGTGTTTTTTCCACAGACCACTTATGGATCAACCAGTGGCCATTGCATGTGTGTTCTTTCCACAAACCACTTATGGATCTACCAGTGGCATTACATGTGTGTTCTTTTCACAAACTACATGTGGACCCACTAGAGTCATTGCATGTGTGTTCTTATACTAAAACCAGCACTATAGTCATTGCATGTGTGTTCTTTTCACAAACAACATATGGATCCACCAGTGTTCACTCCATCTGTGTTCCTTCCACAAACCACATATGGATCAACCAGTGGTCATTGCGTGTGTGTTCTTTCCACAAACCACATATGGATGAACCAGTGGTCATTGCATGTGTGTTCTTTTCACAAACTACATGTGGACCCACTAGAGTCATTGTATGTGTGTTCTTATACTAAAACTAGCACTAGAGTCATTGCATGTGTGTTCTATCCACAAACCACACATGGATCAACCAGTGGCATTGCATGTGTGTTCTTTTCACAAACCACACATGGATCAACCACTAGAGTCATTGCATGTGTGTTATTTCCACAAACCACACATGGATCAACCACTAGAGTCATTGCATGTGTGTTCTTTCCACAAACCACTTATGGATCCACCAGTGTTCACTGCATGTGTGTTCTTTTCCAAAAACCACATATGGATCATCAAGTGGTCATTGCACGTGTGTTCTTTTCCACAAACCACTAATGGATCCATTAGAGTCATTGCATGTGTGTTATTTCCACAAACTACACATGGATCAACCACTAGAGTCATTGCATGTGTGTTTTTTCACAAACCACACATGAATCAACCAGTGTCATTGCATGTGTGTTCTTTCCACAAATCACATATGGACCCACTAGAGTCATTGCTTGTGTGTTCTTATACTAAAACCAAAACTAGAGTCATTGCATGTGTGTTCTTTTCACAAACCACACATGGATCCACCAATGTCATTGCACGTGTGTTCTTTCCACAAACCACACATGGATCAACAAGTGGTCATTACATGTGTGTTCTTTTTACAAACTACATATGGATCCATTAGAGTCATTGCATTTGTGTTCTTATACTAAAACTAGCACTAGATTCAATGCATGTGTGTTCTTATACTAAAACTAGCACTAGAGTCATTGCATGTGTGTTCTTTCCACAAACCACTTATGGATCCACCAGTGTTCATTGCATTTGTGTTATTTTCACAAACAACATATGGATCCACCAGTGGTCACTGCATGTGTGTTCTTTCCACAAACCACTTATGGATCAACCAGTGGTCATTGCATGTGTGTTTTTCCACAGACCACTTATGGATCAATCAGTGGCCATTGCATGTGTGTTCTTTCCACAAACCACTTATGGATCTACCAGTGGCATTACATGTGTGTCCTTTTCACAAACTACATGTGGACCCACTAGAGTCATTGCATGTGTGTTCTTATACTAAAACCAGCACTAGAGTCATTGCATGTGTGTTCTTTTCACAAACAACATATGGATCCACCAGTGTTCACTGCATGTGTGTTCTTTCCACAAACCACATATGGATCAACCAGTGGTCATTGCATGTGTGTTCTTTCCACAAACCACTTATGGATCCACCAGTGTTCATTGCATGTGTGGTCTTTTCCACAAACCACATATGGATCAACCAGTGGTCATTGCATGTGCGTTCTTTTCACAAACCACATATGGACCCACTAGAGTCATTGCATGTGTGTTCTTATACTAAAACCAGCACAACACTCATTGCATGTGTGTTCTTTTCCACAAACCACACATGGATCCACTAGACTCATTGCATGTGTGTTCTTTTTCACAAACAACTTATGGATCAACCAGTGGTCATTGCATGTGTGTTCTTTTCACAAACTACATGTGGACCCACTAGAGTCATTATATGTGTGTTCTTATACTAAAACTAGCACTAGAGTCATTGCATGTGTGTTCTATCCACAAACCACACATGGATCAACCAGTGGCATTGCATGTGTGTTCTTTTCACAAACCACACATGGATCAACCACTAGAGTCATTGCATGTGTGTTATTTCCACAAACCACACATGGATCAACCACTAGAGTCATTGCATGTGTGTTCTTTCCACAAACCACTTATGGATCCACAAGTGTTCACTTCATGTGTGTTCTTTTCCAAAAACCACATATGGATCAACAAGTGGTCATTGCACGTGTGTTCTTTTCCACAAACCACTAATGGATCCATTAGAGTAATTGCATGTGTGTTATTTACACAAACTACTCATGGATCAACCACTAGAGTCATTGCATGTGTGTACTTTTCACAAACCACACATGAGTCAACCAGTGTCATTGCATGTGTGTTCTTTCCACAAATCACATATGGACCCACTAGAGTCATTGCTTGTGTGTTATTATACTAAAACCATCACTAGAGTCATTGCATGTGTGTTCTTTCCACAAACCACACATTGATCCACCAATGTTCATTGCATGTGTGTTCTTTTCCAAAAACCACATATGGATCAACCAGTGGTCATTGCATGTGTGTTCTTTTCACAAACCACATGTGGACCCACTAGAGTCATTGTATGTGTGTTCTATCTACAAACCACACATGGATCAACCAGTGGTCTTGCATGTGTGTTCTTTTCCACAAACCACTAATGGACCAACCAGTGGTCATTGCGTGTGTGTTCTTTCCACAAACCACATATGGATGAACCAGTGGTCATTGCATGTGCGTTCTTTTCACAAACCACATATGGACCCACTAGAGTCATTGCATGTGTGTTCTTATACTAAAACCAGCACAACACTCATTGCATGTGTGTTCTTTTCCACAAACCACACATGGATCCACTAGACTCATTGCATGTGTGTTCTTTTTCACAAACAACTTATGGATCAACCAGTGGTCATTGCATGTGTGTTCTTTTCACAAACTACATGTGGACCCACTAGAGTCATTATATGTGTGTTCTTATACTAAAACTAGCACTAGAGTCATTGCATGTGTGTTCTATCCACAAACCACACATGGATCAACCAGTGGCATTGCATGTGTGTTCTTTTCACAAACCACACATGGATCAACCACTAGAGTCATTGCATGTGTGTTATTTCCACAAACCACACATGGATCAACCACTAGAGTCATTGCATGTGTGTTCTTTCCACAAACCACTTATGGATCCACAAGTGTTCACTGCATGTGTGTTCTTTTCCAAAAACCACATATGGATCAACAAGTGGTCATTGCACGTGTGTTCTTTTCCACAAACCACTAATGGATCCATTAGAGTAATTGCATGTGTGTTATTTACACAAACTACTCATGGATCAACCACTAGAGTCATTGCATGTGTGTACTTTTCACAAACCACACATGAGTCAACCAGTGTCATTGCATGTGTGTTCTTTCCACAAATCACATATGGACCCACTAGAGTCATTGCTTGTGTGTTATTATACTAACACCATCACTAGAGTCATTGCATGTGTGTTCTTTCCACAAACCACACATTGATCCACCAGTGTTCATTGCATGTGTGTTCTTTTCCAAAAACCACATATGGATCAACCAGTGGTCATTGCATGTGTGTTCTTTTCACAAACCACATGTGGACCCACTAGAGTCATTGTATGTGTGTTCTTATACTAAAACTAGCACTAGAGTCATTGCATGTGTGTTCTTTTCCAAAAACCACATATGGATCAACCAGTGGTCATTGCATGTGTGTTCTTTTCACAAACCACATGTGGACCCACTAGAGTCATTGCATGTGTATTTTTATACTAAAACCAGCACTAGACTCATTGCATGTGTGTCCTTTTCCACAAACCACACATGGATCCACTAGACTCATTGCATGTGTGTTCTTTTCCACAAGCAACTTATGGATCAACCAGTTGTCATTGCATGTGTGTTCTTTTCACAAACTACATGTGGACCCACTAGAGTCATTGTATGTGTGTTCTTATACTAAAACTAGCACTAGAGTCATTGCATGTGTGTTCTATCCACAAACCACACATGGAACAACTAGTGTCATCGCATGTGTGTTCTTTCCACAAACCACTTATGGATCCACCAGTGTTCATTGCATGTGTGTTCTTTCCACAAACCACTTATGGATCAACCAGTGGTCATTGCATGTGTGTTCTTTTCCACAAACCACTTATGGATCATCCTGTGGTCATTGCATGTGTGTTCTTTTCACAAACCACACATGGATCTACCTGTGGTCATTGCATGTGTGTTCTTTCCACAAACCACATATGGATCAACCAGTGGTCATTGCATGTGTGTTCTTTTCCAAAAACCACATATGGATCAACTAGTGGTCATAGCATGTGTGTTCTTTCCACAAACCACACATGGATCAACTAGTCGTCATTGCATGTGTGCTCTTTTCCACAAACCACACATGGATCAAGCAGTGTCATTGCATGTGTGTTCTTTCCACAAACCATATATGGACCAACTTGTGGTCATTGCGTGTGTGTTCTTTTCACAAACCACATGTGAACCCACTAGAGTCATTGCATGTGTGTTCTTATACTAAAACCAACACTAGAGTCATTGCATGTGTGTTCTTTTCACAAAGCACACATGGATCCACCACTGTCATTGCATGTGTGTTCTTTCCACAAACCACGCATGGATCAACAAGTGGTCATTGCATTTGTGTTATTTTCACAAACCACATATGGATACATTAGAGTCATTGCATGTGTGTTCTTATACTAAAACTAGCACTAGAGTCATTGAATGTGTGTTCTTTCCACAAATCACTTATGGATCCACCAGTATTCATTGCATTTGTGTTCTTTTCACAAACAACATATGGATCCACAAGCGGTCATTGCATGTGTGTTCTTTCCACAAACCACTTATGGATCAACCAGTGGTCATTGCATGTGTGCTCTTTTCCACAAACCACACATGGATCAAGAAGTGTCATTGCATGTGTGTTCTTTCCACAAACCATATATGGATCAACTAGTGGTCATTGCATGTGTGTTATTTTCACAAACCACATGTGAACCCACTAGAGTCATTGCATGTGTGTTCTTATACTAAAACCAACAGTAGAGTCATTGCATGTGTGTTCTTTTCACAACCCACACATGGATCCACCAATGTCATTGCATGTGTGTTCTTTCCACAAACCACACATGGATCAACAAGTGGTCATTACATGTGTGTTCTTTTCACAAACCACATATGGATCCATTAGAGTCATTGCATGTGTGTTCTTATACTAAAACTAGAACTAGAGTTAATGCATGTGTGTTCTTATACTAAAACTAGCACTAGAGTCATTGCATGTGTGTTCTTTCCACAAACCACTTATGGATCCACCAGTGTTCATTGCATTTGTGTTCTTTTCACAAACAACATATGGATCCACCAGTGGTCACTGCATGTGTGTTCTTTCCACAAACCACTTATGGATCAACCAGTGGTCATTGCATGTGTGTTTTTTCCACAGACCACTTATGGATCAACCAGTGGCCATTGCATGTGTGTTCTTTCCACAAACCACTTATGGATCTAATAGTGGCATTACATGTGTGTTCTTTTCACAAACTACATGTGGACCCACTGGAGTCATTACATGTGTATTCTTATACTAAAACCAGCACTATAGTCATTGCATGTGTGTTCTTTTCACAAACAACATATGGATCCACCAGTGTTCACTGCATCTGTGTTCCTTCCACAAACCACATATGGATCAACCAGTGGTCATTGCGTGTGTGTTCTTTCCACAAACCACATATGGATGAACCAGTGGTCATTGCATGTGTGTTCTTTTCACAAACTACATGTGGACCCACTAGAGTCATTGTATGTGTGTTCTTATACTAAAACTAGCACTAGAGTCATTGCATGTGTGTTCTATCCAAAAACCACACATGGATCAACCAGTGGCATTGCATGTGTGTTCTTTTCACAAACCACACATGGATCAACCACTAGAGTCATTGCATGTGTGTTATTTCCACAAACCACACATGGATCAACCACTAGAGTCATTGCATGTGTGTTCTTTCCACAAACCACTTATGGATCCACCAGTGTTCACTGCATGTGTGTTCTTTTCCAAAAACCACATATGGATCAACAAGTGGTCATTGCACGTGTGTTCTTTTCCACAAACCACTAATGGATCCATTAGAGTCATTGCATGTGTGTTATTTCCACAAATTACACATGGATCAACCACTAGAGTCATTGCATGTGTGTTTTTTCACAAACCACACATGAATCAACCAGTGTCATTGCATGTGTGTTCTTTCCACAAATCACATATGGACCCACTAGAGTCATTGCTTGTGTGTTCTTATACTAAAACCATCACTAGAGTCATTGCATGTGTGTTCTTTCCACAAACCACACATTGATCCACCAGTGTTCATTGCATGTGTGTTCTTTTCGAAAAACCACATATGGATCAACCAGTGGTCATTGCATGTGTGTTCATTTCACAAACCACATGTGGACCCACTGGAGTCATTGCATGTGTGTTCTTATACTAAAACTAGCACTAGACTCATTACATGTGTGTCCTTTTCCACAAACCACACATGGATCCACTAGACTCATTGCATGTGTGTTCTTTTCCACAAGCAACTTATGGATCAACCAGTGGTCATTGCATGTGTGTTCTTTTCACAAACTACATGTGGACCCACTAGAGTCATTGTATGTGTGTTCTTATACTAAAACTAGCACTAGAGTCATTGCATGTGTGTTCTATCCACAAACCACACATGGATCAACCAGTGTCATCGCATGTGTGTTCTTTCCACAAACCACTTATGGATCCACCAGTGTTCATTGCATGTGTGTTCTTTCCACAAACCACTTTTGGATCAACCAGTGGTCATTGCATGTGTGTTCTTTTCCACAAACCACTTATGGATCATCCTGTGGTCATTGCATGTGTGTTCTTTTCACAAACCACACATGGATCAACCTGTGGTCATTGCATGTGTGTTCTTTCCACAAACCACATATGGATCAACCAGTGGTCATTGCATGTGTGTTCTTTTCCACAAACCACATATGGATCAACTAGTGGTCATAGCATGTGTGTTCTTTACACAAACCACACATGAATCAACAAGTGGTCATTGCACGTGTGCTCTTTTCCACAAACCACACATGGATCAAGCAGTGTCATTGCATGTGTGTTCTTTCCACAAACCATATATGGACCAACTAGTGGTCATTGCATGTGTGTTCTTTTCACGAACCACATGTGAACCAACTAGAGTCATTGCATGTGTGTTCTTATACTAAAACCAACACTAGAGTCATTGCATGTGTGTTCTTTTCACAAACCACACATGGATCCACCACTGTCATTGCATGTGTGTTCTTTCCACAAACCACACATGGATCAACAAGTGGTCATTGCATGTGTGTTCTTTTCACAAACCACATATGGATCCATTAGAGTCATTGCATGTGTGTTCTTATACTAAAACTAGCACTAGAGTCATTGCATGTGTGTTCTTTCCACAAACCACTTATGGATCCACCAGTGTTCATTGCATTTGTGTTCTTTTCACAAACAACATATGGATCCACCAGTGGTCATTGCATGTGTGTTCTTTCCACAAACCACTTATGGATCAACCAGTGGTCATTGCATATGTGCTCTTTTCCACAAACCACACATGGATCAAGCAGTGTCATTGCATGTGTGTTGTTTCCACAAACCATATATGGATCAACTAGTGGTCATTGCATGTGTGGTCTTTTCACAAACCACATGTGAACCCACTAGAGTCATTGCATGTGTGTTCTTATAATAAAACCAACACTAGAGTCATTGCATGTGTGTTCTTTTCACAAACCACACATGGATCCACCACTGTCATTGCATGTGTGTTCTTTCCACAAACCACACATGGATCAACTAGTGGTCATTGCATGTGTGTTCTTTTCACAAACCACATATGGATCCATTAGAGTCATTGCATGTGTGTTCTTATACTAAAACTAGCACTAGAGTCATTGCATGTGTGTTCTTATACTAAAACTAGCACTAGAGTCATTGCATGTGTGTTCTTTCCACAAACGACTGATGGATCCACCAGTGGTCACTGCATCTGTGTTCTTTCCACAAACCACTTATGGATCAACCAGTGGTCATTGCATGTGTGTTTTTCCATAGACCACTTATGGATCAACCAGTGGCCATTGCATGTGTGTTCTTTCCACAAACCACTTATGGATCTACCAGTGGCATTACATGTATGTTCTTTTCACAAACTACATGTGGACCCACTAGAGTCATTGCATGTGTGTTCTTATACTAAAACCAGCACTAGAGTCATTGCATGTGTGTTCTTATACTAAAACCAGCACTAGAGTCATTGCATGTGTGTTATTTTCACAAACAACATATTGATCCACCAGTGTTCACTGCATGTGTGTTCTTTCCACAAACCACATATGGATCAACCAGTGGTCATTGCATGTGTGTTCTTTCCACAAACCACTTATGGATCCACCAGTGTTCATTGCATGTGTGTTCTTTTCACAAACTACATGTGGAACCACTAGAGTCATTGAATGTGTGTTCATTCCACAAACCACACATGGATCCACCAGTGTTCATTGCATGTGTGTTCTTTTCCAAAAACCACATATGGATCAACCAGTGGTCACTGCATGTGTGTTCTTTTCACAAACCACATGTGGACCCACTAGAGTCATTGCATGTGTGTTCTTATACTAAAACCAGCACTATACTCATTGCATGTGTGTCCTTTTCCACAAACCACACATGGATCCACTAGACTCATTGCATGTGTGTTCTTTTCCACAAGCAACTTATGGATCAACCAGTGGTCATTGAATGTGTGTTCTTTTCACAAACTACATGTGGACCCACTAGAGTCATTGCATGTGTGTTCTATCCAAAAACCACACATGCATCAACCAGTGTCATCGCATGTGTGTTCTTTCCACAAACCACTTATGGATCCACCAGTGTTCATTGCATGTGTGTTCTTTCCACAAACCACTTATGGAACAACCAGTGGTCATTGCATGTGTGTTCTTTTCCACAAACCACTTATGGATCATCCTGTGGTCATTGCATGTGTGTTCTTTTCACAAAACACACATGGATCAACTTGTGGTCATTGCATGTGTGTTCTTTTCACAAACCAAACATGGATCAACCTGAGGTCATTGCATGTGTGTTCTTTCCACAAACCACTTATGGATCCACCAGTGTTCATTGCATTTGTGTTCTTTTCACAAACAACATATGGATCCACCAATGGTCACTGCATGTGTGTTCTTTCCAAAAACCACTTATGGATCAACCAGTGGTCATTGCATGTGTGCTCTTTTCCACAAACCACACATGGATCAAGCAGTGTCATTGCATGTGTGTTCTTTCCACAAACCATATGGATCAACTAGTGGTCATTGCATGTGTGTTCTTTTCACAAACCACATGTGAACCCACTAGAGTCATTGCATGTGTGTTCTTATACTAAAACCAACACTAGAGTCATTGCATGTGTGTTCTTTTCACAAACCACACATGGATCCACCACTGTCATTGCATGTGTGTTCTTTTCACAAACCACACATGGATCCATTAGAGTCATTGTATGTGTGTTCTTATACTAAAACTAGCACTAGAGTCATTGCATGTGTGTTCTTATACTAAAACTTGCACTAGAGTCATTGCATGTGTGTTATTTCCACAAACCACTTATGGATCCACCAGTGTTCATTGCATTTGTGTTCTTTTCACAAACAACATATGGATCCACCAGTGGTCACTGCATGTGTGTTCTTTCCACAAACCACTTATGGATCAACCAGTGGTGTTTGCATGTGTGTTCTTTCCACAAACCACTTATGGATCTACCAGTGGCATTACATGTGTGTTCTTTTCACAAACTACATGTGGACCCACTAGAGTCATTGCATGTGTGTTCTTATACTAAAACCAGCACTAGAGTCATTGCATGTATGTTCTTTTCACAAACAACATATGGATCCACAAGTGTTCACTGCATGTGTGTTCTTTCCACAAACCACATATGGATCAACCAGTGGTCATTGCGTGTGTGTTCTTTCCACAAACCACTTATGGATCCACCAGTGTTCATTGCATGTGTGTTCTTTTCACAAACTACATGTGGACCCACTAGAGTCATTGTATGTGTGTTCTTTCCACAAACCATACATGGATCCACCAGTGGTCATTGCATGTGTGTTCTTTTCACAAACCACATGTGGACCCATTAGAGTCATTGCATGTGTGTTCTTATACTAAAACCAGCACTAGACTCATTGCATGTGTGTCCTTTTCCACAAACCACACATGGATCCACTAGACTCATTGCATGTGTGTTCTTTTCCACAAGCAACTTATGGATCAACCAGTGGTCATTGCATGTGTGTTCTTTTCACAAACTACATGTGGACCCACTAGAGTCATTGTATGTGTGTTCTTATACTAAAACTAGAACTAGAGTCATTGCATGTGTGTTCTATCCACAAACCACACATGGATCAACCAGTGTCATCGCATGTGTGTTCTTTCCACAAACCACTTATGGATCCACCAGTGTTCATTGCATGTGTGTTCTTTCCACAAACCACTTTTGGATCAACCAGTGGTCATTGCATGTGTGTTCTTTTCCACAAACCACTTATGGATCATCCTGTGGTCATTGCATGTGTGTTCTTTCCACAAACCATATATGGATCAACCAGTGGTCATTGCATGTGTGTTCTTTTCCACAAACCACATATGGATCAACTAGTGGTCATAGCATGTGTGTTCTTTCCACAAACCACACATGGATCAACTAGTGGTCATTGCATGTGTGCTCTTTTCCACAAACCACACATGGATCAAGCAGTGTCATTGCATGTGTGTTCTTTCCACAAACCATATATGGATCAACTAGTGGTCATTGCATGTGTGTTCTTTTCACAAACCACATGTGAACCCACTAGAGTCATTGCATGTGTGTTCTTATACTAAAACCAACACTAGAGTCATTGCACGTGTGTTCTTTTCACAAACCACACATGGATCCACCACTGTCATTGCATGTGTGTTCTTTCCACAAACCAGACATGGATCAACAAGTGGTCATTGCATGTGTGTTCCTTTCACAAACCACATATGGACCCATTAGAGTCATTGCATGTGTGTTCTTTTCACAAACCACATATGGACCCATTAGAGTCATTGAATGTGTGTTCTTATACTAAAACTATCACTAGAGTCATTGCATGTGTGTTCTTTCCACAAACCACTTATGGATCCACCAGTGTTCATTGCATTTGTGTTCTTTTCACAAATAACATATGGATCCACCAGTGGTCACTGCATGTGTGTTCTTTCCACAAACCACTTATGGATCAACCAGTGGTCATTGCATGTGTGTTTTTTCCACAGACCACCTATGGATCAACCAGTGGCCATTGCATGTGTGTTCTTTCCACAAACCACTTATGGATCTACCAGTGGCATTACATGTGTGTTCTTTTCACAAACTACATGTGGACCCACTAGAGTCATTGCATGTGTGTTCTTATACTAAAACCAGCACTAGAGTCATTGCATGTGTGTTCTTTTCACAAACAACATATGGATCCACCAGTGTTCACTGCATGTGTGTTCTTTCCACAAACCACATATGGATCAACCAGTGGTCACTGCATGTGTGTTCTTTCCACAAACCACTTATGGATCCACCAGTGTTCATTGCATGTGTGTTCTTTTCCAGAAACCACATATGGATCAACCAGTGGTCATTGCATGTGTGTTCTTTTCACAAACCACATATGGACCCACTAGAGTCATTGCATGTGTGTTCTATCTACAAACCACACATGGATCAACCAGTGGTCTTGCATGTGTGTTCTTTTCCACAAACCACTAATGGACCAACCAGTGGTCATTGCATGTGTGTTCTTTCTGCAAACCACACATGGATCAACCACTAGAGTCATTGCATGTGTGTTCTTTCCACAAACTACACATGGATCAACCAGTGTCATTGCATGTGTGTTGTTTCCACAAACCACACATGGATCAACAAGTGGTCATTGCATGTGTGTTCTTATACTAAAACCAGCACTAGAGTCATTGCATGTGTGTTCTTTCCACAAACCACACATGGATCGACCAGTGGTCTTTGCGTGTATGTTCTCTTCACAAACCACATATGGACCCACTAGAGTCATTGCATGTGTGTTCTTATACTAAAACCAGCACAACACTCATTGCATGTGTGTTCTTTTCCACAAACCACACATGGATCCACTAGACTCATTGCATGTGTGTTCTTTTTCACAAACAACTTATGGATCAACCAGTGGTCATTGCATGTGTGTTCTTTTCACAAACTACATGTGGACCCACTAGAGTCATTATATGTGTGTTCTTATACTAAAACTAGCACTAGAGTCATTGCATGTGTGTTCTATCCACAAACCACACATGGATCAACCAGTGGCATTGCATGTGTGTTCTTTTCACAAACCACACATGGATCAACCAGTGTCATTGCATGTGTGTTCTTTCCACAAACCACTTATGGATCCATTAGAGTCATTGCATGTGTGTTATTTCCACAAACCACACATGGATCAACCACTAGAGTCATTGCATGTGTGTTACTTCCACAAACCACACATGGATCAACCACTAGAGTCAGTGCATGTGTGTTCTTTCCACAAACCACACATGGATCAACTAGTGTCATTGCATGTGTGTTATTTCCACAAATCACATATGGACCAACTAGAGTCAGTGCTTGTGTGTTCTTATACTAAAACCAGCACTAGAGTCATTGCGTGTGTGTTCTTTCCACAAACCACTTATGGATCAACTAGTGTTTATTGCATGTGTGTTCTTTCCACAAACCACTTATGGATCAACCAGTGGTCATTACATGTGTGTTCTTTTCCACAAACCACTTATGGATCAACCGGTGGCATTGCATGTGTGTTCTTTTCACAAATCACACATGGATCAAGCAGTGGTCATTGCATGTGTGTTCTTTCCACAAACCACATATGGATCAACAAGTGGCCATTGCATGTGTGTTCTTTCCACAAACCACTTATGTATCTACCAGTGGCACTACATGTGTGTTCTTTTCACAAACTACATGTGGACCCACTAGAGTCATTGCATGTGTGTTCTTATACTAAAACCAGCACTAGAGTCATTGCATGTGTGTTCTTTTCACAAACAACATATGGATCCACCAGTGTTCACTGCATGTGTGTCACATCCCAAGATTTTCCAAATCTTGTAATGTGAAAATAAATGAATAAAATAAAACTTTGTTTGATTTTCAGGGCCAGAAGAAACTTTTTGATTTCAATTGGGGACCTCAAAGCAGTTGGATCAAATAAAATCCCAAAGGGATTTAAAAAGATAAACATTTAATAAAGGAAAATAAAATATTTTGGAACTACTATTTTGGATCTTTTAAATAAAAGGATTTGGTTTTCAAAAGAAAAGGTGGATTTATAAATAAAGGTTATTTTATAAAGCCAAATTAAACCTTGGCCAAGACTTTGAAACAAAAGGTTTTGCTTTGATTAAAAATAGTAGAGGTTTATTTTAAAATAAAATAAAAAGGATTTAAATATCCAAGTTTTATTAATAAAGGTTTTACTATTTCCAAAACATCAAAACTTATTTATTTATTTAAAATAAGTTTTCCAAGTATTTTATATTCTCAAAATAAAAACCTACTGAAGTGTTTTGGTTTTATTTTAGATTTCAAAATAAAGATTTAATAAACCAATCCTATTTGATTTATTAACTAAGGTCCATTTTATTTAATTATTAATGGACCCTATAGCAAAAATGTTATTTTGTTTTAAACAAGTTTCCAAGTATTTCTTATTTTCAAATAAAACCTACTGATTTGAATTTGAAAATATTTGGATTTCAAATGGAGATATTATTAATTAAATCAAACCCTATTTTATTAAATAACTAAAGATCCATTTTATTTAATTATTGAATGGATCCTAAAAATGAATAAAAATATTATTTTGAGATTTGGTTTATGCTAATAAACAGAACCAAGTTCAAAGATGTCAAGTTTCGTGATTGTTTGAATCAATTTGAGTGTTGATTGATAGTTTGAAATTCAAAACAGAAATTAGATTTAGAAAAAGAAAAATGTTTCAGACAGAAAAAAAAAATAGTGCAAAGGACTCAGCCCACTAAGGCCCGAAGGCCGATTATTCTCCCCACGTAAAACGATTCACACCTCGTTTCTGACCCGCACAGAGTATGACCAGTGGACCCTCCCCTCGTCTCTTTTCCCAATTACAGGTAGACCCCACTCCTCCTGTTCATCCTCCACACCCGCATGACCCCTTCTTCCTCCTCAAGTTAACGACGCCTGCCATTGCTGCCTTTGAATGCCACGGTCAATTCGCATTGATGTCGCGCCTTAAACCTCGCCACGACTGCACGCTATTAAGCGCCTGCACCTTCTCCTCCTTTCCCCTCTGTCGCCACTCCTTCTCCGCCCCGAGGCTGCCCCAATTTGACTCGACACACTCCCAGTTCCGACCACCGTCTCCAACCGATTCCGGCCAAGCCACACCACCCCCTGCCTTCCCGTGCACACGAGCACGTTCACCACTCCGACGATTCGCGGTACCCTCCGTTCACCGCGGTGCCAGAACCTCGGCTTCGACGACTGCGACCGCCCGTGCGCCTCTTTCTCCGACGACGCCCACAGGGAGCCCCTATCCTCGCCTTCGACAACCTCCAGCATCGCTGCCGTCTGGCTCTTCTCCG
Source organism: Avena insularis (assembly GCA_023614405.1). Lineage (NCBI taxonomy): Eukaryota > Viridiplantae > Streptophyta > Magnoliopsida > Poales > Poaceae > Avena > Avena insularis. The sequence goes on along the minus strand of JAJUPC010000183.1, from coordinate 347,108 downwards.
ACGACGTCCACAGCTCCACCCTCGACGAGCACCAGGACCATCCGACGCCGTCCACATCTCCGGCGAACAATTAACCGCAACCTTGCGCGCCCCTCGTCGAGCCATCAGCATGTTGAGCATCGCCGTGACCCCGTGAGCCCGGTGAGCATCTCCCCTTTCTCCCTCACCTCCTGTAGCATTGGCACCATCGTCGACCGACAGCTCCGCTGCCGGTAGCCACCGTTGAGCGCCGCCAGTTCTTGGCCAGGCAATAGCAACCGTAGGATCTGGATCTGACGGATACGATAGAACGTTAGCAAAGGGGTAAGTGGTGATCCTGTGCCGCACGATCTGACTTGATCCAACGGCTGCAGCTGTGCAATCCGAGTGAAGCGGTATCGACGAATGATATTAGGACGCGTGGCACCAGACGATCTGAAATAGAATTTGAAAACAGATTTTGATGCCATTTTCAAACCCTTGTAACTTTCAAACCCCACGTCCAAATTCTGCAAACTTTATGTCGTTGGATTCAGGAGAGCAAGACCTAACCAACCATGCCCATGGTTTAGCAAATAGTATCTGTTAGTTTGCTTGTTTTTGCAGTTTCTTTTGTGTGCTTGTTTAGAGTATAAAAATTGTTTAAAAATGATTTTAGGGTTAAAACCTTTGCAAAATGGATTGTTGTGACCTTACTGACCCTAGGAACCAACCCATGATTTGGAAAATGAATTTGGTAAAGTTTAGGATGGAAAACTTGATTTAGCCCATTTCTAGCCAAATGAAAATAAAGATTTTGGTTATGAAAATGTTTTTGTAAAGAAAACTTTGGGAAAATGTTTTGGATCAAACCTACTGACCATAGGAAACACTTTGTGGACTCAAAAATGTATTTGGTGAAATAAAATAATGATTCTTTGATTTAAAACCATTTCTAGTCAAATAGAAATGTGGTTTATTTATTAAAAAGAGTTTTGGAAGAAAACCTTTGGAAAATGTTTTGTTTTAAACTCTCTGACCCTAGACCCCAAGTTTTGTGATTTGAAAATATATTTGGTGAACCCTATAGATTAATTCCCTAGTAAAAATATTTCTACACCACGTAAAATAACACTTTGTTTTGAAAATGGTTTTTAAAGTGAACCCTCTTTGCAAATGACTTTGCCACTTTACAAAATGACCAAATAGGTGTTTCCAAATGATTATGACCCTTTAGGAACCACTACTTCAAACAAAACAAAGCTTGGCATGCTTGCATGCATTACTTTGACTTTGTCATTTTATGTGTTGTTTTGCTTGATTGGTAGATTGAGTTTGTGCCTTGCTTGATTGATTTGTAGTGACTTGAAGAGTGTGATTGTTGCAAGGACAAGGAGTGAACCTATACTCTACCAAAAAGGCAAGTGATGCTTCATACTTTCTATCCCATTACTTTCACTATGCATTAGTGATTTTGCTAAGTAAAACTTGCATGGATTTTTGCTAAGTATAAACCTTGCTATAGTAAAACCTAGTAGATGAAACCTTAGTGGAAATCTTCCTAAGTTAAGATTCCTATTACTATCAAGCTTAGCCTAGCTAATAGAAAACATGGGTGGAATATATATTCACACTATGGAAAAAAATCCTAAGTCTGAGGACTTGTATTTTGTTTAATAAAACAACTAAGTTAATGAATCACCTGGGTGGAATGGGACTTGCTTGGTGGTTTTTGGTTGAGTGGTTCACAAGGCCCATGTTTATGGTTGACCTTGTGTATCTCACTTGTGGATGGCCACCCAGGAAAAAAGATATTTGAGATGTCAAATGTTGAGAAGCTTCAAGTGCAACCACTTGGCAATATGGGCTCTGCCATGATCATATAGGTTGCAAGAACTTAGCCATATGGACAGTTGGTGGTAGTGTTTGATAGGTTGGAACGCGTCCATTTTGGTCTAAGGGAAGGCTTCTGAAAGATCTTGTCTTGGGAAACCAAGTCTTGTGGGGAAAGTGCACCACCTCTGCAGAGTGTAAAACCTAAGTACTTAGCCATGTCCCTGGTAAAGGACAATTTGAGCATCAAGACATGGAAGCAATCAAGAATCTCATCATTCCAATTTCTAAGTAAAACTTGTGGTTTGAACATGGGTTGTTTGAAATCTTCAATCTTTGATTGAGAGATGCCTTGTAAAGGATCTTCAATCTTTGATTGAGGAAAATGTTTTTGTCAAAACAAAAACTTGGTATTTTCAAAATGATAAAGAAAATCTATTTTGAGCAATGCAAGCCTCAACTCCACTTAGCCAAATGCATATAGATGATAGACTCCACTATACTACCATAGTATCACTTGCCAATACAATTCAAATGTATTGACCCTTGTGGCTGTAACTTGTAATGTTGCAGGTTTGATTGATTTTAGTGAAGATTGATTGATTAGGATTACAAAGTCTACAACCAACATCTGCCTGTGGCACTTGAAGATGAAGGACCCATGATTATAGTTATTCCGCTGCAATGTAATGTAATAGCCAAATGAGCTATGTAAGATGTAATAAAACTATGTTATTCCTGGTTATAAAGTTATATTATGACCTTTGTTTCTTGATATTACATCTTAACTGTGGATGCTAGCTATTGATCCAGGGACTAGCATTGTAAACACAGGGGATTCTACCTTACCTTATATTTTAACAAGGTTGGTAACCCTATAATGTGTGTCCTTTCCACAAACCACACATGGATCAACCAATGTCATCGCATGTGTGTTCTTTCCACAAACCACTTATGGATCCACCAGTGTTCATTGCATGTGTGTTCTTTTCGACAAACCACATATGGATCAACTAGTGGTCATTGCATGTGTGTTCTTTTCACAAACCACATATGGACCCACTAGAGTCATTGCATGTGTGTTCTATCCACAAACCACACATGGATCAACCAGTGGTCTTGCATGTGTGTTCTTTTCCACAAACCACTTATGGATCAACCAGTGGTCATTGCATGTGTTCTTTCCACAAACCACTTATGGATCCACCAGTGTTCATTGCATGTGTGTTCTTTCCACAAACCACTTATGGATCAACCAGTGGTCATTGCATGTGTGTTCTTTTCCACAAACCACTTATTGATCATCCTGTGGTCATTGCATGTGTGGTCTTTTCACAAACCACACATGGATCAACCTGTGGTCATTGCATGTGTGTTCTTTCCACAAACCACTTATGGATCAACCATTGGTCATTGCATGTGTGTTCTTTTCCACAAACCACATATGGATCAACTAGTGGTCATAGCATGTGTGTTGTTTCCACAAACTACACATGGATCAACAAGTGGTCATTGCATGTGTGATCTTTTCCACAAACCACACATGGATCAAGCAGTGTCATTGCATCTGTGTTCTATCCACAAACCATATATGGATCAACTAGTGGTCATTGCATGTGTGTTATTTTCACAAACCACATGTGAACCCACTAGAGTCATTGCATGTGTGTTCTTATACTAAAACCAACACTAGAGTCATTGCATGTGTGTTCTTTTCACAAACCACACATGGATCCACCACTTTCATTGCATGTGTGTTCTTTCCACAAACCACACATGGATCAACAAGTGGTCATTGCATGTGTGTTCTTTTCACAAACCACATATGGATCCATTAGAGTCATTGCATGTGTGTTCTTATACTAAAACTATCATTAGAGTCATTGCATGTGTGTTCTTTCCACAAACCACTTATGGATCCACCAGTGTTCATTGCATTTGTGTTCTTTTCACAAATAACATATGGATCCACCAGTGGCCACTGCATGTGTGTTCTTTCCACAAACCACTTATGGATCAACCAGTGGTCATTGCATGTGTGTTTTTTCCACAGACCACTTATGAATCAACCAGTGGCCATTGCATGTGTGTTCTTTCCACAAACCACTTATGGATCTACTAGTGGCATTACATGTGTGTTCTTTTCACAATCTACATGTGGACCCACTAGAGTCATTGCATGTGTGTTCTTATACTAAAACCAGCACTAGAGTCATTGCATGTGTGTTCTTTTCACAAACAACATATGGATCCACCAGTGTTCACTACATGTGTGTTCTTTCCACAAACCAAATATGGATCAACCAGTGGTCATTGCATGTGTGTTCTTTCCACAAACCACTTATGGATCCACCAGTGTTCATTGCATGTGTGTTCTTTTCCACAAACCACATATGGATCAACCAGTGGTCATTGCATGTGTGTTCTTTTCACAAACCACATATGGACCCACTAGAGTCATTGCATGTGTGTTCTATACACAAACCACACATGGATCAACCAGTGGTCTTGCATGTGTGTTCTTTTCCACAAACCACTTATGGATCACCCAGTGGTCATTGCATGGGTGTTCTTTCCGCAAACCACACATGGATCAACCACTAGAGTCATTGCATGTGTGTTCTTTCCACAAACCACACATGGATCAACCAGTGTCATTGCATGTGTGTTGTTTCCACAAACCACACATGGATCAACAAGTGGTCATTGCATGTGTGTTCTTATACTAAAACCAGCACTAGAGTCATTGCATGTGTGTTCTTTCCACAAACCACACATGGATCGACCAGTGGTCTTTGTGTGTATGTTCTCTTCACAAACCACGTGTGGACCCACTAGAGTCATTGCATGTGTGTTCTTATTCTAAAACCAGCACAACACTCATTGCATGTGTGTTCTTTTCCACAAACCACACATGGATCCACTAGACTCATTGCATGTGTGTTCTTTTTCACAAACAACTTATGGATCAACCAGTGGTCATTGCATGTGTGTTCTTTTCACAAACTACATGTGGACCCACTAGAGTCATTATATGTGTGTTCTTATTCTAAAACTAGCACTAGAGTCATTGCATGTGTGTTCTATCCACAAACCACACATGGATCAACCAGTGGCATTGCATGTGTGTTCTTTTCACAAACCACACATGGATCAACCAGTGTCATTGCATGTGTGTTCTTTCCACAAACCACTTATGGATCCATTAGAGTCATTGCATGTGTGTTATTTCCACAAACCACACATGGATCAACCACTAGAGTCATTGCAGTTGTGTTATTTCCACAAACCAATCATGGATCAACCACTAGAGTCATTGCATGTGTGTTCTTTCCACAAACAACACATGGATCAACTAGTGTCATTGCATGTGTGTTCTTTCCACAAATCACATATGGACCCACTAGAGTCAGTGCTTGTGTGTTCTTATACTAAAACCAGCACTAGAGTCATTGCGTGTGTGTTCTTTCCACAAACCACTTATGGATCCACTAGTGTTTATTGCATATGTGTTCTTTCCACAAACCACTTATGGATCAACTAGTGGTCATTACATGTGTGTTCTTTTCCACAAACCACTTATGGATCAACCGGTGGCATTGCATGTGTGTTCTTTTCACAAATCACACATGGATCAAGCAGTGGTCATTGCATGTATGTTCTTTCCACAAACCACATATGGATCAACCAGTGGGCATTGGATGTGTGTTCTTTCCACAAACCACTTATAGATCTACCAGTGGCATTATATGTGTGTTCTTTTCACAAACTACATGTGGACCCACTAGAGTAATTGCATGTGTGTTCTTATACTAAAACCAGCACTAGAGTCATTGCATGTGTGTTCTTTTCACAAACAGCATATGGATCCACCAGTGTTCACTGCATGTGTATCCTTTCCACAAACCACACATGGATCAATCAGTGTCATCGCATGTGTGTTCTTTCCGCAAACCACTTATGGATCCACCAGTGTTCATTGCATGTGTGTTCTTTTCCACAAACCACATATGGATCAACCAGTGGTCATTGCATGTGTGTTCTTTTCACAAACCACATATGGACCCACTAGAGTCATTGCATGTGTGTTCTATCCACAAACCACACATGGATCAACCAGTGGTCATTGCATGTGTGTTCTTTTCCACAAACCACTTATGGATCAACCAGTGGTCATTGCATGTGTGTTCTTTCCACAAACCACACATGGACCCACCAGTGTTCATTGCATGTGTGTTCTTTTCTAAAAACCACATATGGATCGACCAGTGGTCTTTGCGTGTATGTTCTTTTCACAAACCACATGTGGACCCACTAGAGTCATTGCATGTGTGTTCTTATACTAAAACCAGCACAACACTGATTGCATGTGTGTTCTTTTCCACAAACCACACATGGATCCACTAGACTCATTCCATGTGTGTTCTTTTTCACAAACAACTTAAGGATCAACGAGTGGTCATTGCATGTGTGTTCTTTTGACAAACTACATGTGGACCCACTAGAGTCATTGTATGTGTGTTCTTATACTAAAACTAGCACTAGAGTCATTGCATGTGTGTTCTATCCACAAACCACACATGGATCAACCAGTGGCATTGCATGTGTGTTCTTTTCACAAACCACACATGGATCAACCAGTGCCATTGCATGTGTGTTCTTTCCACAAACCACTTATGGATCCATTAGAGTCATTGCATGTGTGTTATTTCCACAAACCACACATGGATCAACCACTACAGTCATTGCATGTGTGTTCTTTCCACAAACCACACATGGATCAACCAGTGTCATTGCATGTGTGTTCTTTCCACAAATCACATATGGACCCACTAGAGTCAGTGCTTGTGTGTTCTTTCCACAAATCACATATGGACCCACTAGAGTCAGTGCTTCTGTGTTCTTATACTAAAACCAGCACTAGAGTCATTGCGTGTGTGTTCTTTCCAGAAACCACCTATGGATCCACTAGTGTTTATTGCATGTGTGTTCTTTCCACAAACCACTTATGGATCAACCGGTGGCATTGCATGTGTGTTCTTTTCACAAATCACACATGGATCAAGCAGTGGTTATTGCATGTGTGTTCTTTCCACAAACCACATATGGCTCAACCAGTGGCCATTGCATGTGTGTTCTTTCCACAAACCACTTATGGATCTACCAGTGGCATTACATGTGTATTCTTTTCACAAACTACATGTGGACCCACTAGAGTCATTGCATGTGTGTTCTTATACTAAAACCAGCACTAGAGTCATTGCATGTGTGTTCTTTTCACAAACAACATATGGATCCACTAGTGTTCACTGCATGTGTGTCCTTTCCACAAACCACACATGGATCAACCAGTGTCCTCGCATGTGTGTTCTTTCCACAAACCACTTATGGGTCCACCAGTGTTCATTGCATGTGTGTTCTTTTCCACAAACCACATATGGATCAACCAGTGGTCATTGCATGTGTGTTCTTTTCACAAACCACATATGGACCCACTAGAGTCATTGCATGTGTGTTCTTATACTAAAACCAACACAACACTCATTGCATGTGTGTTCTTTTCCACAAACCACACATGGATCCACTAGACTCATTGCATGTGTGTTCTTTTTCACAAACAACTTATGGATCAACCAGTGGTCATTGCATGTGTGTTCTTTTCACAAACTACATGTGGACCCACTAGAGTCATTGTATGTGTGTTCTTATACTAAAACTAGCACTAGAGTCATTGCATGTGTGTTTTATCCACAAACCACACATGGATCAACCAGTGGCATTGCAGGTGTGTTCTTTTCACAAACCACACATGGATCAACCAGTGTCATTGCATGTGTGTTCTTTCCACAAACCACTTATGGATCCATTAGAGTCATTGCATGTGTGTTATTTCCACAAACCACACATGGATCAACCACTAGAGTCATTGCATGTGTGTTATTTCCACAAACCACACATGGATCAACCACTAGAGTCATTGCATGTGTGTTCTTTCCACAAACCACTTATGGATCCACCAGTGTTCATTGCATGTGTGTTCTTTTCCAAAAACAACATATGGATCAACCAGTGGTCATTGCACGTGTGTTCTTTTCCACAAACCACTAATGGATCCATTAGAGTCATTGCATGTGTGTTATTTCCACAAACTACACATGGATCAACCACTAGAGTCATTGCATGTGTGTTCTTTCCACAAATCACATATGGACCCACTAGAGTCATTGCTTGTGTGTTCTTATACTAAAACCATCACTAGAGTCATTGCATGTGTGTTCTTTTCCACAAACCACACATGGATCCACTAGACTCATTGCATGTGTGTTCTTTTCCACAAGCAACTTATGGATCAACCAGTGGTCATTGCATGTGTGTTCTTTTCACAAACTACATGTGGACCCACTAGAGTCATTGTATGTGTGTTCTTATACGAAAACTAGCACTAGAGTCATTGCATGTGTGTTGTATCCACAAACCACACATGGATCAACTAGTGTCATCGCATGTGTGTTCTTTCCACAAACCACTTATGGATCCACCAGTGTTCATTGCATGTGTGTTCTTTCCACAAACCACTTATGGATCAACCAGTGGTCATTGCATGTGTGTTCTTTTCGATAAACCACTTATGGATCATCCTGTGGTCATTGCATGTGTGTTCTTTTCACAAACCACACATGGATCAACCTGTGGGCATTGCATGTGTGTTCTTTCCACAAACCACATATGGATCAACCAGTGGTCATTGCATGTGTGTTCTTTTCCACAAACCACATATGGATCAACTAGTGGTCATAGCATGTGCGTTCTTTCCACAAACCACACATGGATCAACCAGTGGTCATCGCATGTGTGTTCTTTCCACAAACCACTTATGGATCCACCAGTGGTCATTCCATGTGTGTTCTTTTCCACAAACCACATATGGATCAACCAATGGTCATTGCATGTGTGTTCTTTTCACAAACCACATATGGACCCACTAGAGTCATTGCATGTGTGTTCTATCCACAAACCACACATGGATCAACAGTGGTGTTGCATGTGTCTTCTTTTCCACAAACCACTTATGGATCAACCAGTGGTCATTGCATGTGTGTTCTTTCCACAAACCACTTATGGATCCACCAGTGTTCATTGCATGTGTGTTCTTTCCACAAACCACTTATGGATCAACCAGTGGTCATTGCATGTGTGTTCTTTTCCACAAACCACTTATGGATCATCATGTGGTCATTGCATGTGTGGTCTTTTCAGAAGCCACACATGGATAAACATGTGGTCATTGCATGTGTGTTCTTTCCACAAACCACATATGGATCAACCAGTGGTCATTGCATGTGTGTTATTTTCCACAAACCATATATGGATAAACTAGTGGTCATAGCATGTGTGTTCTTTCCACAAACCACACATGGATCAACCAGTTGTCATTGCATGTGTGCTCCTTTCCACAAACCACACATGGATCAAGCAGTGTCATTGCATGTGTGTTCTTTCCACAAACCATATATGGACCAACTAGTGGTCATTGCATGTGTGTTCTTTTCACAAACCACATGTGAACCCACTAGAGTCATTGCATGTGTGTTCTTATACTAAAACCAACACTAGAGTCATTGCATGTGTGTTCTTTTCACAAACCACACATGGATCCACCACTTTCATTGCATGTGTGTTCTTTCCACAAACCACAAATGGATCAACAAGTGGTCATTGCATGTGTGTTCTTTTCACAAACCACATATGGATCCATTAGAGTCATTGCATGTGTGTTCTTATACTAAAACTAGCACTAGAGTCATTGCATGTGTGTTTTATCCACAAACCACACATGGATCAACCAGTGGCATTGCATGTGTGTTCTTTTCACAAACCACACATGGATCAACCAGTGTCATTGCATGTGTGTTCTTTCCACAAACCACTTATGGATCCATTAGAGTCATTGCATGTGTGTTATTTCCACAAACCACACATGGATCAACCACTATTGTCATTGCATGTGTGTTATTTCCACAAACCACACATGGATCAACCACTAGAGTCATTGCATGTGTGTTCTTTCCACAAACCACTTATGGATCCACCAGTGTTCATTGCATGTGTGTTCTTTTCCAAAAACAACATATGGATCAACCAGTGGTCATTGCACGTGTGTTCTTTTCCACAAACCACTAATGGATCCATTAGAGTCATTGCATGTGTGTTATTTCCACAAACTACACATGGATCAACCACTAGAGTCATTGCATGTGTGTTCTTTCCACAAACCACACATGAATCAACCAGTGTCATTGCATGTGTGTTCTTTCCACAAATCACATATGGACCCACTAGAGTCATTGCTTGTGTGTTCTTATACTAAAACCATCACTAGAGTCATTGCATGTGTGTTCTTTCCACAAACAACACATTGATCCACCAGTGTTCATTGCATGTGTGTTCTTTTCCAAAAACCACATATGGATCAACCAGTGGTCATTGCATGTGTGTTCTTTTCACAAACCACATGTGGACCCACTAGATTCATTGCAAGTGTGTTCTTATACTAAAACCAGCACTAGACTCATTGCATGTGTGTCCTTTTCCACAAACCACACATGGATCCACTAGACTCATTGCATGTGTGTTCTTTTCCACAAGCAACTTATGGATCAACCAGTGGTCATTGCATGTGTGTTCTTTTCACAAACTACATGTGGACCCACTAGAGTCATTGTATGTGTATTCTTATACTAAAACTAGCACTAGAGTCATTGCATGTGTGTTGTATCCACAAACCACACATGGATCAACTAGTGTCATCGCATGTGTGTTCTTTCCACAAACCACTTATGGATCCACCAGTGTTCATTGCATGTGTGTTCTTTCCACAAACCACTTATGGATCAACCAGTGGTCATTGCATGTGTGTTCTTTTCCATAAACCACTTATGGATCATCCTGTGGTCATTGCATGTGTGTTCTTTTCACAAACCACACATGGATCAACCTGTGGGCATTGCATGTGTGTTCTTTCCACAAACCACATATGGATCAACCAGTGGTCATTGCATGTGTGTTCTTTTCCACAAACCACATATGGATCAACTAGTGGTCATAGCATGTGCGTTCTTTCCACAAACCACACATGGATCAACCAGTGGTCATTGCATGTGTGTTCTTTCCACAAACCACTTATGGATCCACCAGTGGTCATTCCATGTGTGTTCTTTTCCACAAACCACATATGGATCAACCAATGGTCATTGCATGTGTGTTCTTTTCACAAACCACATATGGACCCACTAGAGTCATTGCATGTGTGTTCTATCCACAAACCACACATGGATCAACAGTGGTGTTGCATGTGTCTTCTTTTCCACAAACCACTTATGGATCAACCAGTGGTCATTGCATGTGTGTTCTTTCCACAAACCACTTATGGATCCACCAGTGTTCATTGCATGTGTGTTCTTTCCACAAACCACTTATGGATCAACCAGTGGTCATTGCATGTGTGTTCTTTTCCACAAACCACTTATGGATCATCATGTGGTCATTGCATGTGTGGTCTTTTCAGAAGCCACACATGGATCAACCTGTGGTCATTGCATGTGTGTTCTTTCCACAAACCACATATGGATCAACCAGTGGTCATTGCATGTGTGTTATTTTCCACAAACCATATATGGATAAACTAGTGGTCATAGCATGTGTGTTCTTTCCACAAACCACACATGGATCAACCAGTTGTCATTGCATGTGTGCTCCTTTCCACAAACCACACATGGATCAAGCAGTGTCATTGCATGTGTGTTCTTTCCACAAACCATATATGGACCAACTAGTGGTCATTGCATGTGTGTTCTTTTCACAAACCACATGTGAACCCACTAGAGTCATTGCATGTGTGTTCTTATACTAAAACCAACACTAGAGTCATTGCATGTGTGTTCTTTTCACAAACCACACATGGATCCACCACTTTCATTGCATGTGTGTTCTTTCCACAAACCACAAATGGATCAACAAGTGGTCATTGCATGTGTGTTCTTTTCACAAACCACATATGGATCCATTAGAGTCATTGCATGTGTGTTCTTATACTAAAACTAGCACTAGAGTCATTGCATGTGTGTTTTATCCACAAACCACACATGGATCAACCAGTGGCATTGCATGTGTGTTCTTTTGACAAACCACACATGGATCAACCAGTGTCATTGCATGTGTGTTCTTTCCACAAACCACTTATGGATCCATTAGAGTCATTGCATGTGTGTTATTTCCACAAACCACACATGGATCAACCACTATTGTCATTGCATGTGTGTTATTTCCACAAACCACACATGGATCAACCACTAGAGTCATTGCATGTGTGTTCTTTCCACAAACCACTTATGGATCCACCAGTGTTCATTGCATGTGTGTTCTTTTCCAAAAACAACATATGGATCAACCAGTGGTCATTGCACGTGTGTTCTTTTCCACAAACCACTAATGGATCCATTAGAGTCATTGCATGTGTGTTATTTCCACAAACTACACATGGATCAACCACTAGAGTCATTGCATGTGTGTTATTTCCACAAACCACACATGAATCAACCAGTGTCATTGCATGTGTGTTCTTTCCACAAATCACATATGGACCCACTAGAGTCATTGCTTGTGTGTTCTTATACTAAAACCATCACTAGAGTCATTGCATGTGTGTTCTTTCCACAAACAACACATTGATCCACCAGTGTTCATTGCATGTGTGTTCTTTTCCAAAAACCACATATGGATCAACCAGTGGTCATTGCATGTGTGTTCTTTTCACAAACCACATGTGGACCCACTAGATTCATTGCATGTGTGTTCTTATACTAAAACCAGCACTAGACTCATTGCATGTGTGTCCTTTTCCACAAACCACACATGGATCCACTAGACTCATTGCATGTGTGTTCTTTTCCACAAGCAACTTATGGATCAACCAGTGGTCATTGCATGTGTGTTCTTTTCACAAACTACATGTGGACCCACTAGAGTCATTGTATGTGTATTCTTATACTAAAACTAGCACTAGAGTCATTGCATGTGTGTTGTATCCACAAACCACACATGGATCAACTAGTGTCATCGCATGTGTGTTCTTTCCACAAACCACTTATGGATCCACCAGTGTTCATTGCATGTGTGTTCTTTCCACAAACCACTTATGGATCAACCATTGGTCATTGCATGTGTGTTCTTTTCCACAAACCACTTATGGATCATCCTGTGGTCATTGCATGTGTGTTCTTTTCACAAACCACACATGGATCAACCTATGGGCATTGCATGTGTGTTGTTTCCACAATACACATATGGATCAACCAGTGGTCATTGCATGTGTGTTCTTTTCCACAAACCACATATGGATCAACTAGTGGTCATAGCATGTGTGTTCTTTCCACAAACCACACATGGATCATCCAGTGGTCATCGCATGTGTGTTCTTTCCACAAACCACTTATGGATCCACCAGTGGTCATTCCATGTGTGTTCTTTTCCACAAACCACATATGGATCAACCAATGGTCATTGCATGTGTGTTCTTTTCACAAACCACATATGGACCCACTAGAGTCATTGCATGTGTGTTCTATCCACAAACCACACATGGATCAACAGTGGTCTTGCATGTGTCTTCTTTTCCACAAACCACTTATGGATCAACCAGTGGTAATTGCATGTGTGTTCTTTCCACAAACCACTTATGGATCCACCAGTGTTCATTGCATGTGTGTTCTTTCCACAAACCACTTATGGATCAACCAGTGGTCATTGCATGTGTGTTCTTTTCCACAAACCACTTATGGATCATCCTGTGGTCATTGCATGTGTGGTCTTTTCAGAAGCCACACATGGATCAACCTGTGGTCATTGCATGTGTGTTCTTTCCACAAACCACATATGGATCAACCAGTGGTCATTGCATGTGTGTTATTTTCCACAAACCATATATGGATAAACTAGTGGTCATAGCATGTGTGTTCTTTCCACAAACCACACATGGATCAACCAGTTGTCATTGCATGTGTGCTCCTTTCCACAAACCACACATGGATCAAGCAGTGTCATTGCATGTGTGTTCTTTCCACAAACCATATATGGACCAACTAGTGGTCATTGCATGTGTGTTCTTTTCACAAACCACATGTGAACCCACTAGAGTCATTGCATGTGTGTTCTTATACTAAAACCAACACTAGAGTCATTGCATGTGTGTTCTTTTCACAAACCACACATGGATCCACCACTGTCATTGCATGTGTGTTCTTTCCACAAACCATATATGGACCAACTAGTGGTCATTGCATGTGTGTTCTTTTCACAAACCACATGTGAACCCACTAGAGTCATTGCATGTGTGTTCTTATACTAAAACCAACACTAGAGTCATTGCATGTGTGTTCTTTTCACAAACCACACATGGATCCACCACTGTCATTGCATGTGTGTTCTTTCCACAAACCACAAATGGATCAACAAGTGGTCATTGCATGTGTGTTCTTTTCACAAACCACATATGGATCCATTAGAGTCATTGCATGTGTGTTCTTATACTAAAACTAGCACTAGAGTCATTGCATGTGTGTTTTATCCACAAACCACACATGGATCAACCAGTGGCATTGCATGTGTGTTCTTTTGACAAACCACACATGGATCAACCAGTATCATTGCATGTGTGTTCTTTCCACAAACCACTTATGGATCCATTAGAGTCATTGCATGTGTGTTATTTCCACAAACCACACATGGATCAACCACTATTGTCATTGCATGTGTGTTATTTCCACAAACCACACATGGATCAACCACTAGAGTCATTGCATGTGTGTTCTTTCCACAAACCACTTATGGATCCACCAGTGTTCATTGCATGTGTGTTCTTTTCCAAAAACAACATATGGATCAACCAGTGGTCATTGCACGTGTGTTCTTTTCCACAAACCACTAATGGAGCCATTAGAGTCATTGCATGTGTGTTATTTCCACAAACTACACATGGATCAACCACTAGAGTCATTGCATGTGTGTTATTTCCACAAACCACACATGAATCAACCAGTGTCATTGCATGTGTGTTCTTTCCACAAATCACATATGGACCCACTAGAGTCATTGCTTGTGTGTTCTTATACTAAAACCATCACTAGAGTCATTGCATGTGTGTTCTTTCCACAAACAAAACATTGATCCACCAGTGTTCATTGCATGTGTGTTCTTTTCCAAAAACCACATATGGATCAACCAGTGGTCATTGCATGTGTGTTCTTTTCACAAACCACATGTGGACCCACTAGATTCATTGCATGTGTGTTCTTATACTAAAACCAGCACTAGACTCATTGCATGTGTGTCCTTTTCCACAAACCACACATGGATCCACTAGACTCATTGCATGTGTGTTCTTTTCCACAAGCAACTTATGGATCAACCAGTGGTCATTGCATGTGTGTTCTTTTCACAAACTACATGTGGACCCACTAGAGTCATTGTATGTGTATTCTTATACTAAAACTAGCACTAGAGTCATTGCATGTGTGTTGTATCCACAAACCACACATGGATCAACTAGTGTCATCGCATGTGTGTTCTTTCCACAAACCACTTATGGATCCACCAGTGTTCATTGCATGTGTGTTCTTTCCACAAACCACTTATGGATCAACCAGTGGTCATTGCATGTGTGTTCTTTTCCACAAACCACTTATGGATCATCCTGTGGTCATTGCATGTGTGTTCTTTTCACAAACCACACATGGATCAACCTATGGGCATTGCATGTGTGTTCTTTCCACAATACACATATGGATCAACCAGTGGTCATTGCATGTGTGTTCTTTTCCACAAACCACATATGGATCAACTAGTGGTCATAGCATGTGTGTTCTTTCCACAAACCGCACATGGATCAACCAGTGGTCATCGCATGTGTGTTCTTTCCACAAACCACTTATGGATCCACCAGTGGTCATTCCATGTGTGTTCTTTTCCACAAACCACATATGGATCAACCAGTGGTCATTGCATGTGTGTTCTTTTCACAAACCACATATGGACCCACTAGAGTCATTGCATGTGTGTTCTATCCACAAACCACACATGGATCAATAGTGGTCTTGCATGTGTCTTCTTTTCCACAAACCACTTATGGATCAACCAGTGGTCATTGCATGTGTGTTCTTTCCACAAACCACTTATGGATCCACCAGTGTTCATTGCATGTGTGTTCTTTCCACAAACCACTTATGGATCAACCAGTGGTCATTGCATGTGTGTTCTTTTCCACAAACCACTTATGGATCATCCTGTGGTCATTGCATGTGTGGTCTTTTCAGAAGCCACACATGGATCAACCTGTGGTCATTGCATGTGTGTTCTTTCCACAAACCACATATGGATCAACCAGTGGTCATTGCATGTGTGATATTTTCAACAAACCATATATGGATAAACTAGTGGTAATAGCATGTGTGTTCTTTCCACAAACCACACATGGATCAACCAGTTGTCATTGCATGTGTGCTCCTTTCCACAAACCACACATGGATCAAAGGTCATTGCATGTGTGTTCTTTCCACAAACCATATATGGACCAACTAGTGGTCATTGCATGTGTGTTCTTTTCACAAACCACATGTGAACCCACTAGAGTCATTGCATGTGTGTTCTTATACTAAAACCAACACTAGAGTCATTGCATGTGTGTTCTTTTCACAAACCACACATGGATCCACCACTGTCATTGCATGTGTGTTCTTTCCACAAACCACAAATGGATCAACAAGTGGTCATTGCATGTGTGTTCTTTTCACAAACCACATATGGATCCATTAGAGTCATTGCATGTGTGTTCTTATACTAAAACTAGCACTAGAGTCATTGCATGTGTGTTTTATCCACAAACCACACATGGATCAACCAGTGGCATTGCATGTGTGTTCTTTTGACAAACCACACATGGATCAACCAGTGTCATTGCATGTGTGTTCTTTCCACAAACCACTTATGGATCCATTAGAGTCATTGCATGTGTGTTATTTCCACAAACCACACATGGATCAACCACTATTGTCATTGCATGTGTGTTATTTCCACAAACCACACATGGATCAACCACTAGAGTCATTGCATGTGTGTTCTTTCCACAAACCACTTATGGATCCACCAGTGTTCATTGCATGTGTGTTCTTTTCCAAAAACAACATATGGATTAACCAGTGGTCATTGCACGTGTCTTCTTTTCCACAAACCACTAATGGATCCATTAGAGTCATTGCATGTGTGTTATTTCCACAAACTACACATGGATCAACCACTAGAGTCATTGCATGTGTGTTCTTTCCACAAACCACACATGAATCAACCAGTGTCATTGCATGTGTGTTCTTTCCACAAATCACATATGGACCCACTAGAGTCATTGCTTGTGTGTTCTTATACTAAAACCATCACTAGAGTCATTGCATGTGTGTTCTTTCCACAAACAACACATTGATCCACCAGTGTTCATTGCATGTGTGTTCTTTTCCAAAAACCACATATGGATCAACCAGTGGTCATTGCATGTGTGTTCTTTCCACAAACCACTTATGGATCCATTAGAGTCATTGCATGTGTGTTATTTCCACAAACCACACATCGATCAACCACTATTGTCATTGCATGTGTGTTATTTCCACAAACCACACATGGATCAACCACTAGAGTCATTGCATGTGTGTTCTTTCCGCAAATCACTTATGCATCCACCAGTGTTCATTGCATGTGTGTTCTTTTCCAAAAACAACATATGGATCAACCAGTGGTCATTGCACGTGTGTTCTTTTCCACAAACCACTAATGGAGCCATTAGAGTCATTGCATGTGTGTTATTTCCACAAACTACACATGGATCAACCACTAGAGTCATTGCATGTGTGTTATTTCCACAAACCACACATGAATCAACCAGTGTCATTGCATGTGTGTTCTTTCCACAAATCACATATGGACCCACTAGAGTCATTGCTTGTGTGTTCTTATACTAAAACCATCACTAGAGTCATTGCATGTGTGTTCTTTCCACAAACAAAACATTGATCCACCAGTGTTCATTGCATGTGTGTTCTTTTCCAAAAACCACATATGGATCAACCAGTGGTCATTGCATGTGTGTTCTTTTCACAAACCACATGTGGACCCACTAGATTCATTGCATGTGTGTTCTTATACTAAAACCAGCACTAGACTCATTGCATGTGTGTCCTTTTCCACAAACCACACATGGATCCACTAGACTCATTGCATGTGTGTTCTTTTCCACAAGCAACTTATGGATCAACCAGTGGTCATTGCATGTGTGTTCTTTTCACAAACTACATGTGGACCCACTAGAGTCATTGTATGTGTATTCTTATACTAAAACTAGCACTAGAGTCATTGCATGTGTTGTATCCACAAACCACACATGGATCAACTAGTGTCATCGCATGTGTGTTCTTTCCACAAACCACTTATGGATCCACCAGTGTTCATTGCATGTGTGTTCTTTCCACAAACCACTTATGGATCAACCATTGGTCATTGCATGTGTGTTCTTTTCCACAAACCACTTATGGATCATCCTGTGGTCATTGCATGTGTGTTCTTTTCACAAACCACACATGGATCAACCTATGGGCATTGCATGTGTGTTCTTTCCACAATACACATATGGATCAACCAGTGGTCATTGCATGTGTGTTCTTTTCCACAAACCACATATGGATCAACTAGTGGTCATAGCATGTGTGTTCTTTCCACAAACCGCACATGGATCAACCAGTGGTCATCGCATGTGTGTTCTTTCCACAAACCACTTATGGATCCACCAGTGGTCATTCCATGTGTGTTCTTTTCCACAAACCACATATGGATCAACCAGTGGTCATTGCATGTGTGTTCTTTTCACAAACCACATATGGACCCACTAGAGTCATTGCATGTGTGTTCTATCCACAAACCACATATGGATCAACAGTGGTCTTGCATGTGTGTTCTTTTCCACAAACCACTTATGGATCAACCAGTGGTCATTGCATGTGTGTTCTTTCCACAAACCACTTATGGATCCACTAGTGTTCATTGCATGTGTGTTCTTTCCACAAACCACTTATGGATCAACCAGTGGTCATTGCATGTGTGTTCTTTTCCACAAACCACTTATGGATCATCCTGTGGTCATTGCATGTGTGGTCTTTTCAGAAACCACACATGGATCAACCTGTGGTCATTGCATGTGTGTTCTTTCCACAAACCACATATGGATCAACCAGTGGTCACTGCATATGTGTTCTTTTCCACAAACCACATATGGATAAACTAGTGGTCATAGCATGTGTGTTCTTTCCACAAACCACACATGGAGCAACCAGTTGTCATTGCATGTGTGCTCCTTTCCACAAACCACACATGGATCAAGCAGTGTCATTGCATGTGTGTTCTTTCCACAAACCATATATGGACCAACTAGTGGTCATTGCATGTGTGTTCTTTTCACAAACCACATGTGAACCCACTAGAGTCATTGCATGTGTGTTCTTATACTAAAACCAACACTAGAGACATTGCATGTGTGTTCTTTTCACAAACCACACATGGATCCACCACTGTCATTGCATGTGTGTTCTTTCCACAAACCACAAATGTATCAACAAGTGGTCATTGCATGTGTGTTCTTTTGACAAACCACATATGGATCCATTAGAGTCATTGCATGTGTGTTCTTATACTAAAACTAGCACTAGAGTCATTGCATGTGTGTTCTTTCCACAAACCACTGATGTAACCACCAGTGTTCATTGAATTTGTGTTCTTTTCACAAACAACATATGGATCCACCAGTGGTCACTGCATGTGTGTTCTTTCCACAAACCACTTATGGATCAACCAGTGGTCATTGCAAGTGTGTTTTTTCCACAGACCACTTATGGATCATCCCGTGGTCATTGCATGTGTGGTCTTTTCAGAAACCACACATGGATCAACCTGTGGTCATTGCATGTGTGTTCTTTCCACAAACCACATATGGATCAACCAGTGGTCACTGCATATGTGTTCTTTTCCACAAACCACATATGGATAAACTCGTGGTCATAGCATGTGTGTTCTTTCCACAAACCACACATCGAGCAACCAGTTGTCATTGCATGTGTTCTCCTTACCACAAACCACCAATGGCACACTGAGTGTCATTGCATGTGTGTTCTTTCCACAAACCAACTATGGACCCACGAGTGGTCATTGCATGTGTGTTCTTTTCACAAACCACATGTGAACCCACTAGAGTCATTGCATGTGTGTTCTTATACTAAAACCAACACTAGAGACATTGCATGTGTGTTCTTTTCACAAACCACACATGGATCCACCACTGTCATTGCATGTGTGTTCTTTCCACAAACCACAAATGTATCAACAAGTGGTCATTGCATGTGTGTTCTTTTGACAAACCACATATGGATCCATTAGAGTCATTGCATGTGTGTTCTTATACTAAAACTAGCACTAGAGTCATTGCATGTGTGTTCTTTCCACAAACCACTTATGGATCCACCAGTGTTCATTGCATTTGTGTTCTTTTCACAAACAACATATGGATCCACCAGTGGTCACTGCATGTGTGTTCTTTCCACAAACCACTTATGGATCAACCAGTGGTCATTGCAAGTGTGTTTTTTCCACAGACCACTTATGGATCAACCAGTGGCCATTGCATGTGTGTTCTTTCCACAAACCACTTATGGATCTACCCTGGTATTACATGTGTGTTCTTTTCACAAACTACATGTGGACCCACTAGAGTCATTGCATGTGTGTTCTTTCCACAAACCACTTATGGATCCACCAGTGTTCATTGAATTTGTGTTCTTTTCACAAACAACATATGGATCCACCAGTGGTCACTGCATGTGTGTTCTTTCCACAAACCACTTATGGATCAACCAGTGGTCATTGCAAGTGTGTTTTTTCCACAGACCACTTATGGATCATCCTGTGGTCATTGCATGTGTGGTCTTTTCAGAAACCACACATGGATCAACCTGTGGTCATTGCATGTGTGTTCTTTCCACAAACCACATATGGATCAACCAGTGGTCACTGCATATGTGTTCTTTTCCACAAACCACATATGGATAAACTCGTGGTCATAGCATGTGTGTTCTTTCCACAAACCACACATGGAGCAACCAGTTGTCATTGCATGTGTGCTCCTTTCCACAAACCACACATGGATCAAGCAGTGTCATTGCATGTGTGTTCTTTCCACAAACCATATATGGACCAACTAGTGGTCATTGCATGTGTGTTCTTTTCACAAACCACATGTGAACCCACTAGAGTCATTGCATGTGTGTTCTTATACTAAAACCAACACTAGAGACATTGCATGTGTGTTCTTTTCACAAACCACACATGGATCCACCACTGTCATTGCATGTGTGTTCTTTCCACAAACCACAAATGTATCAACAAGTGGTCATTGCATGTGTGTTCTTTCCACAAACCACATATGGATCCATTAGAGTCATTGCATGTGTGTTCTTATACTAAAACTAGCAGTAGAGTCATTGCATGTGTGTTCTTTCCACAAACCACTTATGGATCCACCAGTGTTCATTGCATTTGTGTTCTTTTCACAAACAACATATGGATCCACCAGTGGTCACTGCATGTGTGTTCTTTCCACAAACCACTTATGGATCAACCAGTGGTCATTGCAAGTGTGTTTCTTCCACAGACCACTTATGGATCAACCAGTGGCCATTGCATGTGTGTTCTTTCCACAAACCACTTATGGATCTACCCTGGTATTACATGTGTGTTCTTTTCACAAACTACATGTGGACCCACTAGAGTCATTGCATGTGTGTTCTTATACTAAAACCAGCACTAGAGTCATTGCATGTGTGTTCTTTTCACAAACAACATATGGATCCACCAGTGTTCACTGCATGTGTGTTCTTTCCACAAACCACATATGGATCAACCAGTGTTCATTGCATGTGTGTTCTTTCCACAAACCACTTATGGATCCACCAGTGTTCATTGCATGTGTGTTCCTTTCCACAAACCACATATGGATCAACCAATGGTCATTGCATGTGTGTTCTTTTCACAAACCACATATGGACCCACTAGAGTCATTGCATGTGTGTTCTATCCACAAACCACACATGGATCAACAGTGGTCTTGCATGTGTCTTCTTTTCCACAAACCACTTATGGATCAACCAGTGGTCATTGCATGTGTGTTCTATCCATAAACCACACATGGATCAACCAGTGGTCTTGCATGTGTGTTCTTTTCTACAAACCACTTATGGATCAACCAGTGGTCATTGCATGTTTGTTCTTTCCACAAACCACACATGGATCCACCAGTGTTCATTGCATGTGTGTTCTTTTCCAAAAACCACATATGGATCGACTAGTGGTCTTTGCGTGGATGTTCTTTTCACAAACCACATGTGGACCCACTAGAGTCATTTCATGTGTGTTCTTATACTAAAACCAGCACAACACTCATTGCATGTGTGTTCTTTTCCACAAACCACTTATGGATCAACCAGTGGTCATCGCATGTGTGTTCTTTCCACAAACCACTTATGGGTCCACCAGTGTTCATTGCATGTGTGTTCTTTTCCACAAACCACATATGGATCAACCAGTGGTCATTGCATGTGTGTTCTTTTCACAAACCACATATGGACCCACTAGAGTCATTGCATGTGTGTTCTTATACTAAAACCAGCACAACACTCATTGCATGTGTGTTCTTTTCAAAAACCACACATGGATCCACCACTGTCATTGCATGTGTGTTCTTTCCATAAACCACACATGGATTAACAAGTGGTCATTGCATGTGTGTTCTTTTCACAAACCACATATGGATACATTAGAGTCATTGCATGTGTGTTCTTATACTAAAACTATCACTAGAGTCATTGCATGTGTGTTCTTTCCACAAACCACTTATGGATCCACCAGTGTTCATTGCATTTGTGTTCTTTTCACAAATAACATATGGATCCACCAGTGGTCACTGCATGTGTGTTCTTTCCACAAACCACTTATGGATCAACCAGTGGTCATTGCATGTGTTTTTTTTCCACAGACCACTTATGGATCAACCAGTGGCCATTGCATGTGTGTTCTTTCCACAAACCACTTATGGATCTACCAGTGGCATTACATGTGTGTTCTTTTCACAATCTACATGTGGACCCACTAGAGTCATTGCATGTGTGTTCTTATACTAAAACCAGCACTAGAGTCATTGCATGTGTGTTCTTTTCACAAACAACATATGGATCCACCAGTGTTCACTGCATGTGTGTTCTTTCCACAAACCAGATATGGATCAACCAGTGGTCATTGCATGTGTGTTCTTTCCACAAACCACTTATGGATCCACCAGTGTTCATTGCATGTGTGTTCTTTTCCACAAACCACATATGGATCAACCAGTGGTCATTGCATGTGTGTTCTTTTCACAAACCACATATGGACCCACTAGAGTCATTGCATGTGTGTTCTATCCACAAACCACACATGGATCAACCAGTGGTCTTGCATGTGTGTTTTTTCCACAAACCACTTATGGATCAACCAGTGGTCATTGCATGTGTGTTCTTTCCGCAAACCACACATGGATCAACCACTAGAGTCATTGCATGTGTGTTCTTTCCACAAACCACACATGGATCAACCAGTGTCATTGCATGTGTGTTGTTTCCACAAACCACACATGGATCAACAAGTGGTCATTGCATGTGTGTTCTTATACTAAAACCAGCACTAGAGTCATTGCATGTGTGTTCTTTCCACAAACCACACATGGATCGACCAGTGGTCTTTGCGTGTATGTTCTCTTCACAAACCACGTGTGGACCCACTAGAGTCATTGCATGTGTGTTCTTATACTAAAACCAGTACAACACTCATTGCATGTGTGTTCTTTTCCACAAACCACACATGGATCCACTAGACTCATTGCATGTGTGTTCTTTTTCACAAACAACTTATGGATCAACCAGTGGTCATTACATGTGTGTTCTTTTCACAAACTACATGTGGACCCACTAGAGTCATTATATGTGTGTTCTTATACTAAAACTAGCACTTGAGTCATTGCATGTGTGTTCTATCCACAAACCACACATGGATCAACAAGTGGCATTGCATGTGTGTTCTTTTCACAAACCACACATGGATCAACCAGTGTCATTGCATGTGTGTTCTTTCCACAAACCACTTATGGATCCATTAGAGTCATTGCATGTGTGTTATTTCCACAAACCACACATGGATCAACCACTAGAGTCATTGCATGTGTGTTATTTCCACAAACCACTCATGGATCAACCACTAGAGTCATTGCATGTGTGTTCTTTCCAAAAAATAACACATGGATCAACTAGTGTCATTGCATGTGTGTTCTTTCCACAAATCACATATGGACCCACTAGAGTCAGTGCTTGTGTGTTCTTATACTAAAACCAGCACTAGAGTCATTGCGTGTGTGTTCTTTCCACAAACCACTTATGGATCCACTAGTGTTTATTGCATGTGTGTTCTTTCCACAAGCCACTTATGGATCAACTAGTGGTCATTACATGTGTGTTCTTTTCCACAAACCACTTATGGATCAACCGGTGGCATTGCATGTGTGTTCTTTTCACAAATCACACATGGATCAAGCAGTGGTCATTGCATGTATGTTCTTTCCACAAACCACATATGGATCAACCAGTGGCCATTGGATGTGTGTTCTTTCCACAAACCACTTATGGATCTACCAGTGGCATTACATGTGTGTTCTTTTCACAAACTACATGTGGACCCACTAGAGTAATTGCATGTGTGTTCTTATACTAAAACCAGCACTAGAGTCATTGCATGTGTGTTCTTTTCACAAACAACATATGGATCCACTAGTGTTCACTGCATGTGTGTCCTTTCCACAAACCACACATGGATCAACCAGTGTCATCGCATGTGTGTTCTTTCCACAAACCACTTATGGATCCACCAGTGTTCATTGCATGTGTGTTCTTTTCCACAAACCACATATGGATCAACCAGTGGTCATTGCATGTGTGTTCTTTTCACAAACCACATATGGACCCACTAGAGTCATTGCATGTGTGTTATATCCACAAACCACACATGGATCAAACAGTGGTCTTGCATGTGTGTTCTTTTCCACAAACCACTTATGGATCAACTAGTGGTCATTGCATGTGTGTTCTTTCCACAAACCACACATGGACCCACCAGTGTTCATTGCATGTGTGTTCTTTCCACAAACCACACATGGATCGACCAGTGGTCTTTGCGTGTATGTTCTCTTCACAAACCACGTGTGGACCCACTAGAGTCATTGCATGTGTGTTCTTATACTAAAACCAGCACAACACTCATTGCATGTGTGTTCTTTTCCACAAACCACACATGGATCCACTAGACTCATTGCATGTGTGTTCTTTTTCACAAACAACTTATGGATCAACCAGTGGTCATTGCATGTGTGTTCTTTTCACAAACTACATGTGGACCCACTAGAGTCATTATATGTGTGTTCTTATACTAAAACTAGCACTAGAGTCATTGCATGTGTGTTCTATCCACAAACCACACATGGATCAACAAGTGGCATTGCATGTGTGTTCATTTCACAAACCACACATGGATCAACCAGTGTCATTGCATGTGTGTTCTTTCCACAAACCACTTATGGATCCATTAGAGTCATTGCATGTGTGTTATTTCCACAAACCACACATGGATCAACCACTAGAGTCATTGCATGTGTGTTATTTCCACAAACCACTCATCGATCAACCACTAGAGTCATTGCATGTGTGTTCTTTCCACAAATAACACATGGATCAACTAGTGTCATTGCATGTGTGTTCTTTCCAAAAATCACATATGGACCCACTAGAGTCAGTGCTTGTGTGTTCTTATACTAAAACCAGCACTAGAGTCATTGCGTGTGTGTTCTTTCCACAAACCACTTATGGATCCACTAGTGTTTATTGCATGTGTGTTCTTTCCACAAACCACTTACGGATCAACTAGTGGTCATTACATGTGTGTTCTTTTCCACAAACCACTTATGGATCAACCGGTGGCATTGCATGTGTGTTCTTTTCACAAATCACACATGGATCAAGCAGTGGTCATTGCATGTATGTTCTTTCCACAAACCACATATGGATCAACCAGTGGCCATTGGATGTGTGTTCTTTCCACAAACCACTTATGGATCTACCAGTGGCATTACATGTGTGTTCTTTTCACAAACTACATGTGGACCCACTAGAGTAATTGCATGTGTGTTCTTATACTAAAACTAGCACTAGAGTCATTGCATGTGTGTTCTTTTCACAAACAACATATGGATCCACCAGTGTTCACTGCATGTGTGTCCTTTCCACAAACCACACATGGATCAACCAGTGTCATCGCATGTGTGTTCTTTCCACAAACCACTTATGGATCTACCAGTGTTCATTGCATGTGTGTTCTTTTCCACAAACCACATATGGATCAACCAGTGGTCATTGCATGTGTGTTCTTTTCACAAACCACATATGGACCCACTAGAGTCATTGCATGTGTGTTCTTATACAAAAACCAGCACAACACTCATTGCATGTGTGTTCTTTTCCACAAACCACACATGGATCCACTAGACTCATTGCATGTGTGTTCTTTTTCACAAACAACTTATGGATCAACCAACGGTCATTGCATGTGTGTTCTTTTCACAAACTACATGTGGACCCACTAGAGTCATTGTATGTGTGTTCTTATACTAAAACTAGCACTAGAGTCATTGCATGTGTGTTTTATCCACAAACCACACATGGATCAACCAGTGGCATTGCATGTGTGATCTTTTCACAAACCACACATGGATCCACCAGTGTCATTGCATGTGTGTTCTTTCCACAAACCACTTATGGATCCATTAGAGTCATTGCATGTGTGTTATTTCCACAAACCACACATGGATCAACCACTAGAGTCATTGCATGTGTGTTATTTCCACAAACCACACATGGATCAACCACTAGAATCATTGCATGTGTGTTCTTTCCACAAACCACTTATGGATCCACCAATGTTCATTGCATGTGTGTTCTATTCCAAAAACAACATATGGATCAACCAGTGGTCATTGCACGTGTGTTCTTTTCCACAAACCACTAATGGATCCATTAGAGTCATTGCATGTGTGTTATTTCCATAAACTACACATGGATCAACCACTAGAGTCATTGCATGTGTGTTCTTTCCACAAACCACACATGAATCAACCAGTGTCATTGCATGTGTGTTCTTTCCACAAATCACATATGGACCCACTAGAGTCATTGCTTGTGTGTTCTTATACTAAAACCATCACTAGAGTCATTGCATGTGTGTTCTTTCCACAAACAACACATTGATCCACCAGTGTTCATTGCATGTGTGTTCTTTTCCAAAAACCACATATGGATCAACCAGTGGTCATTGCATGTGTGTTCTTTTCACAAACCACATGTGGACCCACTAGATTCATTGCATGTGTGTTCTTATACTAAAACCAGCACTAGACTCATTGCATGTGTGTCCTTTTCCACAAACCACACATGGATCCACTAGAATCATTGCATGTGTGTTCTTTTCCACAAGCAACTTATGGATCAACCAGTGGTCATTGCATGTGTGTTCTTTTCACAAACTACATGTGGACCCACTAGAGTCATTGTATGTGTGTTCTTATACTAAAACTAGCACTAGAGTCATTGCATGTGTGTTGTATCCACAAACCACACATGGATCAACTAGTGTCATCGCATGTGTGTTCTTTCCACAAACCACTTATGGATCCACCAGTGTTCATTGCATGTGTGTTCTTTCCACAAACCACTTATGGATCAACCAGTGGTCATTGCATGTGTGTTCTTTTCCACAAACCACTTATGGATCATCCTGTGGTCATTGCATGTGTGTTCTTTTCACAGACCACACATGGATCAACCTGTGGGCATTGCATGTGTGTTCTTTCCACAAACCACATATGGATCAACCAGTGGTCATTGCATGTGTGTTCTTTTCCACAAACCACATATGAATCAACTAGTGGTCATAGCATGTGTGTTCTTTCCACAACCACACATGGATCAACCAGTGGTCATCGCATGTGTGTTCTTTCCACAAACCACTTATGGATCCACCAGTGGTCATTCCATGTGTGTTCTTTTCCACAAACCACATATGGATCAACCAGTGGTCATTGCATGTGTGTTATTTTCACAAACCACATATGGACCCACTAGAGTCATTGCATGTGTGTTCTATCCACAAACCACATATGGATCAACAGTGGTCTTGCATGTGTGTTCTTTTCCACAAACCACTTATGGATCAACCAGTGGTCATTGCATGTGTGTTCTTTCCACAAACCACTTATGGATCCACTAGTGTTCATTGCATGTGTGTTCATTCCACAAACCACTTATGGATCAACCAGTGGTCATTGCATGTGTGTTCTTTTCCACAAACCACTTATGGATCATCCTGTGGTCATTGCATGTGTGGTCTTTTCATAAACCACACATGGATCAACCTGTGGTCATTGCATGTGTGTTCTTTCCACAAACCACATATGGATCAACCAGTGGTCACTGCATGTGTGTTCTTTTCCACAAACCACATATGGATAAACTAGTGGTCATAGCATGTGTGTTCTTTCCACAAACCACACATGGATCAACCAGTTGTCATTGCATGTGTGCTCCTTTCCACAAACCACACATGGATCAAGCAGTGTCATTGCATGTGTGTTCTTTCCACAAACCATATATGGACCAACTAGTGGTCATTGCATGTGTGTTATTTTCACAAACCACATGTGAACCCACTAGAGTCATTGCATGTGTGTTCTTATACTAAAACCAACACTAGAGTCATTGCATGTGTGTTCTTTTCACAAACCACACATGGATCCACCACTGTCATTGCATGTGTTCTTTCCACAAACCACAAATGGATCAACAAGTGGTCATTGCATGTGTGTTCTTTTGACAAACCACATATGGATCCATTAGAGTCATTGCATGTGTGTTCTTATACTAAAACTAGCACTAGAGTCATTGCATGTGTGTTCTTTCCACAAACCACTTATGGATCCACCAGTGTTCATTGCATTTGTGTTCTTTTCACAAACAACATATGGATCCACCAGTGGACACTGCATGTGTGTTCTTTCCACAAACCACTTATGGACCAATCAGTGGTCATTGCAAGTGTGTTTTTTCCACAGACCACTTATGGATCAACCAGTGGCCATTGCATGTGTGTTCTTTCCACAAACCACTTATGGATCTACCCTGGTATTACATGTGTGTTCTTTTCACAAACTACATGTGGACCCACTAGAGTCATTGCATGTGTGTTCTTATACTAAAACCAGCACTAGAGTCATTGCATGTGTGTTCTTTTCACAAACAACATATGGATCCACCAGTGTTCACTGCATGTGTGTTCTTTCCACAAACCACATATGGATCAACCAGTGTTCATTGCATGTGTGTTCTTTCCACAAACCACTTATGGATCCACCAGTGTTCATTGCATGTGTGTTCTTTTCCACAAACCACATATGGATCAACCAATGGTCATTGCATGTGTGTTCTTTTCACAAACCACATATGGACCCACTAGAGTCATTGCATGTGTGTTCTATCCATAAACCACACATGGATCAACCAGTGGTCTTGCATGTGTGTTCTTTTCTACAAACCACTTATGGATCAACCAGTGGTCATTGCATTTTTGTTCTTTCCACAAACCACACATGGATCCACCAGTGTTCATTGCATGTGTGTTCTTTTCCAAAAACCACATATGTATCGACTAGTGGTCTTTGCGTGTATGTTCTTTTCACAAACCACATGTGGACCCACTAGAGTCATTTCATGTGTGTTCTTATACTAAAACCAGCACAACACTCATTGCATGTGTGTTCTTTTCCACAAACCACACATGGATCCACTAGACTCATTGCATGTGTGTTCTTTTTCACAAACAACTTATGGATCAACCAGTGGTCATTGCATGTGTGTTCTTTTCACAAACTACATGTGGACCCACTAGAGTCATTGTATGTGTGTTCTTATACTAAAACTAGCACTAGAGTCATTGCATGTGTGTTCTTTTCCACAAACCACACATGGATCCACTAGACTCATTGCATGTGTGTTGTTTTCACAAACCACATGTGAACCCACTAGAGTCATTGCATCTGTGTTCTTATACTAAAACCAACACTAGAGTCATTGCATGTGTGTTCTTTTCAAAAACCACACATGGATCCACCACTGTCATTGCATGTGTTCTTTCCATAAACCACACATGGATTAACAAGTGGTCATTGCATGTGTGTTCTTTTCACAAACCACATATGGATCCATTAGAGTCATTGCATGTGTGTTCTTATACTAAAACTATCACTAGAGTCATTGCATGTGTGTTCTTTCCACAAACCACTTATGGATCCACCAGTGTTCATTGCATTTGTGTTCTTTTCACAAATAACATATGGATCCACCTGTGGTCACTGCATGTGTGTTCTTTCCACAAACCACTTATGGATCAACCAGTGGTCATTGCATGTGTGTTTTTTCCACAGACCACTTATGGATCAACCAGTGGCCATTGCATGTGTGTTCTTTCCACAAACCACTTATGGATCTACCAGTGGCATTACATGTGTGTTCTTGTCACAATCTACATGTGGACCCACTAGAGTCATTGCATGTGTGTTCTTATACTAAAACCAGCACTAGAGTCATTGCATGTGTGTTCTTTTCACAAACAACATATGGATCCACCAGTGTTCACTGCATGTGTGTTCTTTCCACAAACCAGATATGGATCAACCAGTGGTCATTGCATGTGTGTTCTTTCCACCAACCACTTATGGATCCACCAGTGTTTATTGCATGTGTGTTCTTTTCCACAAACCACATATGGATCAACCAGTGGTCATTGCATGTGTGTTCTTTTCACAAAACACATATGGACCCACTAGAGTCATTGCATGTGTGTTCTATCCACAAACCACACATGGATCAACCAGTGGTCTTGCATGTGTGTTTTTTCCACAAACCACTTATGGATCAACCAGTGGTCATTGCATGTGTGTTCTTTCCGCAAACCACACATGGATCAACCACTAGAGTCATTGCATGTGTGTTCTTTCCACAAACCACACATGGATCAACCAGTGTCATTGCATGTGTGTTGTTTCCACAAACCACACATGGATCAACAAGTGGTCATTGCATGTGTGTTCTTATACTAAAACCAGCACTAGAGTCATTGCATGTGTGTTCTTTCCACAAACCACACATGGATCACGATGGTCTTTGCGTGTATGTTCTCTTCACAAACCACGTGTGGACCCACTAGAGTCATTGCATGTGTGTTCTTATACTAAAACCAGCACAACACTCATTGCATGTGTGTTCTTTTCCACAAACCACACATGGATCCACTAGACTCATTGCATGTGTGTTCTTTTTCACAAACAACTTATGGATCAACCAGTGGTCATTGCATGTGTGTTCTTTTCACAAACTACATGTGGACCCACTAGAGTCATTATATGTGTGTTCTTATACTAAAACTAGCACTAGAGTCATTGCATGTGTGTTCTATCCACAAACCACACATGGATCAACAAGTGGCATTGCATGTGTGTTCATTTCACAAACCACACATGGATCAACCAGTGTCATTGCATGTGTGTTCTTTCCACAAACCACTTATGGATCCATTAGAGTCATTGCATGTGTGTTATTTCCACAAACCACACATGGATCAACCACTAGAGTCATTGCATGTGTGTTATTTCCACAAACCACTCATGGATCAACCACTAGAGTCATTGCATGTGTGTTCTTTCCACAAATAACACATGGATCAACTAGTGTCATTGCATGTGTGTTCTTTCCAAAAATCACATATGGACCCACTAGAGTCAGTGCTTGTGTGTTCTTATACTAAAACCAGCACTAGAGTCATTGCGTGTGTGTTCTTTCCACAAACCACTTATGGATCCACTAGTGTTTATTGCATGTGTGTTCTTTCCACAAACCACTTATGGATCAACTAGTGGTCATTACATGTGTGTTCTTTTCCACAAACCACTTATGGATCAACCGGTGGCATTGCATGTGTGTTCTTTTCACAAATCACACATGGATCAAGCAGTGGTCATTGCATGTATGTTCTTTCCACAAACCACATATGGATCAACCAGTGGCCATTGGATGTGTGTTCTTTCCACAAACCACTTATGGATCTATCAGTGGCATTACATGTGTGTTCTTTTCACAAACTACATGTGGACCCACTAGAGTAATTGCATGTGTGTTCTTATACTAAAACTAGCACTAGAGTCATTGCATGTGTGTTCTTTTCACAAACAACATATGGATCCACCAGTGTTCACTGCATGTGTGTCCTTTCCACAAACCACACATGGATCAACCAGTGTCATCGCATGTGTGTTCTTTCCACAAACCACTTATGGATCTACCAGTGTTCGTTGCATGTGTGTTCTTTTCCACAAACCACATATGGATCAACCAGTGGTCATTGCATGTGTGTTCTTTTCACAAACCACATATGGACCCACTAGAGTCATTGCATGTGTGTTCTATCCACAAACCACACATGGATCAACCAGTGGTCTTGCATGTGTGTTCTTTTCCACAAACCACTTATGGATCAACCAGTGGTCATTGCATGTGTGTTCTTTCCACAAACCACACATGGACCCACCACTGTTCATTGCATGTGTGTTCTTTTCTAAAAACCACATATGGATCGACCAGTGGTCTTTGCGTGTATGTTCTTTTCACAAACCACATGTGGACCCACTAGAGTCATTGCATGTGTGTTCTTATACTAAAACCAGCACAACACTCATTACATGTGTGTTCTTTTCCACAAACCACACATGGATCCACTAGACTCATTGCATGTGTGTTATTTTTCACAAACAACTTATGGATCAACTAGTGGTCATTGCATGTGTGTTCTTTTGACAAACTACATGTGGACCCACTAGAGTCATTGTATGTGTGTTCTTATACTAAAACTAGCACTAGAGTCATTGCATGTGTGTTATTTCCACAAACCACACATGGATCAACCACTAGAGTCATTGCATGTGTGTTATTTCCACAAACCACACATGGATCAACCACTAGAGTCATTGCATGTGTGTTCTTTCCATAAACCACACATGGATCAACCAGTGTCATTGCATGTGTGTTCTTTCCACAAATCACATATGGACCCACTAGAGTCAGTGCTTATGTGTTCTTATACTGAAACCAGCACTAGAGTCATTGCGTGTGTGTTCTTTCCACAAACCACCTATGGATCCACTAGTGTTTATTGCATGTGTGTTCTTTCCACAAACCACTTATGGATCAACCAGTGGTCATTACATGTGTGTTCTTTTCCACAAACCACTTATGGATCAATCGGTGGCATTGCATGTGTGTTCTTTTCACAAATCACACATGGATCAAGCAGTGGTCATTGCATGTGTGTTCTTTCCACAAACCACATATGGCTCAACCAGTGGCCATTGCATGTGTGTTCTTTCCACAAACCACTTATGGATCTACCAGTGGCATTACATGTGTGTTCTTTTCACAAACTACATGTGGACCCACTAGAGTCATTGCATGTGTGTTCTTATACTAAAACCAGCACTAGAGTCATTGCATGTGTGTTCTTTACACAAACAACATATGGATCCACCAGTGTTCACTGCATGTGTGTCCTTTCCACAAACCACACATGGATCAACCAGTGTCATCGCATGTGTGTTCTTTCCACAAACCACTTATGGGTCCACCAGTGTTCATTGCATGTGTGTTCTTTTCCACAAACCACATATGGATCAACCAGTGGTCATTGCATGTGTGTTCTTTTCACAAACCACATATGGACCCACTAGAGTCATTGCATGTGTGTTCTTATACTAAAACCAGCACAACACTCATTGCATGTGTGTTATTTTCCACAAACCACACATGGATCCACTAGACTCATTGCATGTGTGTTCTTTTTCACAAACAACTTATGGATCAACCAGCGGTCATTGCATGTGTGTTCTTTTCACAAACTACATGTGGACCCACTAGAGTCATTGTATGTGTGTTCTTATACTAAAACTAGCACTAGAGTCATTGCATGTGTGTTTTATCCACAAACGACACATGGATCAACCAGTGGCATTGCATGTGTGATCTTTTCACAAACCACACATGGATCAACCAGTGTCATTGCATGTGTGTTCTTTCCACAAACCACTTATGGATCCATTAGAGTCATTGCATGTGTGTTATTTCCACAAACCACACATGGATCAACCACTAGAGTCATTGCATGTGTGTTATTTCCACAAACCACACATGGATCAACCACTAGAGTCATTGCATGTGTGTTCTTTCCACAAACCACTTATGGATCCACCAATGTTCATTGCATGTATGTTCTTTTCCAAAAACAACATATGGATCAACCAGTGGTCATTGCACGTGTGTTCTTTTCCACAAACCACTATTGGATCCATTAGAGTCATTGCATGTGTGTTATTTCCACAAACTACACATGGATCAACCACTAGAGTCATTGCATGTGTGTTCTTTCCACAAACCACACATGAATCAACCAGTGTCATTGCATGTGTGTTCTTTCCACAAATCACATATGGACGCACTAGAGTCATTGCTTGTGTGTTCTTATACTAAAACCATCACTAGAGTCATTGCATGTGTGTTCTTTCCACAAAAAACACATTGATCCACCAGTGTTCATTGCATGTGTGTTCTTTTCCAAAAACCACATATGGATCAACCAGTGGTCATTGCATGTGTGTTCTTTTCACAAACCACATGTGGACCCACTAGATTCATTGCATGTGTGTTCTTATACTAAAACCAGCACTAGACTCATTGCATGTGTGTCCTTTTCCACAAACCACACATGGATCCACTAGAATCATTGCATGTGTGTTCTTTTCCACAAGAAACTTATGGATCAACAAGTGGTCATTGCATGTGTGTTCTTTTCACAAACTACATGTGGACCCACTAGAGTCATTGTATGTGTGTTCTTATACTAAAACTAGCACTAGAGTCATTGCATGTGTGTTGTATCCACAAACCACACATGGATCAACTAGTGTCATCGCATGTGTGTTCTTTCCACAAACCACTTATGGATCCACCAGTGTTCATTGCATGTGTGTTCTTTCCACAAACCACTTATGGATCAACCAGTGGTCATTGCATGTGTGTTCTTTTCCACAAACCACTTATGGATCATCCTGTGGTCATTGCATGTGTGTTCTTTTCACAGACCACACATGGATCAACCTGTGGGCATTGCATGTGTGTTCTTTCCACAAACCACATATGGATAAACCAGTGGTCATTGCATGTGTGTTCTTTTCCACAAACCACATATGAATCAACTAGTGGTCATAGCATGTGTGTTCTTTCCACAACCACACATGGATCAACCAGTGGTCATCGCATGTGTGTTCTTTCCACAAACCACTTATGGATCCACCAGTGGTCATTCCATGTGTGTTCTTTTCCACAAACCACATATGGATCAACCAGTGGTCATTGCATGTGTGTTGTTTTCACAAACCACATATGGACCCACTAGAGTCATTGCATGTGTGTTCTATCCACAAACCACACATGGATCAACAGTGGTCTTGCATGTGTGTTCTTTTCCACAAACCACATATGGATCAACCAGTGGTCATTGCAAGTGTGTTCTTTCCACAAACCACTTATGGATCCACCAGTGTTCATTGCATGTGTGTTATTTCCACAAACCACTTATGGATCAACCAGTGGTCATTGCATGTGTGTTCTTTTCCACAAACCACTTATGGATCATCCTGTGGTCATTGCATGTGTGGTCTTTTCAGAAACCACACATGGAGCAACCTATGGTCATTGCATGTGTGTTCTTTCCACAAACCACATATGGATCAACCAGTGGTCATTGCATGTGTGTTCTTTTCCACAAACCACATATGGATAAACTAGTGGTCATAGCATGTGTGTTCTTTCCACAAACCACACATGGATCAACCAGTTGTCATTGCATGTGTGCTCCTTTCCACAAACCACACATGGATCAAGAAGTGTCATTGCATGTGTGTTCTTTCCACAAACCATATATGGACCAACTAGTGGTCATTGCATGTGTGTTCTTTTCACAAACCACATGTGAGCCCACTAGA
This sequence comes from Avena insularis, assembly GCA_023614405.1. Classification (NCBI taxonomy): domain Eukaryota; kingdom Viridiplantae; phylum Streptophyta; class Magnoliopsida; order Poales; family Poaceae; genus Avena; species Avena insularis. The sequence goes on along the minus strand of JAJUPC010000183.1, from coordinate 310,915 downwards.
GTCATTGCATGTGTGTTCTTATACTAAAACCAACACTAGAGTCATTGCATGTGTATTCTTTTCACAAACCACACATGGGTCCACCACTGTCATTGCATGTGTGTTCTTTCCACAAACCACAAATGGATCAACAAGTGGTCATTGCATGTGTGTACTTTTCACAAACCACATATGGATCCATTAGAGTCATTGCATGTGTGTTCTTATACTAAATCTAGCACTAGAGTCATTGCATGTGTGTTTTATCCACAAACCACACATGGATCAACCAGTGGCATTGCATGTGTGTTCTTTTCACAAACCACACATGGATCAACCAGTGTCATTGCATCTGTGTTCTTTCCACAAACCACTTATGGATCCATTAGAGTCATTGCATGTGTGTTATTTCCACAAACCACACATGGATCAACCACTAGAGTCATTGCATGTGTGTTATTTCCACAAACCACACATGGATCAACCACTAGAGTCAGTGTATGTGTGTTCTTTCCACAAACCACTGATGGATCCACTAGTGTTCATTGCATGTGTGTTCTTTTCCAAAAACAACATATGGATCAACCAGTGGTCATTGCACGTGTGTTCTTTTCCACAAACCACTAATGGATCCATTAGAGTCATTGCATGTGTGTTATTTCCACAAACTACACATGGATCAACCACTAGAGTCATTGCATGTGTGTTCTTTCCACAAACCACACATGAATCAACCAGTGTCATTTCATGTGTGTTCTTTCCACAAATCACATATGGACCCACTAGAGTCATTGCTTGTGTGTTCTTATACTAAAACCATCACTAGAGTCATTGCATGTGTGTTCTTTCCACAAACAACACATTGATCCATCAGTGTTCATTGCATGTGTGTTCTTTTCCAAAAACCACATATGGATCAACCAGTGGTCATTGCATGTGTGTTCTTTTCACAAACCACATGTGGACCCACTAGATTCATTGCATGTGTGTTCTTATACTAAAACCAGCACTAGACTCATTGCATGTGTGTCCTTTTCCACAAACAACACATGGATCCACTAGACTCATTGCATGTGTGTTCTTTTCCACAAGCAACTTATGGATCAACCAGTGGTCATTGCATGTGTGTTATTTTCACAAACTACATGTGGACCCACTAGAGTCATTTTATGTGTGTTCTTATACTAAAACTAGCACTAGAGTCATTGGATGTGTGTTGTATCCACAAACCACACATGGATCAACTAGTGTCATCGCATGTGTGTTCTTTCCACAAACCACTTATGGATCCACCAGTGTTCATTGCATGTGTGTTATTTCCACAAACCACTTATGGATCAACTAGTGGTCATTGCATGTGTGTTCTTTTCCGCAAACCACACATGGATCAACCTATGGGCATTGCATGTGTGTTCTTTCCACAATACACATATGGATCAACCAGTGGTCATTGCATGTGTGTTCTTTTCCACAAACCACATATGGATCAACCAGTGGTCATTCCATGTGTGTTCTTTTCCATAAACCACATATGGATCAACCAGTGGTCATTGCATGTGTGTTCTTTTCACAAACCACATATGGACCCACTAGAGTCATTGCATGTGTGTTCTATCCACAAACCACACATGGATCAACAGTGGTCTTGCATGTGTGTTCTTTTCCACAAACCACCTATGGATCAACCAGTGGTCATTGCATGTGTGTTCTTTCCACAAACCACTTATGGATCCACTAGTGTTCATTGCATGTGTGTTCTTTCCACAAACCACTTATGGATCAACCAGTGGTCATTGCATGTGTGTTCTTTTCCACAAACCACTTATGGATCATCCTGTGGTCATTGCATGTGTGGTCTTTTCAGAAACCACACATGGATCAACCTGTGGTCATTGCATGTGTGTTCTTTCCACAAACTACATATGGATCAACCAGTGGTCACTGCATGTGTGTTCTTTTCCACAAACCACATATGGATAAACTAGTGGTCATAGCATGTGTGTTCTTTTCCACGAACCACACATGGATCAAGCAGTGTCATTGCATGTGTGTTCTTTTCCACGAACCACACATGGATCAACCAGTGGTCATTGCATGTGTGTTCTTTTCACAGACTACATATGGATCAACCAGTGGTCATTGCAAGTGTGTTTTTTTCACAAACCACATGTGAAACCACTAGAGTCATTGCATGTGTGTTCTTATACTAAAACCAACACTAGAGTCATTGCATGTGTGTTCTTTTCACAAACCACACATGGATCCACCACTGTCATTGCATGTGTGTTCTTTCCACAAACCACAAATGGATCAACAAGTGGTCATTGCATGTGTGTTCTTTTCACAAACCACATATGGATCCATTAGAGTCATTGCATGTGTGTTCTTATACTAAAACTAGCACTAGAGTCATTGCATGTGTGTTCTTTCCACAAACCACTTATGGATCCACCAGTGTTCATTGCATTTGTGTTCTTTTCACAAACAACATATGGATCCACCAGTCGTCACTGCATGTGTGTTCTTTCCACAAACCACTTATGGATCAACCAGTGGTCATTGCAAGTGTGTTTTTTCCACAGACCACTTATGGATCAACCAGTGGCCATTGCATGTGTGTTCTTTCCACAAACCACTTATGGATCTACCCTGGTATTACATGTGTGTTCTTTTCACAAACTACATGTGGACCCACTTGAGTCATTGCATGTGTGTTCTTATACTAAAACCAGCACTAGAGTCATTGCATGTGTGTTCTTTTCACAAACAACATATGGATCCACCAGTGTTCACTGCATGTGTGTTCTTTCCACAAACCACATATGGATCAAACAGTGGTCATTGCATGTGTGTTCTTTCCACAAACCACTTATGGATCCACCAGTGTTCATTGCATGTGTGTTCTTTTCCACAAACCACATATGGATCAACCAATGGTCATTGCATGTGTGTTGTTTTCACAAACCACATATGGACCCACTAGAGTCATTGCATGTGTGTTCTATCCATAAACCACACATGGATCAACCAGTGGTCTTGCATGTGTGTTCTTTTCTACAAACCACTTATGGATCAACCAGTGGTCATTGCATGTGTGTTCTTTCCACAAACCACACATGGATCCACCAGTGTTCATTGCATGTGTGTTCTTTTCACAAACCACATATGGATCGACTAGTGGTCTTTGCATGTATGTACTTTTCACAAACCACATGTGGACCCACTAGGGTCATTGCATGTGTGTTCTTTTCCACAAACCACACATGGATCCACTAGACTCATTGCATGTGTGTTCTTTTTCACAAACAACTTATGGATCAACCAATGGTCATTGCATGTGTGTTCTTTTCACAAACTACATGTGGACCCACTAGAGTCATTGTATGTGTGTTCTTATACTAAAACTAGCACTAGAGTCATTGCATGTATGTTCTATCCACAAACCACACATGGATCAACCAGTGGCATTGCATGTGTGTTCTTTTCACAAACCACACATGGATCAACCAGTGTCATTGCATGTGTGTTCTTTCCACAAACCACTTACGGATCCATTAGAGTCATTGCATGTGTGTTATTTCCACAAACCACACATGGATCAACCACTAGAGTCATTGCATGTCTGGTATTTCCACAAACCACACATGGATCAACCACTAGAGTCATTGCATGTGTGTTATTTCCCCAAACCACACATGGATCAACCACTAGAGTCATTGCATGTGTTTTCTTTTCCACAAACCACTTATGGATCAACCAGTGGTCATTGCATGTGTGTTCTTTTCCACAATCCACACATGGATCCACCGGTGTTCATTGCATCTGTGTTCTTTTCCAAAAACCACATATGGATCAACCAGTGGTCATTGCATGTGTGTTCTTTCCACAAACCACACATGGATCAACCAGTGGTCATTGCATGTGTGTTCTTTTCCACAAACCACACATGGATCCACCCGTGTTAACTCCATGTGTGTTCTTTCCACAAACCACATATGGATCAACCAGTGGTCATTGCATGTGTGTTCTTTCCACAAACCACTTATGGATCCACCATTATTCATTGCATGTTTGTTCTGTTCCACAAACCACATATGGATCAACCAGTGGTCATTGCATGTGTGTTCTTATACTAAAACCAGCACTAGAGTCATTCCATGTGTGTTCTTTTCACAAACCACACATGGATCAGCCACTGTCATTGTATGTGTGTTCTTTCCACAAACAACACATGGATCCACCACTGTCATTGCATGTGTGTTCTTTCCACAAACCACACATGGATCAACAAGTGGTCATTGCATGTGGGTTCTTTTCACAAACCACATATGGATCCATTAGAGTCATTGCATGTGGGTTCTTATACTAAAACTAGCACTAGTGTTATTGCATGTGTGTTCTTTCCACAAATCACACATGGATCAAGCAGTGTTCATTCCATGTGTGTTCTTTTCACAAACAACATATGGATCCACCAGTGGTCACTGCATGTGTGTTCTTTTCACAAACCACATATGGATCAACCAGTGTTCATTGCATGTGTGTTCTTTTCCACAAACCACTTATGGATCAACCAGTGGTCATTGCATGTGTGTTCTTTCCACAAATCACTTATGGATCCACCAGTGTTCATTGCATGTGTGTTCTTTCCACAAACCACTTATGGATCAACCAGTGGTCATTGCATGTGTGTTCTTTTCCACAAACCACTTATGGATTATCCTGTGGTCATTGCATGTGTGGTCTTTTCAGAAACCACACATGGATCAACCTGTGGTCATTGCATGTGTGTTCTTTCCACAAACCACATATGGATCAACCAGTGGTCACTGCATGTGTGTTCTTTTCCACAAACCACATATGGATAAACTAGTGGTCATAGCATGTGTGTTCTTTCCACAAACCACACATGGATCAACCAGTTGTCATTGCATGTGTGCTCCTTTCCACAAACCACACATGGATCAAGCAGTGTCATTGCATGAGTGTTCTTTCCACAAACCATATATGGACCAACTAGTGGTCATTGCATGTGTGTTCTTTTCACAAACCACATGTGAACCCACTAGAGTCATTGCATGTGTGTTCTTATACTAAAACCAACACTAGAATCATTGCATGTGTGTTCTTTTCACAAACCACACATGGATCCACCACTGTCATTGCATGTGTATTCTTTCCACAAACCACAAATGGATCAACAAGTGGTCATTGCATGTGTGTTCTTTTCACAAACCACATATGGATCCATTAGAGTCATTGCATGTGTGTTCTTTCCACAAACCACTTATGGATCCACCAGTGTTCATCGCATTTGTGTTCTTTTCACAAACAACATATGGATCCACCAGTGGTCATTGCATGTGTGTTCTTATACTAAAATTAGCACTAGAGTCATTGCATGTGTGTTCTTTTCACAAACCACACATAGATCAACTAGTGTCATTGCATGTGCGTTCTTTCCACAAACCACATATGGATCAACCAGTGGTCATTGCATGTGTGTTCTTTCCACAAACCACACATGGATCAAACAGTGGTCATTGCATGTGTGTTCTTTTCCACAAACCACACATGGATCAAGCAGTGGCATTGCATGTGTGTTCTTTCCACAAACCACATATTAATCAACCAGTGGTAATTGCATGTGTGTTGTTTTCACAAACCACATGTGAACCAACTAGAGTCGTTGCATCTATGTTCTTATATTAAAACCAAGTCATTGCATGTGTGTTCTTTTCACAAACCACACATGGATCCACCACTGTCATTGCATGTGTGTTCTTTCCACAAACCACACATGGATCAAAAAGTGGTCATTGCATGTGTGTTCTTTTCACAAACCACATATGGATCCATTAGAGTCATTGCATGTGTGTTCTTATACTAAAACTAGAACTAGAGTCATTGCATGTGTGTTCTTTCCACAAACCACTTATAGATCCACTAGTGTTCATTGCATGTGTGTTCTTTTCACAAACAACATATGGATCCACCAGTGGTCACTGCATGTGTGTTCTTTCCACAAACCACTTATGGATCAACCAATGGTGATTGCATGTGTGTTCTTTCTGCAAAACACTTATGGATCAACTAGTGGCCATTGCATGTGTGTTCTTTCCACAAACCACTTATGGATCAACCAGTGCCATTTCATGTGTGTTCTTTTCACAAACTACATGTGGACCCACTAGAGTCATTGCATGTGTGTTCTTATACTAACTATCACTAGAGTCATTGCATGTGTGTTCTTATACTAAAACTACCACTAGAGTCATTTCATGTGTGTTCTTTTGACAAACCACACATGGATCAACCAGCGGTCATTGCATGTGTGTTCTTTTCCACAAACCACATATGGATCAACTAGTGGTCATTGCATGTGTGTTCTTTCCACAAACCACACATGGATCAACCAGTGGTCATTGAATGTGTGTTCTTTTCCACAAATCACACATGGATCAAGCAGTGTCATTGCATGTGTGTTCTTTCCACAAACCACATATGGATCAACCAGTGGTCATTGCATGTGTGTTCTTTTCACAAACCACATATGGATCAACCAGTGGTCATTGCATGTGTGTTCTTTTCACAAACCATATGTGAACCAACTAGAGTCATTGCATGTGTGTTCTTATACTAAAACAAACACTAGAGTCATTGCATATGTGTTATTTCCACAAACCACACATGGATCAACCAGTGTCATTGCATGTGTGTTCTTTGCACAAACCACATATGGATCAACCAGTGGTCATTCCATGTGTGTTCTTTTCACAAACGATACATGGATCAACCACTGTCATTGCATGTGTGTTATTTCCACAAATGACACATGGATGAACCACTAGAGTCATTACATGTGTGTTATTTCCACAAACCACACATGGATCAACCACTAGAGTCATTGCATGTGTGTTCTTTCCACAAACCACACATGGATCAACCACTAGAGTCATTGCATGTGTGTTCTTATACTAAAGCTAGCACTAGAGTCATTGCATGTGTGTTCTTTCCACAAACCACACATGGATCAACCAGTGGAATTGCATGTCTGTTCTTTCCACCAACCACATATGGATCAACTAGTGGTCATTGCATGTGTGTTATTTTCCACAAACCACTTATGGATCCATTAGAGTCATTGCATGTGTGTTATTTCCACAAACCACACATGGATCGACCACTAGAGTCATTGCATGTGTGTTATTTCTGCAAACCACACATGGATCAACCACTAGAGTCATTGCATGTGTTTTCTTTCCACAAACCACACATGGATCAACCAGTGTCATTGCATGTGTGTTGTTTCCACAAACCAGACATGGATCAACAAGTGGTCATTACATGTGTGTTCTTATACTAAAACCAGCACTAGAGTCATTGCATGTGTGTTCTTTCCACAAACCACTTATGGATCCACCAGTGTTCATTGCATGTGTGTTCTTTCCACAAACCACTTATGGATCAACCAGTGGTCATTGCATGTGTGTTCTTTTCCAAAAACCACATACGGATCAACCAGTGGTCATTGCATGTGTGTTCTTATACTAAAACTAGCACTAGAGTCATTGCATGTGTGTTCTCTTCACAAACCACACATGGATCATCCAGTGGTCATTGCATGTGTGTTCTCTTCCACAAACCACATATGGATCAACCAGTGGTCATTGCATGTGTGTTCTTTCCACAAACCACACACGGATCAACCAGTGGTCATTGCATGTGTGTTCTTTTCCACAAACCACACATGGATCAAGCAGTGTCATTGCATGTGTGTTCTTTCCACAAACCACATATTAATCAACTAGTGGTCATTGCATGTGTGTTGTTTTCACAAACAACATGTGAACCCACTAGATTCATTGCATGTGTGTTCTTATACTAAAACCAACACTAGAGTCATTGCATGTGTGTTCTTTTCACAAACCACACATGGATCCACCACCGTCATTGCATGTGTGTTCTTTCCACAAACCACACATGGATCAAAAAGTGGTCATTGCATGTGTGTTCTTTTCACAAACCACATATGGATCCATTAGAGTCATTGCATGTGTGTTCTTATACTAAAACTAGCACTAGAGTCATTGCATGTGTGTTCTTTCCACAAACCACTTATGGATCCACCAATGTTCATTGCATGTGTGTTCTTTTCACAAACAACATATGGATCCACCAGTGGTCACTGCATGTGAGTTCTTTCCACAAACCACTTATGGATCAACCAATGGTCATTGCATGTGTGTTCTTTCCACAAACCACTTATGGATCAACCAGTGGTCATTGCATGTGTGTTCTTTCCACAGACCACACACGGATCAACCAGTGGTCATTGCATGTGTGGTCTTTTCCACAAACCACACCTGGATCAAGAAGTGTCATTGCATGTGTGTTCTTTCCACAATCCACATATGGATCAACCAGTGGTCATTGCATGTGTGTTCTTTTCACAAACCACGTATGGATCAACCAGTGGTCATTGCATGTGTGTTCTTTTCACAAACCATATGTGAACCGACTAGAGTCATTGCTTGTGTGTTCTTATACTAAAACCAACACTAGAGTCATTGCATGTGTGTTATTTCCACAAACCACACATGGATCAACCACTAGAGTCATTGCATGTGTGTTCTTTGCACAAACCACACATGGATCAACCAGTGTCATTGCATGTGTGTTCTTTCCACAAACCACATATGGATCAACCAGTGGTCATTCCATGTGTGTTCTTTTCACAAACAACACATGGATCGACCATTCTCATTGCATTTGTGTTATTTCCACCAACCACACATGGATGAACCACTAGGGTCATTGCATGTGTGTTGTTTCCACAAACCACACATGGATTAACCACTAGAGTCAGTGCATGTGTGTTCTTTCCACAAACTACACATGGATCAACCACTAGATTCATTGCATGTGTGTTCTTTCCACAAACCACACATGGAACAACCAGTGGCATTGCATGTGTGTTCTTTCCACCAACCACATATGGATCAACCAGTGGTCATTGCATGTGTGTTATTTTCCACAAACCACTTATGGATCCATTAGCGTCATTGCATGTGTTTTATATCCACAAACCACACATGGATCAACCACTAGAGTTATTGCATGTGTGTTATTTCCACAAACCACACATGGATCAACCACTAGAGTCATTGCATATGTGTTATTTCCACAAACCACACATGGATCAACCACTAGAGTCAGTGTATGTGTGTTCTTTCCACAAACCACACATGGATCAACCAGTGTCATTGCATGTGTGTTGTTTCCACAAACCACTTATGGATCAACAAGTGGTCATTGCATGTGTGTTCTTATACTAAAACCAGCACTAGAGTCATTGCATGTGTGTTATTTCCACAAACCACTTATGGATCCACCAGTGTTCATTGCATGTGTGTTCTTTCCACAAACCACTTATGTATCAACCAGTGGTCATTGCATGTGTGTTCTTTTCCACAAACCACTTATGGATAAACCAGTGGTCATTCCATGTGTGTTCTTTTCACAAACAACACATGGATCGACCATTCTCATTGCATGTGTGTTATTTCCACCAACCACACATGGATGAACCACTAGAGTCATTGCATGTGTGTTGTTTCCACAAACCACACATGGATTAACCACTAGCATCAGTGCATGTGTGTTCTTTCCACAAACTACACATGGATCAACCACTAGATTCATTGCATGTGTGTTCTTTCCACAAACCACACATGGATCAACCAGTGGCATTGCATGTGTGTTCTTTCCACCAACCACATATGGATCAATCAGTGGTCATTGCATGTGTGTTATTTTCCACAAACCACTTATGGATCCATTAGCGTCATTGCATGTGTTTTATATCCACAAACCACACATGGATCAACCACTAGAGTCATTGCATGTGTGTTATTTCCACAAACCACACATGGATCAACCACTAGAGTCATTGCATGTGTGTTCTTTCCACAAACCACACATGGATCAACCAGTGTCATTGCATGTGTGTTGTTTCCACAAACCACTTATGGATCAACAAGTGGTCATTGCATGTGTGTTCTTATACTAAAACCAGCACTAGAGTCATTGCATGTGTGTTATTTCCACAAACCACTTATGGATCCACCAGTGTTCATTGCATGTGTGTTCTTTCCACAAACCACTTATGGATCAACCAGTGGTCATTGCATGTGTGTTGTTTTCCACAAACCACTTATGGATAAACCGGTGGCATTGCATGTGTGTTCATTTCACAAACCACATGTGGACCCACTAGAGTCAATGCATGTGTGTTCTTATACTAAAACCAGCACTAGAGTCATTGCATGTGCATTCTTTTCACAAACCACACATGGATCAACCACTGTCATTGCATGTGTGTTATTTCCACAAACCACACATGGATCAACCACTAGAGTCATTGCATGCGCGTTATTTCCACAAACCACACATGGATCAAGCACTAGAGTCATTGCATGTGTGTTCTTTCCACAAACCACACATGGATCCACCACTGTCATTGCATGTGTGTTATTTCCACAAACCACACATGGATCAACAAGTGGTCATTGCATGTGTGTTGTTTTCACAAACCAGATATGGATCCATTAGAGTCATTGCATGTGTGTTCTTATACTAAAACTAGCACTAGAGTCATTGCATGTGTGTTCTTTCCACAAAGCACACATGGATCCACCAGTGGTCACTGCATGTGTGTTCTTTTTACAAACCACATATGGATCAACCAGTGTTCATTGCATGTGTGTTCTTTTCCACAAACCACTTATGGATCAACCAGTGGTCATTGCATGCGTGTTCTTTTCTGAAATCCACACATGCATCCACTAGTGTTCATTGCATGTGTGTTCTTTTCCAAAAACCACATATGGATCAACCAGTGGTCATTGCATGTGTGTTCTTATACTAAAACTAGCACTAGAGTCATTGCCTGTGTGTTCTTTTCACAAACCACACTTGGATCAACCAGTGGTCATTGCATGTGTGTTGTTTCCACAAACCACATATGGATCAACCAGTGGTCATTGCATGTGTTATCTTTTCCACAAACCACATATGGATCAACCAGTGGTCATTGCATGTTTGTTCTTTCCACAAACCACACATGGATCAACAAGTGGTTATTGCATGTGTGTTCGTTTCCACAAACCACACATGAATCAAGAAGTGTCATTGCATGTGTGTTCTTTCCACAAACCACACATGGATCCACCACTGTCATTGCATGTGTGTTATTTCCACAAACCACACATGGATCAACAAGTGGTCATTGCATGTGTGTTCTTTTCACAAACCAGATATGGATCCATTAGAGTCATTGCATGTGTGTTCTTATACTAAAACTAGCACTAGAGTCATTGCATGTGTGTTCTTTCCACAAACCACACATGGATCCACCAGTGGTCACTGCATGTGTGTTCTTTTTACAAACCACATATGGATCAACCAGTGTTCATTGCATGTGTGTTCTTTTCCACAAACCACTTATGGATCAACCAGTGGTCATTGCATGCGTGTTCTTTTCTGAAATCCACACATGCATCCACTAGTGTTCATTGCATGTGTGTTCTTTTCCAAAAACCACATATGGATCAACCAGTGGTCATTGCATGTGTGTTCTTATACTAAAACTAGCACTAGAGTCATTGCATGTGTGTTCTTTTCACAAACCACACTTGGATCAACCAGTGGTCATTGCATGTGTGTTGTTTCCACAAACCACATATGGATCAACCAGTGGTCATTGCATGTGTGTTCTTTTCCACAAACCACATATGGATCAACCAGTGGTCATTGCATGTGTGTTCTTTCCACAAACCACACATGGATCAACAAGTGGTTATTGCATGTGTGTTCGTTTCCACAAACCACACATGAATCAAGAAGTGTCATTGCATGTGTGTTCTTTCCACAAACCACATATGGATCAACCAGTGGTCATTGCATGTGTGTCCTTTTCACAAACCACACATGGATCAACCACTGTCATTGCATGTGTGTTATTTCCACAAACCACACATGGATCAACCACTAGAGTCATTGCATGTGTGTTATTTACACAAACCACAACATGGATCAACCACTAAATTCAATGCATATGCGTTCTTTCCACAAACCACATATGGATCAACCAGTGGTCATTGCGTGTGTGTTCTTTTCACAAACTACATATGGATCAACTAGTGGTCATTGCAAGTGTGTTCTTTTCACAAACCACATGTGAACCCACTAGAGTCATTGCATGTGTGTTCTCATACTAAAACCAACACTAGAGTCATTGCATCTGTGTTATCTCCATAAACCACACATGGATCAACCACTAAAGTCATTGCATGTGTGTTCTTTGCACAAACCACACATGGATCAACCAGTGTCATTGCATGTGTGTTCTTTCCACAAACCACATATGGATCAACTAGTGGTCATTGCATGTGTGTTCTATCCACAAACCACTTATGGATCAACCACTGTCATTGCATGTGTGTTATTTCCACAAACCACACATGGATCAACCACTAGAGTCATTGCATGTGTGTTATTTCCACAAACCACACATGGATCAACCAGTAGAGTCATTGCATTTGTGTTCTTTCCACAAACCACACATGGATTTACCACTAGAGTCAGTGCATGTGTGTTCTTTCCACAAACCACACATGGATCAACCAGAGTCATTGCATGTGTGTTCTTTCCACAAACCACACATGGATCCACAACTGTCATTGCATGTGTGTTCTTTTCACAAACCACACATGGATCAACAAGTGGTCATTGCATGTGTGTTCTTTTCAGAAATCACATATGGATCCATTAGAGTCATTGCATGTGTGTTCTTATACTAAAACTAGCACTAGAGTCATTGCATGTGTGTTCTTTCCACAAACCACTTATGGATCAAATAGTGGCCGTTGCATGAGTGTTCTTTCCACAAACCACTTATGGATCAACCAGTGGCATTGCATGTGTGTTGTTTTCACAAACTACATGTGGAGCCACTAGAGTCATTGCATGTGTGTTATTATAGTAACTAGCACTAGAGTCATTGCATGTGTGTTCTTATACTAAAGCTAGCACTAGAGTCATTGCATGTGTGTTCTTTTCACAAACCACACATGGATCAACCAATGGTCATTGCATGTGTGTTCTTTTCCACAAACCACATATGGATCAACCAGTGGTCATTGCATGTGTGTTCTTTCCACAAACCACACATGGATCAACCAGTGGTCATTTCATGTGTGTTCTTTTCCACAAACCACACATGGATCAAGCAGTGTCATTGCATGTGTGTTCTTTCCACAAACCACATATGGATCAACCAGTGGTCTTTGCATGTTTGTTCTTTTCACAAACCACATATGGATCAACCAGTGGTGATTGCATCTGTGTTCTTTTCACAAACCACATGTGAACCGACTAGAGTCATTGCATGTGTGTTCTTATACTGAAACCAACACTAGAGTCATTGCATGTGTGTTATTTACACAAACCACACATGGATCAACCACTAGAGTCATTGCATGTGTGTTCTTTGCACAAACCACACATGGATCAACCAGTGTCATCGCATGTGTGTTCTTTCCACAAACCACATATGGATCAACCAGTGGTCATTACATGCGTGTTATTTTCACAAACCACACATGGATCAACCACTGTCATTCCATGTGTGTTATTTCCACAAACCACACATGGATGAACCACTAGAGTCATTGCATGTGTGTTATTTCCACAAACCACACATGGATCAACCAGTAGAGTCATTGCATGTGTGTTCTTTCCACAAACCACACATGGATTAACCACTAGAGTCATTGCATGTGTGTTCTTTCCACAAACCACACATGGACCAACCAGTGGCATTGCATGTGTGTTCTTTCCACCAACCACATATGGATCAACCAGTGGTCATTGCATGTGTGTTATTTTCCACAAACCACTTATGGATCAACCAGTGGTCATTGCATGTGTGTTCTTTTCACAAACCACATGTGGAACCACTAGAGTCATTGCATGTGTGTTCTTATACTAAAACCAGCACTAGAGTCATTGCATGTGCATTCTTTTCACAAACCACACATGGATCAACCACAGTCATTGCATGTGTGTTATTTCCACAAACTACACATGGATCAACCACTAGAGTCATTGCATGTGTGTTATTTCCACAAACCACACATGGATCAACCACTAGAGTCATTGCATGTGTGTTCTTTCCACAAACCACACATGGATCCACCACTGTCATTTCATGTGTGTTCTTTCCACAAACCACACATGGATTGACAAGTGGTCATTGCATCTGTGTTCTTTTCACAAACCACATATGATCCATTAGAGTCATTGCATGTGTGTTCTTATACTAAAACTAGCACTAGAGTCATTGCATGTGTGTTCTTTCCACAAACCACACATGGATCAAGCAGTGTTCATTGCATGTGTGTTCTTTTCACAAACAACATATCGATCCACCAGTGGTCACTGCATGTGTGTTCTTTTCACAAACCACATATGGATCAACCAGTGTTCATTGCATGTGTGTTCTTTTCCAAAAACCACTTATGGATCAACCAGTGGTCATTACATGTGTGTTCTTTTCCGAAATCCACACATGGATCCACCAGTGTTCATTGCATGTGTGTTATTTCCAAAAACCACAAATGGATCAAATAAAGACTGCATTTATTACCCCGTACGGGGCTTATTGCTATCGCACAATGCCATTCGGCCTGCGAAATGCAGGAGCAACATATCAGAGATGCATGCAAAAATGTCTACACGATCAAATAGGAAAGAACATACAAGTATATGTAGATGACGTGGTCATTAAAACCAAGGAAAGCAAAACGTTACTGGAGGATGTACGGCAGACTTTCGCGAACTTGAGAAGGTTCCGAATGAAGCTTAATCCGGACAAGTGCACGTTTGGCGTGCCGGCAGGAAAATTACTCGGTTTTCTTGTATCTAGCCGAGGTATAGAGGCCAACCCAACCAAGATAAAGGCGGTAGAAAGAATGGAGTTGCCGAGGTGTCTAAATGACGTACAAAAGTTCACAGGTTGTTTAGCCTCGCTCAGCCGATTTGTATGTCGGCTGGGAGAGAGGGCATTACCACTCTATCAACTGATGAAGAAATCAGATAAGTTCATTTGGACTCCACAAGCAGACAGTGCATTTCATGAATTGAAAAAGATGTTGGTCACCGCGCCTGTCTTAGCTTCTCCATTGTCAAAAGAGCCTATGCTACTCTACATAGCAGCCACTAACAGAGTAGTGAGTGTTGTAGTCGTAGTGGAACGACTCGAAGATGGTAAGTCGGTACAAAGGCCGGTGTATTACTTAAGTGAGGTGTTATCCACTTCAAAGCAGAATTACCCACATTATCAGAAGATGGCTTATGGAGTATATATGTCGGCGAAAAAGCTTAAACATTACTTCGAAGAGCATCCCATCAAAGTGATTTGTGAGGCGCCCATAGCCGACATATTGAGCAACAAAGACGCAAGTGGCCAAATAGCAAAATGGGCAATCGAATTGTCGCCATACGCTCCACAATTTGATAGGAGAGACGCAATCAAATCTCATGCAGTCGCCGACTTCTTCGTAGACTGGGCCGAAGTGCAGTATGAGCCACCATTACCAGATCCAAATTATTGGACGATGCATTTCGATGGTTCCAAACTAAGACATGGTTTGGGGACAGGAATAGTGTTAACCTAGCCTAAAAAAGATCAGCTGAAATATGTGCTACAAATACATTTTGCCGCGTCTAATAACGTAGCCGAGTATGAAGCACTAGTCCATGGATTGAAGGTAGCAAAAGAGATCGGCATACGCCGAATCTTATGATATGGGGATTCGGACCTAGTAATACAGCAAGTCTCAGGCAACTGGGATGCATTAGATGCTAATATGGGTTTATACAGATTTCATGTGCAAAAGATCAGTGGATACTTTGAAGGATGTGAATTCCACCACATACCTCGGGCATAAAATGATGCATGGAACCGTTGTCAAAGCTCGGATCAACCCGGCAGTCAATTCCACCGGGTATTGCCCTGGAACACCTCAGAAAACCATCAATAATCCCTTCACCAGAATCTGAATCTATCTTTATTCCGACTAATTCGGCAGCAGACAATGTGCCGATGGAAGTAGACCAGCAATATAACTCGGAATCCCCCAAGAAGAGGACAGCAGAAGTAAGCACCATCATAGAGAAGGCCGAGGTAGATATGTCGGCAGAAAACATGGAAATAGACAGTGAGACCACACGAGAAAAAATCACACCGCTATGGGCGCAACCCATATTCTCTTACCTTAAAGACGCGATGCTACCGAGCAATGAAGTATTAGCAAGACAAACTGTAAGGAGAGCGAAAGCCTATACGATCATAAACAATGAGCTATATAAAAGAAGCGTCACAAGCGTATTGCAGAAATGTGTGAGTTCGGCAGAAGGCCAGGAGATCCTCCTAGATATACATCAAGGAGAGTGTGGACACCATGCCTCATCTCGTGCCTTGGTAGCCAAAGCATTCAGGCATGGATTTTATTGGCCGACGGCGTTGAAAGAAGCCAAAGAGTTGGTTGAAAAATGCAATGGTTGTCAGAGATATGCAACCAGGATACATATGCCATCGGCCGAGTTAAAAACAATACCCATCACTTGGCCATTTTCTGTGTGGGGCTTAGATATGGTGGGACCATTTAAGTCGGCCCGAGGGGGAATGACCCACATATTGGTTATGGTAGACAAGTTCACAAAATGGATTGAAGTGAAACCAATAAAAAAATGCGATGGGCCCACAGCAGTGAAATTCCTCAAAGATATTATTTTAAGATATGGCTATCCACACAGTGTTATTACAGATAACGGCACAAACTTTGCAGAAGGAGCCTTCGCTAGGTTTTGTAGAGAAAAACACATAAGGTTAGATGTTGCCTCTGTGGCTCACCCAGCATCTAACGGGCAAGTGGAAAGGTCTAATGGACTAGTACTGTCAGGAATAAAACCACGACTTGTTGAACCACTGCAAAGGTCGGCAGGATGTTGGATTGAGGAACTCCCAGCCGTATTATGGAGCCTCAGGACTACTCCGAATAGATCAACAGGGTACACACCATTCTTTCTGGTATACGGAGCAGAGGCCGTGCTTCCAGCCGACATAATACATGACTCGCCAAGAGTTACTCAATATACAACCTCAGAGGTAAACGAAATAGCTCGGCAAGATACTGTAGACCTGCTAGAAGAAGCGAGGCGGCACTATCACGATCAGCTATTTATCAGCAGAACTTACGACGATATCATAGCAAGAAGGTGAATCCAAGGGTATTCAAAGAAGGAGATTTAGTCCTCCGACTGGTGCAACGCACGGCCGGCATGCATAAGCTGTCACCTCCATGGGAGGGACTATTCATCGTGAGCAAAGCATTACATAATGATGCCTATTATCTAATCGACGCTCAGTCCCCTGGAAGGAACAAGGCAGACAAAGCTGGCGAAGAAACGAAGCAGCCATGGAATGTAGCTTTGCTTCGCCCATTTTACTCATAGCATAGTATTTCAAGGTCAAGAACCAATGATGTATTGAACCTCGGCACCCAGATCAGTGACTCGGGGACTGCCATATGTTATTTCAATTTCATGTTATGTATCTGAACCAGGGCACCCAGAGCAGTGACTCGGGGACTGCCATATGTTATCTCAATTTCATGTTATGTATTTGAACCTCGGCGCCCAGAGCAGTGACTCGGGGAATGCCATGTGTTATTTCAATATCATGTTATATACTTGAACCTCGGCACCCAGAGCAGTGACTCGGGGACTGCCGTCTATTATTTCAGTATCCTATGCACTAAATCTCGGCACCAGAGCAGTGACTCGGGGACTGCCATATATTATTTCCATTTCATATTAAATATTTGAACCTCGGCATCCAAAGCAGCGACTCGGGGACTGCCATATGCTGCCCCAGTTTTATGTCAAGGGCTACTCTGAGCAGCGCCTCGATATTAGTCCTATTATTTCTGAAATTTGGTTTACACATTGAAATTCGGCGCGATAAACAGTGATTCAGGGATTGCCATGTATTGTTCCAAAGCAGTAGTCAACCTCTGTTCAGAACAGATAAATATTAGTTGACATTCAGAGCTTACGCCTAGAATACTCGGCTAAACCACGAAAAAACGAAGACAAGGATACATCCTAAAGTCAGGAAATTGCGGGCCATCAAAGCAAGAATTCGGACGAACACCCACTTAAACAAAATAATAACAACTACAAGCGTATATGTCACAGCAGTACACGGCAAAAGAAATTCAAATCATACAGAGAACGGACAAATGTTTCGCGTACATCATACACCCGGTATGCCAGGGATAAGAAATAACTTAAGCGTTGTTCGCTGGGGAGGCAGCAACTTGGTCAGGCGCTGGGCACTCCGACGTAGGAGGAACTTCGACCGAGGTTGCCTCGCCCTCCATAGACCCAGGTGCAACTTCAGCGGAAGCCCGAGGCTGCTCAGGAGCATCAGTCTGTGCAGTTGAATGCCCATTACCTTTGGAGGAGGACCGCGCATCACCGTCGCTGTCCGAGCTTGAACTGGAGCTTCCAGATGTGGCCGAGTCATCCTCACCCTCTCCTTGCTCAGCAGAATTGTTATCCGAGGCATCCTCAACTATGACCTCCTCATCCGGGTTTGGAAGAAAACTCGGCCCTTCATTCCAGGTATGCACGTCGGCATACTCGACGAGTTGGAAGGCGCGAGCTTGCCGAAGAGCGACGAAAGTGGGGTCTTCAACCCAACGAGAACCAGTGCGCAGATTTCTCAGGATATCAAGAGAGATGTCTTCGTACCATGACATGATGACAGTAAGGGCCATATCAGCGCCAGCGCGCCCGGCTGATTCCCTCCAGAGACTTAATTGCCTCTCAGATGCCATGAGTCTTTTTACCAGTAATTCGACCTCGTTGATATCAGGAGTCCCAGAAGTGTTCGGCCAAAGAACGTGGTAAGCTCGAATGGCTGCTTCCACCAAATCCCGGCCCATAATTTTCATTGGACCAACTGCAGCACCAACAGTAACCAGGAAATCCTCCATTGAATACTCCGAGTCAGTGGCAACAGGAACACCTCGGCGCACACGAGCTGCAAGAACCGCTTTAGAACTCATAGGCTTGGCTTCAGGAAAATGATCTGCGCAAAACACGAATGTGTCAGGTGGCAGCAGGAACAAAAAAGAAAAAAAGAAAAAATATATAATTCGGCTGTGCTAAGAAGCTTACGATGAATGTAACTCATCATTATCTGAAGGTCTTTGGCCCAAGCGATCTTGCTCTTCTCAAAACGAGCAAGTTCCTCGCTCAATCCCTGGGTTTTCAGTTCGGCAGCCTCGAGGAGTTCTTTATTCTTCTGCAGCTCCAAAGCCAGCCGATTCTTCTCCTTGGAGAATTCCTGATCGACCTTTTCTAGTTCAGATTTCTGAGAGAGCTTAAGGGTCTCCACCTCGGCTTCAGATGAGCTATTTCATCATCTTTTTCTTTTAGCTGCGCCGAATGAGTAGCGCTTTGTTCTAAAAAATGCAGCATCACGTCAGGCATAGGCGTGCAATCTTGGTGAGATGCTGCGAAGGTTTGCAACTCGGCTTTGCCACAGCCAAACAAAATAAAAAGTTTAGCGCGTATTCTAAAGGGCGAAAAGGTGTAGGGTAAGAGGGAAACTAACCTTCCAAGCTCTTGACTTTCTTCTCAAGACGAATGTTGAGATTATTGATATTACCTGTTTACCAAAAAAGTGAGCCGACACCTCGCGGACAAAAGTAAGTCGAAAATGATGAAAAGGAACTATCAACTTACCAGCCTTTTTTACCACAGGAAGGACTTTCTCGTATTTCTCTTCCAGTTTGCGGTGCGAAAAAAGCAACCTTTGAAATTCGGCAGTCCGCCTGTCGTGTGCAACCTGAACAATGGAGCAAAACGATGAATAAATGTCCGAAGCTAAAACAGATCCGAGTTAAGCGAAAACTTAACCCGGATCTAGGTGGCTGGATATTCAAAGCTAAAACAGATCCGAGTTAAGCGAAAACTCAAATCGGATCTAGGTGGCTGGATATTCAAAGCAAAAACAGATCCGAGTTAAGCGAAAACTTAACCCGGATCTAGGTGGTTGGATATTCAAAGCTAAAACAGATCCGAGTTAAGCGAAAACTCAACTCGGATCTAGGTGGCTGGATATTCAAAGCCAAAACAGATCCGAGTTAAGCGAAAACTTAACCCGGATCTAGGTGGCTGGATATTCAAAGCCAAAACAGATCCGAGTTAAGCGAAAACTTAACCCGGATCTAGGTGGCTGGATATTCAAAGCCAAAACAGATCCGAGTTAAGCGAAAACTTAACCCGGATCTAGGTGGCTGCATATTCAAAGCCAAGACAGATCCGAGTTAAGCGAAAACTTAACCCGGATCTAGGTGGCTGCATATTCGAAGCTAAAACAGATCCGAGTTAAGCGAAAACTCAACTCGGATCTAGGTGGCTGGATATTCAAAGCCAAAACATATCCGAGTTAAACAAAAACTTAACCCAGATCTAGCTGGCTAGACATTCAAAGCCAAAACAGATCCGAGTTAAGCGAAAACTTAACCCAGATCTAGGTGGCTGGATATTCAAAGCCAAAAGTAGATTCGAATCAGGCGAAAGCTTAACCCGGACCTATGTGGCTAGACATTCAAAGAACAGCTAGATAAAATTTAAGAAAAGTTTAAGATAGATCTACTCGGATATAGGCTCGAACCCTAAATTAAGTCGACTTAAGTATAGCACTATAAAAACTTCCAAGCGAATAACAAGTTACTCGTCTGCAAGTTTCGGGGACTAATGTATATATAATAGCATATGGAGAATCAGTCTAAACCCCGAGAAGCAACAATTACCTCGTTCATCTTGCTGCTATCCAGAATGATCTTGGCAGCTCGATCCAAACGGCTGCTGATGTCGGAAAGTTGAAACGGCTGACTGTTTGGACTGCCCTCAAGCTGATCAAGACATTCGATTATGAGCATATTCCACCAAAGAAGCGAGGCTGTTCCACTAGCCGTCCGGGTTAAGACTTTACCTCGGACATGTTGTGCAACCATCGCAGCTTGTAGGCTTGTATGAAGAGCAAGCTGGTCTTTGGCGGAGGTAACGGAGGCTTTGGTAGGCGCAGTTCCTTTGCGCAGCACGTCGGCAATACTCGGCTGAGAAGAACCAGCAAGACCTTTTTGGGAAGTGGAAGCCTTGGTGGCAACAGTTTTTCTTACTATAGAGGAGGCACCAGCAGAAGCCGATACCTCGGCAATGGGAACAGTGCCTTTAGGAGCAGGAGGGATCACAGGCGCAGAGGACGCCGGGGTATTAACGACCACGGCTGCGACTGGGGTTACTTTAGGAGCTACCGAGGTAGAAAGAGGCTCGATGGGTATGCTCGGATCCAATGGAGGGGCAACAGGTTCGGTAGAAATCTCGGAGACACGAGTATCAGGAGCATCATGACGAGGGGGTGACAGATGCGGAGCTGGAGGAGATGCAGCATGAGCAGGACTAGGAATCCTAGTATCTTCAACGGGCGGAGGAGACGGCTGCCGAATTGGGCGGCTAGTCATGCTAGGACCGCCAGGCTTAACGGAAAGCGAAGCACTGCGAAAATAAGAAAGAAAAAAGGGTGTCAGGATGAAAAACAAAAAGAGGGAAACAAAAAATACGAGCAAAATGAACTTACCCTGCGACCCCAGGCATGGTCTTGCGCCTGGGAGGATTTGGAGCAGATTTCTACATTCGTTTCTTGGGGGCCACCTCTGAGTCTCGGCGTCAATAGGCTCGGCGTCGTAAAATGAACTTACCCTGCGACCCCAGGCATGGTCTTTCCCCGAGGTAACTGGGGGCCGGGAAGCAATAGGCTCGGCGTCGTGAACCTGACCGGCCGGATTAGCTGGGAAAGTAGAAGCCGGAAATGCATAAGAAATAGGCATTGCGGAAACTACCTCAAGAACTTGGGCCTCGTCCGAATCACCCTCCTCCTCATGGACCGAAGTCTTGCCACGAGCGCGGGCCGGAGCAGGATCTGACTTAGGGATGAATTCTTCGGAGTCCGGTTCCCCAACGTCTGGGGTATTCCGGTCCGCAGTCCACGGAAGCGACAAAACCTCGGCATCCTCGTCCTTTTGCTCTGCGAACCTCTGTGAGGCGAAAAAGAAGGAAGGTTAGCAAAAACAAGCTATGAAAACAATAGAAAATCAAAGCATTAATGGTTTAACTTACTGCGGGAGGAGGATGATCGCGGGTAAACGGTTTCAATCCCCAAGTCCAATCTTCAGGCATCTCCATCTTAAATATAGCTCGGACATGCTTGAAGACGAGGTAGTTGTCCAGCTCGACGGTCGAGACTCGGTTGGGATCAAGTGGACCACTCATGTAGCAAAGTTTGTGCGTCCTTTTCTGGAATGGGCAAATTCGGCTACTGATGAAGGTAGCTCAAGTCCTCGCCGCATAACCCGGACCAGATCAGCTCCTTGAGCCGAGTCTCGAAAATCTCGGCCAAGATGTGACTCCTCCTCGGATTGTAAGTCCAATTCACCTTGGAAGGTGGACCAATGGAAAAGGCAGGGAGCCGAATCTTGTCTTCCGTCCCTCTGTTCTTGACATAAAAGAAGGATTTGTGCCACTTCTTGCACGACTCTAACCCGGTGACACGAGGAAATACGGATTTCCTCCAAGGTGTAATGGACGCCGCCCCGCACTGAGTAAGCAGTTTCTCGGAAGGGTGCAGAGACTTGACAGGGACTACATTAGAACGAATCTGGAAGAACTTCGACCAGACGTGCATGGACGGCCATAGGCCGAAGTATCCCTCCGAGGTGGAGATGAATGCAGAAAGAGAAGCGATGGCATTCGCAGGAAGATGATGCGGCTGAAGGCCGAAGTAGTCGAGAAACTCTCTTGCAAAATCGCTAAGAGGGAGACCAAAGCCGCGTGAGAAATGTGACATAAAAACTACATATTCGCCCTCCCTAACATCCGGAGATAACTCGTTACCGGGTAAACGACAAGAGACCTCGGCGGGAATCCTCCGGGTTCGAATGAGCCACTCGATCTCATGCCGCGTAACTGAGGAGCCCTGCCACGAGCCTCGCTCGGGCCCAGAGCTAGCATCATCATCCTCTACCAGGGCACCGCTAAAGGAACTAG
The DNA here is from genome assembly GCA_023614405.1 of Avena insularis. Lineage (NCBI taxonomy): Eukaryota > Viridiplantae > Streptophyta > Magnoliopsida > Poales > Poaceae > Avena > Avena insularis. The sequence goes on along the minus strand of JAJUPC010000183.1, from coordinate 287,689 downwards.
ACATGGTTTCGCCGGAAAGATCGCCGGAGGAAGAACTCGCGGCGGAGGAAAACTTAGAGCTACGAGGCCCCGTCGCAATTCTACGCAAAAACGGTGGCGTAACGACGACAGAACCGCGGCGCAAGAACAAAGAGGAAACGAAGGGATCTAGAGGAAAGCCTAAGCGGCAAGGCCTAAAAGAACTCATCGGCGACGACGCCGGAGCAAGTGAGCAGCGACGAGGCGGACAGGCGCGCAGAGTCCCTCGTCGCGAGAACCAGTTGAGCGCGCGGCGGAACCCGAGCCATTTAACGAGCGCAGAAGCGCGAGGAAGAAGAAGGGTGCGGGTGAACGAGAAGGGGAAAGTGAAACTCCCAGGCGCCGCGCCCCTCTTTATAATCGAGCCACAAGCAAGGTAGTGGGATCGTGGGTGCAACAGTTGACCGTGTAGATCATGGGTGTGGCACCAACGCACGACGTTGAGTGGAACCGCACCAACGGCCACACAGCAGCGGAGAACGTTGCGATCCCCAAGGGAAACGGCACACGAGGCGTCGCGGCTGGCGTGGCGTGATGTGTTGTGTAGCACGTCGCCCAAATCATGTGAGGGAACAAAACTAGAAGAACAATGATGGGGGTGACACGTAGGACAAGGCGTACGAGAGAAGGAACATGGGTACCTCGAACGAGAAAAAGATAACTCGGGAACAATACAGAAAATGTGATGAAGCTGATACGACCCGGCCGAAGTTATCGGCAGGGCCACAACAGCTTCGGGGACTAATGTTGGGGTGGTGACCTTGGATAGGTTAAGGACGGGGAAAGACGAAGTCGATCCCGTCCGGTTTCGAATTCTGATCTAAGTCGGCCGAATCCTGAAGAAGTCGGCCGACATATGGAGGCGAGAGACCCGTATATGTATATTAAGACATTACCCGGCCGAGATATTACGTAAGTCGGCCGGGTTAGCCTGAGTGATCTTGGTGCAGATGAAGGACGATCCGAGCTACGCGAGGAAGGACCGAATGATATGAAGCTTGCAGGAGAAGGAGAAGCCTGAAGTCAAACCCTATCTGCAAGCTAGGGAGAATCTGAGCGGAGCCAAGCGCTACGGACAAAGGCGCATAGCGACAGAGAGGCAGGAGGAGGTCACGGAGGTGACAGTCCAGAAGACCGAGGCGCACAGGAGGGGCCCTCTGGAACCTTGCCGTCATTAGAGGGGCGACAGGGAAAGGGGGGCGCCGAACTACTATATTGGGACAAGCATATTCCTCGAATAGCTTGCCACGTCAGCCCTAGAGGAACCCAGGGCCCTCCTTTATAAGGAGAGGCTTGGACTCAGAAGAGAGGATCGACTGTTTTCTTGGTGCCGTTAGGCTGGTAAAGTTCTCTTTTTCCTTGTATACATCTCAAGGAGCACTTGTAGCCCAAGGAAGGAGAAATAAAGATCTTTGCGTTAGCTTTCTGCGTGTAGAATCAACTACATCTTCCCTCCCCAGATCCCACTAGCATCCATTGGCCCCAAACTTTAGACTACCCATGGCGTCTGCCGTGCCACCACCACGACAATTCTGGAGCCGGCCAACTTCGTTGCGGGTAGCTTAGTGGGGTGGCCCCCTGAAACATTTCTGAATCCTGTGATCGCTTTGTCGTGAATGCCTCGTTGGGTTTTGATTTGGTTTTTCCGAGGTTGATCGAGTGTGTGTTGTTATTTGTGCACCCCTGCAGGGTAAATCTTTCTGAAAGCCGTGTCCGCGGTTATGGATGACTTGGAGCACAGTTTCTCGATCATAGACAAGTATAACTAAAGTACCGCTTTTAAATTGACTAAGTACCTGACTAGTAATTAGTGCAACATTCATGGAATGGTTAATAAAACTGCCAACGGATGGGGGTTGTTCGTCCGCTTTCTCGTTGGTAAGCGAGAAGGAGGATGGATCTGTTAATTATACTGTTATAACTGTTGTTCTTATTTAACGTACATCCGTCTATCTTTGGTTAGGCGGATGGTTAGCGAGTATCTATAGACTTGTTAGTTATTATCTTTTGCTGCAATTGCGTCACCCCAGGTTATGTCCCCTTTAGAGGCATAAAGACTTGCTGAGTACCCATAGGGTCTCACACGATAAATTGTTTGATTCAGATGAACAGGTGTACTCGCAATATGGATACTGGCTGGAGGAGACATATGATGTTGGCAATGATCACTCGGTGTAGAGATTCCGGGAACAGGGATCCGTGAGATCTGTGGGCAGGATGTGTTCATTTATATGGCATCTTATGCCGATTTGCTTCTTATCCGTACTCGGACCTTGTTTTCCGCTTCCGCCTGATACTCTGATGTTTGATGTATGAGGAGCTATCCTAAAATATTATCTCTATCTAGGATATTTGGATCTTGCCATATGGCGTTGCAATATTTCTATTTCTTTTAGATGGAATGGCTCTGTGAACAGTTGTATGGTGGCTTGCATACATACTCACTTGTGTATGTAGTTGATCCCTTCGCCTGCCGATTACGCCGCTCATTCTTGTCCCGATGTTCTGGAAGTGGTTAGGACGGCCAAAAGGTCTACCTGTGAGTGGCCCCTGGGCCCCACCGTACTATTTTAACCACTTTCGTTCATCCAGGCATGTAACTAAGAGCTTAATTCACCGAGGTAGTTACAATTGGTATCAGAGCCATCCCGCCCTTCAGGGTCTCAGCCAAACGTTGTCAGTCTAGCAAATATTTTTGGTAGCTATGTATACTAGGGAAAAACAAAACGCGAGAGTAGAACTGCTTCCATTTTTCTTCTTACCCAACCACCACCCTTTTTCTGGTAAGGAAGTGTAACGTTTTCAATCCTCTTCTAAAATTCAAACTAGGATTCACGTGTTCTGGGTTCCGTAGTACCATAGGTTGTGTGTGTGTGTGAATTCCTTGTCTATCTGTTGCATCCAACATGTTATCACTATCTGCCTTTTGGTTATCAACTGTTGGTACATTCCATACTGACAGGCTTTTGTAAACCGACGCGATCTATCTGATTCGTTGCAAACCGACGCGATCTGTCTTACTCCTTGTTAACCGGTGCCATCTTGTTAAGGGTGTTCTTCCTTCCAGCATGTTTTCACAGAATGTGGAGTTGCTAATCTCTACCTAATAAGTGGTTTTGCGCATCTATTGGTATTTTAATGTCAAAAAATGCAGAAATTTTTTCTTTGATACATATGTGTTTCCACACTCCTCTTCAGTCGTGTGTGAAACATTATCCATCTTCCTTTTATCGGCATGTTCATGCTAACCCATCCTTTTGTCACCGGCGCTTGATCATGGAGTTTTACTTCATCTCCAAATTCTCTTGGGCTAATTACATAACATGTGTCGATCCGATGCTGGTGATTGTAATTTGGTTCTCGGCATAGCTATATGACACTTATCATGAGTGGAGTATGGTCAATACTATCGACACAACCCTCCAAATGGTGGCGGTTATCTCCTGTGATTTGAGTTACACCGCGATCATATCTATGCATATTCAAGTATCTTTGGCAATCCGGAGTTTTCTCAAGGCACTACAGTGGTCTATCATCTGTTTATCATGCTTCACATCTTTTTGGAACTCCATATCTGCAAAATTCTCTTTGATACGAGGGAATTGCATCATTTCGTCTCTGATAGTTTTTCTTATGATATGAGCTATCATCGTTCCTTTATCCAAGATCTCTTTATCTTTGTAACCGGCGATCCAATCGACAATGTGAACCAAGTGGCATGTCTTGTTCTCTTCCGAAGGACCAGATAATCCATTCTGCCAATGCCTCTCTTTCAACACGAACTCTTGCTCTTAATATTGATCTTTCAAAGAGCGTTGAGCTCAGGAACTGTTTCGAGCATTTGTTTGTTTCTCTCGCCTCTTGAACTTGCTATTCTGGGAATATCTTGTTAATCCATGGTGGTATATGTTGATAATATGCTTGCCTATTCTATATTAATGGAAGAACATGGAAGATCATCTTTGTCTCTTTCTCTCAAGCTTCGAGAACACCTCTTGTGTGCAAAGTTCTCAAAGTGTGAATTCTGGCTTCTTGAAGTCACCTATCTCGACCACGTCATTCTGCTAAATAGATCGCTTCAATTCTGGAATCAGCAAGTCCATTGTTAACTCCATCTTCCATCTTTAATCAAACCCGGAGTTTTCCTTGTTGGCGAGTTATCATCGTCATTCCGCTGAAGATTTCCTCAAGACTGCTAAATCTCCCTCAATCATTTCAATAAGAACATGGAGTTGTCTTTTCACCTCTGTCTCGTTAAGTAATCTTTGGAACCATCTCGTTATATCGTCTATGCTCAATCCACCGGAGGCCATGAAGACTTTTCAGATCTTTTGTAATCCTTCTGTTCAAGTTGGTGCTATCTTTTCCTTTATCTGTTGTATCTTGCAGTTGTTCTCCGTAATATTCCTTCACATCTTTCCGGTGGCTTGGTACTTCTGACATGACGACAACATCATCATCTTTATCTATCTTTGAATCCGGCGAATCGTCTGCATCTATCCTTGTTTTCTGACGGAGTTCCATGAGTTATTGTCAATACCTTCAGTCTGTTTAGTAGTTGGGTGCATGATTTTCTTATTCATGTGAGAAGTAATGCTTTGAGTGCGGGATGGAGTAGCTACCATACCACTACTTTTATCATTCGCTCTTGTACATTCAATTGGTGAATTAATGTGATTCCACTCATTCCACGGAAGTTAGAAGTGACCTTTATCCCTCGATATTTCTACTTTCGTCCTTGATTTCTGGAGTGCTCTCTCGGAGAACATAAGCAATAATCTCTTGTTGGTGGTCTTGTCTATTCTAGAGGGAGGAAATCATCAATTATCCGGTGGGAACAAAGGCAAACTCTTTTTAGTCCTTATCTTTCTACCGGTGCTCGACATTCCCAAACTAGATGGAAGGAAACTATCTATCTCTTTGTTTCATCAATTCTTTTTCTGCGGTAAAGCCAATTATGGTTGATGCCATCAGCCGCAAATCTATTGAGTTAGCCTCAAGGTGATAGAAAGCAACAAGTATCACTACAATAAACTCCAGATCCTCTATATTCTTTTCTTCTCGGGATCCCACCATAATCTAGCATCACTTCCTTATCTTGAAGATATATTTGCGCACCTCAATTGTGTGATCCTTTGGTTCTTATCGGCGTAACAAGAATCCAATCCGACAATGTCTAACTCAATACTTCCATTGATATCAAGGAACTTTGTTGTTTGAAGGCAATAATGTTTCCCAATCTCCATTCCTTTAATCCGAGAGAAGATACAATGCTATTGTCATAGTGGTTCAAAACCTCTCCAATCTAGCTCTTTCTTCCGGCGAGACAAAGATTCATCCTCTCTAGTATCGGTAAATCTTTAATCTTAACGGTGTGTCTTTTCTTTATCCATGATACATCATCCTTTCCTTTTCTTTCACAAGTGGTTCTAGTATTTTATCTTGTTTCTCGAAAACCCGAAGCTATGTTCATCCTATCCTTCTTGTCTCACGAAAATCCTTCAACTCTTCTAACTCGTTGCTTCTCAAGCAAAACGCAAGGCTCGCAACAAGTCTAGCAAGTTTTTGCAAGGTGTAATGGTCGCACCATTCCGTTGTGCATCCTTGGGAACGTGAGGGTCACCTCCGTTCCGAACAGCCGTCTCTCCTTGTGTTGTTTTCTTTTTCATAGGAATCTCGGGGCGAGATTCTTGTTTAGTGGGGGAGAGTTGTAGCATCCCAATTGTCTAACAATTGCAATGCTACTACCCTAGTCTATATATAATGGCTACTTCCTACATATAATTGTTGCATCATAATTATGTCATGCTCATGTCATCATGCCACCTTGCATTTGAGCATCATATAAAACCCTTTTCATTTGGTTCTTATCTCATATGCATTATTAATTGTATTTGCCTCTTGATATATTGTATTTGGTTCTTGATAAATGCTTGATGACCAAGTTGATTTGGGGGTATATATTTTGTCTAACTCCACCACCTTTCTTGTCACCACCCCATCATTCCACCATTCCACCATATGTGAGCATTGCATTTTATTTGGCTTTACCGCTAGCTCATGTGGGTTGGGATGGATCCAATTCTATTTTCAACATGCTCTCATATTTGCATCATGTTGTTTTCACATTATTAATATGTGGAGCCACCTTTGCATGCATTATGAGTGGTGCCCCTTTTTCCTAGCTTTCATATGGGTTATTATGGACTTATGTTCATGTTGGGATATTTTTGGGCTTACTAAATAGCTAGTGGCACATACACACTAGCATGTCCCATTTTTATTCAAATATGAGCATCTCCATCTACTCCACATGGAACATTCTTTTATTCTTTTAGCTTGGCCTTACTCCATAATTTTGGAATGCACATGTATAAAATCCATGATTATTTATTTTGTTTTCACAAGATTAAAACATGGCATTTAATGCCCCTGCATGGGCCATGCAAAGCTTCACCATCTCTTCTCCTTTGAGTTTTGCCTTTGTTTTAAAGTGGGTTTTGTCTTGTGTTTACATCCTAAGTTTTCTTGATCTCTTGTTGAGCACCACCTTTATCTCTCTTCTACCACCACCATGTGTGCACCAAACACTAAACTTTTCTCTATATACTTTCCACCTCATCTTGACCCATTAGACATGGATGTGGAATGCTTGTCACCAATAAAGGCCCTACATCTTTCCCTCTTCTCATCATCTATTTTTTTGGCTTGCTCTTAAGAACAAAACCCTAACACCTCTCTTCTCTCTCTAACCCTAGTTCTAGTCTAAACCCGAACCCTCACCTCACCTCCCTCCTCTCACAATGCCAAGGCTTCTCTCTCCCTGCCATGCAGGCCCCACCCCAGCTACCCTCTAACCTAACCAAACCCTAGACTGGGACACCCCTCTCTAATCTACCCTAGCTAACCTGACCCTCTTTTCTCTCCCTCTCTCCTTGCATTCTGGCCCCACCCCGTGCTACCTCTCTCCCTGGGCCACCGTGCAGCCTCACCCCCGCCCTGCCCTGGCCTGGCCTCCCACGGCGAGCACGTGAGGAAGAGGGAAGAAAAGGTGGCCGAGCCACCTTTTCCACCGTCTACCCCACGGCATCCTCCCCTCTCTCCCTAGCCTTTATCCCTTTCCCCCATGTCTCCTCGCTCTCGCCCAGATCCAACCCGGGGTTGCCCTTCCTCCCCTCTCTTCTCCAGCTACCCAGTTCCCCTTCTTCTCCAACCCCGTCCGCCGCTCTCGGTGTCGCCGTCCACCTACAGAATGAGGAGGCGGGCGTGTAGACGCGGTTGTCGGGGAAGGCCTTAGCCGTCTTCTGCGTCACCCAGTACACGCCAACGAGGAGGAGGCGAACCAGGCCCACCAGAATCATCGCCGCTCCGCCGCAAACCCTAGATCTGGGTGCGCCAGCTCCGTTGATGGTCTGCTGCTCCCCGTCCTGATCCAAGCCCTCCAGCGAACCCTCGGTGAGCTATCCAACCTCCAACACATCCTCGCCGTCGCAGTCATGCCCTGGTCGCGCCGGACGTTCCATCGAACGCTCTATGCACGCCGGAGTCCGCGCTCAATTTCCAGACCGTGGTGTCGCCTAGGTAGATCTAGCCGCCCAGCTACTTCCTGTCAGCAACCCCCACACCTACCGCAGCGGCTCCACCCACCGCGCGCGTGTCCCGCGTCGCGGGTTCGATCCTCCATGCCTTGTGCTCTGTCGACGTGCGCTGGTTTTCGTCAGATGTCCATTCGACAGAGAAGATCCACAGTGGCCGTGGCAGTTTAGCAAAAAAAACCCACACTTTTTCTCTGCTCAACCCGCACTCCCCTTCGACCCCACCTGTCAGACTCCCGTGGCATTTTTACAAAAAGGTGCTGTAAATTTTGATTCCGTCACCCCGCGCTCCACCCTAACCCCACTGCCACCAAGGGGTTGCGCTTCATTTGAAAGGCCCGGGTTTTCTGCTTTCTCAACCCTAGTCCTCAGTGCTGCCCGCGCCGCCTACCGCCATGTGGGCCTGCAGTGCATCAGGTCCCACCTGTCTGTGGCTAGGGCTAGCTGCGGCTGGGTAGAAAAAGTAGGATCGTTTTTCTGTTTAAACAAAATGTTTTCATTAAATGTTTAAATACAAATTCAAATCTGTTTTTAAATAACTTTTAAATTATAAATCCAAATAATACATATGATATATGTTTTTGAATCAGAAAAATGTGAGGAATTCAAATATGCTATTCAAAATATTATTTGAGCACTTTAAAATTTCGAGATGATTAAAATTACAATATAATGCCCTTTTTCTTAATTAATTAATAACTTTAGTTTTATAACTCCAAATTCGACAAATAATATGTCTAAATCGATCAGCGCGATGAGCCCGTGCTAACTATGCATTCCATGTTCTGAATTGCAGCATGAATCATATAAATATAAAGTATACAGCAAGTGTTATGAGAGCAAAACATGACTAAAACTTAATGAAATGCTTTACTCTTGTACCCCACACCTCACCCATGCCATGCTACTTTATTACCATGTAAATTGTGCATCATTCATCATGGCATGCTTGTTTGCTTGTCGCATTTCAATACATATGCTCGTGCACTTCATTTACGTTGGCCCTTGTTTGTTTGGTTCTTCTTCGAATAGACGTCGAGCAGGGGATATATCAGGAATCCCAGGAGCAGTACCCAGATCCGTCTCCCACTTCAACTGAGCTGCCAGGCAAGCACTACCACATGCTTGCATACATATAGTACCTATTGCCTCTATCTTATTCTTGCATCATTGAGTCGCGATTGCATTAAATTGAATCCCAAGTACTGCATAGCCTTTACTTTTAAACCACACCATCCCATGAGCCTTTACTACAGGAGTTGTTTGAGCCATGCGGGTCATAGAACAGCATGTGTAGGGTATGTGAGTGTCTGATGGATAACGAGGTACCTAAACAACTTAACCTGAGTAGTAATGGGATAACTAATGAAAGTTGCACCGGTGAGAAATATCTGCTATTTGGTTCTTCATGATCACTTGTGTCCCGTAGGACCCTGAGTACTTGATTCCTGTTCCTTGACTATTCGCACTATCCACATCCGGGAGGCCTTATGGACCCCCCTGAGCCAGAGCTTGATTCATTCTTATTTTTTGGGGTCACAAAGTAGTTTGGGGCTTTATTACTATCCTATACTTATGCGATGCTTTACATCTTTATTTAAGATTGTGCGTGGAGCACCTGTACTGTTTAGGACCGTGACACGTTTTCGCTGTATCGACAAGCCCAGTCACACTTTCGGGTTCCCAGTCGTTTACCGTCGTCCACACAAACCCTGGGTCCATTCTGGAGCCGGCCAACTTCGTTGCGAGTAGCTTAGTGGGGTGGCCCCCTAAAACATTTCTGAATCCTGTGATCGCCTTGTCGTGAATGCCTCGTTGGGTTTTGATTTGGTTTTTCCCAGGTTGATCGAGTGTGTGTTGCTATTTGTGCACCCCTGCAGGGTAAATCTTTCTGAAAGCCGTGTCCGCGGTTATGGAAGACTTGGAGCACAGTTTCTCGATCATAGACAAGTATAACTAAAGTACCGCTTTTAAATTGACTAAGTACCTGACTAGTAATTAGTGCAACATTCATGGAATGGTTAATAAAACTGCCAACGGATGGGGGTTTTCGTCTGCTTTCTCGTTGGTAAGCGAGAAGTAGGATGGATCTGTTAATTATACTGTTATAACTGTTGTTCTTATTTAACGTACATTCGTCTATCTTTGGTTAGGCTGATGGTTAGCGAGTATCTATAGACTTGTTAGTTATTATCTTTTGCTGCAATTGCGTCACCCCAGGCTATGTCCCCTTTAGAGGCATAAAGACTTGCTGAGTACCCCTAGGGTCTCACACGATAAATTTTTTGATTCAGATGAACAGGTGTACATGCAAGATGGATACTGGGTGGAGGAGACAGATGATGTTGGCAACGATCACTCGGTGTAGAGATTCCGGGAACGGGGATCCGTGAGATCTGTGGGCGGGATGTGTTTATTTATATGGCATCTTATGCCGATTTGCTTCTTATCCGTACTCGGACCTTGTTTTCCGCTTCCGCCTGATACTCTGATGTTTGATGTATGAGGAGCTATCCTAAAATATTATCTCTATCTAGGATATTTGGATCTTGCCGTATGGCGTTGCAATATTTCTATTTCTTTTAGATGGAATGGCTTTGTGAACAGTTGTACGGTGGCTTGCATACATACTCACTTGTGTATTTAGTTGATCCCTTCGCCTGCCGATTACGCCGCTCGTTCTTGTCCCGATGTTCTGGAAGTGGTTAGGACGGCCGAAACGTCTACCTGTGAGTGGTCCCTGGGCCCCACCGTACTATTTTAACCACTTTCGTTCATCCAGGCATGTACCTAAGAGCGTAATTAACCGAGGTAGTTACATCTTTCCACAAACCACACATGGATTTACCACTAGAGTCAGTGCATGTGTGTTCTTTCCACAAACCACACATGGATCAACCAGAGTCATTGCATGTGTGTTCTTTCCACAAACCACACATGGATCCACAACTGTCATTGCATGTGTGTTCTTTCCACAAACCACACATGGATCAACAAGTGGTCATTAAATGATGTTCTTTTCAGAAACCACATATGGATCCATTAGAGTCATTGCATGTGTGTTCTTATACTAAAACTAGCACTAGAGTCATTGCATGTGTGTTCTTTCCACAAACCACTTATGGATCAACCAGTGGCATTGCATGTGTGTTCTTTTCACAAACTACATGTGGACCCACTAGAGTCATTGCATGTGTGTTCTTATACTAAAACTAGCACTAGAGTCATTGCATGTGTGTTCTTTTCACAAACCACACATGGATCAACCAGTGGTCATTGCATGTGTGTTCTTTTCCACAAACCACATATGGATCAACCAGTGGTCATTGCATGTGTGTTCTTTCCACAAACCACACATGGATCAAGCAGTGTCATTGCATGTGTGTTCTTTCCACAAACCACATATGGATCAACCAGTGGTCATTGCATGTGTGTTCTTTTCACAAACCACATATGGATCAACCAGTGGTCATTGCATGTCTGTTCTTTTCACAAACCACATGTGAACAGACTAGAGTCATTGCATGTTTGTTCTTATACTAAAACCAACACTAGAGTCATTGCATGTGTGTTCTTTTCACAAACCACACATGGATCAACTAGTGTCATTGCATGTGTATTGTTTCCACAAACCACACATGGATCAACAAGTCGTCATTGCATGTGTTTTCTTATACTAAAACCATCACTAGAGTCATTGCATGTGTGTTCTTTCCACAAACCACTTATGGATCAACCAGTGGTCATTGCATGTGTGTTCTTTTCCACAAACCACACATGGATAAACCGATGGCATTGCATTTGTGTTCTTTTCACAAACCACATGTGGACCCACTAGAGTCATTGCATGTGTGTTCTTATACTAAAACCAGCACTAGAGTCATTGCATGTGCGTTCTTTTCACAAACCACACATGGATCAACCATTGTCATTGCATGTGTGTTATTTCCACAAACCACACATGGATCAACCACTTTCATTGCATGTGTGTTATTTCCACAAACCACACATGGATCAACCACTAGAGTCATTGCATGTGTGTTATTTCCACAAACCACACATGGATCAACCACTAGAGTCATTACATGTGTGTTCTTTCCACAAACCACACATGGATCCACCACTGTCATTGCATGTGTGTTCTTTCCACAAACCACACATGGATTAACAAGTGGTCATTGCATGTGTGTTCTTTTCACAAACCACATATGGATCCATTAGAGTCATTGCATGTGTGTTCTTATACTAAAAATAGCACTAGAGTCATTGCATGTGTGTTCTTTCCACAAACCACACATGGATCAAGCAGTGTTCATTGCATGTGTGTTCTTTTCCACAAACCACTTATGGATCAACCAGTGGTCATTACATGCGTGTTCTTTTCCGAAATCCACACATGGATCCACCAGTGTTCATTGCATGTGTGTTCTTTTCCAAAAACCACACATCAATCAAGCAGTGGTCATTGCATGTGTGTTCTTTTCACAAACCACACATGGGTCAACCACTGTCATTGCATGTGTGTTATTTCCACAAACCAGACATGGATCAACCACTAGAGTCATTGCATGTGTGTTATTTCCACAAACCACACATGGATCAACCACTAGAGTCATTGCATATGTGTTCTTTCCACAAACCACACCTGGATCCACCACTGTCATTGCATGTGTGTTCTTTCCACAAACCACACATGGATCAACAAGTGGTCATTGCATGTGTGTTCTTATACTAAAACCAACACTAGAGTCATTGCATGTGTGTTCTTTCCACAAACCACACATGGATCCACAACTGTCATTGCATGTGTGTTCTTTCCACAAACCACACATGGATCAACAAGTGGTCATTAAATGATGTTCTTTTCAGAAACCACATATGGATCCATTAGAGTCATTGCATGTGTGTTCTTATACTAAAACCAGCACTAGAGTCATTGCATGTGCGTTCTTTTCACAAACCACACATGGATCAACCAGTGGAATTGCATGTGTGTTATTTCCACAAACCACACATGGATCAACCACTTTCATTGCATGTGTGTTATTTCCACAAACCACACATGGATCAACCACTAGAGTCATTGCATGTGTGTTATTTCCACAAACCACACATGGATCAACCACTAGAGTCATTACATGTGTGTTCTTTCCACAAACCACACATGGATCCACCACTGTCATTGCATGTGTGTTCTTTCCACAAACCACACATGGATCAACAAGTGGTCATTGCATGTGTGTTCTTTTCACAAACCACATATGGATCCATTAGAGTCATTGCATGTGTGTTCTTATACTAAAAATAGCACTAGAGTAATTGCATGTGTGTTCTTTCCACAAACCACACATGGATCAAGCAGTGTTCATTGCATGTGTGTTCTTTTCCACAAACCACTTATGGATCAACCAGTGGTCATTACATGCGTGTTCTTTTCCGAAATCCACACATGGATCCACCAGTGTTCATTGCATGTGTGTTCTTTTCCAAAAACCACACATGGGTCAACCACTGTCATTGCATGTGTGTTATTTCCACAAACCAGACATGGATCAACCACTAGAGTCATTGCATGTGTGTTATTTCCACAAACCACACATGGATCAACCACTAGAGTCATTGCATATGTGTTCTTTCCACAAACCACACCTGGATCCACCACTGTCATTGCATGTGTGTTCTTTCCACAAACCACACATGGATCAACAAGTGGTCATTGCATGTGTGTTCTTATACTAAAACCAACACTAGAGTCATTGCATGTGTGTTCTTTCCACAAACCACACATGGATCCACAACTGTCATTGCATGTGTGTTCTTTCCACAAACCACACATGGATCAACAAGTGGTCATTAAATGATGTTCTTTTCAGAAACCACATATGGATCCATTAGAGTCATTGCATGTGTGTTCTTATACTAAAACCAGCACTAGAGTCATTGCATGTGCGTTCTTTTCACAAACCACACATGGATCAACCAGTGGAATTGCATGTGTGTTATTTCCACAAACCACACATGGATCAACCACTAGAGTCATTGCATGTGTGTTATTTCCACAAACCACACATGGATCAACCACTAGAGTCATTACATGTGTGTTCTTTCCACAAACCACACATGGATCCACCACTGTCATTGCATGTGTGTTCTTTCCACAAACCACACATGGATTAACAAGTGGTCATTGCATGTGTGTTCTTTTTACAAACCACATATGGATCCATTAGAGTCATTGCATGTGTGTTCTTATACTAAAAATAGCACTAGAGTCATTGCATGTGTGTTCTTTCCACAAACCACACATGGATCAAGCAGTGTTCATTGCATGTGTGTTCTTTTCCACAAACCACTTATGGATCAACCAGTGGTCATTGCATGCGTGTTCTTTTCCGAAATCCACACATGGATCCACCAGTGTTCATTGCATGTGTGTTCTTTTCCAAAAACCACACATCGATCAAGCAGTGGTCATTGCATGTGTGTTCTTTTCACAAACCACACATGGGTCAACCACTGTCATTGCATGTGTGTTATTTCCACAAACCAGACATGGATCAACCACTAGAGTCATTGCATGTGTGTTATTTCCACAAACAACACATGGCTCCACCACTGTCATTGCATGTGTGTTCTTTCCACAAACCACACATGGATCAACAAGTGGTCATTGCATGTGTGTTCTTTTCACAAACCACATATCGATCCATTAGAGTCACTTCATGTGTGTTCTTATACTAAAACTAGAACTAGAGTCATTGCATGTGCGTTCTTTTCACAAACCACACATGGATCAACCACTAGAGTCATTGCATATGTGTTCTTTCCACAAACCACACCTGGATCCACCACTGTCATTGCATGTGTGTTCTTTCCACAAACCACACATGGATCAACAAGTGGTCATTGCATGTGTGTTCTTATACTAAAACCAACACTAGAGTCATTGCATGTGTGTTCTTTCCACAAACCACACATGGATCCACCAGTGTTCATTGCATGTGTGTTCTTTTAATAAACCACATGGATCCACCAGTGTCATTGCATGTGTGTTCTTTTCATTAACCACGGCTAGAGTCATTGCATGTCTGTTCTTTTCACAAACCACACATGGATCAACCACTAGAGTCATTACATGTGTGTTCTTTCCACAAACCACACATGGATCAACTAGTGTCATTGCATGTGTATTGTTTCCACAAACCACACATGGATCAACAAGTCGTCATTGCATGTGTTTTCTTATACTAAAACCAGCACTAGAGTCATTGCATGTGTGTTCTTTCCACAAACCACTTATGGATCCACCAGTGTTCATTGCATGTGTGTTCTTTCCACAAACCACTTATCGATCAACCAGTGGTCATTGCATGTGTGTTCTTATACTCAAACCACACATGGATAAACCGGTGGCATTGCATGTGTGTTCTTTTCACAAACCACATGTGGACCCAATAGAGTCATTGCATGTGTGTTCTTATACTAAAACCAGCACTAGAGTCAATTTATGTCCGTTCTTTTCACAAACCACACATGGATCAACCATTGTCATTGCATGTGTGTTATTTCCACAAACCACACATGGATCAACCACTGTCATTGCATGTGTGTTATTTCCACAAACCACACATGGATCAACCACTAGAGTCATGGCATGTGTGTTATTTCCACAAACCACACATGGATCAACCACTAGAGTCATTACATGTGTGTTCTTTCCACAAACCACACATGGATCCACCACTGTCATTGCATGTGTGTTCTTTCCACAAACCACACATGGATTAACAAGTGGTCATTGCATGTGTGTTCTTTTCACTAACCACATATGGATCCATTAGAGTCATTGCATGTGTGTTCTTATACTAAAACTAGCACTAGAGTCATTGCATGTGTGTTCTTTCCACAAACCACACATGGATCAAGTAGTGTTCATTGCATGTGTGTTCTTTTCACAAACAACATATCGATCCACCAGTGGTCACTGCACGTGTATTCTTTTCACAGACCACATATGGATCAACCAGTGTTCATTGCATCTGTGTTCTTTTCCACAAACCACTTATGGATCAACCAGTGGTCATTGCATGCGTGTTCTTTTCCGAAATCCACACATGGATCCACCAGTGTTCATTGCATGTGTGTTCTTTTCCAAAAACCACACATGGATCAACCTGTGGTCATTGCATGTGTGTTCTTTTCACAAACCACACATGGGTCAACCACTGTCATTGCAAGTGTGTTATTTCCACAAACCACACATGGATCAACCACTAGAGTCATTGCATGTGTGTTATTTCCACAAACCACACATGGATCAACCACTAGAGTCAATGCATATGTTCTTTCCACAAACCACACCTGGATCCACCACTGTCATTGCATGTGTGTTCTTTCCACAAACCAAACATGGATCAACAAGTGGTCATTGCATGTGTGTTCTTATACTAAAACCAGCACTAGAGTCATTGCATGTGTGTTCTTTCCACAAACCACACATGGATCCACCAGTGTTCATTGCATGTGTGTTCTTTTAATAAACCACATGGATCCACCAGTGTCATTGCATGTGTGTTCTTTTCATTAACCACAGCTAGAGTCATTGCATGTCTGTTCTTTTCGCAAACCACATATGGATCCGCCACTAGAGTCATTGCATGTGTGTTCTTTGCACAAACCACACATGGATCAACCAGTGTAATTGCATGTGTGTTCTTTCCACAAACCACATATGGATCAATTAGTGGTCATTGCATGTGTGTTCTTTTCACAAACCACACATGGATCAACCACTATCATTGCATGTGTGTTATTTCCACAAACCACACATGGATGAACCACTAGAGTCATTGCATGTGTGTTATTTCCACAAAATACACATGGATCAACCACTAGAGTCATTGCATGTGTGTTCTTTCCACAAACCACACATGGATTTACCACTAGAGTCAGTGCATGTGTGTTCTTTCCACAAACCACACATGGATCAACCAGAGTCATTGCATGTGTGTTCTTTCCACAAAACACACATGGATCCACAACTGTCATTGCATGTGTGTTCTTTACACAAACCACACATGGATCAATAAGTGGTCATTGCATGTGTGTTCTTTTTAGAGAGCACATATGGATCCATTAGAGTCATTGCATGTGTGTTCTTATACTAAAACTATCACTAGGGTCATTGCATGTGTGTTCTTTCCACAAACCACTTATGGATCAACTAGTGGCCATTGCATGTGTGTTCTTTCCACAAACCAATTATGGATCAACCAGTGGCATTGCATGTGTGGTCTTTTCACAAACTACATGTGGACCCACTAGAGTCATTGCATGTGTGTTCTTATACTAACTAGCACTAGAGTGATTGCATGTGTGTTCTTATACTAAAACTAGCACTAGAGTCATTGCATGTGTGTTCTTTTCACAAACCACACATGGATCAACCAGTGGTCATTGCATGTGTGTTCTTTTCACAAACCACATATGGATCAACCAGTGGTCATTGCATGTGTGTTCTTTCCACAAACCACACATGGATCAAGCAGTGTCATTGCATGTGTGTTCTTTCCACAAACCACATATGGATCAACCAGTGGTCATTGCATGTGTGTTCTTTTCACAAACCACATATGGATCAACCAGTGGTCATTGCATGTGTGTTCTTTTCACAAACCACATGTGAACCCACTAGAGTCATTGCATGTGTGTTCTTATACTAAAACCAACACTAGACTCATTGCTTGTGTGTTATTTCCACAAACCACACATGGATCAACCACTAGAGTCATTGCATGTGTGTTCTTTGCACAAACCACACATGGATCAACCAGTGTCATTGCATGTGTGTTCTTTCCACAAACCACATATGGACCAATCAGTGGTCATTCCATGTGTGTTATTTTCATAATCCACACATGGATCAACCACTGTCATTGCATGTGTGTTATTTCCACAAACCACACATGGATGAACCTCTAGAGTCATTGCATGTGTGTTATTTCCGCAAACCACACATGGATCAACCACTAGAGTCATTGCATGTGTGTTATTTCCACAAACCACACATGGATCAACCACTAGAGTCATTGCATGTGTGTTCTTTCTACAAACCACACATGGATCAACCAGTGGCATTGCATGTGTCTTCTTTCCACCAACCGCATATGGATCAATCAGTGGTCATTGCATGTGTGTTATTTTCCACAAACCACTTATGGATCCATTAGAGTCATTGCATGTGTGTTATTTCCACAAACCACACATGGATCAACCACTAGAGTCATTGCATGTGTGTTATTTCTACAAACCACACATGGATAAACCAGTGTCATTGCATGTGTATTGTTTCCACAAACCACACGTGGATCAACAAGTCGTCATTGCATGCGTTTTCTTATACTATTAGCAGCACTAGAGTCATTGCATGTGTGTTCTTTCCACAAACCACTTATGGATCCACCAGTGTTCATTGCATGTATGTTCTTTCCACAAACCACTTATGGATCAACCAGTGGTCATTGCATGTGTTTTCTTTTCCACAAACCACACATGGATAAACCGGTGGCATTGCATGTGTATTCTTTTCACAAACCACATGAGGACCCACTAGAGTCATTACATGTGTGTTCTTATACTAAAACCAGCACTAGAGTCATTGCATGTGCGTTCTTTGCACAAATCACACATGGATCAACCACTGTCATTGCATGTGTGTTATTTCCACAGACCACACATGGATCAACCACTAGAGTCATTGCATGTGTCTTATTTCAACAAACCACACATGGATCAACCACTAGAGTCATTGCATGTGTGTTCTTTCCACAAACCACACATGGATCCACCACTATCATTGCATGTGTGTTCTTTCCACAAACCACACATGGATTAACAAGTGGTCATTGCATGTGTGTTCTTTTCACAAACCACATATGGATCCATTAGAGTCATTGCATGTGTGTTCTTATACTAAAACTAGCACTAGAGTCATTGCATGTGTGTTCTTTCCAGAAACCACACATAGATCAAGCAGTGTTCATTGCATGTGTTTTCTTTTCACAAACAACATATCGATCCACCAGTGGTCACTGCATGTGTGTTCTTTTCGCGAACCATATATGGATCAACCAGTGTTCATTGCATGTGTGTTCTTTTCCACAAACCATTTATGGATCAACCAGTGGTCATTGCATGCATGTTCTTTTCCAAAATCCACACATGGATCCACCAGTGTTCATTGCATGTGTGTTCTTTTCCAAAAACCACATATGGATCAACTAGTGGTCATTGCATGTGTGTTCTTATACTAAAACTAGCACTAGAATCATTGCATGTGTGTTCTTTTCACAAACCACACATGGATCAACCAGTGGTCATTGCATGTGTGTTCTTTTCACAAACCACACATGGATCAACCAGTGTTCATTGCATGTGTGTTCTTTTCCACAAACCACAGATGGATCAACCAGTGGTCATTGCATGTGTGTTCTTTCCACAAACCACACATGGATCAACCAGTGGTCATTGCATGTGTGTTCTTTTCCACAAACCACACATGTATCAAGGAGTGTCATTGCATGTGTGTTCTTTCCACAAACCACATATGGATCAACCAGTGGTCCTTGCATGTGCGTTCTTTCCACAAAACACACATGGATCAACCAGTGGTCATTGCATGTGTGTTCTTTTCCACAAACCACACATGGATCAAGCAGTGTCATTGCATGTGTGTTCTTTCAAAAAACCACATATGGATCAACCAGTGGTCATTGCATGTGTGTTCTTTTCACAGACTAAATATGGATCAACCAGTGGTCATTGCAAGTGTGTTCTTTTCACAAACCACATGTGAACCCACTAGAGTCATTGCATGTGTGTTCTTATACTAAAACCAACACTAGAGTCATTGCATCTATGTTATTTCCACAAACCACATATGGATCAACCACTAGAGTCATTGCATGTGTGTTATTTCCACAAACCACACATGGATCAACCACTAGAGTCAATGCATATGTTCTTTCCACAAACCACACCTGGATCCACCACTGTCATTGCATGTGTGTTCTTTCCACAAACCAAACATGGATCAACAAGTGGTCATTGCATGTGTGTTCTTATACTAAAACCAGCACTAGAGTCATTGCATGTGTGTTCTTTCCACAAACCACACATGGATCCGCCACTAGAGTCATTGCATGTGTGTTCTTTGCACAAACCACACATGGATCAACCAGTGTCATTGCATGTGTGTTCTTTCCACAAACCACATATGGATCAATTAGTGGTCATTGCATGTGTGTTCTTTTCACAAACCACACATGGATCAACCACTGTCATTGCATGTGTGTTATTTCCACAAACCACACATGGATGAACCACTAGAGTCATTGCATGTGTGTTATTTCCACAAAATACACATGGATCAACCACTAGAGTCATTGCATGTGTGTTCTTTCCACAAACCACACATGGATTTACCACTAGAGTCAGTGCATGTGTGTTCTTTCCACAAACCACACATGGATCAACCAGAGTCATTGCATGTGTGTTCTTTCCACAAAACACACATGGATCCACAACTGTCATTGCATGTGTGTTCTTTACACAAACCACACATGGATCAATAAGTGGTCATTGCATGTGTGTTCTTTTTAGAGAGACATATGGATCCATTAGAGTCATTGCATGTGTGTTCTTATACTAAAACTATCACTAGGGTCATTGCATGTGTGTTCTTTCCACAAACCACTTATGGATCAACTAGTGGCCATTGCATGTGTGTTCTTTCCACAAACCACTTATGGATCAACCAGTGGCATTGCATGTGTGGTCTTTTCACAAACTACATGTGGACCCACTAGAGTCATTGCATGTGTGTTCTTATACTAACTAGCACTAGAGTGATTGCATGTGTGTTCTTATACTAAAACTAGCACTAGAGTCATTGCATGTGTGTTCTTTTCACAAACCACACATGGATCAACCAGTGGTCATTGCATGTGTGTTCTTTTCCACAAACCACATATGGATCAACCAGTGGTCATTGCATGTGTGTTCTTTCCACAAACCACACATGGATCAAGCAGTGTCATTGCATGTGTGTTCTTTCCACAAACCACATATGGATCAACCAGTGGTCATTGCATGTGTGTTCTTTTCACAAACCACATATGGATCAACCAGTGGTCATTGCATGTGTGTTCTTTTCACAAACCACATGTGAACCCACTAGAGTCATTGCATGTGTGTTCTTATACTAAAACCAACACTAGACTCATTGCATGTGTGTTATTTCCACAAACCACACATGGATCAACCACTAGAGTCATTGCATGTGTGTTCTTTGCACAAACCACACATGGATCAACCAGTGTCATTGCATGTGTGTTCTTTCCACAAACCACATATGGACCAATCAGTGGTCATTCCATGTGTGTTATTTTCATAATCCACACATGGATCAACCACTGTCATTGCATGTGTGTTATTTCCACAAACCACACATGGATGAACCTCTAGAGTCATTGCATGTGTGTTATTTCTACAAACCACACATGGATCAACCACTAGAGTCATTGCATGTGTGTTATTTCCACAAACCACACATGGATCAACCACTAGAGTCATTGCATGTGTGTTCTTTCTACAAACCACACATGGATCAACCAGTGGCATTGCATGTGTCTTCTTTCCACCAACCGCATATGGATCAATCAGTGGTCATTGCATGTGTGTTATTTTCCACAAACCACTTATGGATCCATTAGAGTCATTGCATGTGTGTTATTTCCACAAACCACACATGGATCAACCACTAGAGTCATTGCATGTGTGTTATTTCTACAAACCACACATGGATAAACCAGTGTCATTGCATGTGTATTGTTTCCACAAACCACACGTGGATCAACAAGTCGTCATTGCATGCGTTTTCTTATACTATTAGCAGCACTAGAGTCATTGCATGTGTGTTCTTTCCACAAACCACTTATGGATCCACCAGTGTTCATTGCATGTATGTTCTTTCCACAAACCACTTATGGATCAACCAGTGGTCATTGCATGTGTTTTCTTTTCCACAAACCACACATGGATAAACCGGTGGCATTGCATGTGTATTCTTTTCACAAACCACATGAGGACCCACTAGAGTCATTACATGTGTGTTCTTATACTAAAACCAGCACTAGAGTCATTGCATGTGCGTTCTTTGCACAAATCACACATGGATCAACCACTGTCATTGCATGTGTGTTATTTCCACAGACCACACATGGATCAACCACTAGAGTCATTGCATGTGTCTTATTTCAACAAACCACACATGGATCAACCACTAGAGTCATTGCATGTGTGTTCTTTCCACAAACCACACATGGATCCACCACTATCATTGCATGTGTGTTCTTTCCACAAACCACACATGGATTAACAAGTGGTCATTGCATGTGTGTTCTTTTCACAAACCACATATGGATCCATTAGAGTCATTGCATGTGTGTTCTTATACTAAAACTAGCACTAGAGTCATTGCATGTGTGTTCTTTCCAGAAACCACACATAGATCAAGCAGTGTTCATTGCATGTGTTTTCTTTTCACAAACAACATATCGATCCACCAGTGGTCACTGCATGTGTGTTCTTTTCGCGAACCATATATGGATCAACCAGTGTTCATTGCATGTGTGTTCTTTTCCACAAACCATTTATGGATCAACCAGTGGTCATTGCATGCATGTTCTTTTCCAAAATCCACACATGGATCCACCAGTGTTCATTGCATGTGTGTTCTTTTCCAAAAACCACATATGGATCAACTAGTGGTCATTGCATGTGTGTTCTTATACTAAAACTAGCACTAGAATCATTGCATGTGTGTTCTTTTCACAAACCACACATGGATCAACCAGTGGTCATTGCATGTGTGTTCTTTTCACAAACCACACATGGATCAACCAGTGTTCATTGCATGTGTGTTCTTTTCCACAAACCACAGATGGATCAACCAGTGGTCATTGCATGTGATTTCTTTCCACAAACCACACATGGATCAACCAGTGGTCATTGCATGTGTGTTCTTTTCACAAAACACAGATGTATCAAGGAGTGTCATTGCATGTGTGTTCTTTCCACAAACCACATATGGATCAACCAGTGGTCCTTGCATGTGCGTTCTTTCCACAAAACACACATGGATCAACCAGTGGTCATTGCATGTGTGTTCTTTTCCACAAACCACACATGGATCAAGCAGTGTCATTGCATGTGTGTTCTTTCAAAAAACCACATATGGATCAACCAGTGGTCATTGCATGTGTGTTCTTTTCACAGACTAAATATGGATCAACCAGTGGTCATTGCAAGTGTGTTCTTTTCACAAACCACATGTGAACCCACTAGAGTCATTGCATGTGTGTTCTTATACTAAAACCAACACTAGAGTCATTGCATCTATGTTATTTCCACAAACCACATATGGATCAACCACTAGAGTCATTGCATGTGTGTTATTTCCACAAACCACACATGGATCAACCACTAGAGTCAATGCATATGTTCTTTCCACAAACCACACCTGGATCCACCACTGTCATTGCATGTGTGTTCTTTCCACAAACCAAACATGGATCAACAAGTGGTCATTGCATGTGTGTTCTTATACTAAAACCAGCACTAGAGTCATTGCATGTGTGTTCTTTCCACAAACCACACATGGATCCACCAGTGTTCATTGCATGTGTGTTCTTTTAATAAACCACATGGATCCACCAGTGTCATTGCATGTGTGTTCTTTTCATTAACCACAGCTAGAGTCATTGCATGTCTGTTCTTTTCGCAAACCACATATGGATCCGCCACTAGAGTCATTGCATGTGTGTTCTTTGCACAAACCACACATGGATCAACCAGTGTCATTGCATGTGTGTTCTTTCCACAAACCACATATGGATCAATTAGTGGTCATTGCATGTGTGTTCTTTTCACAAACCACACATGGATCAACCACTGTCATTGCATGTGTGTTATTTCCACAAACCACACATGGATGAACCACTAGAGTCATTGCATGTGTGTTATTTCCACAAAATACACATGGATCAACCACTAGAGTCATTGCATGTGTGTTCTTTCCACAAACCACACATGGATTTACCACTAGAGTCAGTGCATGTGTGTTCTTTCCACAAACCACACATGGATCAACCAGAGTCATTGCATGTGTGTTCTTTCCACAAAACACACATGGATCCACAACTGTCATTGCATGTGTGTTCTTTACACAAACCACACATGGATCAATAAGTGGTCATTGCATGTGTGTTCTTTTTAGAGAGACATATGGATCCATTAGAGTCATTGCATGTGTGTTCTTATACTAAAACTATCACTAGGGTCATTGCATGTGTGTTCTTTCCACAAACCACTTATGGATCAACTAGTGGCCATTGCATGTGTGTTCTTTCCACAAACCACTTATGGATCAACCAGTGGCATTGCATGTGTGGTCTTTTCACAAACTACATGTGGACCCACTAGAGTCATTGCATGTGTGTTCTTATACTAACTAGCACTAGAGTGATTGCATGTGTGTTCTTATACTAAAACTAGCACTAGAGTCATTGCATGTGTGTTCTTTTCACAAACCACACATGGATCAACCAGTGGTCATTGCATGTGTGTTCTTTTCCACAAACCACATATGGATCAACCAGTGGTCATTGCATGTGTGTTCTTTCCACAAACCACACATGGATCAAGCAGTGTCATTGCATGTGTGTTCTTTCCACAAACCACATATGGATCAACCAGTGGTCATTGCATGTGTGTTCTTTTCACAAACCACATATGGATCAACCAGTGGTCATTGCATGTGTGTTCTTTTCACAAACCACATGTGAACCCACTAGAGTCATTGCATGTGTGTTCTTATACTAAAACCAACACTAGACTCATTGCATGTGTGTTATTTCCACAAACCACACATGGATCAACCACTAGAGTCATTGCATGTGTGTTCTTTGCACAAACCACACATGGATCAACCAGTGTCATTGCATGTGTGTTCTTTCCACAAACCACATATGGACCAATCAGTGGTCATTCCATGTGTGTTATTTTCATAATCCACACATGGATCAACCACTGTCATTGCATGTGTGTTATTTCCACAAACCACACATGGATGAACCTCTAGAGTCATTGCATGTGTGTTATTTCCGCAAACCACACATGGATCAACCACTAGAGTCATTGCATGTGTGTTATTTCCACAAACCACACATGGATCAACCACTAGAGTCATTGCATGTGTGTTCTTTCTACAAACCACACATGGATCAACCAGTGGCATTGCATGTGTCTTCTTTCCACCAACCGCATATGGATCAATCAGTGGTCATTGCATGTGTGTTATTTTCCACAAACCACTTATGGATCCATTAGAGTCATTGCATGTGTGTTATTTCCACAAACCACACATGGATCAACCACTAGAGTCATTGCATGTGTGTTATTTCTACAAACCACACATGGATAAACCAGTCATTGTGTGTGTATTCCCCCACAACGTGGATCAACAAAACAAGCATTGCATCGTTTTCTTTTTCTTATTAGCATACACTAGAGTCATTGCATGTGTGTTCTTTCCACAAACCACTTATGGATCCACAAGTGTTCATTGCATGTATGTTCTTTCCACAAACCACTTATGGATCAACCAGTGTCATTGCATGTGTGTTCTTTCACAAACCACACATGGATAAACCGGTGGCATTGCATGTGTATTCTTTTCACAAACCACATGAGGACCCCACTAGAGTCATTGCATGTGTGTTCTTAAAACCAGCTAGAGTCATCTGCATGTCGTTTTTTGCACAAATCACACATGGATCAACCACTGTCATTGCATGTGTGTTATTTCCACAGACCACATGGATCAACCACTAGAGTCATTGCATGTGTCTTATTTCAACAAACCACATGGATCAACCACTAGAGTCATTGCATGTGTGTTCTTTCCACAAACCACACATGGATCCACCACTATCATTGCATGTGTGTTCTTTCCACAAACCACACATGGATTAACAAGTGGTCATTGCATGTGTGTTCTTTCACAAACCACATATGGATCCATTAGAGTCATTGCATGTGTGTTCTTATACTAAAACTAGCACTAGAGTCATTGCATGTGTGTTCTTTCCAGAAACCACACATAGATCAAGTAGTGTTCATTGCATGTGTTTTCTTTTCACAAACAACATATCGATCCACCAGTGGTCACTGCATGTGTGTTCTTTTCGCGAACCATATATGGATCAACCAGTGTTCATTGCATGTGTGTTCTTTCCACAAACCATTTATGGATCAACCAGTGGTCATTGCATGAATGTTCTTTTCCAAAATCCACACATGGATCCACCAGTGTTCATTGCATGTGTGTTCTTTTCCAAAAACCACATATGGATCAACTAGTGGTCATTGCATGTGTGTTCTTATACTAAAACTAGCACTAGAATCATTGCATGTGTGTTCTTTTCACAAACCACACATGGATCAACCAGTGGTCATTGCATGTGTGTTCTTTCCACAAACCACACATGTATCAAGAAGTGGTCATTGCATGTGTGTTCTTTCCACAAACCACATATGGATGAACCATAGTCATTGCATGTGTGTTCTTTCCACAAACCACACATGGATCCACCAGTGGTCATTGCATGTGTGTTCTTTCCACAAACCACACATGTATCAAGAAGTGGTCATTGCATGTGTGTTCTTTCCACAAACCACATATGGATCAACCAGTGGTCCTTGCATGTGCGTTCTTTCCACAAAACACACATGGATCAACCAGTGGTCATTGCATGTGTGTTCTTTTCCACAAACCACACATGGATCAAGCAGTGTCATTGCATGTGTGTTCTTTCAAAAAACCACATATGGATCAACCAGTGGTCATTGCATGTGTGTTCTTTTCACAGACTAAATATGGATCAACCAGTGGTCATTGCAAGTGTGTTCTTTTCACAAACCACATGTGAACCCACTAGAGTCATTGCATGTGTGTTCTTATACTAAAACCAACACTAGTGTCATTGCATATGTGTTATTTCCACAAACCACACATGGATCAACCAATAGAGTCATTGCATGTGTGTTCTTTGCACAAACCACACATGGATCAACCAGTGTCATTGCATGTGTGTTCTTCCCACAAACCACATATGGATCAACTAGTGGTCATTGCATGTGTGTTCTTTTGACAAAACCACACATGGATCAACCACGGTCCTTGCATGTGTGTTATCTCCACAAACCCCACATGGATGCACCACGAGAGTCATTGCATGTGTGTTATTTCCACAAACCCCACATGGATCAACCATTAGAGTCATTGCATGTGTTCTTTCCACAAACCACACATGGATTAACCACTAGAGTCATTGCATGTGTGTTCTTTCCAAAACCACACATGGATCAACCATTAGAGTCATTGCATGTGTGTTGTTTCCACAAACCACACATGGATCCCACTAGAGTCATTGCATGTGTGTTCTTTCCACAAACCACACATGGATCAACAAGTGTCATTGCATGTGTGTTCTTTCACCAACCACATCAGGATCCAAAAGAGTCATTGCATGTGTGTTCTTTCCACAAACCACTTATGGATCCACCAGTGTTCATTGCATGTGTGTTCTTTTCACAAACAACATATGGATCCATTAGTGTCACTACATGAGTGTTCTTTCCACAAAGCACTTATGGGTCCATTCGAGTCATTGCATGTGTGTTCTTTCCACAAACCACTTATGGATCAACTAGTGGCCATTTCATGTATGTTCTTTCCACAAACCACTTATGGATCAACCATTGGCATTGCATGTGTGTTCTTTTCACAAACTATATGTGGACCAACTAGTGGTCATTGCATGTGTGTTCTTTGCACAAACCACGTATGGATCAACCCTTGGTCATTGCATGTGTGTTCTTTTCACAAACCACACATGGATCAACCAGTGGTCATTGCATGTGTGTTCTTTTCCACAAACCACATGGATCAACTAGTGTCATTGCATGTGTGTTCTTTCCACAAACCACACATGGATCAACCAGTGTCATTGCATGTGTGTTCTTTTCACAAACCACATATGGATCAACCAGTGGTCATTGCATGTGTGTTCTTTTCACAAACCACATGGATCAACTAGAGTCATTGCATGTGTGTTCTTTTACTAAAACCAAAAACCCACTAGAGTCATTGTATGTGTGTTCTTTCCACAAACCACACATGGATCAACCACTGGTCATTGCATGTGTGTTCTTTCACAAACCACACATGGATCAACCAGTGGTCATTGCATGTGTGTTCTTTCCACAAACCACACATGGATCAACCAGTGAGTCATTGCATGTGTGTTCTTTCCACAAACCACACATGGAGCAACCAGTGTCATTGCATGTGTGTTCTTTCCTAAACCACATGGATCAACCAGTGGTCATTGCATGTGTGTTCTTTCCACAAACCACACATGGATCAACCACTGTCATTGCATGTGTGTTCTTTCCACAAACCACATGGATCAACCACTAGAGTCATTGCATGTGTGTTATTTCCACAAACCACACATGGATCAACCACTAGAGTCATTGCATGTGTGTTCTTTCCACAAACCACACATGGATCAACCACTGTCATTGCATGTGTGTTCTTTCCACAAACCACACATGGATCAACAAGTGGTCATTGCATGTGTGTTCTTTTCACAAACCACATATGGATCCATTAGAGTCACTTCATGTGTGTTCTTATACTAAAACCAACACTAGACTCATTGCATGTGTGTTATTTCCACAAACCACTCATGGATCAACCACTAGAGTCATTGCATGTGTGTTATTTGCACAAAACACACATGGATCAACCAGTGTCATTGCATGTGCGTACTTTCCACAAACCACAGATGGATCAACCAGTGGTCATTCCATGTGTGTTATTTTCACAATCCACACATGGATCAACCACTATCATTGCATGTGTGTTATTTCCACAAACCACACATGGATGAACCTCTAGAGTCATTGCATGTGTGTTATTTCCGCAAACCACACATGGATCAACCACTAGAGTCATTGCATGTGTGTTCTTTCCACAAACCACACATGGATCAACCACTAGAGTCATTGCATGTGTGTTCTTTCGACAAACCACACATGGATCAACCAGTGGCATTGCATGTGTCTTCTTTCCACCAACCACATATGGATCAATCAGTGGTCATTACATGTCTATTATTTTCCACAAACCACTTATGGATCCATCAGAGTCATTGCGTGTGTGTTATTTCCACAAACCACACATGGATCAACTACTAGAGTCATTGCATGTGTGTTATTTCTACAAACCACACATGGATAAACCAGTGTCATTGCATGTGTATTGTTTCCACAAACCACACATGGATCAACAAGTCGTCATTGCATGTGTTTTCTTATAATATAACCAGCACTAGAGTCATTGCATGTGTGTTCTTTCCACAGACCACTTATGGATCCACCAGTGTTCATTGCATGTATATTCTTTCCACAAACCACTTATGGATCAACCAGTGGTCATTGCATGTGTGTTCTTTTCCACAAACCACAGATGGATAAACCGGTGGCATTGCATGTGTATTCTTTTCACAAACCACATGTGGACCCACTGGAGTCAGTGCATGTGTGTTCTTATACTAAAACCAGCACTAGAGTCATTGCATGTGCGTTCTTTTCACAAACCACACATGGATCAACCACTGTCATTGCATGTGTGTTATTTCCACAGACCACACATGGATCAGCCACTAGAGTCATTGCATGTGTCTTATTTCAACAAACAACACATGGATCAACCACTAGAGTCATTGCATGTGTGTTCTTTCCACAAACCACGCATGGATCCACCACTGTCATTGCATGTGTGTTCTTTCCACAAACCACACATGGATTAACAAGTGGTCATTGCATGTGTGTTCTTTTCACAAACCACATATGGATCCATTAGAGTCATTGCATGTGTGTTCTTATACTAAAACTAGCACACTAGAGTCATTGCTTGTGTGTTCTTTCCGCAGACCACACATAGATCAAGCAGTGTTCATTGGATGTGTGTTCTTTTCACAAACAACATATCGATCCACCAGTGGTCACTGCATGTGTGTTCTTTTTGCGAACCATATATGGATCAACTAGTGTTCATTGCATGTGTGTTCTTTTCCACAAACCACTTATGGATCAACCAGTGGTCATTGCATGCGTGTTCTTTTCCGAAATCCACACATGGATCCACCAGTGTTCATTGCATGTGTGTTCTTTTCCAAAAACCACATATGGATCAACCAGTGGTCATTGCATGTGTGTTCTTATACTAACACTAGCACTAGAGTCATTGCATGTGTGTTCTTTTCACAAACCACACATGGATCAACCAGTGGTCATTGCATGTGTGTTCTTTTCACAAACCACACATGGATCAACCAGTGGTCATTGCATGTGTGTTCTTTTCCACAAACCACATATGGATCAACCAGTGGTCATTGCATGTGTGTTCTTTCCACAAACCACACATGGATTAACCAGTGGTCATTGCATGTGTGTTCTTTTCCACAAACCACACATGTATCAAGGAGTGTCATTGCATGTGTGTTCTTTCCACAAACCACATATGGATCAACCAGTGGTCCTTGCATGTGTGTTCTTTCCACAAAACACACATGGATCAACCAGTGGTCATTGCATGTGTGTTCTTTTCACAGACTACATATGGATCAACCAGTGGTCATTGCAAGTGTGTTCTTTTCACAAACCACATGTGAACCCACTAGAGTCATTGCATGTGTGTTCTTATACTAAAACCAACACTAGTGTCATTGGATATGTGTTATTTCCACAAACCACACATGGATCAACCAATAGAGTCATTGCATGTGTGTTCTTTGCACAAACCACACATGGATCAACCAGTGTCATTGCATGTGTGTTCTTTCCACAAACCACATATGGATCAACTAGTGGTCATTGCATGTGTGTTCTTTTGACAAAACCACACATGGATCAACCACTGTCATTGCATGTGTGTTATTTCCACAAACCACACATGGATGAACCACTAGAGTCATTGCATGTGTGTTATTTCTACAAACCACATGAATCAATCCCATTAGATTAGAGTCATTGCATGTGTGTTCTTTCCACAAACCACACATGGATAAACCACTAGAGTCAGTGCATGTGTGTTCTTTCCACAAACCACATGGATCAACCAGAGTCATTGCATGTGTGTTGTTTCCACAAACCACACATGGATCCAACTGTCATTGCATGTGTGTTCTTTCCACAAACCACACATGGATCAACAAGTGGTCATTGCATGTGTGTTCTTTTCAAAAACCACATATGGATCCATTAGAGTCATTGCATGTGTGTTCTTATACTAAAACTAGCACTAGAGTCATTGCATGTGTGTTCTTTCCACAAACCACTTATGGATCCACTAGTGTTCATTGCATGTGTGTTCTTTTCACAAACAACATATGGATCCACCAGTGGTCACTACATGAGTGTTCTTTCCACAAACCACTTATGGATCAATCAGTGGTCATTGCATGTGTGTTCTTTCCACAAACCACTTATGGATCCACTAGTGGCCATTTCATGTATGTTCTTTCCACAAACCACTTATGGATCAACCATTGGCATTGCATGTGTGTTCTTTTCACAAACTATATGTGGACCCACTAGAGTCATTGCATGTGTGTTCTTATACTAAAACTAGCACTAGAGTCATTGCATGTGTGTTCTTTTCACAAA
Organism: Avena insularis; assembly: GCA_023614405.1. Taxonomy (NCBI): domain Eukaryota; kingdom Viridiplantae; phylum Streptophyta; class Magnoliopsida; order Poales; family Poaceae; genus Avena; species Avena insularis. The sequence continues at coordinate 256,220 of JAJUPC010000183.1, read as the reverse complement.
CCACACATGGATCAACCATTGGTCATTGCATGTGTGTTCTTTCCGCAAACCACACATGGATCAACCAGTGGTCATTGCATGTGTGTTCTTTTCCACAAACCACACATGGATCAAGCAGTGTCATTGCATGTGTGTTCTTTCCACGAACCACATATGGATCAACCAGTGGTCATTGCATGTGTGTTCTTTTCACAAACCACATATGGATCAACCAGTGGTCATTGCAAGTGTGTTCTTTTCACAAACCACATTTGAACCCACTAGAGTCATTGCATGTGTATTCTTATACTAAAACCAACACTAGAGTCATTGCATGTGTGTTATTTCCACAAACCACACATGGATCAACCACTAGAGTCATTGCATGTATGTTCTTTGCACAAACCACATGTGACACCCCGGTTCTGAAAAGACCGTGGCCTCTATGTGACATGCCAATCCCTGGATCGGTTCATTGGCCCACAATAGAGTAAGATAGATAACATAGCAAAATATCCGTGTATCATAGATAACGAAGATCCAGAGTACCATTATTACAATAAAAGCTTAGCACAAAGCTAGCTCAAATTATTCAGGTAGCAACATAAACGAGATAAATCCTCCATTCTTCAAATTGCCCACAAGTGAACAAGTGCCGAGTGGAGTACCGTGGCCTATAACGATCAATCAGAATCGGAATAACCTGCAGCATGAAACGCAACAGCCCCGAAGGGTCAATACATGGAATGTATGGCAAGTAGAGCTAGTAAATGGAGACAATAGTACTAACATCTACATGCATAGTTGGCAAGTGGGGCTGTGTCTGGCTTGCATTTGCAAATACATTTGTCCTACTTTCATAAATAGTTTTGAATTTTCTTTGAAAAGATCCCAATTAAGTTAACCCAACAAGATTAAAGCAATTATGAAATTAGAATGAGCGAGAAACATGTCATGGAATCAATATCAAGCAACTCAGTTGTCCATAACCGGGGACACGGCTAATCGATTAGATTATACACTCTGCAGAGGTTAGTACACTTTACCCATGTGACTTGGCCAGCCCAGCTCGTACCATCACTCTCATTTTGGGTGATGATAGGGAGAAGACCAAGAAGAGACTGTTCGGGAAGTAGCTCCTCAATCACGACGCGCACCGGTCCAACCTACCAAAATTCTACATCTCTGGATACGCGGGTTCGAGTTACCACAACCTACTAAGTCCAACCAACCGCCCATTTCATTATTGGCACATGGTTGTACACGTAAGCTACACAATAAAGAAGCCAATCATTCTCTCTTGATACAGGTGCCTTTCCAATGAAACCACCAAAACTTATCAATACCATCACACCCAGGGGATTCATTGATTAAGTTGTTTTAGTTTTCACAAACCAATACTTTGAGAAAACAAGTATCAATGATGTAATCCAGCCCTCGTTCAACATAGCATGGCTAAGCACATCTACAACGGTGGTTCATCTACAAGGAAAGCCCTACCACAATAATAGGACATAGCATAGCGATAGTATCATCCTACTCATGCAACTACAAAATACACGACAATGCATTGAAAATAGTAGGACGATATTATGAACAAAGTAGCATCTACTTGCCTTGATGGTAGCGGTCGGAAGAACAATCCACACACGAGCAAGGGTTGCACTCCACACAATCTACACGACACAATTGCATTCATAAACAAACAATTCACAAACATATGCAACAAAGATGATGCATGAATGCAAGAACGGCAAGTGAATTGGTGCTACAGCTACACCACATAATACTAATACATATTACTACCGAATACATGCATGGAAAATAGATTTGGCGCTAGGAAAACTATTAACCAAAAGTAGAGATCTCTACTAGAGCTAGAACTTAAATAATTCACTACCGGTAGTATACTGTTTGTAAAATCCTGGAAAAATTCTACCGCATAGGCATCGCTGATAAGAAACAGTACCAATTGGAATTACTCAAAAAGGAGTTATAAAACATCCCGAGTAATTAAAACACTGCAGAAAGCCATTAGACAAATTCTGCAGAAGTTTTTACTATAAGCCTATCTTTTTATATCACGATGATATTCCCCTCGTTCATACGAGTTCAGGGACATATCATACGCGATTTTCGGAGCTACGAAACTTTTACTACGAACTTATTACTCCGAAAAGGCCACTAACTAGTTTGATTAAACTGTACTAAACCTGACAGTAAAAGTCTGAACCAAAGGTACAGCGAGATTCTTCACGACTCACTGAACTCGTGCATATTTTATTTGCAATTTTTGGCCAAGCGGTTTAATTTCTACGCAATTTACAAGATTCTACCGAAATCTGCCAACTAATAGGATTAACGAAATTGACCTAGTCAGCGTACGATATTTGGCGCCATCGGGCGTCGACCAGTCAACGTCTGGGGCCTGACTAGTCAACATCTGGAGTGCTGACCAGTCAACGATCTAAGCCGCTGATCTAAGATCTGACGGTGGCTGCTGTTTTACCGGAAACGGACGGCGAATCGAACTCCGGCGAGCTCCGGACGGCGGCGACGGTCGGTTCCGGTGGCGTGGTTCTATCTGCACGTACACACATGGTCAACTACGGCTTCCGGAATAATAAACGCGTGCACATACGTGGCGATCTGCAGGGCGCAGTTGGCGGCGGCGGATGGAGACGCGAACGGAGCGGAAAGAGGCGGCGAGGCGAACCCGGCAGACGAGCGGCGATGGCCGGTGGCGAGGCAATGGCAAGCGGCGGCAAGCGGCGGCGGCGTGGCGGCGTCGCGGCGCCGGGAGCAAGGCGCGGCGGTCGGTGTGGGGCTGGGAAAGAACGCAGCAGCGTGGGGCCCTTTAAATAAAATTCAGCGCAGAAAAAAAAAAACAGTCCGAAAAAAAAACTGTCAGATTGACGATTCTGAAATCGGTCCGGATTTTCGGACCGTTTTCTGCGGTTTACTAAACGTCCGAGTCTTTTGCATCTGAACTCCGATTTGGCGATTTTGGCCTCGCCTACGAGTTCGTATCGAGGAACAACCTTCAGTCGAAGTTTGAGCGAAAGCTCGAACCTACAGGTGGTTGTTGCAAGTCCCTCTAAAGCTCCCCGAGGAACCTCGGCGAAACAAAATAGGGTTTTGGCGATGGCGTTTGCGAACCTTTCTCTACTCGACGATTTTGCATGGAAAAGCATGATGCAATGCTATGAATGATATGCAAGACCAAATCTAAAATTTGGGATGTGACAAGACTAACCCCCTTAAGATGAATCTCGTCCTCGAGATTCGGCGTGGCTAGCAAATAGGTGTGGGTAGTCCTCTCGGATGTCATCGTCACGCTCCCAAGTGGCTTCCTCTTCGGTGTGGTGGCTCCACTGCACCTTGCAAAACTTGATTGTCTTGGTACGGGTAGTCCTTTCTGTTGTTTCCAGAATCTTGACCGGCTTCTCCTCATAGGTCAAGTCGTTCTCAAGCTGAACCTCTTCTAGCGGTACAGTGTCTCTCAATGGTGTATCCACCATCTCCGGATGGCACTTCTTCAGCTGGGATACGTGGAACACTTTGTGAACAGCAGATAGAGCCTCTGGCAACTCCAATTGATAAGCAACTTCTCCTTGCGTGCTAAGACTCGATAGGGTCCAATAAATCGAGGTGCCAGCTTACCCTTAATACCAAGTCTCTTGATTCCACGGAGTAGCGATACTCTGAGGTATGCTCTATCACTTATCTCATACACCACTTCCTTGCACTTGGCGTCAGCGTAGCTCTTCTGCCTTGATTGTGCTACCTTCAGTCGGTCTCTAATCAAGGCGACCTTCTCCTCAGCGTCCTTGATCAAGTCAGGTCCAAACAACTGACGTTCTCCTACTCCATCTCATAGCAATGGTGTTCGGCACCGTTTCCCATACAGCACATCGAACGGTGACGTCTTGATGCTGGTTTGATAGCTGTTGTTGTAGGAAAACTCCGCATACGGTAAATTCTCATCCCAACTAGAACCATGAGCCAAGGCGCAAGCTCTTAGCATGTCTTCCAAAATCTGATTCACCCTCTCGGTGCATCCATCGATGCATGGGTGAAGCTTGCTAAACTCAATCTAGTACCAAGTGACTCGTGCAATTGGCGCCCAGTGTGAGGTAAATTGGGTGCCTCTATCGAATCTGATACTCTTGGGAACTCCATGTAGGCACACAATCTTGTCCATGTAAATCTTGGCCAACCTTGCACTTGTATAGGTCGTCTTCACCGGTATAAAGTGGGCTACCTTGGTCAAATGATCGACCACTACCCAAATAGAGTCATATCCTGACCTGGTCCTAGGCAGTCCTGTGATAAAGTCCATTCCCACTCTATGCCATTTCCAATCCGGCACGGGCAAAGGCTGTAGCAGTCCTGCTGGTTTCTGGTGTTCTGCCTTCACTCGGCTACATACATCACATAGGGCAATATGCTCTGCGATGTCTCCCTTCATGTTGTTCCACCAGAATCTGTCCTTTAGATCCATATACATCTTCGTATTGCCCGGATGTATGGAATACGGCGAGTCATGAGCTTCCTGCGTAATCAACTTCCTTAACTCCGGATCGTTGGGCACACACAAACGATCTCCATACCACAAGGTACCTTGCTCATCCTCGCGGAATTCTCTTGCTCGACCTTCCTTCATCTTCTCCTTAACTTCATCTATCTCTTTGTCTCCCACTTGAGCCTTCCTGATTCTGTCATGAAGCATTGGTTGGACTTCCATTGTAGCCAAGTATCCTTCAGATACTACCTCCAATCTAAGGTCCTTGAATTGCTTGCACAAATCCTCAGGCAATTCACCAATTGTCAATCCATTGGCATAAACCTTCCGGCTCAGAGCATCAGCTACTACATTGGCCTTTCCTGGGTGGTATTGCAGATTCATATCATAGTCCTTGATAAGTTCCAACCATCTCCTTTGTCTCATGTTCAGCTCCTTCAGTGTAAATATGTATTTCAGGCTCTTGTGGTCGTTGTACACATCACAGTGTTTTCCCATTAAGTAATGCCTCCATACCTTGAGCGCATGAACCACTGACGCTAACTCCAAGTCGTGTGTGGGGTAATTCCACTCATGGTGCTTGAGTTGTCGCGAGGCATAAGACACTACTCTCCCATCTTGCATCAGCACACTCCCAAGTCCCTGTCGAGAAGCATCACAGTACACTTGGAAATCCTTCTGAAGATCTGGTAAACACAGAACAGGCGCAGTCACTAGTCGACGCTTCAGTTCCTGAAAGCTAGCTTCACACACATCCGTCCATTCAAACTTCCTCTCCTTCTTCAGAAGTTCAGTCATCGGCTTTGCAATCTTGGAAAAGTTTTCAATGAACCTCCTGTAATATCCAGCAAGTCCCAAAAAGCTTCGTATCTCTCCTGCATTCTTGGGTGCTTCCCACTCAGTTACTGCAGTCACTTTGCTTGGATCAACAGCGACTCCTTCTCCTGACACTACGTGTCCAAGAAACCCAACGGTGTTAAGCCAGAATTCACACTTGCTGAATTTGGCATACAGCTGGTGTTCCCTCAGTTTCTCCATAATCAGTCGCAGATGTTTCTCATGCTCAGCATCATCCTTGGAATATATCAGTATGTCATCAATAAACACTACCACGAACTTGTCCAAGTACTCCATAAATACCTTGTTCATCATGGTCATGAAATATCTTTGGGGCATTCGTTAGTCCAAATGACATAACGTATACTCATATAAACCATACCTAGTGGTGAAGGCGGTTTTGGTACATCCTCCTTCCGGATCTTCAATTGAAAGTAGCGATCGCAGATCAATCTTCTGAACACCTTTGCTCCTTCCAGTTGATCAAACAAATCATTTATGTTCGGCAGAGGTACTTGTTCTTGATGGTTACCTCATTCAATGGCGATAGTCCACCACTAACCTCTTGGTGCTGTCTTTCTTCTCCACAAGCGAGCAGGTGCACCCCATGACGACGCACTAGGCTGAATGAATCCCTTTTCCAGCTGCTCCTTCAACTGTTTCTTCAATTCCTTCAGCTCATCCACATCCATCTTATATGGTTTCTTTGCTATTGGTCATGTTCCCGGCATCAGGTCGATAAGAAACTCTACTTCCCTGTCAGGTGGCATCCTGGCAGTTCTTCCGAAACACGCGGGGTAATCCCTAATCAGCAGCAAAGATCCATGCTAACCCCTTAAGAGAATTCAACTTACACCTTCACGGTCGTGCGGTGACTTGAATCTAATCCTCTTACCATCCGGGTTTTGAGTGAAACATTTCATTGTGCACAATCTATGTGTCCCTCATGCATAGACATCCAATCCATACCCAGAATAACATCTAATCCTTGTGAATCCAACACTACCAAATGTGCAATGAAGTTGTGTGTTCCAATCCTCACAGTTAAATTGCGGCATCCCGCACTAGCTATCATATCTCCTCCAGGTGAACTCACTCTAAAAGACCTCTTCATAGACTCAGTAGGTAACTTATACTTATCCACAAATGCCCTTGATATGAATGAATGCGATGCACCAGTATCGAAAAGTATAAGTGCAGGGTGAGTGTTGATTGGGAACTTACCAATCACAAGGTCAGGCTCGTCTGGAATCTCCTCCACATTCATGTGGTTCACTGTGGCCTTCTCATTGTTGGTTGGCTTCAGTCCTTTCCTCTCCGGACAGTTGTCAGCATAGTGTCCCTTTTTCTTACACTTGAAGCATGTCACCTCACTCAGATCCTTCTTCACAAAATTGCGATCGCGGTTGCGGTCATGTACACCGTGTCCTCCAGAGTGGTGAGAGTGTCCTCCCTTGTGGCTGTGGTGACTGCTCCTATGGTTGTCATGACGATGTCCATCGCCTCCATGGTGGTGGCGGTCATGGCTCCCATGGTCATTCCCTCCATGCTTGGAGTACCCATCATATGAAGTGCGAGACTTGTGGTGTGAGCCAGAGTGGTGATTGTTGTTCTTTCTCTTGCGGCTTTCCACCTGCTTGTGCTTCCCTTCCAGGATCCTGGCCTTGTCCATGAGCTCCTGGAAAGTGGGGCAATAAACCACCAATAGCTGCACTGAAAGCTCATCACTGAGGCCATCCAGGAATCTCTCCCTCCTTTTTGCATCAGTGTCAACATCCTCAGGTGCATAACGGGACAAATTATTGAACTCCTCAATATACTCGGCCACGGTGCGATTGGTTTGGCGCAAGTTGCGGAACTCCTTCCTATTCAGGCTCAGAACTCCTGAAGACACGTGGTCGGTCCTGAAACCTTCCTCAAACATAGCCCAAGTCACGGTATTCAGAGGGTGGGTGATCTGAAATGTGTCCCACCAAGAAGCGGCTGGTCCCTCCAGTAGGTGAGCGGCAAACCTCACCTTCTCAGCATCAGTGCATCCAACAGTTACTAGATCCTTGTTGACTGAACGCAACCAGTCGAGAGCAACCATTGGTTTCGTTGCAGTAGAGAACTTAGCTGGCCTTAACCTCAGAAATCTGGTGAGAGCATCTCCCTGAGGCTGATTGTTTCCATTGTTGTTGTTCTGATTTGCCATGAACTGGGTCATCACTTGGGTTAGCTGTGCCTGAGCTGCCATGAGCTTCTCCAACTCAGTGGGTTGGCGGCGGGGAGGCATCTACGGTTCAGCACAGGTAAGTTTAGAAAGAATCAACTACGGTAATAGGATTCTACCCATGCATATGGTCAAGCAACAACAAACAATTGCAGACAATCACAAGCAAGCAACACATCATCAAACAAGCGGTCTAGCAACATCCCAGGTGCTATCCTAGCAGTATATACCTACTGAAATAGTTTTACAAGAGTTGGCAATGGTTAACTAAACAGTTGAGCATCAAAACGACAAAACAGCAATTCTGACAGAACAGTTCTGCTGTGTTCGCGAATTTTTCCGCCTGACTTAAACTCGTCAGAAAATTAAGCCAATTTTTATGCATATAGAACAGGAAGTTCCGCATCAGCCCAATTTTTTTCAGATTTTTCCGAGTTACCAGAAAAATATGAAAAATCGCGCAGTACTGCTGTATCAGCAGAAAAACTGCAGCGAAAACAACACAGATAGTAACCAAATTGCCATAACTCTTTCATATAATTTGCACAAATAATTCCTGGAATATTGGAGTACACAAATAAGCATCTAAACACTCTTAAACTAACACGAACTAAGTTTCACAACGATCGAGAATAATCCTAACGAATTTACCTAACGAGGACTAATTGGTGGACTTCTATCTACTTCTTGAAGAGTTTGAGGTAGGCCCTTGCGGTCATGCGTTGGTTCTTCGGCTCGCGGTACAACCATGGCGGCGGAGTGTACACCTCTCCTGAACCATCAATTGAAACGTCAAACTCCACCTCTTCTGGATCCTCCTCTTCTTCTTCATCCTCAGCTGCAACTGCAACAGCTTCATCTCCTCCACCATCATCGTCTCCATCATCATCATCCTCGTCCTCATCATCATCATCTCCACTGTCATCATCATCCCCATTGTTGCCATCATCTCCATTGTCATCATCAGAGGGTGGATTCAGCTGTGCTTGGAGAGTGGCAATCTGGGCTGTCATAGCTTCAATAGTTTGATCCCTTTCCTGGACTGTCCCTTGCAGTTGCTGTATGTTCTGGGTGTTCTCCTGCACAGTACCATGAAGATGTGCTATGGTTGCATCTCTGGCTATCAGGGCATTCTCCAGAACTCCCACAGCTTCATGCAAAGTGTCAATCTCCTGTCCTTGGACCACCATACCATTGCTAGTAAAATCTGCAATCTCCTTTATCATCCTCACCTTCTCTGCTAGAGCTCCATTCTCTCTTTCCATGTCCTCTATGTGCCTCCGACAGGGCGGCATGTTGTTCCTGTCGCCCGGGGTAACCACAATGTTCCCATCTTCATCACGCCTTCCATAGTCACGGTAGGGTGAATCTGCCGGTAGTAGGTGTCGGACTTGATGGCACTGGTGAGACAGGGCTTCATGTATGGCTGTTGATTCCAAGTCCCCATTGCAGTGAGGGTCTTGGTGTAGATCAAGTGCACGGGTTTGGCAAGGCGGCATCTCTGAATATGAAGGTAGTGATCTCCCATGCATCCTCTCCATATCCATAGGTGTACAGCCTTCTTCCCTTGAACATGGGCAAGGTAATCCCAATGATCATTAGAGCTGAGCTAATCGCCTTGCAAAGGGCCTTGGTGACTCCATGGTGGCATACTCAGTCCTGACTTCTCCCATCTATCAAGTAAAATAGGAAAGTGTGAGAATAGCATATGGTAAGAATTTACGAGGGTGAAAGGCATAAGATGAAAGATAGAGTTAATATAGGCTTTAATAAATCTATGGCTTCCTAATCCAATTCTAGGTCACGATCCTACTGATGACACACGGGCTCGATACCATCCTGTGACACCCGGTTCTGAAAGACTGGCCTCTATGTGACATGCCAATCCCTGGATCGGTTCATTGGCCCACAATAGAGTAAGATAGATAACATAGCAAAATATCCGTGTATCATAGATAACGAAGATCCAGAGTACCATTATTACAATAAAAGCTTAGCACAAAGCTAGCTCAAATTATTCAGGTAGCAACATAAACGAGATAAATCCTCCATTCTTCAAATTTCCCACAAGTGAACAAGTGCCGAGTGGAGTACCGTGGCCTATAACGATCAATCAGAATCGGAATAACCTGCAGCATGAAACGCAACAGCCCCGAAGGGTCAATACATGGAATGTATGGCAAGTAGAGCTAGTAAATGGAGACAATAGTACTAACATCTACATGCATAGTTGTCAAGTGGAGCTGTGTCTGGCTTGCATTTGCAAATACATTTGTCCTACTTTCATAAACAGTTTTGAATTTTCTTTGAAAAGATCCCAATTAAGTTAACCCAACAAGATTAAAGCAATTATGAAATTAGAATGAGCGAGAAACATGTCATGGAATCAATATCAAGCAACTCAGTTGTCCATAACCGGGGACACGGCTAATCGATTAGATTATACACTCTGCAGAGGTTAGTACACTTTACCCATGTGACTTGGCCAGCCCAGCTCGTACCATCACTCTCATTTTGGGTGATGATAGGGAGAAGACCAAGAAGAGACTGTTCGGGAAGTAGCACCGGTCCAACCTACCAAAATTCTACATCTCTGGATACGCGGGTTCGAGTTACCACAACCTACTAAGTCCAACCAACCGCCCATTTCATTATTGGCACATGGTTGTACATGTAAACTACACAATAAAGAAGCCAATCATTCTCTCTTGATACCTGGGTGCCTTTCCGCAATGAAACCACCAAAACTTATCAATACCATCACACCCAGGGGATTCATTGATTAAGTTGTTTTAGTTTTCACAAACCAATACTTTGAGGAAACAAGTATCAATGATGTAACCCAGCCCTCGTTCAACATAGCATGGCTAAGCACATCTACAACGGTGGTTCATCTACAAGGAAAGCCCTACCACAATAATAGGACATAGCATAGCGATAGTATCATCCTACTCATGCAACTACAAAATACACGACAATGCATTGAAAATAGTAGGACGATATCATGAACAAAGTAGCATCTACTTGCCTTGATTGTAGCGGTCGGAAGAACAATCAACACACGAGCAAGGGTTGCACTCCACACAATCTACACGACACAATTGCATTCATAAACAAACAATTCACAAACATATGCAACAAAGATGATGCATGAATGCAAGAACGGCAAGTGAATTGGTGCTACAGCTGCACCATATAATACTAATACATATTACTACCGAATACATGCATGGAAAATAGATTTGGCGCTAGGAAAACTATTAATCAAAAGTAGAGATCTCTACTAGAGCTAGAACTTAAATAATTCACTACCGGTAGTATACTGTTTGTAAAATCCTGGAAAAATTCTACCGCATAGGCATCGCTGATAAGAAACAGTACCAATTGGAATTACTCAAAAAGGAGTTATAAAACATCCCGAGTAATTAAAACACTGCAGAAATCCATTAGACAAATTCTGCAGAAGTTTTTACTATAAGCCTATCTTTTTATATCACGATGATATTCCCCTCGTTCATACGAGTTTAGGGACATATCATACGCGATTTTCGGAGCTACGAAACTTTTACTACGAACTTATTACTCCGAAAAGTCCACTAACTAGTTTGATTAAACTGTACTAAACCTGACAGTAAAAGTCTGAACCAAAGGTACAGCGAGATTCTGCACGACTCACTGAACTCGTGCATATTTTATTTGCAATTTTTGGCCAAGCGGTTTAATTTCTACGCAATTTACAAGATTCTACCGAAATCTGCCAACTAATAGGATTAACGAAATTGACCCAGTCAGCGATGATACGATGGCGTCTGACCAGTCAACGTCTGGGGCCTCTGACTAGTCAACGTCTGGAGTGCTGACCAGTCAACGAACGATCTAAGCCGCTGATCTAAGATCTGACGGTGGCTGCTGTCTTACCGGAAACGGACGGCGAATCGAACTCCGGCGAGCTCCGGACGGCGGCGACGGTCGGTTCCGGTGGCGTGGTTCTACCTGCACGTACACACACGGTCAACTACGGCTCCCGGAATAATAAACGCGTGCGCGTACGTGGCGATCTGCAGGGCGCAGTTGGCGGCGGCGGATGGAGACGCGGAGCATGGGAACGGAAAGAGGGCGGCGAACGTAGATCGAACCGGAGTAGCGAGCGGCGGCAAGGAGAAGCGGCGGGCGTGGCGGCGTATGCGGGCGCGCGCGAGCAAGGAGCGGCGTGGCGGGCGGTGGGTGGAAGCGGGCACGCAAAACGAGGCAGCGTGGGGCCCTTTAAATAGTCCTGCGCGCGCAGAAAAAAAAACAGTCCTAAACTGAAAACGGTCCAGATTTGACTCCGATTCGGAAATCGGTCCGGATTTTCGGACCGTTTTCCGGCGGTTTACTAAAACGTCCGAGTCTTTTGCATACGAACTCCGATTTGAGCGATTTTCGCGCCTACGGGTTCGTATCGTCGAGGGGAACAACCTTCAGTCGAAGTTTGAGCGAAAGCTCGAACCTACAGGGGTGGTTGTTGCAAGTCCCTCTAAAGCACCCCGTAGGAACCTCGAAGCGAAACAAAATAGGGTTTTGACGATGGCGTTTCGCCGAACCTTTCTACTCGAAGATTTTGCATGAAAAAGCATGATGTAATGCTATGAATTATATGCAAGACCAAATCTAAAATTTGGGATGTGACACCACACATGGATCAACCAGTGGTCATTGCATGTGTGTTCTTTTCCACAAACCACACACGGATCAAGAAATGTCATTGCATGTGTGTTCTTTCCATAAACCACATATGGATCAACCAGTGGTCATTGCATGTGTGTTCTTTTCACAAACCACACATGGATCAACCACTGTAATTGCATGTGTGTTATTTCCACAAACCACACATGGATCAACCACTAGAGTCATTGTATGTGTGTTATTTCCACAAACCACACATGGATCAACCACTAGAGTCATTGCACATGTGTTCTTTCCACAAACCACACATGGCTCCACCATTGTCATTGCATGTGTGTTCTTTCCACAAACCACACATGCATCAACAAGTGGTCATTGCATGTGTGTTCTTTTCACAAACCACATATGGATCCATTAGAGTCACTTCATGTGTGTTCTTATACTAAAACTAGAACTAGAGTCATTGCATGTGTGTTCTTTCCACAAACCACACATGGATCAACAAGTGGTCATTGCATGTGTGTTATTTTTAGAAACCACATATGGATCCACCACTATCATTGCATGTGTGTTCTTTCCACAAACCACACATGGATTAACAAGTGGTCATTGCATGTGTGTTCTTTTCACAAAGCACATATGGATCCATTAGAGTCATTGCATGTGTGTTCTTATACTAAAACTAGCACTAGAGTCATTGCATGTGTGTTCTTTCCACAAACCACACATAGATCAAGAAGTGTTCATTGCATGTGTTTTCTTTTCACAAACAACATATCGATCCACCAGTGGTCACTGCATGTGTGTTCTTTTCGCGAACCATATATGGATCAACCAGTGTTCATTGCACGTGTGTTCTTTTCCACAAACCACTTATGGATCAACCAGTGGTCATTGCATGCGTGTTCTTTTCCGAAATCCACACATGGATCCACCAGTGTTCATTGCATGTGTGTTCTTTTCCAAAAACCACATATGGATCAACCAGTGGTCATTGCATGTGTGTTCTTATACTAAAACTAGCACTAGAGTCATTGCATGTCTGTTCTTTTCACAAACCACACATGGATAAACCAGTGGTCATTGCATGTGTGTTCTTTTCACAAACCACACATGGATCAACCAGTGGTCATTGCATGTGTGTTCTTTTCCACAAACCACAGATGGATCAACCAGTGGTCATTGCATGTGTGTTCTTTCCACAAACCACACATGGATCAACCAGTGGTCATTGCATGTGTGTTCTTTTCCACAAACCACACATGTATCAAGGAGTGTCATTGCATGTGTGTTCTTTCCATAAACCACATATGGATCAACCAGTGGTCCTTGCATGTGTGTTCTTTCCACAAAACACACATGGATCAACCAGTGGTTATTGCATGTGTGTTCTTTTCCACAAACCACACATGGATCAAGCAGTGTCATTGCATGTGTGTTCTTTCAAAAAACCACATATGGATCAACCAGTGGTCATTGCATGTGTGTTCTTTTCACAGACTACATATGGATCAACCAGTGGTCATTGCAAGTGTGTTCTTTTCACAAACCACATGTGAACCCACTAGAGTCATTGCATGTGTGTTCTTATACTAAAACCAACACTAGTGTCATTGCATATGTGTTATTTCCACAAACCACACATGGATCAACCAATAGAGTCATTGCATGTGTGTTCTTTGCACAAACCACACATGGATCAACCAGTGTCATTGCATGTGTGTTCTTCCCACAAACCACATATGGATCAACTAGTGGTCATTGCATGTGTGTTCTTTTGACAAAACCACACATGGATCAACCACTGTCATTGCATGTGTGTTATTTCCACAAACCACACATGGATGAACCACTAGAGTCATTGCATGTGTGTTATTTCCACAATACACACATGAATCAACCATTAGAGTCATTGCATGTGTGTTCTTTCCACAAACCACACATGGATTAACCACTAGAGTCAGTGCATGTGTGTTCTTTCCACAAACCACACATGGATCAACCAGAGTCATTGCATGTGTGTTGTTTCCACAAACCACACATGGATCCACAACTGTCATTGCATGTGTGTTCTTTCCACAAACCACACATGGATCAACAAGTGGTCATTGCATGTGTGTTCTTTTCAAAAACCACATATGGATCCATTAGAGTCATTGCATGTGTGTTCTTATACTAAAACTAGCACTAGAGTCATTGCATGTGTGTTCTTTCCACAAACCACTTATGGATCCACCAGTTTTCATTGCATGTGTGTTCTTTTCACAAACAACATATGGATCCACCAGTGGTCACTACATGAGTGTTCTTTCCACAAACCACTTATGGATCAACCAGTGGTCATTGCATGTGTGTTCTTTATACAAACCACTTATGGATCCACTAGTGGCCATTTCATGTATGTTCTTTCCACAAACCACTTATGGATCAACCATTGGCATTGCACGTGTGTTCTTTTCACAAACTATATGTGGACCCACTAGAGTCACTGCATGTGTGTTCTTATACTAAAACTAGCACTAGAGTCATTGCATGTGTGTTCTTTTCACAAACCACACATGGATCAACCATTGGTCATTGCATTTGTGTTCTTTTCAACAAACCACATATGGATCAACTAGTGGTCATTGCATGTGTGTTCTTTCCGCAAATCACACATGGATCAACCAGTGGTCATTGCATGTGTGTTCTTTTCCACAAACCACACATGGATCAAGCAGTGTCATTGCATGTGTGTTCTTTCCACAAACCACATATGGATCAACCAGTGGTCATTGCATGTGTGTTCTTTTCACAAACCACATATGGATCAACCAGTGGTCATTGCAAGTGTGTTCTTTTCACAAACCACATTTGAACCCACTAGAGTCATTGCATGTGTATTCTTATACTAAATCCAACACTAGAGTCATTGCATGTGTGTTATTTCCACAAACCACACATGGATCAACCACTAGAGTCATTGCATGTATGTTCTTTGCACAAACCACACATGGATCAACCAGTGGTCATTGCATGTGTGTTCTTTTCCACAAACCACACAGAGATCAAGAAGTGTCATTGCATGTGTGTTCTTTCCATAAACCACATATGGATCAACCAGTGGTCATTGCATGTGTGTTCTTTTCAGAAACCACACATGGTTCAACCACTGTCATTGCATGTGTGTTATTTCCACAAACCACACATGGATCAACCACTAGAGTCATTGCATGTGTGTTATTTCCACAAACCACACATGGATCAACCACTAGAGTCATTGCACATGTGTTCTTTCCACAAACCACACATGGCTCCACCACTGTCATTGCATGTGTGTTCTTTCCACAAACCACACATGGATCAACAAGTGGTCATTGCATGTGTGTTCTTTTCACAAACCACATATGGATCCATTAGAGTCACTTCATGTGTGTTCTTATACTAAAACTAGAACTAGAGTCATTGCATGTGTGTTCTTTCCACAAACCGCACATGGATCAACAAGTGGTCTTTGCATGTGTGTTATTTTTAGAAACGACATATGGATCCATTAGAGTCATTGCATGTGTGTTCTTATACTAAAACTATCACTAGAGTCATTGCATGTGTGTTCTTTTCACAAACCACACATGGATCAACCAGTAGTCATTGCATGTGTGTTCTTTTCCACAAACCACTATGGATCAACCAGTGGTCATTGCATGTGTGTTCTTTCGACAAACCACACATGGATCAACCAGTGGTTATTGCATGTGTGTTCTTTTCCACAAACCACACATGGGTCAAGCAGTGTCATTGCATGTGTGTTCTTTCCACAAACCACATATGGATCAACCAGTGGTCATTACATGTGTGTTCTTTTCACAAACCACATATGGATCAACCAGTGGTCATTGCATGTGTGTTCTTTTCACAAACCACATGTGAACCCACTAGAGTCATTGCATGTGTGTTCTTATACTAAAACCAACACTAGACTCATTGCATGTGTGTTATTTCCACAAACCACTCATGGATCAACCACTAGAGTCATTGCATGTGTGTTCTTTGCACAAAACACACATGGATCAACCAGTGTCATTGCATGTGCGTTCTTTCCACAAACCATAGATGGATCAACCTGTGGTCATTCCATGTGTGTTATTTTCACAATCCACACATGGATCAACCACTGTCATTGCATGTGTGTTATTTCCACAAACCACACATGGATGAACCTCTAGAGTCATTGCATGTGTGTTATTTCCGCAAACCACACATGGATCAACCACTAGAGTCATTGCATGTGTGTTCTTTCCACAAACCACACATGGATCAACCACTAGAGTCATTGCATGTGTGTTCTTTCCACAAACCACACATGGATCAAACAGTGGCATTGCATGTGTCTTCTTTCCACCAACCACATATGGATCAATCAGTGGTGATTGCATGTCTGTTATTTTCCACAAACCACTTATGGATCCATTAGAGTCATTGCATGTGTGTTATTTCCACAAACCACACATGGATCAACCACTAGAGTCATTGCATGTGTGTTATTTCTACAAACCACACATGGATAAACCAGTGTCATTGCATGTGTATTGTTTCCACAAACCACACATGGATCAACAAGTCGTCATTGCATGTGTTTTCTTATAGTATAACCAGCACCAGAGTCATTGCATGTGTGTTCTTTCCACAAACCACTTATGGATCCACCAGTGTTCATTGCATGTATGTTCTTTCCACAAACCACTTATGGATCAACCAGTGGTCATTGCATGTGTGTTCTTTTCCACAAACCACAGATGGATAAACCGGTGGCATTGCATGTTTATTCTTTTCACAAACCACATGTGGACCCACTGGAGTCAGTGCATGTGTGTTCGTATACTAAAACCAGCACTAGAGTCATTGCATGTGCGTTCTTTGATCAACCACTGTCATTGCATGTGTGTTATTTCCACAGACCACACATGGATCAGCCACTAGAGTCATTGCATGTGTCTTATTTCAACAAACAACACATGGATCAACCACTAGAGTCATTGCATGTGTGTTCTTTCCACAAACCACGCATGGATCCACCACTGTCATTGCATGTGTGTTCTTTCCACAAACCACACATGGATTAACAAGTGGTCATTGCATGTGTGTTCTTTTCACAAACCACATATGGATCCATTAGAGTCATTGCATGTGTGTTCTTATACTAAAACTAGCACACTAGAGTCATTGCATGTGTGTTCTTTCCACAGACCACACATAGATCAAGCAGTGTTCATTGCATGTGTGTTCTTTTCAAAAACAACATATCGATCCACCAGTGGTCACTGCATGTGTGTTCTTTTCGCGAACCATATATGAATCAACTAGTGTTCATTGCATGTGTGTTCTTTTCCACAAACCACTTATGGATCAACCAGTGGTCATTGCATGCGTGTTCTTTTTCGAAATCCACACATGGATCCACCAGTGTTCATTGCATGTGTGTTCTTTTCCAAAAACCACATATGGATCAACCAGTGGTCATTGTATGTGTGTTCTTATACTAAAACTAGCACTAGAGTCATTGCATGTGTGTTCTTTTCACAAACCACACATGGATAAACCAGTGGTCATTGCATGTGTGTTCTTGTCACAAACCACACATGGATCAACCAGTGGTCATTGCATGTGTGTTCTTTTCCACAAACCACATATGGATCAACCAGTGGTCATTGCATGTGTGTTCTTTCCACAAACCACACATGGATTAACCAGTGGTCATTGCATGTGTGTTCTTTTCCACAAACCACACATGTATCAAGGAGTGTCATTGCATGTGTGTTCTTTCCACAAACCACATATGGATCAACTAGTGGTCCTTGCATGTGTGTTCTTTCCACAAAACACACATGGATCAACCAGTGGTCATTGCATGTGTGTTCTTTTCCACGAACCACACATGGATCAAGCAGTCTCATTCCATGTGTGTTCTTTCAACAAACCACATATGGATCAACCAGTGGTCATTGCATGTGTGTTCTTTTCACAGACTACATATGGATCAACTAGTGGTCATTGCAAGTGTGTTCTTTTCACAAACCACATGTGAACCCACTAGAGTCATTGCATGTGTGTTCTTATACTAAAACCAACACTAGTGTCATTGCATATGTGTTATTTCCACAAACCACACATGGATCAACCAATAGAGTCATTGCATGTGTGTTCTTTGCACAAACCACACATGGATCAACCAGTGTCATTGCATGTGTGTTCTTTCCACAAACCACATATGGATCAACTAGTGGTCATTGCATGTGTGTTCTTTTGACAAAACCACACATGGATCAACCACTGTCATTGCATGTGTGTTATTTCCACAAACCACACATGGATGAACCACTAGAGTCATTGCATGTGTGTTATTTCCACAAACCACACATGAATCAATCATTAGAGTCATTGCATGTGTGTTCTTTCCACAAACCACACATGGATTAACCACTAGAGTCAGTGCATGTGTGTTCTTTCCACAAACCACACATGGATCAACAAGAGTCATTGCATGTGTGTTGTTTCCACAAACCACACATGGATCCACAACTGTCATTGCATGTGTGTTCTTTCCACAATCACACATGGATCAACAAGTGGTCATTGCATGTGTGTTGTTTTCAAAAACCACATATGGATCCATTAGAGTCATTGCATGTGTGTTCTTATACTAAAACTAGCACTAGAGTCATTGCATGTGTGTTCTTTCCACAAACCACTTATGGATCCACCAGTGTTCATTGCATGTGTGTTCTTTTCACAAACAACATATGGATCCACCAGTGGTCACTACATGAGTGTTCTTTCCACAAACCACTTATGGATCAATCAGTGGTCATTGAATGTGTGTTCTTTCCACAAACCACTTATGGATCCACTAGTGGCCATTTCATGTATGTTCTTTCCACAAACCACTTATGGATCAACCATTGGCATTGCACGTGTGTTCTTTTCACAAACTATATGTGGACCCACTAGAGTCATTGCATGTGTGTTCTTATATTAAAACTAGCACTAGAGTCATTGCATGTGTGTTATTTTCACAAACCACACATGGATCAACCATTGGTCATTGCATGTGTGTTCTTTTCAACAAACCACATATGGATCAACTAGTGGTCATTGCATGTGTGTTCTTTCCACAAACCACACATGGATCAACCAGTGGTCATTGCATGTGTGTTCTTTTCCACAAACCACACATGGATCAAGCAGTGTCATTGCATGTGTGTTCTTTCCACAAACCACATATGGATCAACCAGTGGTCATTGCATGTGTGTTCTTTTCACAAACCACATATGGATCAACCAGTGGTCATTGCAAGTGTGTTCTTTTCACAAACCACATTTGAACCCACTAGAGTCATTGCATGTGTATTCTTATACTAAAACCAACACTAGAGTCATTGCATGTGTGTTATTTCCACAAACCACACATGGATCAACCACTAGAGTCATTGCATGTATGTTCTTTGCACAAACCACACATGGATCAACCAGTGGTCATTGCATGTGTGTTCTTTTCCACAAACCACACACGGATCAAGAAGTGTCATTTCATGTGTGTTCTTTCCATAAACCACATATGGATCAACCAGTGATCATTGCATGTGTGTTCTTTTCACAAACCACACATGGTTCAACCACTGTCATTGCATGTGTGTTATTTCCACAAACCACACATGGATCAACCACTAGAGTCATTGCATGTGTGTTATTTCCACAAACCACACATGGATCAACCACTAGAGTCATTGCACATGTGTTCTTTCCACAAACCACACATGGCTCCACCACTGTCATTGCATGTGTGTTCTTTCCACAAACCACACATGGATCAACAAGTGGTCATTGCATGTGTGTTCTTTTCACAAACCACATATGGATCCATTAGAGTCACTTCATGTGTGTTCTTATACTAAAACTAGAACTAGAGTCATTGCATGTGTGTTCTTTCCACAAACCACACATGGATCAACAAGTGGTCATTGCATGTGTGTTATTTTTAGAAACCACATATGGATCCATTAGAGTCATTGCATGTGTGTTCTTATACTAAAACTATCACTAGAGTCATTGCATGTGTGTTCTTTTCACAAACCACACATGGATCAACCAGTAGTCATTGCATGTGTGTTCTTTTCCACAAACCACTATGGATCAACCAGTGGTCATTGCATGTGTGTTCTTTCGACAAACCACACATGGATCAACCAGTGGTCATTGCATGTGTGTTCTTTTCCACAAACCACACATGGGTCAAGCAGTGTCATTGCATGTGTGTTCTTTCCACAAACCACATATGGATTAACCAGTGGTCATTACATGTGTGTTCTTTTCACAAACCACATATGGATCAACCAGTGGTCATTGCATGTGTGTTCTTTTCACAAACCACATGTGAACCCACTAGAGTCATTACATGTGTGTTCTTATACTAAAACCAACACTAGACTCATTGCATGTGTGTTATTTCCACAAACCACTCATGGATCAACCACTAGAGTCATTGCATGTGTGTTCTTTGCACAAAACACACATGGATCAACCAGTGTCATTGCATGTGCGTTCTTTCCACAAACCATAGATGGATCAACCCGTGGTCATTCCATGTGTGTTATTTTCACAATCCACACATGGATCAACCACTGTCATTGCATGTGTGTTATTTCCACAAACCACACATGGATGAACCTCTAAGGTCATTGCATGTGTGTTATTTCCGCAAACCACAGATGGATCAACCACTGGAGTCATTGCATGTGTGTTCTTTCCACAAACCACACATGGATCAACCACTAGAGTCATTGCATGTGTGTTCTTTCCACAAACCACACATGGATCAACCAGTGGCATTGCATGTGTCTTCTTTCCACCAACCACATATGGATCAATCAGTGGTCATTGCATGTGTGTTATTTTCCACAAACCACTTATGGATCCATTAGAGTCATTGCATGTGTGTTATTTCCACAAACCACACATGGATCAACCACTAGAGTCATTGCATGTGTGTTATTTCTACAAACCACACATGGATAAACCAGTGTCATTGCATGTGTATTGTTTCCACAAACCACACATGGATCAACAAGTCGTCATTGCATGTGTTTTCTTATACTATAACCAGCACTAGAGTCATTGCATGTGTGTTCTTTCCACAAACCACTTATGGATCCACCAGTGTTCATTGCATGTATGTTCTTTCCACAAACCACTTATGGATCAACCAGTGGTCATTGCATGTGTGTTCTTTTCCACAAACCACAGATGGATAAACCGGTGGCATTGCATGTGTATTCTTTTCACAAACCACATGTGGACCCACTAGAGTCATTGCATGTGTGTTCTTATACTAAAACCAGCACTAGAGTCATTGCATGTGCGTTCTTTTCACAAACCACACATGGATCAACCACTGTCATTGCATGTGTTATTTCCACAGACCACACATGGATCAACCACTAGAGTCATTGCATGTGTCTTATTTCAACAAACAACACATGGATCAACCACTAGAGTCATTGCATGTGTGTTCTTTCCACAAACCACGCATGGATCCACCACTGTCATTGCATGTGTGTTCTTTCCACAAACCACACATGGATTAACAAGTGGTCATTGCATGTGTGTTCTTTTCACAAACCACATATGGATCCATTAGAGTCATTGCATGTGTGTTCTTATACTAAAACTATCACACTAGAGTCATTGCATGTGTGTTCTTTCCACAGACCACACATAGATCAAGCAGTGTTCATTGCATGTGTGTTCTTTTCACAAACAACATATCGATCCACCAGTGGTCACTTCATGTGTGTTCTTTTCGCGAACCATATATGGATCAACTAGTGTTCATTGCATGTGTGTTCTTTTCCACAAACAACTTATGGATCAACCAGTGGTCATTGCATGCGTGTTCTTTTCCGAAATCCACACATGGATCCACCAGTGTTCATTGCATGTGTGTTCTTTTCCAAAAACCACATATGGATCAACCAGTGGTCATTGCATGTGTGTTCTTATACTAAAACTAGCACTAGAGTCATTGCATGTGTGTTCTTTTCACAAACCACACATGGATCAACCAGTGGTCATTGCATGTGTGTTCTTTTCACAAACCACACATGGATCAACCAGTGGTCATTGCATGTGTGTTCTTTTCCACAAACCACATATGGATCAACCAGTGGTCATTGCATGTTTTTTCTTTTCCACAAACCACACATGGATTAACCAGTGGTCATTGCATGTGTGTTCTTTTCCACAAACCACACATGTATCAAGGAGTGTCATTGCATGTGTGTTCTTTCCACAAACCACATATGGATCAACCAGTGGTCCTTGCATGTGTGTTCTTTCCACAAAACACACATGGATCAACAAGTGGTCATTGCATGTGTGTTCTTTTCCACGAACCACACATGGATCAAGCAGTGTCATTGCATGTGTGTTCTTTCAACAAACCACATATGGATCAACCAGTGGTCATTGCATGTGTGTTCTTTTCACAGACTACATATGGATCAACCAGTGGTCATTGCAAGTGTGTTCTTTTCACAAACCACATGTGAACCCACTAGAGTCATTGCATGTGTGTTCTTATACTAAAACCAACACTAGTGTCATTGCATATGTGTTATTTCCACAAACCACACATGGATCAACCAATAGAGTCATTGCATGTGTGTTCTTTGCACAAACCACACATGGATCAACCAGTGTCATTGCATGTGTGTTCTTTCCACAAACCACATATGGATCAACTAGTGGTCATTGCATGTGTGTTCTTTTGACAAAACCACACATGGATCAACCACTGTCATTGCATGTGTGTTATTTCCACAAACCACACATGGATGAACCACTAGAGTCATTGCATGTGTGTTATTTCCACAAACCACACATGAATCAACCATTAGAGTCATTGCATGTGTGTTCTTTCCACAAACCACACATGGATTAACCACTAGAGTCAGTGCATGTGTGTTCTTTCCACAAACCACACATGGATCAACCAGAGTCATTGCATGTGTGTTGTTTCCACAAACCACACATGGATCCACAACTGTCATTGCATGTGTGTTCTTTCCTCAAACCACACATGGATCAACAAGTGGTCATTGCATGTGTGTTCTTTTCAAAAACCACATATGGATCCATTAGAGTCATTGCATGTGTGTTCTTATACTAAAACTAGCACTAGAGTCATTGCATGTGTGTTCTTTCCACAAACCACTTATGGATCCACCAGTGTTCATTGCATGTGTGTTCTTTTCACAAACAACATATGGATCCACCAGTGGTCACTACATGAGTGTTCTTTCCACAAACCACTTATGGATCAATCAGTGGTCATTGCATGTGTGTTCTTTCCACAAACCACTTATGGATCCACTAGTGGCCATTTCATGTATGTTCTTTCCACAAACCACTTATGGATCAACCATTGGCATTGCACGTGTGTTCTTTTCACAAACTATATGTGGACCCACTAGAGTCACTGCATGTGTGTTCTTATACTAAAACTAGCACTAGAGTCATTGCATGTGTGTTCTTTTCACAAACCACACATGGATCAACCATTGGTCATTGTATGTGTGTTCTTTTCAGCAAACCACATATGGATCAACTAGTGGTCATTGCATGTGTGTTCTTTCCGCAAACCACACATGGATCAACCAGTGGTCATTGCATGTGTGTTCTTTTCCACAAACCACACATGGATCAAGCAGTGTCATTGCATGTGTGTTCTTTCCACAAACCACATATGTATCAACCAGTGGTCATTGCATGTGTGTTCTTTTCACAAACCACATATGGATCAACCAGTGGTCATTGCAAGTGTGTTCTTTTCACAAACCACATTTGAACCCACTAGAGTCATTGCATGTATATTCTTATACTAAAACCAACACTAGAGTCATTGCATGTGTGTTATTTCCACAAACCACACATGGATCAACCACTAGAGTCATTGCATGTATGTTCTTTGCACAAACCACACATGGATCAACCAGTGGTCATTGCATGTGTGTTCTTTTCCACAAACCACACACGGATCAAGAAGTGTCATTGCATGTGTGTTCTTTCCATAAACCACATATGGATCAACCAGTGGTCATTGCATGTGTGTTCTTTTCACAAACCACACATGGTTCAACCACTGTCATTGCATGTGTGTTATTTCCACAAACCACACATGGATCAACCACTAGAGTCATTGCATGTGTGTTATTTCCACAAACCACACATGGATCAACCACTAGAGTCATTGCACATGTGTTCTTTCCACAAACCACACATGGCTCCACCACTGTCATTGCATGTGTGTTCTTTCCACAAACCACACATGGATCAACAAGTGGTCATTGCATGTGTGTTCTTTTCACAAACCACATATCGATCCATTAGAGTCACTTCATGTGTGTTCTTATACTAAAACTAGAACTAGAGTCATTGCATGTGTGTTCTTTCCACAAACCACACATGGATCAACAAGTGGTCATTGCATGTGTGTTATTTTTAGAAACCACATATGGATCCATTAGAGTCATTGCATGTGTGTTCTTATACTAAAACTATCACTAGAGTCATTGCATGTGTGTTCTTTTCACAAACCACACATGGATCAACCAGTAGTCATTGCATGTGTGTTCTTTTCCACAAACCACTATGGATCAACCAGTGGTCATTGCATGTGTGTTCTTTCGACAAACCACACATGGATCAACCAGTGGTCATTGCATGTGTGTTCTTTTCCACAAACCACACATGGGTCAAGCAGTGTCATTGCATGTGTGTTCTTTCCACAAAGCACATATGGATCAACCAGTGGTCATTGCATGTGTGTTCTTTTCACAAACCACATATGGATCAACCAGTGGTCATTGCATGTGTGTTCTTTTCACAAACCACATGTGAACCCACTAGAGTCATTGCATGTGTGTTCTTATACTAAAACCAACACTAGACTCATTGCATGTGTGTTATTTCCACAAACCACTCATGGATCAACCACTAGAGTCATTGCATGTGTGTTCTTTGCACAAAACACACATGGATCAACCAGTGTCATTGCATGTGTGTTCTTTCCACAAACCACATATGGATTAACCAGTGGTCATTCCATGTGTGTTATTTTCACAATCCACACATGGATCAACCACTGTCATTGCATGTGTGTTATTTCCACAAACCACACATGGATGAACCTCTAGAGTCATTGCATGTGTGTTATTTCCGCAAACCACACATGGATCAACCACTAGAGTCATTGCATGTGTGTTCTTTCCACAAACCACACATGGATCAACCACTAGAGTCATTGCATGTGTGTTCTTTCTACAAACCACACATGGATCAACCAGTGGCATTGCATGTGTCTTCTTTCCACCAACCACATATGGATCAATCAGTGGTCATTGCATGTGTGTTATTTTCCACAAACCACTTATGGATCCATTAGAGTCATTGCATGTGTGTTATTTCCACAAACCACACATGGATCAACCACTAGAGTCATTGCATGTGTGTTATTTCTACAAACCACACATGGATAAACCAGTGTCATTGCATGTGTATTGTTTCCACAAACCACACATGGATCAACAAGTCGTCATTGCATGTGTTTTCTTATACTATAACCAGCACTAGAGTCATTGCATGTGTGTTCTTTCCACAAACCACTTATGGATCCACCAGTGTTCATTGCATGTATGTTCTTTCCACAAACCACTTATGGATCAACCAGTGGTCATTGCATGTGTGTTCTTTTCCACAAACCACAGATGGATAAACCGGTGGCATTGCATGTGTATTATTTTCACAAACCACATGTGGACCCACTAGAGTCATTGCATGTGTGTTCTTATACTAAAACCAGCACTAGAGTCATTGCATGTGCGTTCTTTTCACAAACCACACATGGATCAACCACTGTCATTGCATGTGTTATTTCCACAGACCACACATGGATCAACCACTAGAGTCATTGCATGTGTCTTATTTCAACAAACAACACATGGATCAACCACTAGAGTCATTGCATGTGTGTTATTTCCACAAACCATGCATGGATCCACCACTGTCATTGCATGTGTGTTCTTTCCACAAACCACACATGGATTAACAAGTGGTCATTGCATGTGTGTTCTTTTCACAAACCACATATGGATCCATTAGAGTCATTGCATGTGTGTTCTTATACTAAAACTATCACACTAGAGTCATTGCATGTGTGTTCTTTCCACAGACCACACATAGATCAAGCAGTGTTCATTGCATGTGTGTTCTTTTCACAAACAACATATCGATCCACCAGTGGTCACTTCATGTGTGTTCTTTTTGCGAACCATATATGGATCAACTAGTGTTCATTGCATGTGTGTTCTTTTCCACAAACAACTTATGGATCAACCAGTGGTCATTGCATGTGTGTTCTTTCCACAAACCACATATGGATCAACCAGTGGTCATTGCATGTGTGTTCTTTTCCAAAAACCACATATGGATCAACCAGTGGTCATTGCATGTGTGTTCTTATACTAAAACTAGCACTAGAGTCATTGCATGTGTGTTCTTTTCACAAACCACACATGGATCAACCAGTGGTCATTGCATGTGTGTTCTTTTCACAAACCACACATGGATCAACCAGTGGTCATTGCATGTGTGTTCTTTTCCACAAACCACATATGGATCAACCAGTGGTCATTGCATGTGTGTTCTTTCCACAAACCACACATGGATTAACCAGTGGTCATTGCATGTGTGTTCTTTTCCACAAACCACACATGTATCAAGGAGTGTCATTGCATGTGTGTTCTTTCCACAAACCACATATGGATCAACCAGTGGTCCTTGCATGTGTGTTCTTTCCAAAAACACACATGGATCAACCAGTGGTCATTGCATGTGTGTTCTTTTCCACGAACCACACATGGATCAAGCAGTGTCATTGCATGTGTGTTCTTTCAACAAACCACATATGGATCAACCAGTGGTCATTGCATGTGTGTTCTTTTCACAGACTACATATGGATCAACCAGTGGTCATTGCAAGTGTGTTCTTTTCACAAACCACATGTGAACCCACTAGAGTCATTGCATGTGTGTTCTTATACTAAAACCAACACTAGTGTCATTGCATATGTGTTATTTCCACAAACCACACATGGATCAACCAATAGAGTCATTGCATGTGTGTTCTTTGCACAAACCACACATGGATCAACCAGTGTCATTGCATGTGTGTTCTTTCCACAAACCACACATGGATTAACCAGTGGTCATTGCATGTGTGTTCTTTTCCACAAACCACATATGTATCAAGGAGTGTCATTGCATGTGTGTTCTTTCCACAAACCACATATGGATCAACCAGTGGTCCTTGCATGTGTGTTCTTTCCAAAAAACACACATGGATCAACTAGTGGTCATTGCATGTGTGTTCTTTTGACAAAACAACACATGGATCAACCACTGTCATTGCATGTGTGTTATTTCCACAAACCACACATGGATGAACCACTAGAGTCATTGCATGTGTGTTATTTCCACAAACCACACATGAATCAACCATTAGAGTCATTGCATGTGTGTTCTTTCCACAAACCACACATGGATTAACCACTAGAGTCAGTGCATGTGTGTTCTTTCCACAAACCACACATGGATCAACCAGAGTCATTGCATGTGTGTTGTTTCCACAAACCACACATGGATCCACAACTGTCATTGCATGTGTGTTCTTTCCTCAAACCACACATGGATCAACAAGTGGTCATTGCATGTGTGTTCTTTTCAAAAACCACATATGGATCCATTAGAGTCATTGCATGTGTGTTCTTATACTAAAACTAGCACTAGAGTCATTGCATGTGTGTTCTTTCCACAAACCACTTATGGATCCACCAGTGTTCATTGCATGTGTGTTCTTTTCACAAACAACATATGGATCCACCAGTGGTCACTACATGAGTGTTCTTTCCACAAACCACTTATGGATCAATCAGTGGTCATTGCATGTGTGTTCTTTCCACAAACCACTTATGGATCCACTAGTGGCCATTTCATGTATGTTCTTTCCACAAACCACTTATGGATCAACCATTGGCATTGCACGTGTGTTCTTTTCACAAACTATATGTGGACCCACTAGAGTCACTGCATGTGTGTTCTTATACTAAAACTAGCACTAGAGTCATTGCATGTGTGTTCTTTTCACAAACCACACATGGATCAACCATTGGTCATTGCATGTGTGTTCTTTTCAACAAACCACATATGGATCAACTAGTGGTCATTGCATGTGTGTTCTTTCCGCAAACCACACATGGATCAACCAGTGGTCATTGCATGTGTGTTCTTTTCCACAAACCACACATGGATCAAGCAGTGTCATTGCATGTGTGTTCTTTCCACAAACCACATATGGATCAACCAGTGGTCATTGCATGTGTGTTCTTTTCACAAACCACATATGGATCAACCAGTGGTCATTGCAAGTGTGTTCTTTTCACAAACCACATTTGAACCCACTAGAGTCATTGCATGTGTATTCTTATACTAAAACCAACACTAGAGTCATTGCATGTGTGTTATTTCCACAAACCACACATGGATCAACCACTAGAGTCATTGCATGTATGTTCTTTGCACAAACCACACATGGATCAACCAGTGGTCATTGCATGTGTGTTCTTTTCCACAAACCACACACGGATCAAGAAGTGTCATTGCATGTGTGTTCTTTCCATAAACCACATATGGATCAACCAGTGGTCATTGCATGTGTGTTCTTTTCACAAACCACACATGGTTCAACCACTGTCATTGCATGTGTGTTATTTCCACAAACCACACATGGATCAACCACTAGAGTCATTGCATGTGTGTTATTTCCACAAACCACACATGGCTCCACCACTGTCATTGCATGTGTGTTCTTTCCACAAACCACACATGGATCAACAAGTGGTCATTGCATGTGTGTTCTTTTCACAAACCACATGGATCCATTAGAGTCACTTCATGTGTGTTCTTATACTAAAACTAGAACTAGAGTCATTGCATGTGTGTTCTTTCCACAAACCACACATGGATCAACAAGTGGTCATTGCATGTGTGTTATTTTTAGAAACCACATATGGATCCATTAGAGTCATTGCATGTGTGTTCTTATACTAAAACTATCACTAGAGTCATTGCATGTGTGTTCTTTTCACAAACCACACATGGATCAACCAGGAGTCATTGCATGTGTGTTCTTTTCCACAAACCACTATGGATCAACCAGTGGTCATTGCATGTGTGTTCTTTCGACAAACCACACATGGATCAACCAGTGGTCATTGCATGTGTGTTCTTTTCCACAAACCACACATGGGTCAAGCAGTGTCATTGCATGTGTGTTCTTTCCACAAAGCACATATGGATCAACCAGTGGTCATTGCATGTGTGTTCTTTTCACAAACCACATATGGATCAACCAGTGGTCATTGCATGTGTGTTCTTTTCACAAACCACATGTGAACCCACTAGAGTCATTGCATGTGTGTTCTTATACTAAAACCAACACTAGACTCATTGCATGTGTGTTATTTCCACAAACCACTTATGGATCAACCACTAGAGTCATTGCATGTGTGTTCTTTGCACAAAACACACATGGATCAACCAGTGTCATTGCATGTGTGTTCTTTCCACAAACCACATATGGATTAACCAGTGGTCATTCCATGTGTGTTATTTTCACAATCCACACATGGATCAACCACTGTCATTGCATGTGTGTTATTTCCACAAACCACACATGGATGAACCTCTAGAGTCATTGCATGTGTGTTCTTTCCAGAAACCACACATGGATCAACCACTAGAGTCATTGCATGTGTGTTCTTTCCACAAACCACACATGGATCAACCACTAGAGTCATTGCATGTGTGTTCTTTCTACAAACCACACATGGATCAACCAGTGGCATTGCATGTGTCTTCTTTCCACCAACCACATATGGATCAATCAGTGGTCATTGCATGTGTGTTATTTTCCACAAACCACTTATGGATCCATTAGAGTCATTGCATGTGTGTTATTTCCACAAACCACACATGGATCAACCACTAGAGTCATTGCATGTGTGTTATTTCTACAAACCACACATGGATAAACCAGTGTCATTGCATGTGTATTGTTTCCACAAACCACACATGGATCAACAAGTCGTCATTGCATGTGTTTTCTTATACTATAACCAGCACTAGAGTCATTGCATGTGTGTTCTTTCCACAAACCACTTATGGATCCACCAGTGTTCATTGCATGTATGTTCTTTCCACAAACCACTTATGGATCAACCAGTGGTCATTGC
This sequence comes from Avena insularis, assembly GCA_023614405.1. NCBI lineage: Eukaryota > Viridiplantae > Streptophyta > Magnoliopsida > Poales > Poaceae > Avena > Avena insularis. The sequence goes on along the minus strand of JAJUPC010000183.1, from coordinate 225,619 downwards.
ATGTGTGTTCTTTTCCACAAACCACAGATGGATAAACCGGTGGCATTGCATGTGTATTATTTTCACAAACCACATGTGGACCCACTAGAGTCATTGCATGTGTGTTCTTATACTAAAACCAGCACTAGAGTCATTGCATGTGCGTTCTTTTCACAAACCACACATGGATCAACCACTGTCATTGCATGTGTTATTTCCACAGACCACACATGGATCAACCACTAGAGTCATTGCATGTGTCTTATTTCAACAAACAACACATGGATCAACCACTAGAGTCATTGCATGTGTGTTCTTTCCACAAACCACGCATGGATCCACCACTGTCATTGCATGTGTGTTCTTTCCACAAACCACACATGGATTAACAAGTGGTCATTGCATGTGTGTTCTTTTCACAAACCACATATGGATCCATTAGAGTCATTGCATGTGTGTTCTTATACTAAAACTATCACACTAGAGTCATTGCATGTGTGTTCTTTCCACAGACCACACATAGATCAAGCAGTGTTCATTGCATGTGTGTTCTTTTCACAAACAACATATCGATCCACCAGTGGTCACTTCATGTGTGTTCTTTTCGCGAACCATATATGGATCAACTAGTGTTCATTGCATGTGTGTTCTTTTCCACAAACAACTTATGGATCAACCAGTGGTCATTGCATGCGTGTTCTTTTCCGAAATCCACACATGGATCAACCAGTGTTCATTGCATGTGTTCTTTTTCCAAAACCACATATGGATCAACCAGTGGTCATTGCATGTGTGTTCTTATACTAAAACTAGCACTAGAGTCATTGCATGTGTGTTCTTTTCACAAACCACACATGGATCAACCAGTGGTCATTGCATGTGTGTTCTTTTCACAAACCACACATGGATCAACCAGTGGTCATTGCATGTGTGTTCTTTTCCACAAACCACATATGGATCAACCAGTGGTCATTGCATGTGTGTTCTTTCCACAAACCACACATGGATTAACCAGTGGTCATTGCATGTGTGTTCTTTTCCACAAACCACACATGTATCAAGGAGTGTCATTGCATGTGTGTTCTTTCCACAAACCACATATGGATCAACCAGTGGTCCTTGCATGCGTGTTCTTTCCAAAAAAAACACATGGATCAACCAGTGGTCATTGCATGTGTGTTCTTTTCCACGAACCACACATGGATCAAGCAGTGTCATTGCATGTGTGTTCTTTCAACAAACCACATATGGATCAACCAGTGTTCATTGCATGTGTGTTCTTTTCACAGACTACATATGGATCAACCAGTGGTCATTGCAAGTGTGTTCTTTTCACAAACCACATGTGAACCCACTAGAGTCATTGCATGTGTGTTCTTATACTAAAACCAACACTAGTGTCATTGCATATGTGTTATTTCCACAAACCACACATGGATCAACCAATAGAGTCATTGCATGTGTGTTCTTTGCACAAACCACACATGGATCAACCAGTGTCATTGCATGTGTGTTCTTTCCACAAACCACACATGGATTAACCAGTGGTCATTGCATGTGTGTTCTTTCCACAAACCACATATGGATCAACCAGTGGTCCTTGCATGTGTGTTCTTTCCAAAAAACACACATGGATCAACTAGTGGTCATTGCATGTGTGTTCTTTTGACAAAACAACACATGGATCAACCACTGTCATTGCATGTGTGTTATTTCCACAAACCACACATGGATGAACCACTAGAGTCATTGCATGTGTGTTATTTCCACAAACCACACATGAATCAACCATTAGAGTCATTGCATGTGTGTTCTTTCCACAAACCACACATGGATTAACCACTAGAGTCAGTGCATGTGTGTTCTTTCCACAAACCACACATGGATCAACCAGAGTCATTGCATGTGTGTTGTTTCCACAAACCACACATGGATCCACAACTGTCATTGCATGTGTGTTCTTTCCTCAAACCACACATGGATCAACAAGTGGTCATTGCATGTGTGTTCTTTTCAAAAACCACATATGGATCCATTAGAGTCATTGCATGTGTGTTCTTATACTAAAACTAGCACTAGAGTCATTGCATGTGTGTTCTTTCCACAAACCACTTATGGATCCACCAGTGTTCATTGCATGTGTGTTCTTTTCACAAACAACATATGGATCCACCAGTGGTCACTACATGAGTGTTCTTTCCACAAACCACTTATGGATCAATCAGTGGTCATTGCATGTGTGTTCTTTCCACAAACCACTTATGGATCCACTAGTGGCCATTTCATGTATGTTCTTTCCACAAACCACTTATGGATCAACCATTGGCATTGCACGTGTGTTCTTTTCACAAACTATATGTGGACCCACTAGAGTCACTGCATGTGTGTTCTTATACTAAAACTAGCACTAGAGTCATTGCATGTGTGTTCTTTTCACAAACCACACATGGATCAACCATTGGTCATTGCATGTGTGTTCTTTTCAACAAACCACATATGGATCAACTAGTGGTCATTGCATGTTTGTTCTTTCCGCAAACCACACATGGATCAACCATTGGTCATTGCATGTGTGTTCTTTTCCACAAACCACACATGGATCAAGCAGTGTAATTGCATGTGTGTTCTTTCCACAAACCACATATGGATCAACCAGTGGTCATTGCATGTGTGTTCTTTTCACAAACCACATATGGATCAACCAGTGGTCATTGCAAGTGTGTTCTTTTCACAAACCACATTTGAACCCACTAGAGTCATTGCATGTGTATTCTTATACTAAAACCAACACTAGAGTCATTGCATGTGTGTTATTTCCACAAACCACACATGGATCAACCACTAGAGTCATTGCATGTATGTTCTTTGCACAAACCACACATGGATCAACCAGTGGTCATTGCATGTGTGTTCTTTTCCACAAACCACACACGGATCAAGAAGTGTCATTGCATGTGTGTTCTTTCCATAAACCACATATGGATCAACCAGTGGTCATTGCATGTGTGTTCTTTTCACAAACCACACATGGTTCAACCACTGTCATTGCATGTGTGTTATTTCCACAAACCACACATGGATCAACCACTAGAGTCATTGCATGTGTGTTATTTCCACAAACCACACATGGCTCCACCACTGTCATTGCATGTGTGTTCTTTCCACAAACCACACATGGATCAACAAGTGGTCATTGCATGTGTGTTCTTTTCACAAACCACATATCGATCCATTAGAGTCACTTCATGTGTGTTCTTATACTAAAACTAGAACTAGAGTCATTGCATGTGTGTTCTTTCCACAAACCACACATGGATCAACAAGTGGTCATTGCATGTGTGTTATTTTTAGAAACCACATATGGATCCATTAGAGTCATTGCATGTGTGTTCTTATACTAAAACTATCACTAGAGTCATTGCATGTGTGTTCTTTTCACAAACCACACATGGATCAACCAGTAGTCATTGCATGTGTGTTCTTTTCCACAAACCACTATGGATCAACCAGTGGTCATTGCATGTGTGTTCTTTCGACAAACCACACATGGATCAACCAGTGGTCATTGCATGTGTGTTCTTTTCCACAAACCACACATGGGTCAAGCAGTGTCATTGCATGTGTGTTCTTTCCACAAACCACATATGGATCAACCAGTGGTCATTGCATGTGTGTTCTTTTCACAAACCACATATGGATCAACCAGTGGTCATTGCATGTGTGTTCTTTTCACAAACCACATGTGAACCCACTAGAGTCATTGCATGTGTGTTCTTATACTAAAACCAACACTAGACTCATTGCATGTGTGTTATTTCCACAAACCACTTATGGATCAACCACTAGAGTCATTGCATGTGTGTTCTTTGCACAAAACACACATGGATCAACCAGTGTCATTGCATGTGTGTTCTTTCCACAAACCACATATGGATCAACCAGTGGTCATTCCATGTGTGTTATTTTCACAATCCACACATGGATCAACCACTGTCATTGCATGTGTGTTATTTCCACAAACCACACATGGATGAACCTCTAGAGTCATTGCATGTGTGTTATTTCCGCAAACCACACATGGATCAACCACTAGAGTCATTGCATGTGTGTTCTTTCCACAAACCACACATGGATCAACCACTAGAGTCATTGCATGTGTGTTCTTTCTACAAACCACACATGGATCAACCAGTGGCATTGCATGTGTCTTCTTTCCACCAACCACATATGGATCAATCAGTGGTCATTGCATGTGTGTTATTTTCCACAAACCACTTATGGATCCATTAGAGTCATTGCATGTGTGTTATTTCCACAAACCAAGCATGGATCAACCACTAGAGTCATTGCATGTGTGTTATTTCTACAAACCACACATGGATAAACCAGTGTCATTGCATGTGTATTGTTTCCACAAACCACACATGGATCAACAAGTCGTCATTGCATGTGTTTTCTTATACTATAACCAGCACTAGAGTCATTGCATGTGTGTTCTTTCCACAAACCACTTATGGATCCACCAGTGTTCATTGCATGTATGTTCTTTCCACAAACCACTTATGGATCAACCAGTGGTCATTGCATGTGTGTTCATTTCCACAAACCATGATGGATAAACCGTGGCATTGCATGTGTATTCTTTTCACAAACCACATGTGGACCCACTAGAGTCATTGCATGTGTGTTCTTATACTAAAACCAGCACTAGAGTCATTGCATGTGTGTTCTTTTCACAAACCACACATGGATCAACCACTGTCATTGCATGTGTGTTATTTCCATAGACAACACATGGATCAACCACTAGAGTCATTGCGTGTGTCTTATTTCAACAAACAACACATGGATCAACCACTAGAGTCATTGCATGTGTGTTCTTTCCACAAACCACGCATGGATCCACCACTGTCATTGCATGTGTGTTCTTTCCACAAACCACACATGGATTAACAAGTGGTCATTGCATGTGTGTTCTTTTCACAAACCACATATGGATCCATTAGAGTCATTGCATGTGTGTTCTTATACTAAAACTATCACACTAGAGTCATTGCATGTGTGTTCTTTCCACAGACCACACATAGATCAAGCAGTGTTCATTGCATGTGTGTTCTTTTCACAAACAACATATCGATCCACCAGTGGTCACTTCATGTGTGTTCTTTTCGCGAACCATATATGGATCAACTAGTGTTCATTGCATGTGTGTTCTTTTCCACAAACAACTTATGGATCAACCAGTGGTCATTGCATGCGTGTTCTTTTCCGAAATCCACACATGGATCCACCAGTGTTCATTGCATGTGTGTTCTTTTCCAAAAACCACATATGGATCAACCAGTGGTCATTGCATGTGTGTTCTTATACTAAAACTAGCACTAGAGTCATTGCATGTGTGTTCTTTTCACAAACCACACATGGATCAACCAGTGGTCATTGCATGTGTGTTCTTTTCACAAACCACACATGGATCAACCAGTGGTCATTGCATGTGTGTTCTTTTCCACAAACCACATATGGATCAACCAGTGGTCATTGCATGTGTGTTCTTTCCACAAACCACACATGGATTAACCAGTGGTCATTGCATGTGTGTTCTTTTCCAGAAACCACATATGTATCAAGGAGTGTCATTGCATGTGTGTTCTTTCCACAAACCACATATGGATCACCCAGTGGTCCTTGCATGTGTGTTCTTTCCGAAAAACACACATGGATCAACCAGTGGTCATTGCATGTGTGTTCTTTCCGCAAACCACACATGGATCAACCAGTGGTCATTGCATGTGTGTTCTTTTCCACGAACCACACATGGATCAAGCAGTGTCATTGCATGTGTGTTCTTTCAACAAACCACATATGGATCAACCAGTGGTCATTGCATGTGTGTTCTTTTCACAGACTACATATGGATCAACCAGTGGTCATTGCAAGTGTGTTCTTTTCACAAACCACATGTGAACCCACTAGAGTCATTGCATGTGTGTTCTTATACTAAAACCAACACTAGTGTCATTGCATATGTGTTATTTCCACAAACCACACATGGATCAACCAATAGAGTCATTGCATGTGTGTTCTTTGCACAAACCACACATGGATCAACCAGTGTCATTGCATGTGTGTTCTTTCCACAAACCACATATGGATCAACTAGTGGTCATTGCATGTGTGTTCTTTTGACAAAACAACACATGGATCAACCACTGTCATTGCATGTGTGTTATTTCCACAAACCACACATGGATGAACCACTAGAGTCATTGCATGTGTGTTATTTCCACAAACCACACATGAATCAACCATTAGAGTCATTGCATGTGTGTTCTTTCCACAAACCACACATGGATTAACCACTAGAGTCAGTGCATGTGTGTTCTTTCCACAAACCACACATGGATCAACCAGAGTCATTGCATGTGTGTTGTTTCCACAAACCACACATGGATCCACAACTGTCATTGCATGTGTGTTCTTTCCACAAACCACACATGGATCAACAAGTGGTCATTGCATGTGTGTTCTTTTCAAAAACCACATATGGATCCATTAGAGTCATTGCATGTGTGTTCTTATACTAAAACTAGCACTAGAGTCATTGCATGTGTGTTCTTTCCACAAACCACTTATGGATCCACCAGTGTTCATTGCATGTGTGTTCTTTTCACAAACAACATATGGATCCACCAGTGGTCACTACATGAGTGTTCTTTCCACAAACCACTTATGGATCAATCAGTGGTCATTGCATGTGTGTTCTTTCCACAAACCACTTATGGATCCACTAGTGGCCATTTCATGTATGTTCTTTCCACAAACCACTTATGGATCAACCATTGGCATTGCACGTGTGTTCTTTTCACAAACTATATGTGGACCCACTAGAGTCATTGCATGTGTGTTCTTATACTAAAACTAGCACTAGAGTCATTGCATGTGTGTTCTTTTCACAAACCACACATGGATCAACCATTGGTCATTGCATGTGTGTTCTTTTCAACAAACCACATATGGATCAACTAGTGGTCATTGCATGTGTGTTCTTTCCGCAAACCACACATGGATCAACCAGTGGTCATTGCATGTGTGTTCTTTTCCACAAACCACACATGGATCAAGCAGTGTCATTGCATGTGTGTTCTTTCCACAAACCACATATGGATCAACCAGTGGTCATTGCATGTGTGTTCTTTTCACAAACCACATATGGATCAACCAGTGGTCATTGCAAGTGTGTTCTTTTCACAAACCACATTTGAACCCACTAGAGTCATTGCATGTGTATTCTTATACTAAAACCAACACTAGAGTCATTGCATGTGTGTTATTTCCACAAACCACACATGGATCAACCACTAGAGTCATTGCATGTATGTTCTTTGCACAAACCACACATGGATCAACCAGTGGTCATTGCATGTGTGTTCTTTTCCACAAACCACACATGGATCAAGAAGTGTCATTGCATGTGTGTTCTTTCCATAAACCACATATGGATCAACCAGTGGTCATTGCATGTGTTTTCTTTTCACAAACCACACATGGATCAACCACTGTCATTGCATGTGTGTTATTTCCACAAACCACACATGGATCAACCACTAGAGTCATTACATGTGTGTTATTTCCACAAACCACACATGGATCAACCACTAGAGTCATTTCACATGTGTTCTTTCCACAAACCACACATGGCTCCACCACTGTCATTGCATGTGTGTTCTTTCCACAAACCACACATGGATCAACAAGTGGTCATTGCATGTGTTATTTTCACAAACCACATATCGATCCATTAGAGTCACTTCATGTGTGTTCTTATACTAAAACTAGAACTAGAGTCATTGCATGTGTGTTCTTTCCACAAACCACACATGGATCAACAAGTGGTCATTGCATGTGTGTTATTTTTAGAAACCACATATGGATCCATTAGAGTCATTGCATGTGTGTTCTTATACTAAAACTATCACTAGAGTCATTGCATGTGTGTTCTTTTCACAAACCACACATGGATCAACCAGTAGTCATTGCATGTGTGTTCTTTTCCACAAACCACTATGGATCAACCAGTGGTCATTGCATGTGTGTTATTTACACAAACCACACATGGATCAACCAGTGGTCATTGCATGTGTGTTCTTTTCCACAAACCACACATGGGTCAAGCAGTGTCATTGCATGTGTGTTCTTTCCACAAACCACATATGGATCAACCAGTGGTCATTGCATGTGTGTTCTTTTCACAAACCACATATGGATCAACCAGTGGTCATTATATGTGTGTTCTTTTCACAAACCACATGTGAACCCACTAGAGTCATTGCATGTGTGTTCTTATACTAAAACCAACACTAGACTCATTGCATGTGTGTTATTTCCACAAACCACTCATGGATCAACCACTAGAGTCATTGCATGTGTGTTCTTTGCACAAAACACACATGGATCAACCAGTGTCATTGCATGTGTGTTCTTTCCACAAACCACATATGGATCAACCAGTGGTCATTCCATGTGTGTTATTTTCACAATCCACACATGGATCAACCACTGTCATTGCATGTGTGTTATTTCCACAAACCACACATGGATGAACCTCTAGAGTCATTGCATGTGTGTTATTTCCGCAAACCACACATGGATCAACCACTAGAGTCATTGCATGTGTGTTCTTTCCACAAACCACACATGGATCAACCACTAGAGTCATTGCATGTGTGTTCTTTCTACAAACCACACATGGATCAACCAGTGGCATTGCATGTGTCTTCTTTCCACCAACCACATATGGATCAATCAGTGGTCATTGCATGTGTGTTATTTTCCACAAACCACACATGGATCAACCACTAGAGTCATTGCATGTGTGTTATTTCTACAAACCACACATGGATAAACCAGTGTCATTGCATGTGTATTGTTTCCACAAACCACACATGGATCAACAAGTCGTCATTGCATGTGTTTTCTTATACTATAACCAGCACTAGAGTCATTGCATGTGTGTTCTTTCCACAAACCACTTATGGATCCACCAGTGTTCATTGCATGTATGTTCTTTCCACAAACCACTTATGGATCAACCAGTGGTCATTGCATGTGTGTTCTTTTCCACAAACCACAGATGGATAAACCGGTGGCATTGCATGTGTATTCTTTTCACAAACCACATGTGGACCCAGTAGAGTCATTTCATGTGTGTTCTTATACTAAAACCAGCACTAGAGTCATTGCATGTGCGTTCTTTTCACAAACCACACATGGATCAACCACTGTCATTGCATGTGTGTTATTTCCATAGACCACACATGGATCAACCACTAGAGTCATTGCATGTGTCTTATTTCAACAAACAACACATGGATCAACCACTAGAGTCATTGCATGTGTGTTCTTTCCACAAACCACGCATGGATCCACCACTGTCATTGCATGTGTGTTCTTTCCACAAACCACACATGGATTAACAAGTGGTCATTGCATGTGTGTTCTTTTCACAAACCACATATGGATCCATTAGAGTCATTGCATGTGTGTTCTTATACTAAAACTAGCACACTAGAGTCATTGCATGTGTGTTCTTTCCACAGACCACACATAGATCAAGCAGTGTTCATTGCATGTGTGTTCTTTTCACAAACAACATATCGATCCACCAGTGGTCATTGCATGTGTGTTCTTTTCGCGAACCATATATGGATCAACTAGTGTTCATTGCATGTGTGTTCTTTTCCACAAACAACTTATGGATCAACCAGTGGTCATTGCATGCGTGTTCTTTTCCGAAATCCACACATGGATCCACCAGTGTTTAGTGCATGTGTGTTCTTTTCCAAAAATCACATATGGATCAACCAGTGGTCATTGCATGTGTGTTCTTATAGTAAAACTAGCACTAGAGTCATTGCATGTGTGTTCTTTTCACAAACCACACATGGATCAACCAGTGTTCATTGCATGTGTCTTCTTTTCACAAACCACACATGGATCAACCAGTGGTCATTGCATGTGTGTTCTTTTCCACAAACCACATATGGATCAACCAGTGGTCATTGCATGTGTGTTCTTTCCTCAAACCACACATGGATTAACCAGTGTTCATTGCATGTGTGTTCTTTTCCACAAACCACACATGTATCAAGGAGTGTCATTGCATGTGTGTTCTTTCCACAAACCACATATGGATCAACCAGTGGTCCTTGCATGTGTGTTCTTTCCAAAAAACACACATGGATCAACCAGTGGTCATTGCATGTGTGTTCTTTTCCACGAACCACACATGGATCAAGCAGTGTCATTGCATGTGTGTTCTTTCAACAAACCACATATGGATCAACCAGTGGTCATTGCATGTGTGTTCTTTTCACAGACTACATATGGATCAACCAGTGGTCATTGCAAGTGTGTTCTTTTCACAAACCACATGTGAACCCACTAGCATCATTGCATGTGTGTTCTTATACTAAAACCAACACTAATGTCATTGCATATGTGTTATTTCCACAAACCACACATGGTTCAACCAATAGAGTCATTGCATGTGTGTTCTTTGCACAAACCACACATGGATCAACCAGTGTCATTGCATGTGTGTTCTTTCCACAAACCACATATGGATCAACTAGTGGTCATTGCATGTGTGTTCTTTTGACAAAACCACACATGGATCAACCACTGTCATTGCATGTGTGTTATTTCCACAAACCACACATGGATGAACCACTAGAGTCATTGCATGTGTGTTATTTCCACAAACCACACATGAATCAACCATTAGAGTCATTGCATGTGTGTTCTTTCCACAAACCACACATGGATTAACCACTAGAGTCAGTGCATGTGTGTTCTTTCCACAAACCACACATGGATCTACCAGAGTCATTGCATGTGTGTTGTTTCCACAAACCACACATGGATCCACAACTGTCATTGCATGTGTGTTCTTTCCACAAACCACACATGGATCAACAAGTGGTCATTGCATGTGTGTTCTTTTCAAAAACCACATATGGATCCATTAGAGTCATTGCATGTGTGTTCTTATACTAAAACTAGCACTAGAGTCATTGCATGTGTGTTCTTTCCACAAACCACTTATGGATCCACCAGTGTTCATTGCATGTGTGTTCTTTTCGCAAACATAATATGGATCCACCCGTGGTCACTACATGAGTGTTCTTTCCACAAAGCACTTTTGGATTAAAACAGTGGTCATTGCATGTGTGTTCTTTCCACAAACCACTTATGAATCCACTAGTGGCCATTTCATGTATGTTCTTTCCACAAACCACTTATGGATCAACCATTGGCATTGCACGTGTGTTCTTTTAACAAACTACATGTGGACCCACTAGAGTCATTGCATGTGTGTTCTTATACTAAAACTAGCACTAGAGTCATTGCATGTGTGTTCTTTTCAACAAACCACATATGGATCAACCAGTGGTAATTGCATGTGTGTTCTTTCCACAAACCACACATGGATCAACCAGTGGTCATTGCATCTGTGTTCTTTTCCACAAACCACACATGGGTCAAGCAGTGTCATTGCATGTGTGTTCTTTCCACAAACCACATATGGAGCAACTAGTGGTCATTGCATGTGTGTTCTTTTCACAGACTCCATATGTATCAACCAGTGGTTATTGCAAGTGTGTTCTTTTCACAAACCACATGTGAACCCACTAGAGTCATTGCATGTGTGTTCTTATACTAAAACAACACTAGAGTCATTGCATGTGTTATTTCCACAAACCACACATGGATCAACCACTAGAGTCATTGCATGTGTGTTCTTTGCACAAACCACACATGGATCAACCAGTGTCATTGCATGTATGTTCTTTCCACAAACTACATATGGATCAACCAGTGGTCATTGCATGAGTGTTCTTTTCACAAACCACACATGGATCAACCACTTTCATTGCATGTGTGTTATTTCCACAACCCACACATGGATGAACCACTAGAGTCATTGCATGTGTGTTATTTCCACAAACCACACATGGATCAACCATTAGAGTCATTGCATGTGTGTTCTTTCCACAAACCACACATGGATTAACCACTAGAGTCAGTGCATGTGTGTTCTTTCCACAAACCACACATGGATCAACTAGAGTCATTGCATGTGTGTTCTTTCCACAAACCACACATGGATCCACAACTGTCATTGCATGTGTGTTCATTCCACAAACCACACATGGATCAACAAGTGGTCATTGCATGTATGTTCTTTTCAGAAACCACATATGGATCCATTAGAGTCATTGCATGTGTGTTCTTATACTAAAACTAGCACTAGAGTCATTGCATGCGTGTTCTTTCCACAAACCACTTATGGATCCACCAGTGTTCATTGAATGTGTTCTTTCACAAACAACATATGGATCCACCAGTGGTCACTATATGTGTGTTCTTTCCACAAACCACTTATGGACCAATCAGTGATCATTGCATGTGTGTTCTTTCCACAAACCACTTATGGATCAACTAGTGGCCATTGCATGTGTGTTCTTTCCACAAACCACATGTGAACCCACTAGAGTCATTGCATGTGTACTCTTATACTAAAACCAACACTAGAGTCATTGCATTTTTGTTATTTCCACAAACCACACATGGATCGACCACTAGAGTCATTGCATGTGTGTTCTTTGCACAAACCACACATGGATCAACCAGTGGTCATTGCATGTGTGTTCTTTTCCACAAACCACACACGGATCAAGAAGTGTCATTGGATGTGTGTTCTTTCCACAAACCACATATGGATCAACCAGTGGTCATTGCATGTGTGTTATTTTCACAAACCACACATGGATCAACCACTGTCATTGCATGTGTGTTATTTCCACAAACCACACATGGATCAACCACTAGAGTCATTGCATGTGTGTTATTTCCACAAACCACACATGGATCAACCACTAGAGTCATTGCATATGTGTTCTTTCCACAAATCACACATGGATCCACCACTGTCATTGCATGTGTGTTCTTTCCACAAACCACACATGGATCAACAAGTGGTCATTGCATGTGTGTTCTTTTCACAAACCACATGTGAACCCACTAGAGTTATTGCATGTGTGTTCTTATACTAAAACTAGCACTAGAGTCATTGCATGTGTGTTCTTTCCACAAACAACACATGGATCAACAAGTGGTCATTGCATGTGTGTTCTTTTTAGAAACCACATATGGATCCATTAGAGTCATTGCATGTGTGTTCTTATATTAAAACTATCACTAGAGTCCTTGCAGGTGTGTTCTTTTCACAAACCACACATGGATCAACCATTGGTCATTGCATGTGTGTTCTTTTCAACAAACCACATATGGATCAACTAGTGGTCATTGCATGTGTTTTCTTTCCGCAAACCACACATGGATCAACCAGTGGTCATTGCATGTGTGTTCTTTTCCACAAACCACACATGGATCAAGCAGTGTCATTGCATGTGTGTTCTTTCCACAAACCACATATGGATCAACCAGTGGTCATTGCATGTGTATTCTTTTCACAAACCACATATGGATCAACCAGTGGTCATTGCAAGTGTGTTCTTTTCACAAACCACATTTGAACCCACTAGAGTCATTGCATGTGTATTCTTATACTAAAACCAACACTAGAGTCATTGCATTAGTGTTATTTCCACAAACCACACATGGATCAACCACTAGAGTCATTGCATGTATGTTCTTTGCACAAACCACACATGGATCAACCAGTGGTCATTGCATGTGTGTTCTTTTCCACAAACCACACATGGATCAAGAAGTGTCATTGCATGTGTGTTCTTTCCATAAACCACATATGGATCAACCAGTGGTCATTGCATGTGTTTTCTTTTCACAAACCACACATGGATCAACCACTGTCATTACATGTGTGTTATTTCCACAAACCACACATGGATCAACCACTAGAGTCATTTCACATGTGTTCTTTCCACAAACCACACATGGCTCCACCACTGTCATTGCATGTGTGTTCTTTCCACAAACCACACATGGATCAACAAGTGGTCATTTCATGTGTGTTCTTTTCACAAACCACATATGGATCCATTAGAGTCACTTCATGTGTGTTCTTATACTAAAACTAGAACTAGAGTCATTGGATGTGTGTTCTTTCCACAAACCACACATGGATCAACAAGTGGTCATTGCATGTGTGTTATTTTTAGAAACCACATATGGATCCATTAGAGTCATTGCATGTGTGTTCTTATACTAAAACTATCACTAGAGTCATTGCATGTGTGTTCTTTTCACAAACCACACATGGATCAACCAGTAGTTATTGCATGTGTGTTCTTTTCCACAAACCACTATGGATCAACCAGTGGTCATTGCATGTGTGTTCTTTCGACAAACCACACATGGATCAACCAGTGGTCATTTCATGTGTGTTCTTTTCCACAAACCACACATGGGTCAAGCAGTGTCATTGCATGTGTGTTCTTTCCACAAACCACATATGGATCAACCAGTGGTCATTGCATGTGTGTTCTTTTCACAAACCACATATGGATCAACCAGTGGTCATTGCATGTGTGTTCTTTTCACAAACCACATGTGAACCCACTAGAGTCATTGCATGTGTGTTCTTATACTAAAACCAACACTAGACTCATTGCATGTGTGTTATTTCCACAAACCACTCATGGATCAACCACTAGAGTCATTGCATGTGTGTTCTTTGCACAAAACACACATGGATCAACCAGTGTCATTGCATGTGTGTTCTTTCCACAAACCACATATGGATCAACCAGTGGTCATTCCATGTGTGTTATTTTCACAATCCACACATGGATCAACCACTGTCATTGCATGTGTGTTATTTCCACAAACCACACATGGATGAACCTCTAGAGTCATTGCATGTGTGTTATTTCCGCAAACCACACATGGCTCAACCACTAGAGTCATTGCATGTGTGTTCTTTCCACAAACCACACATGGATCAACCACTAGAGTCATTGCATGTGTGTTCTTTCTACAAACCACACATGGATCAACCAGTGGCATTGCATGTGTCTTCTTTCCACGAACCACATATGGATCAATCAGTGGTCATTGCATGTGTGTTATTTTCCACAAACCACACATGGATCAACCACTAGAGTCATTGCATGTGTGTTATTTCTACAAACCACACATGGATAAACCAGTGTCATTGCATGTGTATTGTTTCCACAAACCACACATGGATCAACAAGTCGTCATTGCATGTGTTTTCTTATACTATAACCAGCACTAGAGTCATTGCATGTGTGTTCTTTCCACAAACCACTTATGGATCCACCAGTGTTCATTGCATGTATGTTCTTTCCACAAACCACTTATGGATCAACCAGTGGTCATTGCATGTGTGTTCTTTTCCACAAACCACAAATGGATAAACCGGTGGCATTGCATGTGTATTCTTTTCACAAACCACATGTGGACCCACTAGAGTCATTTCATGTGTGTTCTTATACTAAAACCAGCACTAGACTCATTGCATGTGCGTTCTTTTCACAAACCACACATGGATCAACCACTGTCATTGCATGTGTGTTATTTCCACAGACCACACATGGATCAACCACTAGAGTCATTGCATGTGTCTTATTTCAACAAACAACACATGGATCAACCACTAGAGTCATTGCATGTGTGTTCTTTCCACAAACCACGCATGGATCCACCACTGTCATTGCATGTGTGTTCTTTCCACAAACCACACATGGATTAACAAGTGGTCATTGCATGTGTGTTCTTTTCACAAACCACATATGGATCCATTAGAGTCATTGCATGTGTGTTCTTATACTAAAACTAGCACACTAGAGTCATTGCATGTGTGTTCTTTCCACAGACCACACATAGATCAAGCAGTGTTCAATGCATGTGTGTTCTTTTCACAAACAACATATCGATCCACCAGTGGTCATTGCATGTGTGTTCTTTTCGCGAACCATATATGGATCAACTAGTGTTCATTGCATGTGTGTTCTTTTCCACAAACAACTTATGGATCAACCAGTGGTCATTGCATGCGTGTTCTTTTCCGAAATCCACACATGGATCCACCAGTGTTCAGTGCATGTGTGTTCTTTTCCAAAAACCACATATGGATCAACCAGTGGTCATTGCATGTGTGTTCTTATAGTAAAACTAGCACTAGAGTCATTGCATGTGTGTTCTTTTCACAGACTACATATGGATCAACCAGTGGTCATTGCAAGTGTGTTCTTTTCACAAACCACATGTGAACCCACTAGCATCATTGCATGTGTGTTCTTATACTAAAGCCAACACTAATGTCATTGCATATGTGTTATTTCCACAAACCACACATGGATCAACCAATAGAGTCATTGCATGTGTGTTCTTTGCACAAACCACACATGGATCAACCAGTGTCATTGCATGTGTGTTCTTTCCACAAACCACATATGGATCAACTAGTGGTCATTGCATGTGTGTTCTTTTGACAAAACCACACATGGATCAACCACTGTCATTGCATGTGTGTTATTTCCACAAACCACACATGGATGAACCACTAGAGTCATTGCATGTGTGTTATTTCCACAAACCACACATGAATCAACCATTAGAGTCATTGCATGTGTGTTCTTTCCACAAACCACACATGGATTAACCACTAGAGTCAGTGCATGTGTGTTCTTTCCACAAACCACACATGGATCTACCAGAGTCATTGCATGTGTGTTGTTTCCACAAACCACACATGGATCCACAACTGTCATTGCATGTGTGTTCTTTCCACAAACCACACATGGATCAACAAGTGGTCATTGCATGTGTGTTCTTTTCAAAAACCACATATGGGTCCATTAGAGTCATTGCATGTGTGTTCTTATACTAAAACTAGCACTAGAGTCATTGCATGTGTGTTCTTTCCACAAACCACTTATGGATCCACCAGTGTTCATTGCATGTGTGTTCTTTTCGCAAACATAATATGGATCCACCCGTGGTCACTACATGAGTGTTCTTTCCACAAAGCACTTTTGGATTAATCAGTGGTCATTGCATGTGTGTTCTTTCCACAAACCACTTATGAATCCACTAGTGGCCATTTCATGTATGTTCTTTCCACAAACCACTTATGGATCAACCATTGGCATTGCACGTGTGTTCTTTTAACAAACTACATGTGGACCCACTAGAGTCATTGCATGTGTGTTCTTATACTAAAACTAGCACTAGAGTCATTGCATGTGTGTTCTTTTCAACAAACCACATATGGATCAACCAGTGGTAATTGCATGTGTGTTCTTTCCACAAACCACACATGGATCAACCAGTGGTCATTGCATCTGTGTTCTTTTCCACAAACCACACATGGGTCAAGCAGTGTCATTGCATGTGTGTTCTTTCCACAAACCACATATGGAGCAACTAGTGGTCATTGCATGTGTGTTCTTTTCACAGACTACATATGAATCAACCAGTGGTCATTGCAAGTGTGTTCTTTTCACAAACCATATGTGAACCCACTAGAGTCATTGCATGTGTGTTCTTATACTAAAAACAACACTAGAGTCACTGCATCTGTGTTATTTCCACAAACCACACATGGATCAACCACTAGAGTCATTGCATGTGTGTTCTTTGCACAAACCACACATGGATCAACCAGTGTCATTGCATGTATGTTCTTTCCACAAACTACATATGGATCAACCAGTGGTCATTGCATGAGTGTTCTTTTCACAAACCACACATGGATCAACCACTTTCATTGCATGTGTGTTATTTCCACAACCCACACATGGATGAACCACTAGAGTCATTGCATGTGTGTTATTTCCACAAACCACACATGGATCAACCATTAGAGTCATTGCATGTGTGTTCTTTCCACAAACCACACATGGATTAACCACTAGAGTCAGTGCATGTGTGTTCTTTCCACAAACCACACATGGATCAACTAGAGTCATTGCATGTGTGTTCTTTCCACAAACCACACATGGATCCACAACTGTCATTGCATGTGTGTTCATTCCACAAACCACACATGGATCAACAAGTGGTCATTGCATGTATGTTCTTTTCAGAAACCACATATGGATCCATTAGAGTCATTGCATGTGTGTTCTTATACTAAAACTAGCACTAGAGTCATTGCATGCGTGTTCTTTCCACAAACCACTTATGGATCCACCAGTGTTCATTGAATGTGTGTTCCTTTCACAAACAACATATGGATCCACCAGTGGTCACTATATGTGTGTTCTTTCCACAAACCACTTATGGACCAATCAGTGATCATTGCATGTGTGTTCTTTCCACAAACCACTTATGGATCAACTAGTGGCCATTGCATGTGTGTTCTTTCCACAAACCACATGTGAACCCACTAGAGTCATTGCATGTGTACTCTTATACTAAAACCAACACTAGAGTCATTGCATTTTTGTTATTTCCACAAACCACACATGGATCGACCACTAGAGTCATTGCATGTGTGTTCTTTGCACAAACCACACATGGATCAACCAGTGGTCATTGCATGTGTGTTCTTTTCCACAAACCACACACGGATCAAGAAGTGTCATTGGATGTGTGTTCTTTCCACAAACCACATATGGATCAACCAGTGGTCATTGCATGTGTGTTATTTTCACAAACCACACATGGATCAACCACTGTCATTGCATGTGTGTTATTTCCACAAACCACACATGGATCAACCACTAGAGTCATTGCATGTGTGTTATTTCCACAAACCACACATGGATCAACCACTAGAGTCATTGCATATGTGTTCTTTCCACAAATCACACATGGATCCACCACTGTCATTGCATGTGTGTTCTTTCCACAAACCACACATGGATCAACAAGTGGTCATTGCATGTGTGTTCTTTTCACAAACCACATGTGAACCCACTAGAGTTATTGCATGTGTGTTCTTATACTAAAACTAGCACTAGAGTCATTGCATGTGTGTTCTTTCCACAAACAACACATGGATCAACAAGTGGTCATTGCATGTGTGTTCTTTTTAGAAACCACATATGGATCCATTAGAGTCATTGCATGTGTGTTCTTATATTAAAACTATCACTAGAGTCCTTGCAGGTGTGTTCTTTTCACAAACCACACATGGATCAACCATTGGTCATTGCATGTGTGTTCTTTTCAACAAACCACATATGGATCAACTAGTGGTCATTGCATGTGTTTCTTTCACAAACCACACATGGATCAACCAGTGGTCATTGCATGTGTGTTCTTTTCCACAAAGCACACATGGATCAAGCAGTGTCATTGCATGTGTGTTCTTTCCACAAACCACATATGGATCAACCAGTGGTCATTGCATGTGTATTCTTTTCACAAACCACATATGGATCAACCAGTGGTCATTGCAAGTGTGTTCTTTTCACAAACCACATTTGAACCCACTAGAGTCATTGCATGTGTATTCTTATACTAAAACCAACACTAGAGTCATTGAATTAGTGTTATTTCCACAAACCACACATGGATCAACCACTAGAGTCATTGCATGTATGTTCTTTGCACAAACCACACATGGATCAACCAGTGGTCATTGCATGTGTGTTCTTTTCCACAAACCACACATGGATCAAGAAGTGTCATTGCATGTGTGTTCTTTCCATAAACCACATATGGATCAACCAGTGGTCATTGCATGTGTTTTCTTTTCACAAACCACACATGGATCAACCACTGTCATTACATGTGTGTTATTTCCACAAACCACACATGGATCAACCACTAGAGTCATTTCACATGTGTTCTTTCCACAAACCACACATGGCTCCACCACTGTCATTGCATGTGTGTTCTTTCCACAAACCACACATGGATCAACAAGTGGTCATTTCATGTGTGTTCTTTTCACAAACCACATATGGATCCGTTAGAGTCACTTCATGTGTGTTCTTATACTAAAACTAGAACTAGAGTCATTGCATGTGTGTTCTTTCCACAAACCACACATGGATCAACAAGTGGTCATTGCATGTGTGTTATTTTTAGAAACCACATATGGATCCATTAGAGTCATTGCATGTGTGTTCTTATACTAAAACTATCACTAGAGTCATTGCATGTGTGTTCTTTTCACAAACCACACATGGATCAACCAGTAGTTATTGCATGTGTGTTCTTTTCCACAAACCACTATGGATCAACCAGTGGTCATTGCATGTGTGTTCTTTCCACAAACCACACATGGATCAACCAGTGGTCATTTCATGTGTGTTCTTTTCACAAACCACACATGGGTCAAGCAGTGTCATTGCATGTGTGTTCTTTCCACAAACCACATATGGATCAACCAGTGGTCATTGCATGTGTGTTCTTTTCACAAACCACATATGGATCAACCAGTGGTCATTGCATGTGTGTTCTTTTCACAAACCACATGTGAACCCACTAGAGTCATTGCATGTGTGTTCTTATACTAAAACCAACACTAGACTCATTGCATGTGTGTTATTTCCACAAACCACTCATGGATCAACCACTAGAGTCATTGCATGTGTGTTCTTTGCACAAAACACACATGGATCAACCAGTGTCATTGCATGTGTGTTCTTTCCACAAACCACATATGGATCAACCAGTGGTCATTCCATGTGTGTTATTTTCACAATCCACACATGGATCAACCACTGTCATTGCATGTGTGTTATTTCCACAAACCACACATGGATGAACCTCTAGAGTCATTGCATGTGTGTTATTTCCGCAAACCACACATGGCTCAACCACTAGAGTCATTGCATGTGTGTTCTTTCCACAAACCACACATGGATCAACCACTAGAGTCATTGCATGTGTGTTCTTTCTACAAACCACACATGGATCAACCAGTGGCATTGCATGTGTCTTCTTTCCACGAACCACATATGGATCAATCAGTGGTCATTGCATGTGTGTTATTTTCCACAAACCACACATGGATCAACCACTAGAGTCATTGCATGTGTGTTATTTCTACAAACCACACATGGATAAACCAGTGTCATTGCATGTGTATTGTTTCCACAAACCACACATGGATCAACAAGTCGTCATTGCATGTGTTTTCTTATACTATAACCAGCACTAGAGTCATTGCATGTGTGTTCTTTCCACAAACCACTTATGGATCCACCAGTGTTCATTGCATGTATGTTCTTTCCACAAACCACTTATGGATCAACCAAAGGGTCATTGCATGTGTGTTCTTTCCACAAACCATGATGGATAAACCGTGGCATTGCATGTGTATTCTTTTCACAAACCACATGTGGACCCACTAGAGTCATTTCATGTGTGTTCTTATACTAAAACCAGCACTAGAGTCATTGCATGTGCGTTCTTTTCACAAACCACACATGGATCAACCACTGTCATTGCATGTGTGTTCTTTCCACAAACCACATATGGATCAACCACTAGAGTCATTGCATGTGTCTTATTTCAACAAACAACACATGGATCAACCACTAGAGTCATTGCATGTGTGTTCTTTCCACAAACCACGCATGGATCCACCACTGTCATTGCATGTGTGTTCTTTCCACAAACCACACATGGATTAACAAGTGGTCATTGCATGTGTGTTCTTTTCACAAACCACATATGGATCCATTAGAGTCATTGCATGTGTGTTCTTATACTAAAACTAGCACACTAGAGTCATTGCATGTGTGTTCTTTCCTCTGACCAAACATTTATAAACAAGTGTTCAATTGATGTGTGGTCTTTTCACAAACAAAATATCGGATCCACCAGTGGTCATTGCATGTGTGTTCTTTTCGCGAACCATATATGGATCAACTAGTGTTCATTGCATGTGTGTTCTTTTCCACAAACAACTTATGGATCACCAGTGGTCATTGCATGCGTGTTCTTTTCCGAAATCCACACATGGATCCACCAGTGTTCATTGCATGTGTGTTCTTTTCCAAAAACCACATATGGATCAACCAGTGGTCATTGCATGTGTGTTCTTATACTAAAACTAGCACTAGAGTCATTGCATGTGTGTTCTTTTCACAAACCACACATGGATCAACCAGTGTTCATTGCATGTGTCTTCTTTTCACAAACCACACATGGATCAAC
Organism: Avena insularis; assembly: GCA_023614405.1. Taxonomy (NCBI): domain Eukaryota; kingdom Viridiplantae; phylum Streptophyta; class Magnoliopsida; order Poales; family Poaceae; genus Avena; species Avena insularis. Next base: position 203,509 of record JAJUPC010000183.1, on the reverse strand, counting down.
CAGTGGTCATTGCATGTGTGTTCTTTTCCACAAACCACATATGGATCAACCAGTGGTCATTGCATGTGTGTTCTTTCCTCAAACCACACATGGATTAACCAGTGGTCATTGCATGTGTGTTCTTTTCCACAAACCACACATGTATCAAGGAGTGTCATTGCATGTGTGTTCTTTCCACAAACCACATATGGATCAACCAGTGGTCCTTGCATGTGTGTTCTTTCCAAAAAACACACATGGATCAACCAGTGGTCATTGCATGTGTGTTCTTTTCCACGAACCACACATGGATCAAGCAGTGTCATTGCATGTGTGTTCTTTCAACAAACCACATATGGATCAACCAGTGGTCATTGCATGTGTGTTCTTTTCACAGACTACATATGGATCAACCAGTGGTCATTGCAAGTGTGTTCTTTTCACAAACCACATGTGAACCCACTAGAGTCATTGCATGTGTGTTCTTATACTAAAACCAACACTAGTGTCATTGCATATGTGTTATTTCCACAAACCACACATGGATCAACCAATAGAGTCATTGCATGTGTGTTCTTTGCACAAACCACACATGGATCAACCAGTGTCATTGCATGTGTGTTATTTCCACAAACCACATATGGATCAACTAGTGGTCATTGCATGTGTGTTCTTTTGACAAAACAACACATGGATCAACCACAGTCATTGCATGTGTGTTATTTCCACAAACCACACATGGATGAACCACTAGAGTCATTGCATGTGTGTTATTTCCACAAACCACACATGAATCAACCATTAGAGTCATTGCATGTGTGTTCTTTCCACAAACCACACATGGATTAACCACTAGAGTCAGTGCATGTGTGTTCTTTCCACAAACCACACATGGATCTACCAGAGTCATTGCATGTGTGTTGTTTCCACAAACCACACATGGATCCACAACTGTCATTGCATGTGTGTTCTTTCCACAAACCACACATGGATCAACAAGTGGTCATTGCATGTGTGTTCTTTTCAAAAACCACATATGGGTCCATTAGAGTCATTGCATGTGTGTTCTTATACTAAAACTAGCACTAGAGTCATTGCATGTGTGTTCTTTCCACAAACCACTTATGGATCCACCAGTGTTCATTGCATGTGTGTTCTTTTCGCAAACATAATATGGATCCACCCGTGGTCACTACATGAGTGTTCTTTCCACAAAGCACTTTTGGATTAATCAGTGGTCATTGCATGTGTGTTCTTTCCACAAACCACTTATGAATCCACTAGTGGCCATTTCATGTATGTTCTTTCCACAAACCACTTATGGATCAACCATTGGCATTGCACGTGTGTTCTTTTCACAAACTACATGTGGACCCACTAGAGTCATTGCATGTGTGTTCTTATACTAAAACTAGCACTAGAGTCATTGCATGTGTGTTCTTTTCAACAAACCACATATGGATCAACCAGTGGTAATTGCATGTGTGTTCTTTCCACAAACTACACATGGATCAACCAGTGGTCATTGCATCTGTGTTCTTTTCCACAAACCACACATGGGTCAAGCAGTGTCATTGCATGTGTGTTCTTTCCACAAACCACATATGGAGCAACCAGTGGTCATTGCATGTGTGTTCTTTTCACAGACTACATATGAATCAACCAGTGGTCATTGCAAGTGTGTTCTTTTCACAAACCACATGTGAACCTACTAGAGTCATTGCATGTGTGTTCTTATACTAAAAACAACACTAGAGTCATTGCATCTGTGTTATTTCCACAAACCACACATGGATCAACCACTAGAGTCATTGCATGTGTGTTCTTTGCACAAACCACACATGGATCAACCAGTGTCATTGCATGTATGTTCTTTCCACAAACTACATATGGATCAACCAGTGGTCATTGCATGAGTGTTCTTTTCACAAACCACACATGGATCAACCACTTTCATTGCATGTGTGTTATTTCCACAACCCACACATGGATGAACCACTAGAGTCATTGCATGTGTGTTATTTCCACAAACCACACATGGATCAACCATTAGAGTCATTGCATGTGTGTTCTTTCCACAAACCACACATGGATTAACCACTAGAGTCAGTGCATGTGTGTTCTTTCCACAAACCACATGGATCAACTAGAGTCATTGCATGTGTGTTCTTTCCACAAACCACACATGGATCCACAACTGTCATTGCATGTGTGTTCTTTCCACAAACCACACATGGATCAACAAGTGGTCATTGCATGTATGTTCTTTTCAGAAACCACATATGGATCCATTAGAGTCATTGCATGTGTGTTCTTATACTAAAACTAGCACTAGAGTCATTGCATGCGTGTTCTTTCCACAAACCACTTATGGATCCACCAGTGTTCATTGAATGTGTGTTCTTTTCACAAACAACATATGGATCCACCAGTGGTCACTATATGTGTGTTCTTTCCACAAACCACTTATGGACCAATCAGTGATCATTGCATGTGTGTTCTTTCCACAAACCACTTATGGATCAACTAGTGGCCATTGCATGTGTGTTCTTTCCACAAACCACATGTGAACCCACTAGAGTCATTGCATGTGTACTCTTATACTAAAACCAACACTAGAGTCATTGCATTTTTGTTATTTCCACAAACCACACATGGATCGACCACTAGAGTCATTGCATGTGTGTTCTTTGCACAAACCACACATGGATCAACCAGTGGTCATTGCATGTGTGTTCTTTTCCACAAACCACACACGGATCAAGAAGTGTCATTGCATGTGTGTTCTTTCCACAAACCACATATGGATCAACCAGTGGTCATTGCATGTGTGTTATTTTCACAAACCACACATGGATCAACCACTGTCATTGCATGTGTGTTATTTCCACAAACCACACATGGATCAACCACTAGAGTCATTGCATGTGTGTTATTTCCACAAACCACACATGGATCAACCACTAGAGTCATTGCATATGTGTTCTTTCCACAAACCACACATGGATCCACCACTGTCATTGCATGTGTGTTCTTTCCACAAACCACACATGGATCAACAAGTGGTCATTGCATGTGTGTTCTTTTCACAAACCACATATGGATCCATTAGAGTCATTGCATGTGTGTTCTTATACTAAAACTAGCACTAGAGTCATTGCATGTGTGTTCTTTCCACAAACAACACATGGATCAACAAGTGGTCATTGCATGTGTGTTCTTTTTAGAAACCACATATGGATCCATTAGAGTCATTGCATGTGTGTTCTTATATTAAAACTATCACTAGAGTCCTTGCAGGTGTGTTCTTTTCACAAACCACACATGGATCAACAAGTAGTCATTGCATGTGTGTTCTTTTCCACAAACCACCATGGATCAACCAGTGGTCATTGCATGTGTGTTCTTTCCACAAACCACACATGGATCAACCAGTGGTCATTGCATGTGTGTTCTTTTCACAAACCTCGTATGGATCCATTAGAGTCATTGCATGTGTGTTCTTATACTAAAACTAGAACTAGAGTCATTGCATGTGTGTTCTTTCCACAAACCACACATGGATCAACAAGTGGTCATTGCATGTGTGTTCTTTTCCACAAACCACACACGGATCAAGAAGTGTCATTGCATGTGTGTTCTTTCCACAAACCACATATGGATCAACCAGTGGTCATTGCATGTGTGTTATTTTCACAAACCACACATGGATCAACCACTATCATTGCATGTGTGTTATTTCCACAAACCACACATGGATCAACCACTAGAGTCATTGCATGTGTGTTATTTCCACAATACACACATGAATCAACCATTAGAGTCATTGCATGTGTGTTCTTTCCACAAACCACACATGGATTAACCACTAGAGTCAGTGCATGTGTGTTCTTTCCACAAACCACACATGGATCTACCAGAGTCATTGCATGTGTGTTGTTTCCACAAACCACACATGGATCCACAACTGTCATTGCATGTGTGTTCTTTCCACAAACCACACATGGATCAACAAGTGGTCATTGCATGTGTGTTCTTTTCAAAAACCACATATGGGTCCATTAGAGTCATTGCATGTGTGTTCTTATACTAAAACTAGCACTAGAGTCATTGCATGTGTGTTCTTTCCACAAACCACTTATGGATCCACCAGTGTTCATTGCATGTGTGTTCTTTTCGCAAACATAATATGGATCCACCCGTGGTCACTACATGAGTGTTCTTTCCACAAAGCACTTTTGGATTAATCAGTGGTCATTGCATGTGTGTTCTTTCCACAAACCACTTATGAATCCACTAGTGGCCATTTCATGTATGTTCTTTCCACAAACCACTTATGGATCAACCATTGGCATTGCACGTGTGTTCTTTTCACAAACTACATGTGGACCCACTAGAGTCATTGCATGTGTGTTCTTATACTAAAACTAGCACTAGAGTCATTGCATGTGTGTTCTTTTCAAGAAACCACATATGGATCAACCAGTGGTAATTGCATGTGTGTTCTTTCCACAAACCACACATGGATCAACCAGTGGTCATTGCATCTGTGTTCTTTTCCACAAACCACACATGGGTCAAGCAGTGTCATTGCATGTGTGTTCTTTCCACAAACCACATATGGAGCAACCAGTGGTCATTGCATGTGTGTTCTTTTCACAGACTACATATGGATCAACCAGTGGTCATTGCAAGTGTGTTCTTTTCACAAACCACATGTGAACCCACTAGAGTCATTGCATGTGTGTTCTTATACTAAAAACAACACTAGAGTCATTGCATCTGTGTTATTTCCACAAACCACACATGGATCAACCACTAGAGTCATTGCATGTGTGTTCTTTGCACAAACCACATATGGATCAACCAGTGTCATTGCATGTATGTTCTTTCCACAAACTACATATGGATCAACCAGTGGTCATTGCATGTGTGTTCTTTTCACAAACCACACATGGATCAACCACTATCATTGCATGTGTGTTATTTCCACAACCCACACATGGATGAACCACTAGAGTCATTGCATGTGTGTTATTTCCACAAACCACACATGGATCAACCATTAGAGTCATTGCATGTGTGTTCTTTCCACAAACCACACATGGATTAACCACTAGAGTCAGTGCATGTGTGTTCTTTCCACAAACCACACATGGATCAACTAGAGTCATTGCATGTGTGTTCTTTCCACAAACCACACATGGATCCACAACTGTCATTGCATGTGTGTTCTTTCCACAAACCACACATGGATCAACAAGTGGTCATTGCATGTATGTTCTTTTCAGAAACCACATATGGATCCATTAGAGTCATTGCATGTGTGTTCTTATACTAAAACTAGCACTAGAGTCATTGCATGCGTGTTCTTTCCACAAACCACTTATGGATCCACCAGTGTTCATTGAATGTGTGTTCTTTTCACAAACAACATATGGATCCACCAGTGGTCACTATATGTGTGTTCTTTCCACAAACCACTTATGGACCAATCAGTGATCATTGCATGTGTGTTCTTTCCACAAACCACTTATGGATCAACCAGTGGCCATTGCATGTGTGTTCTTTCCACAAACCACATGTGAACCCACTAGAGTCATTGCATGTGTGTTCTTATACTAAAACCAACACTAGAGTCATTGCATGTGTGTTATTTCCACAAACCACACATGGATCAACCACTAGAGTCATTGCATGTGTGTTCTTTGCCACAAACCACACATGGATCAACCAGCGGTCATTGCATGTGTGTTCTTTTCCACAAACCACACATGGGTCAAGAAGTGTCATTGCATGTGTGTTCTTTCCACAAACCACATATGGATCAACCAGTGGTCATTGCATGTGTGTTATTTTCACAAACCACACATGGATCAACCACTGTCATTGCATGTGTGTTATTTCCACAAACCACACATGGATCAACCACTAGAGTCATTGCATGTGTGTTATTTCCACAAACCACACATGGATCAACCACTAGAGTCATTGCATATGTGTTCTTTCCACAAACCACACATGGATCCACCACTGTCATTGCATGTGTGTTCTTTCCACAAACCACACATGGATCAACAAGTGGTCATTGCATGTGTGTTCTTTTCACAAACCACATATGGATCCATTAGAGTCATTGCATGTGTGTTCTTATACTAAAACTAGCACTAGAGTCATTGCATGTGTGTTCTTTCCACAAACAACATGTGGATCAACCAGTGGTCATTGCATGTGTTTTCTTTCCACAAACCACATTTGGATCCATTAGAGTCATTGCATGTGTGTTCTTATATTAAAACTATCACTAGAGTCATTGCATGTGTGTTCTTTTCACAAACCACACATGGATCAACAAGTAGTCATTGCATGTGTGTTCTTTTCCACAAACCACCATGGATCAACCAGTGGTCATTGCATGTGTGTTCTTTCCACAAACCACACATGGATCAACCAGTGGTCATTGCATGTGTGTTCTTTTCACAAACCACATATGGATCCATTAGAGTCATTGCATGTGTGTTCTTATACTAAAACTAGAACTAGAGTCATTGCATGTGTGTTCTTTCCACAAACCACACATGGATCAACAAGTGGTCATTGCATGTGTGTTCTTTTCCACAAACCACACACGGATCAAGAAGTGTCATTGCATGTGTGTTCTTTCCACAAACCACATATGGATCAACCAGTGGTCATTGCATGTGTGTTATTTTCACAAACCAAAAATGGATCAACCACTATCATTGCATGTGTGTTATTTCCATAAACCACACATGGATCAACCACTAGAGTCATTGCATGTGTGTTATTTCCACAATACACACATGAATCAACCATTAGAGTCATTGCATGTGTGTTCTTTCCACAAACCACACATGGATTAACCACTAGAGTCAGTGCATGTGTGTTCTTTCCACAAACCACACATGGATCTACCAGAGTCATTGCATGTGTGTTGTTTCCACAAACCACACATGGATCCACAACTGTCATTGCATGTGTGTTCTTTCCACAAACCACACATGGATCAACAAGTGGTCATTGCATGTGTGTTCTTTTCAAAAACCACATATGGGTCCATTAGAGTCATTGCATGTGTGTTCTTATACTAAAACTAGCACTAGAGTCATTGCATGTGTGTTCTTTCCACAAACCACTTATGGATCCACCAGTGTTCATTGCATGTGTGTTCTTTTCGCAAACATAATATGGATCCACCCGTGGTCTCTGCATGTGTGTTCTTTCCACAAACCACTTTTGGATCAACCAGTGGTCATTGCATGTGTGTTCTTTCCACAAACCACACATGGATCAACAAGTGGTCATTGCATGTGCGTTCTTTCCAGAAACCACATATGGATCAACCATTGGTCATTGCATGTGTGTTCTTTTCACAAACCACATGTGGACCCACTAGAGTCATTGCATGTGTGTTCTTATACTAAAACTAGCACTAGAGTCATTGCATGTGTGTCTTTTCAAGAAACCACATATGGATCAACCAGTTGTAATTGCATGTGTGTTCTTTCCACAAACCACACATGGATCAACCAGTGGTCATTGCATGTGTGTTCTTTCCACAAACCACACATGGGTCAAGCAGTGTCATTGCATGTGTGTTCTTTCCACAAACCACATATGGAGCAACCAGTGGTCATTGCATGTGTGTTCTTTTCACAGACTACATATGAATCAACCAGTGGTCATTGCAAGTGTGTTCTTTTCACAAACCACATGTGAACCCACTAGAGTCATTGCATGTGTGTTCTTATACTAAAAACAACACTAGAGTCATTGCATCTGTGTTATTTCCACAAACCACACATGGATCAACCACTAGAGTCATTGCATGTGTGTTCTTTGCACAAACCACACATGGATCAACCAGTGTCATTGCATGTGTGTTCTTTCCACAAATTACATATGGATCAACCAGTGGTCATTGCATGTGTGTTCTTTTCACAAACCACACATGGATCAACCACTGTCATTGCATGTGTGTTATTTCCACAACCCACACATGGATGAACCACTAGAGTCATTGCATGTGTGTTATTTCCACAAACCACACATGGATCAACCATTAGAGTCATTGCATGTGTGTTCTTTCCACAAACCACACATGGATTAACCACTAGAGTCAGTGCATGTGTGTTCTTTCCACAAACCACACATGGATCAACTAGAGTCATTGCATGTGTGTTCTTTCCACAAACCACACATGGATCCACAACTGTCATTGCATGTGTGTTCTTTCCACAAACCACCCATGGATCAACAAGTGGTCATTGCATGTATGTTCTTTTCAGAAACCACATATGGATCCATTAGAGTCAGTGCATGTGTGTTCTTATACTAAAACTAGAACTATAGTCATTGCATGTGTGTTCTTTCCACAAACCACACATGGATCAACAAGTGGTCATTGCATGTGTGTTCTTTTCACAAACAACATATGGATCCACCAGTGGTCACTTTATGTGTGTTCTTTCCACAAACCACTTATGGATCAATCAGTGGTCATTGCATGTGTGTTCTTTCCACAAACCACTTATGGATCAACTAGTGGCCATTGCATGTGTGTTCTTTCCACAAACCACATCTGAAGCCAAGAGAGTCATGGCATGTGTGTTCTTATAATAAACCCAACACTAGAGTCATTGCATGTGTGTTCTTTCCACAAACCACACATGGATCAACCACTAGAGTCATTGCATGTGTGTTCTTTTCACAGACTACATATGGATCAACCAGCGGTCATTGCATGTGTGTTCTTTTCCACAAACCACACATGGGTCAAGAAGTGTCATTGCATGTGTGTTCTTTCCACAAACCACATATGGATCAACCAGTGGTCATTGCATGTGTGTTATTTTCACAAACCACACATGGATCAACCACTGTCATTGCATGTGTGTTATTTCCACAAACCACACATGGATCAACCACTAGAGTCATTGCATGTGTGTTATTTCCACAAACCACACATGGATCAACCACTAGAGTCATTGCATATGTGTTCTTTCCACAAACCACACATGGATCCACCACTGTCATTGCATGTGTGTTCTTTCCACAAACCACACATGGATCAACAAGTGGTCATTGCATGTGTGTTCTTTTCACAAACCACATATGGATCCATTAGAGTCATTGCATGTGTGTTCTTATACTAAAACTAGCACTAGAGTCATTGCATGTGTGTTCTTTCCACAAACCACACATGGATCAACAAGTGGTCATTGCATGTGTGTTCTTTTTAGAAACCACATATGGATCCATTAGAGTCATTGCATGTGTGTTCTTATATTAAAACTATCACTAGAGTCCTTGCAGGTGTGTTCTTTTCACAAACCACACATGGATCAACAAGTAGTCATTGCATGTGTGTTCTTTTCCACAAACCACCATGGATCAACCAGTGGTCATTGCATGTGTGTTCTTTCCACAAACCACACATGGATCAACCAGTGGTCATTGCATGTGTGTTCTTTTCACAAACCACATATGGATCCATTAGAGTCATTGCATGTGTGTTCTTATACTAAAACTAGAACTAGAGTCATTGCATGTGTGTTCTTTTCACAAACCACACATGGATCAACAAGTGGTCAATGCATGTGTGTTCTTTTCACAAACCACATATGGATCAAGAAGTGTCATTGCATGTGTGTTCTTTCCACAAACCACATATGGATCAACCAGTGGTCATTGCATGTGTGTTCTTTTCACAAACCACACATGGATCAACCACTGTCATTGCATGTGTGTTATTTCCACAAACCACACATGGATCAACCACTAGAGTCATTGCATGTGTGTTATTTCCACAAACCACACATGAATCAACCACTAGAGTCATTGCATGTGTTCTTTCCACAAACCACACATGGATTAACCACTAGAGTCATTGCATGTGTGTTCTTTCCCCAAACCACACATGGATCAACCAGAGTCATAGCATGTGTGTTCTTTCCACAAACCACACATGGATCCACAACTGTCATTGCATGTGTGTTCTTTCCACAAACCACACATGGATCAACAAGTGGTCATTGCATGTGTGTTCTTTTCAAAAACCACATATGGATCCATTAGAGTCATTGCATGTGTGTTCTTATACTAAAACTAGCACTAGAGTCATTGCATGTGTGTTCTTTCCACAAACCACACATGGATCAACCAGTGGTCATTGCATGTGTGTTCTTTTCACAAACAACATAAGGATCCAACAGTGGTCATTGCATGTGTGTTCTTTCCACAAACCACTTATGGATTAATGAGTGGTCATTGCATGTGTGTTCTTTCCACAAACCACTTATGGATCCACTAGTGGCCATTGCATGTGTGTTCTTTCCACAAACCACATATAGATCAACCAATGGCATTGCATGTGTGTTCTTTTCACAAACCACATGTGGATCCACTAGAGTCATTGCATGTGTGTTCTTATACTAAAACTAGCACTAGAGTCATTGCATGTGTGTTCTTTCCACAAACCACATATGGATCAACCAGTGGTCATTGCATGTGTGTTCTTTCCACAAACCACACATGGATCAACCAGTGGTCATTGCATGTGTGTTCTTTTCCACAAACCACACATGGGTCAAGCAGTGTCATTGCATGTGTGTTCTTTCCACAAACCACATATGGAGCAACCAGTGGTCATTGCATGTGTGTTCTTTTCACAGACTACATATGGATCAACTAGTGGTCATTGCAAGTGTGTTCTTTTCACAAACCACATGTGAACCCACTAGAGTCATTGCATGTGTGTTCTTATACTAAAACCAACACTAGAGTCATTGCATCTGTGTTATTTCCACAAACCACACATGGATCAACCACTAGAGTCATTGCATGTGTGTTCTTTGCACAAACCACACATGGATCAACCAGTGTCATTGCATGTGTGTTCTTTCCACAAACTACATATGGATCAACCAGTGGTCATTGCATGTGTGTTCTTTTCACAAACCACACATGGATCAACCACTGTCATTGCATGTGTGTTATTTCCACAACCCACACATGGATGAACCACTAGAGTCATTGCATGTGTGTTATTTCCACAAACCACACATGGATCAACCATTAGAGTCATTGCATGTGTGTTCTTTCCACAAACCACACATGGATTAACCACTAGAGTCAGTGCATGTGTGTTCTTTCCACAAACCACACATGGATCAACTAGAGTCATTGCATGTGTGTTCTTTCCACAAACCACACATGGATCCACAACTGTCATTGCATGTGTGTTCTTTCCACAAACCACACATGGATCAACAAGTGGTCATTGCATGTATGTTCTTTTCTAAACCACATATGGATCCATTAGAGTCATTGCATGTGTGTTCTTATACTAAAACTAGCACTAGAGTCATTGCATGTGTGTTCTTTCCACAAACCACTTATGGATCCACCAGTGTTCATTCCATGTGTGTTCTTTTCACAAACAACATATGGATCCACCAGTGGTCATTGTATGTGTGTTCTTTCCACAAACCACTTATGGATCAATCAGTGGTCATTGCATGTGTGTTCTTTCCACAAACCACATATGGATCAATCAGTGGTCATTTCATGTGTGTTATTTTCCACAAACCACATGTGAACCCACTAGAGTCATTGCATGTGTGTTCTTTACTAAAACCAACACTAGAGTCATTGCATGTGTGTTATTTCCACAGACCACACATGGATCAACCACTAGAGTCATTGCATGTGTGTTCTTTCCACAAACCACATATGGATCAACCAGAGTCATTGCATGTGTGTTCTTTCCACAAACCACATATGGATTAAGAAGTGTCATTGCATGTGTGTTCTTTCCACAAACCACATATGGATCAACCAGTGGTCATTGCATGTGTGTTATTTTCACAAACCACACATGGATCAACCACTGTCATTGCATGTGTGTTATTTCCACAAACCACACATGGATCAACCACTAGAGTCATTGCATGTGTGTTATTTCCACAAACCACACATGGATCAACCACTAGAGTCATTGCATATGTGTTCTTTCCACAAACCACACATGGATCCACCACCGTCATTGCATGTGTGTTCTTTCCACAAACCACACATGGATCAACAAGTGGTCATTGCATGTGTGTTCTTTTCACAAACCACATATGGATCCATTAGAGTCATTGCATGTGTGTTCTTATACTAAAACTAGCACTAGAGTCATTGCATGTGTGTTCTTTCCACAAACCACACATGGATCAACAAGTGGTCATTGCATGTGTGTTCTTTTTAGAAACCACATATGGATCCATTAGAGTCATTGCATGTGTGTTCTTATATTAAAACTATCACTAGAGTCATTGCATGTGTGTTCTTTTCACAAACCACACATGGATCAACAAGTAGTCATTGCATGTGTGTTCTTTTCCACAAACCACTATGGATCAACCAGTGGTCATTGCATGTGTGTTCTTTCCACAAACCACACATGGATCAACCAGTGGTCATTGCATGTGTGTTCTTTTCACAAACCTCATATGGATCCATTAGAGTCATTGCATGTGTGTTCTTATACTAAAACTAGAACTAGAGTCATTGCATGTGTGTTCTTTCCACAAACCACACATGGATCAACAAGTGGTCATTGCATGTGTGTTCTTTTCCACAAACCACACACGGATCAAGAAGTGTCATTGCATGTGTGTTCTTTCCACAAACCACATATGGATCAACCAGTGGTCATTGCATGTGTGTTATTTTCACAAACCACACATGGATCAACCACTATCATTGCATGTGTGTTATTTCCACAAACCACACATGGATCAACCACTAGAGTCATTGCATGTGTGTTATTTCCACAAACCACACATGGATCAACCACTAGAGTCATTGCATATGTGTTCTTTCCACAAACCACACATGGATCCACCACTGTCATTGCATGTGTGTTCTTTCCACAAACCACACATGGATCAACAAGTGGTCATTGCATGTGTGTTCTTTTCACAAACCACATATGGATCCATTAGAGTCATTGCATGTGTGTTCTTATACTAAAACTAGCACTAGAGTCATTGCATGTGTGTTCTTTCCACAAACCACACATGGATCAACAAGTGGTCATTGCATGTGTGTTCTTTTTAGAAACCACATATGGATCCATTAGAGTCATTGCATGTGTGTTCTTATATTAAAACTATCACTAGAGTCATTTCATGTGTGTTCTTTTCACAAACCACACATGGATCAAAAAGTAGTCATTGCATGTGTGTTCTTTTCCACAAACCACTATGGATCAACCAGTGGTCATTGCATGTGTGTTCTTTCCACAAACCACACATGGATCAACCAGTGGTCATTGCATGTGTGTTCTTTTCACAAACCTCATATGGATCCATTAGAGTCATTGCATGTGTGTTCTTATACTAAAACTAGAACTAGAGTCATTGCATGTGTGTTCTTTCCACAAACCACACATGGATCAACAAGTGGTCATTGCATGTGTGTTCTTTTTAGAAACCACATATGGATCCATTAGAGTCATTGCATGTGTGTTCTTATACTAAAACTATCACTAGAGTCATTGCATGTGTGTTCTTTTCACAAACCACACATGGATCAACCAGTAGTCATTGCATGTGTGTTCTTTTCCACAAACCACTATGGATCAACCAGTGGTCATTGCATGTGTGTTCTTTCCACAAACCACACATGGATCAACCAGTGGTCATTGCATGTGTGTTCTTTTCCACAAACCACACATGGGTCAAGCAGTGTCATTGCATGTGTGTTCTTTCCACAAACCACATATGGAGCAACCAGTGGTCATTGCATGTGTGTTCTTTCCACAAACTACATATGGATCAACCAGTGGTCATTGCATGTGTGTTCTTTTCACAAACCACACATGGATCAAGTGTCATTGCATGTGTGTTCTTTCCACAAACCACATATGGAGCAACCAGTGGTCATTGCATGTGTGTTCTTTTCACAAACCATATGGATCAACCAGTGGTCATTGCTTGTGTGTTTTTTTCTCATACCACATGTGATACCACTAGAGTCATTGCATGTGTGTTCTTATACTAAAACCAACACTAGAGTCATTGCATGTGTGTTATTTCCACAAACCACACATGGATCAACCACTAGAGTCATTGCATGTGTGTTCTTTGCACAAACCACACATGGATCAACCAGTGTCATTGCATGTGTGTTCTTTCCACAAACCACATATGGATCAACCAGTGGTCATTGCATGTGTGTTCTTTTCACAAACCACACATGGATCAACCACTATCATTGCATGTGTGTTATTTCCACAACCACACATGGATGAACCACTAGAGTCATTGCATGTGTGTTCTTTCCACAAACCACACATGGATAAACCACTAGAGTCAGTGCATGTGTGTTCTTTCCACAAACCACACATGGATCAACAAGAGTCAAAGCATGTGTGTTCTTTCAACAAACCACACATGGATCCACAACTTTCATTGCATGTGTGTTCTTTCCACAAACCACACATGGATCAACAAGTGGTCTTTGCATGTATGTTCTTTTCAGAAACCACATATGGATCCATTAGAGTCATTGCATGTGTGTTCTTATATTAAAACTATCACTAGAGTCCTTGCAGGTGTGTTCTTTTCACAAACCACACATGGATCAACAAGTAGTCATTGCATGTGTGTTATTTCCACAAACCACACATGGATCAACCAGTGGTCATTGCATGTGTGTTCTTTCCACAAACCACACGTGGATCAACCAAGGTCATTGCATGTGTGTTCTTTTCACAAACCACATGGATCCATTAGAGTCATTGCATGTGTGTTCTTATACTAAAACTAGAACTAGAGTCATTGCATGTGTGTTCTTTCCACAAACCACACATGGATCAACAAGTGGTCATTGCATGTGTGTTCTTTTCCACAAACCACACACGGATCAAGAAGTGTCATTGCATGTGTGTTCTTTCCACAAACCACATATGGATCAACCAGTGGTCATTGCATGTGTGTTATTTTCACAAACCACACATGGATCAACCACTATCATTGCATGTGTGTTATTTCCACAAACCACACATGGATCAACCACTAGAGTCATTGCATGTGTGTTATTTCCACAAACCACACATGGATCAACCACTAGAGTCATTGCATATGTGTTCTTTCCACAAACCACACATGGATCCACCACTGTCATTGCATGTGTGTTCTTTCCACAAACCACACATGGATCAACAAGTGGTCATTGCATGTGTGTTCTTTTCACAAACCACATATGGATCCATTAGAGTCATTGCATGTGTGTTCTTATACTAAAACTAGCACTAGAGTCATTGCATGTGTGTTCTTTCCACAAACCACACATGGATCAACAAGTGGTCATTGCATGTGTGTTCTTTTAAGAAACCACATATGGATCCATTAGAGTCATTGCATGTGTGTTCTTATATTAAAACTATCACTAGAGTCATTTCATGTGTGTTCTTTTCACAAACCACACATGGATCAAAAAGTAGTCATTGCATGTGTGTTCTTTTCCACAAACCACTATGGATCAACCAGTGGTCATTGCATGTGTGTTCTTTCCACAAACCACACATGGATCAACCAGTGGTCATTGCATGTGTGTTCTTTTCACAAACCACATATGGATCCATTAGAGTCATTGCATGTGTGTTCTTATACTAAAACTAGAACTAGAGTCATTGCATGTGTGTTCTTTCCACAAACCACACATGGATCAACAAGTGGTCATTGCATGTGTGTTCTTTTTAGAAACCACATATGGATCCATTAGAGTCATTGCATGTGTGTTCTTTTCCACAAACCACACACGGATCAAGAAGTGTCATTGCATGTGTGTTCTTTCCACAAACCACATATGGATCAAACAGTGGTCATTGCATGTGTGTTCTTTTCACAAACCACACATGGATCAACCAGTAGTCATTGCATGTGTGTTCTTTCCACAAACCACACATGGATCAACCAGTGGTCATTGCATGTGTGTTCTTTTCCACAAACCACACATGGGTCAAGCAGTGTCATTGCATGTGTGTTCTTTCCACAAACCACATATGGAGCAACCAGTGGTCATTGCATGTGTGTTCTTTTGACAGACTACATATGGATCAACCAGTGGTCATTGCAAGTGTGTTCTTTTCACAAACCACATGTGAACCCACTAGAGTCATTGCATGTGTGTTCTTATACTAAAACCAACACTAGAGTCATTACATATGTGTTATTTCCACAAACCACACATGGATCAACCACTAGAGTCATTGCATGTGTGTTCTTTGCACAAACCACACATGGATCAACCAGTCATTGCATGTGTGTTATTTTCACAAACCACATATGGATCAACCAGTGGTCATTGCATGTGTGTTCTTTCCACAAACCACACATGGATCAACCACTAGTCATTGCATGTGTTATTTCCACAACCCACACATGGATGAACCACTAGAGTCATTGTATGTGTTGTTCTTTCCACAAACCACACATGGATCCTCCACTAGAGTCATTGCATGTGTGTTCTTTCCACAAACCACATATGGATCAACTAGAGTCATTGCATGTGTGTTCTTTCAACAAACCACACATGGATCCACAACTTTCATTGCATGTGTGTTTTTTCCACAAACCACACATGGATCAACAAGTGGTCATTGCATGTATGTTATTTCCAAAAACCACACATGGATCTACCACTAGAGTCATTGCATGTGTGTTCTTATAATAACTCTATCACTAGAGTCATTGCATGTGTGTTCTTTTCACAAACCACACATGGATCAACAAGTAGTCATTGCATGTGTGTTCTTTCCACAAACCACACATGGATCAACCAGTGGTCATTGCATGTGTGTTCTTTTCACAAACCACATATGGATCCATTAGAGTCATTGCATGTGTGTTCTTATACTAAAACTAGAACTAGAGTCATTGCATGTGTGTTCTTTTCACAAACCACAGATGGATCAACCAGTGGTCACTGCATGTGTGTTCTTTCCACAAACCACATATGGACCAACCAGAGTCATTGCATGTGTTTTCTTTCCCAAACCACATGGATCAACCAGTGGTCATTGCATGTGTTCTTTTCCACAAACCACACATGGATCAACAAGTGGTCATTGCATGTGTGTTCTTTCCACAAACCACATAGGGAGCAACCAGTGGTCATTGCATGTGTGTTCTTTATACCACATATGGATCAACCAGTGGTCATTGCATGTGTGTTCTTTTCACAAACCACACATGGATCAACCAGTGTCATTGCATGTGTGTTCTTTCCACAAACCACATATGGAGCAACCAGTGGTCATTGCATGTGTGTTCTTTTCACAAACCACACATGGATCAACAAGTGGTCATTGCATGTGTGTTCTTTTCACAAACCACATGTGAACCCACTAGAGTCATTGCATGTGTGTTCTTCTACTAAACCATAAACTAGAGTCATTGCATGTGTGTTCTTTCCACAAACCACACATGGATCAACCACTAGAGTCATTGCATGTGTGTTCTTTGCACAAACCACACATGGATCAACCAGTGTCATTGCATGTGTGTTCTTTCCACAAACCACAAATGGATCAACCAGTGGTCATTGCATGTGTGTTCTTTTCACAAACCACACATGGATCAACCACTATCATTGCACGTGTGTTATTTCCACAACCCACACATGGATGAACCACTAGAGTCATTGCATGTGTGTTCTTTCCACAAACCACACATGGATTAACCACTAGAGTCAGTGCATGTGTGTTCTTTCCACAAACCACACATGGATCAACTAGAGTCATTGCATGTGTGTTCTTTCAACAAACCACACATGGATCCACAACTTTCATTGCATGTGTGTTCTTTCCACAAACCACACATGGATCAACAAGTGGTCTTTGCATGTATGTTCTTTTCAGAAACCACATATGGATCCATTAGAGTCATTGCATGTGTGTTCTTATATTAAAACTATCACTAGAGTCATTGCATGTGTGTTCTTTTCACAAACCACACATGGATCAACAAGTAGTCATTGCATGTGTGTTCTTTTCCACAAACCACTATGGATCAACCAGTGGTCATTGCATGTGTGTTCTTTCCACAAACCACACATGGATCAACCAGTGGTCATTGCATGTGTGTTCTTTTCACAAACCACATATGGATCCATTAGAGTCATTGCATGTGTGTTCTTATACTAAAACTAGAACTAGAGTCATTGCATGTGTGTTCTTTCCACAAACCACACATGGATCAACAAGTGGTCATTGCATGTGTGTTCTTTTTAGAAACCACATATGGATCCATTAGAGTCATTGCATGTGTGTTCTTATACTAAAACTATCACTAGAGTCATTGCATGTGTGTTCTTTTCACAAACCACACATGGATCAACCAGTAGTCATTGCATGTGTGTTCTTTTCCACAAACCACTATGGATCAACCAGTGGTCATTGCATGTGTGTTCTTTCCCAACCCCCCACATGTATAAACCATTGGTCATTTCATGTGTGTTCATTTCCACAAACCACACATGGGTCAAGCAGTGTCATTGCATGTGTGTTCTTTCCACAAACCACTTATGGATCAACCAGTGGTCATTGCATGTGTGTTCTTTTCCACAAAACCACATATGGATCAACCAGTGGTCATTGCATGTGTGTTCTTTCCACAAACCACACATGGGATCAAGCAGTGTCATTGCATGTGTGTTCTTTCCACAAACCACATATGGAGCAACCAGTGGTCATTGCATGTGTGTTCTTTTCACAGACTACATATGGATCAACCAGTGGTCATTGCAAGTGTGTTCTTTTCACAAACCACATGTGAACCCACTAGAGTCATTGCATGTGTGTTCTTATACTAAAACCAACACTAGAGTCATTGCATCTGTGTTATTTCCACAAACCACACATGGATCAACCACTAGAGTCATTGCATGTGTGTTCTTTGCACAAACCACACATGGATCAACCAGTGTCATTGCATGTGTGTTCTTTCGACAAACTACATATGGATCAACCAGTGGTCATTGCATGTGTGTTCTTTTCACAAACCACACATGGATCAACCACTATCATTGCATGTGTGTTATTTCCACAACCCACACATGGATGAACCACTAGAGTCATTGCATGTGTGTTCTTTCCACAAACCACACATGGATTAACCACTAGAGTCAGTGCATGTGTGTTCTTTCCACAAACCACACATGGATCAACTAGAGTCATTGCATGTGTGTTCTTTCAACAAACCACACATGGATCCACAACTTTCATTGCATGTGTGTTCTTTCCACAAACCACACATGGATCAACAAGTGGTCTTTGCATGTATGTTCTTTTCAGAAACCACATATGGATCCATTAGAGTCATTGCATGTGTGTTCTTATATTAAAACTATCACTAGAGTCCTTGCAGGTGTGTTCTTTTCACAAACCACACATGGATCAACAAGTAGTCATTGCATGTGTGTTCTTTTCCACAAACCACCATGGATCAACCAGTGGTCATTGCATGTGTGTTCTTTCCACAAACCACACATGGATCAACCAGTGGTCATTGCATGTGTGTTCTTTTCACAAACCTCATATGGATCCATTAGAGTCATTGCATGTGTGTTCTTATACTAAAACTAGAACTAGAGTCATTGCATGTGTGTTCTTTTCACAAATCACACATGGATCAACCAGTAGTCATTGCATGTGTGTTCTTTTCCACAAACCACTATGGATCAACCAGTGGTCATTGCATGTGTGTTCTTTCCCCAAACCACACATGGATCAACCAGTGGTCATTGCATGTGTGTTCTTTTCCACAAACCACACATGGGTCAAGCAGTGTCATTGCATGTGTGTTCTTTCCACAAACCACATATGGAGCAACCAGTGGTCATTGCATGTGTGTTCTTTTGAGAGACAACATATGGATCAACCAGTGGTCATTGCATGTGTGTTCTTTTCCACAAACCACACATGGGTCAAGCAGTGTCATTGCATGTGTGTTCTTTCCACAAACCACATATGGAGCAACCAGTGGTCATTGCATGTGTGTTCTTTTGACAGACTACATATGGATCAACCAGTGGTCATTGCAAGTGTGTTCTTTTCACAAACCACATGTGAACCCACTAGAGTCATTGCATGTGTGTTCTTATACTAAAACCAACACTAGAGTAATTGCATCTGTGTTATTTCCACAAACCACACATGGATCAACCAATAGAGTCATTGCATGTGTGTTCTTTGCACAAACCACACATGGATCAACCAGTGTCATTGCATGTGTGTTCTTTCGACAAACTACATATGGATCAACCAGTGGTCATTGCATGTGTGTTCTTTTCACAAACCACACATGGATCAACCACTATCATTGCACGTGTGTTATTTCCACAACCCACACATGGATGAACCACTAGAGTCATTGCATGTGTGTTCTTTCCACAAACCACACATGGATTAACAACTAGAGTCAGTGCATGTGTGTTCTTTCCACAAACCACACATGGATCAACTAGAGTCATTGCATGTGTGTTCTTTCAACAAACCACACATGGATCCACAACTTTCATTGCATGTGTGTTCTTTCCACAAACCACACATGGATCAACAAGTGGTCATTGCATGTGTGTTCTTTTTAGAAACCACATATGGATCCATTAGAGTCATTGCATGTGTGTTCTTATATTAAAACTATCACTAGAGTCCTTGCAGGTGTGTTCTTTTCACAAACCACACATGGATCAACAAGTAGTCATTGCATGTGTGTTCTTTTCCACAAACCACCATGGATCAACCAATGGTCATTGCATGTGTGTTCTTTCCACAAACCACACATGGATCAACCAGTGGTCATTGCATGTGTGTTCTTTTCACAAACCTCATATGGATCCATTAGAGTCATTGCATGTGTGTTCTTATACTAAAACTAGAACTAGAGTCATTGCATGTGTGTTCTTTCCACAAACCACACATGGATCAACAAGTGGTCATTGCATGTGTGTTCTTTTTAGAAACCACATATGGATCCATTAGAGTCATTGCATGTGTGTTCTTATACTAAAACTATCACTAGAGTCATTGCATGTGTGTTCTTTTCACAAATCACACATGGATCAACCAGTAGTCATTGCATGTGTGTTCTTTTCCACAAACCACTATGGATCAACCAGTGGTCATTGCATGTGTGTTCTTTCCCCAAACCACACATGGATCAACCAGTGGTCATTGCATGTGTGTTCTTTTCCACAAACCACACATGGGTCAAGTAGTGTCATTGCATGTGTGTTCTTTCCACAAACCACATATGGAGCAACCAGTGGTCATTGCATGTGTGTTCTTTTGACAGACTACATATGGATCAACCAGTGGTCATTGCAAGTGTGTTCTTTTCCAGAAACCACACATGGGTCAAGCAGTGTCATTGCATGTGTGTTCTTTCCACAAACCACATATGGAGCAACCAGTGGTCATTGCATGTGTGTTCTTTTCACAGACTACATATGGATCAACCAGTGGTCATTGCAAGTGTGTTCTTTTCACAAACCACATGTGAACCCACTAGAGTCATTGCATGTGTGTTCTTATACTAAAACCAACACTAGAGTCATTGCATCTGTGTTATTTCCACAAACCACACATGGATCAACCACTAGAGTCATTGCATGTGTGTTCTTTGCACAAACCACACATGGATCAACCAGTGTCATTGCATGTGTGTTCTTTCGACAAACTACATATGGATCAACCAGTGGTCATTGCATGTGTGTTCTTTTCACAAACCACACATGGATCAACCACTATCATTGCATGTGTGTTATTTCCACAACCCACACATGGATGAACCACTAGAGTCATTGCATGTGTGTTCTTTCCACAAACCACACATGGATTAACCACTAGAGTCAGTGCATGTGTGTTCTTTCCACAAACCACACATGGATCAACTAGAGTCATTGCATGTGTGTTCTTTCAACAAACCACACATGGATCCACAACTTTCATTGCATGTGTGTTCTTTCCACAAACCACACATGGATCAAAAAGTGGTCTTTGCATGTATGTTCTTTTCAGAAACCACATATGGATCCATTAGAGTCATTGCATGTGTGTTCTTACACTAAAACTAGCACTAGAGTCATTGCATGTGTGTTCTTTCCACAAACCACTTATGGATCCACCAGTGTTCATTGCATGTGTGTTCTTTTCACAAACAACATATGGATCCACCAGTGGTCACTGTATGTGTGTTCTTTCCACAAACCACTTATGGATCAACTAGTGGCCATTGCATGTGTGTTCTTTCCACAAACCACATGTGAACCCACTAGAGTCATTGCATGTGTGTTCTTTTCACAAACCACACATGGATCAACCACTGTCATTGCATGTGTGTTATTTCCACAACCCACACATGGATGAACCACTAGAGTCATTGCATGTGTGTTATTTCCACAAACCACACATGGATCAACCATTAGAGTCATTGCATGTGTGTTCTTTCCACAAACCACACATGGATTAACCACTAGAGTCAGTGCATGTGTGTTCTTTCCACAAACCACACATGGATCAACTAGAGTCATTGCATGTGTGTTCTTTCAACAAACCACACATGGATCCACAACTTTCATTGCATGTGTGTTCTTTCCACAAACCACACATGGATCAACAAGTGGTCATTGCATGTATGTTCTTTTCAGAAACCACATATGGATCCATTAGAGTCATTGCATGTGTGTTCTTACACTAAAACTAGCACTAGAGTCATTGCATGTGTGTTCTTTCCACAAACCACTTATGGATCCACCAGTGTTCATTGCATGTGTGTTCTTTTCACAAACAACATATGGATCCACCAGTGGTCACTGTATGTGTGTTCTTTCCACAAACCACTTATGGATCAATCAGTGGTCATTGCATGTGTGTTCTTTCCACAAACCACTTATGGATCAACTAGTGGCCATTGCATGTGTGTTCTTTCCACAAACCACATGTGAACCCACTAGAGTCATTGCATGTGTGTTCTTTTCACAAACCACACATGGATCAACCACTGTCATTGCATGTGTGTTATTTCCACAACCCACACATGGATGAACCACTAGAGTCATTGCATGTGTGTTATTTCCACAAACCACACATGGATCAACCATTAGAGTCATTGCATGTGTGTTCTTTCCACAAACCACACATGGATTAACCACTAGAGTCATTGAATGTGTGTTATTTCCACAAACCACACATGGATCAACCACTAGAGTCATTGCATGTGTGTTCTTTGCACAAACCACACATGGATCAACCAGTGGTCATTGCATGTGTGTTCTTTTCCACAAACCACACACGGATCAAGAAGTGTCATTGCATGTGTGTTCTTTCCACAAACCACATATGGATCAACCAGTGGTCATTGCATGTGTGTTATTTTCACAAACCACACATGGATCAACCACTGTCATTGCATGTGTGTTATTTCCACAAACCACACATGGATCAACCAGTAGAGTCATTGCATGTGTGTTATTTCCACAAACCACACATGGATCAACCACTAGAGTCATTGCATATGTGTTCTTTCCACAAACCACACATGGATCCACCACTGTCATTGCATGTGTGTTCTTTCCACAAACCACACATGGATCAACAAGTGGTCATTGCATGTGTGTTCTTTTCACAAACCACATATGGATCCATTAGAGTCATTGCATGTGTGTTCTTATACTAAAACTAGCACTAGAGTCATTGCATGTGTGTTCTTTCCACAAACCACACATGGATCAACAAGTGGTCATTGCATGTGTGTTCTTTCCACAAACCACATATGGAGCAACCAGTGGTCATTGCATGTGTGTTCTTTTCACAGACTACATATGGATCAACCAGTGGTCATTGCAAGTGTGTTCTTTTCACAAACCACATGTGAACCCACTAGAGTCATTGCATGTGTGTTCTTATACTAAAACCAACACTAGAGTCATTGCATCTATGTTATTTCCACAAACCACACATGGATCAACCACTAGAGTCATTGCATGTGTGTTCTTTGCACAAACCACACATGGATCAACCACTGTCATTGCATGTGTGTTATTTCCACAACCCACACATGGATGAACCACTAGAGTCATTGCATGTGTGTTATTTCCACAAACCACACATGGATCAACCACTAGAGTCATTGCATGTGTGTTCTTTCCACAAACCATACATGGATTAACCACTAGAGTCAGTGCATGTGTGTTCTTTCCACAAACTAAACATGGATCAACCAGTGGACATTGCATGTGTGTTCTTTTCACAAACCTCATATGGATCCATTAGAGTCATTGCATGTGTGTTCTTATACTAAAACTAGAACTATAGTCATTGCATGTGTGTTCTTTCCACAAACCACACATGGATCAACAAGTGGTCATTGCATGTGTGTTCTTTTCCACAAACCACACACGGATCAAGAAGTGTCATTGCATGTGTGTTCTTTCCACAAACCACATATGGATCAACCAGTGGTCATTGCATGTGTGTTATTTTCACAAACCACACATGGATCAACCACTGTCATTGCATGTGTGTTATTTCCACAAACCACACATGGATCAACCACTAGAGTCATTGCATGTGTGTTATTTCCACAAACCACACATGGATCAACCACTAGAGTCATTGCATATGTGTTCTTTCCACAAACCACACATGGATCCACCACTGTCATTGCATGTGTGTTCTTTCCACAAACCACACATGGATCAACAAGTGGTCATTGCATGTGTGTTCTTTTCACAAACCACATATGGATCCATTAGAGTCATTGCATGTGTGTTCTTATACTAAAACTAGCACTAGAGTCATTGCATGTGTGTTCTTTCCACAAACCACACATGGATCAACAAGTGGTCATTGCATGTGTGTTCTTTTTAGAAACCACATATGGATCCATTAGAGTCATTGCATGTGTGTTCTTTCCACAAACCACATATGGATCAACCAGTGGTCATTGCATGTGTGTTATTTTCACAAACCACACATGGATCAACCACTGTCATTGCATGTGTGTTATTTCCACAAACCACACATGGATCAACCACTAGAGTCATTGCATGTGTGTTATTTCCACAAACCACACATGGATCAACCACTAGAGTCATTGCATATGTGTTCTTTCCACAAACCACACATGGATCCACCACTGTCATTGCATGTGTGTTCTTTCCACAAACCACACATGGATCAACAAGTGGTCATTGCATGTGTGTTCTTTTCACAAACCACATATGGATCCATTAGAGTCATTGCATGTGTGTTCTTATACTAAAACTAGCACTAGAGTCATTGCATGTGTGTTCTTTCCACAAACCACACATGGATCAACAAGTGGTCATTGCATGTGTGTTCTTTTTAGAAACCATATATGGATCCATTAGAGTCATTGCATGTGTGTTCTTATACTAAAGCTATCACTAGAGTCATTGCATGTGTGTTCTTTTCACAAACCACACATGGATCAACCAGTAGTCATTGCATGTGTGTTCTTTTCCACAGACCACTATGGATCAACCAGTGGTCATTGCATGTGTGTTCTTTCCACAAACCACACATGGATCAACCAGTGGTCATTGCATGTGTGTTCTTTTCACAAACCACATATGGATCCATTAGAGTCATTGCATGTGTGTTCTTATACTAAAACTAGAACTAGAGTCATTGCATGTGTGTTCTTTCCACAAACCACACATGGATCAACAAGTGGTCATTGCATGTGTGTTCTTTTTAGATACCACATATGGATCCATTAGAGTCATTGCATGTGTGTTCTTATACTAAAACTATCACTAGAGTCATTACATGTGTGTTCTTTTCACAAACCACACATGGATCAACCAGTAGTCATTGCATGTGTGTTCTTTTCCACAAACCACTATGGATCAACCAGTGGTCATTGCATGTGTGTTCTTTCCACAAACCACACATGGATCAACCAGTGGTCATTGCATGTGTGTTCTTTTCCACAAACCACACATGGGTCAAGCAGTGTCATTGCATGTGTGTTCTTTCCACAAACCACATATGGAGCAACCAGTGGTCATTGCATGTGTGTTCTTTTCACAGACTACATATGGATCAACCAGCGGTCATTGCATGTGTGTTCTTTTCCACAAACCACACATGGGTCAAGCAGTGTCATTGCATGTGTGTTCTTTCCACAAACCACATATGGAGCAACCAGTGGTCATTGCATGTGTGTTCTTTTCACAGACTACATATGGATCAACCAGTGGTCATTGCAAGTGTGTTCTTTTCACAAACCACATGTGAACCCACTAGAGTCATTGCATGTGTGTTCTTATACTAAAACCAACACTAGAGTCATTGCATCTGTGTTATTTCCACAAACCACACATGGATCAACCACTAGAGTCATTGCATGTGTGTTCTTTGCACAAACCACACATGGATCAACCAGTGTCATTGCATGTGTGTTCTTTTCACAAACCACACATGGATCAACCACTATCATTGCATGTGTGTTATTTCCACAACCCACACATGGATGAACCACTAGAGTCATTGCATGTGTGTTATTTCCACAAACCACACATGGATCAACCATTAGAGTCATTGCATGTGTGTTCTTTCCACAAACCACACATGGATTAACCACTAGAGTCAGTGCATGTGTGTTCTTTCCACAAACCACACATGGATCAACTAGAGTCATTGCATGTGAGTTCTTTCAACAAACCACACATGGATCCACAACTTTCATTGCATGTGTGTTCTTTCCACAAACCACACATGGATCAACAAGTGGTCATTGCATGTATGTTCTTTTCAGAAACCACATATGGATCCATTAGAGTCATTGCATGTGTGTTCTTTCCACAAACCACTTATGGATCCACCAGTGTTCATTGCATGTGTGTTCTTTTCACAAACAACATATGGATCCACCAGTGGTCACTGTATGTGTGTTCTTTCCACAAACCACTTATGGATCAATCAGTGGTCATTGCATGTGTGTTCTTTCCACAAACCACTTATGGATCAACTAGTGGCCATTGCATGTGTGTTCTTTCCACAAACCACATGTGAACCCACTAGAGTCATTGCATGTGTGTTCTTTTCACAAACCACACATGGATCAACCACTGTCATTGCATGTGTGTTATTTCCACAACCCACACATGGATGAACCACTAGAGTCATTGCATGTGTGTTATTTCCACAAACCACACATGGATCAACCATTAGAGTCATTGCATGTGTGTTCTTTCCACAAACCACACATGGATTAACCACTAGAGTCATTGAATGTGTGTTATTTCCACAAACCACACATGGATCAACCACTAGAGTCATTGCATGTGTGTTCTTTGCACAAACCACACATGGATCAACCAGTGGTCATTGCATGTGTGTTCTTTTCCACAAACCACACACGGATCAAGAAGTGTCATTGCATGTGTGTTCTTTCCACAAACCACATATGGATCAACCAGTGGTCATTGCATGTGTGTTATTTTCACAAACCACACATGGATCAACCACTGTCATTGCATGTGTGTTATTTCCACAAACCACACATGGATCAACCAGTAGAGTCATTGCATGTGTGTTATTTCCACAAACCACACATGGATCAACCACTAGAGTCATTGCATATGTGTTCTTTCCACAAACCACACATGGATCCACCACTGTCATTGCATGTGTGTTCTTTCCACAAACCACACATGGATCAACAAGTGGTCATTGCATGTGTGTTCTTTTCACAAACCACATATGGATCCATTAGAGTCATTGCATGTGTGTTCTTATACTAAAACTAGCACTAGAGTCATTGCATGTGTGTTCTTTCCACAAACCACACATGGATCAACAAGTGGTCATTGCATGTGTGTTCTTTCCACAAACCACATATGGAGCAACCAGTGGTCATTGCATGTGTGTTCTTTTCACAGACTACATATGGATCAACCAGTGGTTATTGCAAGTGTGTTCTTTTCACAAACCACATGTGAACCCACTAGAGTCATTGCATGTGTGTTCTTATACTAAAACCAACACTAGAGTCATTGCATCTATGTTATTTCCACAAACCACACATGGATCAACCACTAGAGTCATTGCATGTGTGTTCTTTGCACAAACCACACATGGATCAACCAGTGTCATTGCATGTGTGTTCTTTCCACAAACTACATATGGATCAACCAGTGGTCATTGCATGTGTGTTATTTCCACAACCCACACATGGATGAACCACTAGAGTCATTGCATGTGTGTTATTTCCACAAACCACACATGGATCAACCACTAGAGTCATTGCATGTGTGTTCTTTCCACAAACCATACATGGATTAACCACTAGATTAAGTGCATTTTTGTTCTTTCCACAAACCAAACATGGATCAACCAGAGTCATTGCATGTGTGTTCTTTCCACAAACCACACATGGATCCACAACTGTCATTGCATGTGTGTTCTTTCCACAAACCACCCATGGATCAACAAGTGGTCATTGCATGTATGTTCTTTTCAGAAACCACATATGGATCCATTAGAGTCAGTGCATGTGTGTTCTTATACTAAAACTAGCACTAGAGTCATTGCATGTGTGTTCTTTCCCCAAACCACTTATGGATCCACTAGTGTTCATTCCATGTGTGTTCTTTTCACAAACAACATATGGATCCACCAGTGGTCATTGTATGTGTGTTCTTTCCACAAACCACTTATGGATCAATTAGTGGTCATTGCATGTGTGTTCTTTCCACAAACCACTTATGGATCAACTAGTGGCCATTGCATGTGTGTTCTTTCCACAAACCACATATGGATCAACCAGTGGTCATTGCATGTGTGTTCTTTTCACAAACTACATATTTGTCAACCATTGATCATTGCAAGCGTGTTCTTTTCACAAACCACATGTGAACCCACTAGAGTCATTGCATGTGTGTTCTTATACTAAAACCAACACTAGAGTCATTGCATCTGTGTTATTTCCACAAACCACACATGGATCAACCACTAGAGTCATTGCATGTGTGTTATTTTCACAAACCACCCACGGATCAACCAGTGTCATTGCATGTGTGTTCTTTCCACAAACTACATATGGATCAATGTGACACCCCGGTTCTGAAAAGACCGTGGCCTCTATGTGACATGCCAATCCCTGGATCGGTTCATTGGCCCACAATAGAGTAAGATAGATAACATAGCAAAATATCCGTGTATCATAGATAACGAAGATCCAGAGTACCATTATTACAATAAAAGCTTAGCACAAAGCTAGCTCAAATTATTCAGGTAGCAACATAAACGAGATAAAACCTCCATTCTTCAAATTGCCCACAAGTGAACAAGTGCCGAGTGGAGTACCGTGGCCTATAACGATCAATCAGAATCGGAATAACTCGCAAAGATGAAACGCAACAGCCCCGAAGGGTCAATACATGGAATGTATGGCAAGTAGAGCTAGTAAATGGAGACAATAGTACTAACATCCACATGCATATTTGGCAAGTGGAGCTGTGTCTGGCTTGCATTTGCAAATAACTTTGTCCTACTTTCATAAACAGTTTTTGATTTTTCTTTGAAAAGATCCCAATTAAGTTATCCCAACAATATTAAACAATTATGAAATTAAAATGAGCGAGAAACATGTCATGGAATCAATATCAAGCAACTCAGTTGTCCATAACCGGGGACACGGCTAATCGATTAGATTATACACTCTGCAAAGGTTAGTACACTTTACCCATGTGACTTGTCCAGCCCAGCTCGTACCATCACTCTCATTTTGGGTGATGATAGGGAGAAGACCAAGAAGAGACTGTTCGGGAAGTAGCTCATCCCGACGCGCACCGGTCCAACCTACCAAAATTCTACATCTCTGGATACGCGGGTTCGAGTTACCACAACCTACTAAGTCCAACCAACCGCCCATTTCATTATTGGCACATGGTTGTACACGTAAGCTACACAATAAAGAAGCCAATCATTCTCTCTTGATACCTGGGTGCCTTTCCGCAATGAAACCACCAAAAATTATCAATACCATCACACCCAGGGGATTCATTGATTAAGTTGTTTTAGTTTTCACAAACCAATACTTGAGAAAACAAGTATCAATGATGTAACCCAGCCCTCGTTCAACATAGCATGGCTAAGCACATCTACAACGGTGGTTCATCTACAAGGAAAGCCCTACCACATAATAGGTCATAGCATAGCGATAGTATCATCCTACTCATGCAACTACAAAATACACGACAATGCATTAAAAATAGTAGGACGATATCATGAACAAAGTAGCATCTACTTGCCTTGATTGAAGCGGTCGGAAGAACAATCCAAACACGAGCAAGGGTTGCACTCCACCCAATCTACATGACACAATTGCATTCATAAACAAACAATTCACAAACATATGCAACAAAGATGATGCATGAATGCAAGAACGGCAAGTGAATTTGTGCTACAGCTGCACCACATAATACTAATACATATTACTACCGAATACAGGCATGGAAAATAGATTTGGTGCTAGGAAAACTATTAACCAAAAGTAGAGATCTCTACTAGAGCTAGAACTTAAATAATTCACTACCGGTAGTATACCGTTTGTAAAATCCTGGAAAAATTCTACCGCATAGGCATCGCAGATAAGAAACAGTACCAAATGGAATTACTCATAAAGGAGTTATAAAACATCCCGAGTAATTAAAACACTGCAGAAAGCCATTAGACAAATACTGCAGAAGTTTTTTCTGTAAGCCTATCTTTTTATTTCACGATGAGATTCCCCTCGTTCATACGAGTTCAGGAACATATCATACGCGATTTTCGGAGCTACGAAACTTTTACTATGAATTTATTACTCCAAAAAGGCCACTAACTAGTTTGATTAAACTGTACTAAACCTGACAGTAAAAGTCTGAACCAAAGGTACAGCGAGATTCTACACGACTCACTGAACTCGTGCATATTTTATTTGCAATTTTTGGCCAAGCGGTTTAATTTCTACGCAATTTACAAGTTTCTACCGAAATCTGCCAACTAAAAGGATTAACGAAGTTGACCCAGTCAACTGTGTCTGATGACTGGGCGCTGACTGGGCGTCTGACCAGTCAACGTCTGGAGTGCTGACCAGTCAACGAACGATCTAAGATGCTGATCTGAGATCTGACGGTGGCTGTTGTCTTACCGGAAACGGACGGCGAAACGAACTCCGGCGAGCTCCGGACGGCGGCGACGGTCGGTTCCGACGGCGTGGAAACTCCTGCAAGTACACACACGGTCAACTACGGCTCCCGGAATAATTAAACGCGTGAGCGTACGCGGCGATCTGCAGGGCGTAGTTGGCGGCGGCGGATGGAGACGCGGAGCACGGGAACGGAAAGAGGGCGGCGAGACGAACCCTGCAACAGACGCGGCGATGGCCGGTGACGAAGGGGCGTGGGCGGCAGGCGGTAAGGCGGCGGCGGCGGGGACGTTGGCGGCGCCAGGGAGGAGTCGTGGCGGCGGGGTGTGAGGCAGGGGCACGGGTCCCAAGGCAGGGCCCCACTTAAGAAGTATCCTGCGCCGAAAAAAAAAACTAAAAAGAAACGGTCCAGATTTGACTCCGATTCGAAAATCGGTCCGGATTTTCGGACCGTTTTCCGGCGGTTTACTAAAACGTCCGAGTCTTTTGCATACTAACTCCGATTTGAGCGATTTTCGCGCCTACGGGTTCGTATCGTCGAGGGGAACAACCTTCAGTCGAAGTTTCAGCGAAAGCTCGAACCTACAGGGGTGGTTGTTGCAAGTCCCTCTGAAGCTCCCCGCAGGAACCTCGAAGCGAAGCAAAATAGGGTTTTGACGATGGCGTTTTGTCGATCCTCTCTACTCGACGGTTTTGCATGGAAAAACATGATGCGATGCAATGAATGATATGCAAGACCAAATCCAAAATTTGGGATGTGACAAGACTAACCCCCTTAAGATGAATCTCGTCCTCGAGATTCGGCGCGGCTAGCAAATAGGTGTGGGTAGTCCTCTCGGATGTCATCCTCACGCTCCCAAGTAGCTTCCTCTTCAGTGTGGTGGCACCACTGTACTTTGCAAAACTTGATTGTCTTGGTACGTGTAGTCCTTTCTGCTGTCTCCAGAATCTTGACCGGTTTCTCCTCATAGGTCAAATCATTCTCAAGCTGAACCTCCTCTAGCGGTACAGTGTCTCTCAATGGTGTATCCACCATCTCCGGATGGCACTTCTTCAGCTGG
Source organism: Avena insularis (assembly GCA_023614405.1). Taxonomy (NCBI): domain Eukaryota; kingdom Viridiplantae; phylum Streptophyta; class Magnoliopsida; order Poales; family Poaceae; genus Avena; species Avena insularis. Next base: position 171,231 of record JAJUPC010000183.1, on the reverse strand, counting down.
GATACGTGGAACACGTTGTGAACAGCAGACAGAGCCTCTGGCAACTCCAACTGATAGGCAACTTCTCATTTGCGTGCTAAGACTCGATATGGTCCAATAAATCGAGGTGCCAGCTTACCCTTAATACCAAATCTCTTGATTCCACGGAGTGGCGATACTCTGAGGTATGCTCTATCACCTATCTCATATACCACTTCCTTGCGCTTGGCGTCAGCGTAGCTCTTCTGTCTTGATTGTGCTACCTTTAGTCTGTCTCTAATCAAGGCGACCTTCTCCTCAGCGTCCTTGATCAAATCAGGTCCAAACAACTGACGTTCTCCTACTCCATCCCATAGCAATGGTGTTCGGCACCGTTTCCCATACACCACATCAAACGGTGACGTCTTGATGCTGGTTTGATAGCTGTTGTTGTAGGAAAACTCCGCATACGGTAAATTCTCATCCTAACTAGAACCATGAGCCAAGGCGCAAGCTCTTAGCATGTCTTCCAAAATCTGATTCACCCTCTCGGTCTGTCCATCAGTCTGTGGGTGAAACGCTGTGCTAAACTCCAATCTAGTACCAAGTGACTCGTGTAGCTAGCGCCAGAAGTGTGAGGTAAATTGGGTGCCTCTATCAGATACGATACTCTTGGGAACTCCATGTAGGCACACAATCTTGTCCATGTAAATCTTGGCCAACCTTGCACTTGTATAGGTCGTCTTCACTGGTATAAAGTGGGCTACCTTGGTCAAATGATCGACCACTACCCAAATAGAGTCATATCTAGACCTAGTCCTGGGCAGTCCTGTGATAAAGTCCATTCCCACTCTATCCCATTTCCAATCCGGCACGGGCAAAGGCTGTAGCAGTCCTGCTGGTTTCTGGTGTTCCGCCTTCACTCGGCTACATACATCACATAGGGAAATATGCTCTGCGATGTCTCCCTTCATGTTGTTCCACCAGAATCTGTCCTTTAGATCCATATACATCTTCGTATTGCCCGGATGTATGGAATACGGCGAGTCATGAGCTTCCTGCATAATCAACTTCCTTAACTCCGGATCGTTGGGCACACACAAACGATCTCCATACCACAAGGTACCTTGCTCATCCTCGCGGAATTCCCTTGCTCGACCTTCCTTCATCTTCTCCTTAACTTCATCTATCTCTTTGTCTCCCACTTGAGCCTTCCTGATTCTGTCCTGAAGCGTTGGTTGGACTTCCATTGTAGCCAAATATCCTTCAGATACTACCTTCAGTCTAAGGTCCTTGAATTGCTTGCACAAATCCTCAGGCAATGCACCAATTGTCAATCCATTGGCATAAACCTTTCGGCTCAGAGCATCTGCTACTACATTGGCCTTTCCTGGGTGGTATTGTAGATTCATATCATAGTCCTTGATAAGTTCCAACCATCTCCTTTGTCTCATGTTCAGCTCCTTCTGTGTAAATATGTATTTCAGGCTCTTGTGGTCGGTGTACACATCACAGTGTTTTCCCATTAAGTAATGCCTCCATACCTTGAGCGCATGAACCACTGACGCTAATTCCAAGTCATGTGTGGGGTAATTCCGCTCATGGTGCTTGAGTTGTCGCGAGGCATATGACACCACTCTCCCATCTTGCATCAGCACACTCCCAAGTCCCTGTCGAGAAGCATCACAGTACACTTGGAAATCCTTCAAGATCCGTAAGCAGTAGGTGCAGTCACTAGTCGACGCTTCAGCCTCGAAGCTAGCTTCACACACATCCGTCCATTCAAACTTCCTCTCCTTCTTCAAGTTCAGTCATCGCTTTGCAATCTTGGAAAAGTTTTCAATGAACCTCTGTAATATCCAAAGAAGTCCCAAAAGCTTCAATCTCTCCATTCTTGGGTGCTTCCCACTCCATCGCAGTCACTTTGCTTGGATCAACAATGACTCCTTCTCCCGACACTACGTGTCCAAGAAACCCAACGGTGTTAAGCCAATTCACACTTGCTGAATTTGGCATATTGGTGTTCCTCGCCTCCATAATCACCGCAGATGTTTCTCATGCTCAAGATCATCCTTGGAATATATCAAGATGTCATCAACAAACCCCACAACGAACGTGTCCAAGTACTCCATAAATACCTTGTTCATCATGGTCATGAAATATCTCGGGGCATTCGTTAGTCCAAATGACATAATCAGATACTCATATAAACCATACCTAGTGGTGAAGGCGGTTTTTGGTACATCCTCCTTCCGGATCTTCAATTGAAAGTAGCCCGATCGCAGATCAATCTTGTCAACACCTTTGCTCCTTCCATTGATCAAACAAATCATTTATGTTCGCAGAGGGTACTTGTTCTTGACGGTTACCTCATTCACGAGCGATAGTCCACCACTAATCTCTTGTCATTGTCTTTCTTCTCCACAAATGTAACAGGTGCACCCCATGACGACGCACTAGGCTGAATGAATCCTTTTCCAGCTGCTCCTTCAACTGCTTTCTTCAATTCCTTCAGCTCATCCACATCCATCTTATATGGTTTCTTTGCTATTGGTCCTGTTCCCAGCATCGTCGATAAGAAACTCTACTTCCTGTCAGTGGCATCCCGGCAGTTCTTCCGAAACACGTCGGGTAATCCCTTATCACCGCACAAGATCCATGCTAACCCCTTAAGAGAATTCAGCTTACACCTTCCTGGGTCGTGGTGACTTGAATCTAATCCTCTTACCATCCGGTTTTGAGCGAAACAGCTCATTGCACAATCTATGTGTCCCCATGCATAGACATCCAATCCATACCGTAATAACATCTAATCCTCGATTCCAACACTACCAAATGTGCTATGAAGTTGTGTGTTCCAATCCTCACGCTTAAATTGCGGCATCCGCACTAGCTATCATATCTCCTCCAGTGAACTCACTCTAAAAGACCTCTTCATAGACTTCAGAGGTAACTTATACTTATCCACAAATGCCCTTGATATGAATGAATGCGATGCACCAGTATCGAAAAGTATAAGTGCAGGGTGAGTGTTGATTGGGAACTTACCAATCACAAGGTCAGGCTCGTCTGGAATATCCTCCACGTTCATGTGGTTCACTGTGGCCTTCTCATTGTTGGTTGGCTTCAGTCCTTTCCTCTCCGGACAGTTGTCAGCATAGTGTCCCTTTTGCTTACACTTGAAGCATGTCACCTCACTCAGATCCTTCTTCACAAAATTGCGATCGCGGTTGCGGTCATGTCCACCGTGTCCTCCAGAGTGGTGAGAGTATCCTCCCTTGTGGCTGTGGTGACTGCTCCTATGGTTGTCATGACGATGTCCATCGCCTCCATTGTGGTGGCGGTCATGGCTCCCATGGTCATTCCCTCCATGCTTGGAGTACCCATCATATGAAGTGCGAGACTTGTGGTGTGAGCCAGAGTGGTGATTGTTGTTCTTTCTCTTGCGGCTTTCCACTTGCTTGTGCTTCCCTTCCAAGATTCTGGCCTTGTCCATAAGCTCCTGGAAAGTGGGGCAATAAACCACCAATAGCTGTACTGAAAGCTCATCACTGAGGCCATCCAGAAATCTCTCCCTCCTTTTTGCATCAGTGTCAACATCCTCAGGTGCATAACGGGACAAATTATTGAACTCCTCAATATACTCGGCCACGGTGCGATTGGTTTGGCGCAAGTTGCGGAACTCCTTCCTCTTCAGGCTCAGAACTCCTGAAGACACGTGGTCGGTCCTGAAACCTTCCTCAAACATAGCCCAAGTCACGGTATTCATAGGGTGGGTGATCTGAAATGTGTCCCACCAAGAAGCGGCTGGTCCCTCCAGTAGGTGAGCGGCAAACCTCACCTTCTCAGCATCAGTGCATCCAACAGTTACTAGATCCTTGTTGAATGAACGCAACCAGTCGAGAGCAACCATTGGTTCCGTTGCAGTAGAGAACTTAGCTGGCCTTAACCTCAGAAATCTGGTGAGAGCATCTCCCTGAGGCTGATTGTTTCCATTGTTGTTGTTCTGATTTGCCATGAACTGGGTCATCACTTGGGTCAGCTGTGCTTGAGCTGCCATGAGCTGCTCCAACTCAGTGGGTTGGCGGCGGGGAGGCATCTGCGGTTCAGCACAGGTAAGTTTAAAAAGAATCACCTACGGTAATAGGATTCTACCCATGCATATGATCAATCAACAACAAACAATAGCGGACAATCACAAGCAAGCAACACATCAACAAACAAGCGGTCCAGCAACATCCCAGGTGTTATCCTAGCAGTATATAACTACTGAAATAGTTTTACAAGAGTTGGCAATGGTTAACTAAATAGTTGAGCATCAAAACGACAAAACAGCAATTCTGACAGAACAGTTCTGCTGTGTTCTCGAATTTTTCCGCCTGACTTACACTCGTCATAAACATTAGCCAATTTTTGTGCATATAGAACAGGAAGTTCCGCATCAGCCCAATTTTTTTCAGATTTTTCCGAGTTACCAGAAAAATATGAAAAATCGTGCAGTACTGCTGTATCAGCAGAAAAACTACAGCGAAAACAACACAGATAGTAACCAAATTGCCATAACTCTTTCATATAATTTGCACAAATAATTCCTGGGATATTGGAGTACACAAATAAGCATCTAAACACTCTTACACTAACACGAACTAAGTATCACAACGATCAAGAATAATTCTAACGATTTCGCCTAACGAGGACTAATTGGTGGACTTCTATCTATTGCTTGAAGAGTTTGAGGTAGGCCCTTGCGGTCATGCGTTGGCGCTTCGGCTCGCGGTACAACCATGGCGGCGGAGTGTACACCTCTCCTGAATCATCACTTGAAACGTCAAACTCCACCTCTTCTGGATCCTCCTCTTCTTCTTCATCATCAGCTGCAACTGCAACAGCTTCATCTCCTCCACCATCATCGTCTCCATCATCATCATCCTCGTCCTCATCATCATCATCTCCACTGTCATCATCATCCCCATTGTTGCCATCATCAGAGGGTGGATTCAGCTGTGCTTGGAGAGCGGCAATCTGGGCTGTCATAGCTTCAATAGTTTGATCCCTTTCCTGGACTGTCCCTTGCAGTTGCTGTATGTTCTGGGTGTTCTCCTGCACAGTACCATGAAGATGTGCTATGGTTGCATCTTCCGCTATCGTGGAATTCTCCAGAACTCCCACAGCTTCATGCAAAATGTCAATCTCCTGTCCTTGGACCACCATACCATTGCTAGTAAAATCTGCAATCTCCTTTATCATCCTCACCTTCTCTGCTAGAGCTCCATTCTCCCTTTCCATGTCCTCTATGTGCCTCCGACGGGGCGGCATGTTGTTCCTGTCGCCCGGGGTAACCACAATGTTCCCATCTTCATCACGCCTTCCATAGTCACGGTAGGGTGAATCTGCTGGTAGTAGGTGTCGGACTTGATGGCACTGGCGAGACAGGGCTTCATGTATGGCCAAGTTCATTCCAAGTCCCCAGTTGCAGTAGGTCTTGGTGTAGATCAAGTGCACGGGGTTTGGCAAGGTGGCGTCTTTGAATATGAAGGTAGTGACTCCCATGCATCCTCTCCATATCCATAGGTGTACAACCTTCTTCCCTTGAACATGGGCAGTGGCAATCCCAATGACTGCGAGAGCTGAGCTAACTGCCTTGCAAAGGGCCTTGGTGACTCCATGGTGGCATACTCAGTCCTGACTTCTCCCATCTATCAAGTAAAAGAGGAAAGTGTGAGAATAGCATATGGTAAGAATTTTACGAGAGTGAAAGGCATAAGATGAAAGACAGAGTTAATATAGGCTTTAATAAATCTATGGCTTCCTAATCCAATTCTAGGTCACGATCCTACAGTCGACACACGGGCTCTGATACCATCCTGTGACACCCCGGTTCTGAAAAGACCGTGGCCTCTATGTGACATGCCAATCCCTGGATCGGTTCATTGGCCCACAATAGAGTAAGATAGATAACATAGCAAAATTTCCGTGTATCATAGATAACGAAGATCCAGAGTACCATTATTACAATAAAAGCTTAGCACAAAGCTAGCTCAAGTTATTCAGGTAGCAACATAAACGAGATAAAACCTCCATTCTTCAAATTTCCCACAAGTGAACAAGTGCCGAGTGGAGTACCGTGGCCTATAACGATAAATCAGAATCGGAATAACCTGCAGCATGAAACGCAACAGCCCCGAAGGGTCAATACATGGAATGTATGGCAAGTAGAGCTAGTAAATGGAGACAATAGTACTAACATCTACATGCATATTTGGCAAGTGGAGCTGTGTCTGGCTTGCATTTGCAAATAACTTTGTCCTACTTTCATAAACAGTTTTTGATTTTTCTTTGAAAAGATCCCAATTAAGTTATCCCAACAATATTAAACAATTATGAAATTAGAATGAGTGAGAAACATGTCATGGAATCAATATCAAGCAACTCAGTTGTCCATAACCGGGGACACGGCTAATCGATTAGATTATACACTCTGCAAGGGTTAGTACACTTTATCCATGTGACTTGGCCAGCCCAGCTCGTACCATCACTCTCATTTTGGGTGATGATAGGGAGAAGACCAAGAAGAGACTGTTCGGGAAGTAGGTCCTCAATCCCGACGCCAAGACCGTCCAACCTACCAAAATTCTACATCTCTGGATACGCGGGTTCGAGTTACCACAACCTACTAAGTCCAACCAACCGCCCATTTCATTATTGGCACATGGTTGTACACGTAAGCTACACAATAAAGAAGCCAATCATTCTCTCTTGATACCTGGGTGCCTTTCCGCAATGAAACCACCAAAAATTATCAATACCATCACACCCAGGGGATTCATTGATTAAGTTGTTTTAGTTTTCACAAACCAATACTTGAGAAAACAAGTATCAATGATGTAACCCAGCCCTCGTTCAACATAGCATGGCTAAGCACATCTACAACGGTGGTACATCTACAAGGAAAGCCCTACCACATAATAGGTCATAGCATAGCGATAGTATCATCCTACTCATGCAACTACAAAATACACGACAATGCATTGAAAATAGTAGGACGATATCATGAACAAAGTAGCATCTACTTGCCTTGATTAAAGCGGTCGGAAGAACAATCCAAACACGAGCAAGGGTTGCACTCCACACAATATACACGACACAATTGCATTCATAAACAAACAATTCACAAACATATGCAACAAAGATGATGCATGAATGCAAGAACGGCAAGTGAATTGGTGCTACAGCTGCACCACATAATACTAATACATATTACTACCGAATACATGCATGGAAAATAGATTTGGCGCTAGGAAAACTATTAACCAAAAGTAGAGATCTCTACTAGAGCTAGAACTTAAATAATTCACTACCGGTAGTATACGGTTTGTAAAATCCTGGAAAAATTCTACCGCATAGGCATCGCTGATAAGAAACAGTACCAAATGGAATTACTCATAAAGGGGTTATAAAACATCCCGAGTAATTAAAACACTGCAGAAAGCCATTAGACAAATACTGCAGAAGTTTTTACTGTAAGCCTATCTTTTTATTTCACGATGAGATTCCCCTCGTTCATACGAGTTCAGGGACATATCATACGCGATTTTAGGAGCTACGAAACTTTTACTATGAATTTATTACTCCAAAAAGGCCACTAACTAGTTTGATTAAACTGTACTAAACCTGACAGTAAAAGTCTTAACCAAAGATACAGCAAGATTCTACACGACTCACTGAACTCGTGCATATTTTATTTGCAATTTTTGGCCAAGCGGTTTAATTTCTACGCAATTTACAAAATTCTACCGAAATCTGCCAACTAAAAGGATTAACGAAGTTGACCTACCAATCAGGTTCGATGATTGGCGCTGACTGGGCGTCTGACCAGTCAACGTCTGGAGTGCTGACCAGTCAACGAACGATCTAAGCCGCTGATCTGAGATCTGACGGTGGCTGCTGTCTTACCGGAAACGGACGGCGAAACGAACTCCGGCGAGCTCCGGACGGCGGCGACGGTCGGTTCCGGCGGCGTGGAAACTCCTGCAAGTACACACACGGTCAACTACGGCTCCCGGAATAATTAAACGCGTGCGCGTACGCGGCGATCTGCAGGGCGCAGTTGGCGGCGGCGGATGGAGACGCGGAGCACGGGAACGGAAAGAGGGCGGCGAGACGAACCCGGCAACAGACGCGGCGATGGCCGGCGACGAAGGGGCGGCCGGCGGCGGCGAGGCGAAGCGGCGGCGGCGGCGGGCGTCTGGGACGTTGGCGGCGCCAGGGAGGAGTCGTGGCGGCGGGGTGTGAGGCAGGGGCACGGGTCCCAAGGCAGGGCCCCACTTAAGAAGTATCCTGCGCGGAAAAAAAAACTAAAAAGAAACGGTCCAGATTTGACTCCGATTCGGAAATCGGTCCGGATTTTCGGACCGGCGGTTTACTAAAACGTCCGAGTCTTTTGCATACGAACTCCGATTTGAGCGATTTTCGCGCCTACGGGTTCGTATCGTCGAGGGGAACAACCTTCAGTTGAAGTTTGAGCGAAAGCTCGAACCTACAGGGGTGGTTGTTGCAAGTCCCTCTGAAGCTCCCCGCAGGAACCTCGAAGCGAAGCAAAATAGGGTTTTGACGATGGCGTTTCGTCGATCCTCTCTACTCGACGGTTTTGCATGGAAAAACATGATGCGATGCAATGAATGATATGCAAGACCAAATCTAAAATTTGGGATGTGACAATCAACCAATGGTCATTGAATGTGTGTTCTTTTCACAAACCACACATGGATCAACCACTGTCATTGCATGTGTGTTATTTCCACAACCCACACATGGATGAACCACTAGAGTCATTGCATGTGTGTTATTTCCACAAACCACACATGGATCAACCACTAGAGTCATTGCATGTGTGTTCTTTCCACAAACCATACATGGATTAACCACTAGAGTCAGTGCATGTGTGTTCTTTCCACAAACCAAACATGGATCAACCAGTGGCCATTGCATGTGTGTTCTTTTCACAAACCTCATATGGATCCATTAGAGTCATTGCATGTGTGTTCTTATACTAAAACTAGAACTAGAGTTATTGCATGTGTGTTCTTTCCACAAACCACACATAGATCAACAAGTGGTCATTGCATGTGTGTTCTTTTCCACAAACCACACACGGATCAAGAAGTGTCATTGCATGTGTGTTCTTTCCACAAACCACATATGGATCAACCAGTGGTCATTGCATGTGTGTTATTTTCACAAACCACACATGGATCAACCACTGTCATTGCATGTGTGTTATTTCCACAAACCACACATGGATCAACCACTAGAGTCATTGCATGTGTGTTATTTCCACAAACCACACATGGATCAACCACTGGAGTCATTGCATATGTGTTCTTTCCACAAACCGCACATGGATCCACCACTGTCATTGCATGTGTGTTCTTTCCACAAACCACACATGGATCAACAAGTGGTCATTGCATGTGTGTTCTTTTCACAAACCACATATGGATCCATTAGAGTCATTGCATGTGTGTTCTTATACTAAAACTAGCACTAGAGTCATTGCATGTGTGTTCTTTCCACAAACCACACATGGATCAACAAGTGGTCATTGCATGTGTGTTCTTTTTAGAAACCATATATGGATCCATTAGAGTCATTGCATGTGTGTTCTTATACTAAAGCTATCACTAGAGTCATTGCATGTGTGTTCTTTTCACAAACCACACATGGATCAACCAGTAGTCATTGCATGTGTGTTCTTTTCCACAGACCACTATGGATCAACCAGTGGTCATTGCATGTGTGTTCTTTCCACAAACCACACATGGATCAACCAGTGGTCATTGCATGTGTATTCATTTCACAAACCACATATGGATCCATTAGAGTCATTGCATGTGTGTTCTTATACTAAAACTAGAACTAGAGTCATTGCATGTGTGTTCTTTCCACAAACCACACATGGATCAACAAGTGGTCATTGCATGTGTGTTCTTTTTAGATACCACATATGGATCCATTAGAGTCATTGCATGTGTGTTCTTATACTAAAACTATCACTAGAGTCATTACATGTGTGTTCTTTTCACAAACCACACATGGATCAACCAGTAGTCATTGCATGTGTGTTCTTTTCCACAAACCACTATGGATCAACCAGTGGTCATTGCATGTGTGTTCTTTCCACAAACCACACATGGATCAACCAGTGGTCATTGCATGTGTGTTCTTTTCCACAAACCACACATGGGTCAAGCAGTGTCATTGCATGTGTGTTCTTTCCACAAACCACATATGGAGCAACCAGTGGTCATTGCATGTGTGTTCTTTTCACAGACTACATATGGATCAACCAGCGGTCATTGCATGTGTGTTCTTTTCCACAAACCACACATGGGTCAAGCAGTGTCATTGCATGTGTGTTCTTTCCACAAACCACATATGGAGCAACCAGTGGTCATTGCATGTGTGTTCTTTTCACAGACTACATATGGATCAACTAGTGGTCATTGCAAGTGTGTTCTTTTCAAAAACCACATGTGAACCCACTAGAGTCATTGCATGTGTGTTCTTATACTAAAACCAACACTAGAGTCATTGCATCTGTGTTATTTCCACAAACCACACATGGATGAACCACTAGAGTCATTGCATGTGTGTTCTTTGCACAAACCACACATGGATCAACCAGTGTCATTGCATGTGTGTTCTTTTCACAAACCACACATGGATCAACCACTATCATTGCATGTGTGTTATTTCCACAACCCACACATGGATGAACCACTAGAGTCATTGCATGTGTGTTATTTCCACAAACCACACATGGATCAACCATTAGAGTCATTGCATGTGTGTTCTTTCCACAAACCACACATGGATTAACCACTAGAGTCAGTGCATGTGTGTTATTTCCACAAACCACATATGGATCAACTAGAGTCATTGCATGTGAGTTCTTTCAACAAACCACACATGGATCCACAACTTTCATTGCATGTGTGTTCTTTCCACAAACCACACATGGATCAACAAGTGGTCATTGCATGTATGTTCTTTTCAGAAACCACATATGGATCCATTAGAGTCATTGCATGTGTGTTCTTACACTAAAACTAGCACTAGAGTCATTGCATGTGTGTTCTTTCCACAAACCACTTATGGATCCACCAGTGTTCATTGCATGTGTGTTCTTTTCACAAACAACATATGGATCCACCAGTGGTCACTGTATGTGTGTTCTTTCCACAAACCACGTATGGATCAATCAGTGGTCATTGCATGTGTGTTCTTTCCACAAACCACTTATGGATCAACTAGTGGCCATTGCATGTGTGTTCTTTCCACAAACCACATGTGAACCCACTAGAGTCATTGCATGTGTGTTCTTTTCACAAACCACACATGGATCAACCACTGTCATTGCATGTGTGTTATTTCCACAACCCACACATGGATGAACCACTAGAGTCATTGCATGTGTGTTATTTCCACAAACCACACATGGATCAACCATTAGAGTCATTGCATGTGTGTTCTTTCCACAAACCACACATGGATTAACCACTAGAGTTATTGAATGTGTGTTATTTCCACAAACCACACATGGATCAACCACTAGAGTCATTGCATGTGTGTTCTTTGCACAAACCACACATGGATCAACCAGTGGTCATTGCATGTGTGTTCTTTTCCACAAACTAGACACGGATCAAGAAGTGTCATTGCATGTGTGTTCTTTCCACAAACCACATATGGATCAACTAGTGGTCATTGCATGTGTGTTATTTTCACAAACCACACATGGATCAACCACTGTCATTGCATGTGTGTTATTTCCACAAACCACACATGGATCAACCAGTAGAGTCATTGCATGTGTGTTATTTCCACAAACCACACATGGATCAGCCACTAGAGTCATTGCATATGTGTTCTTTCCACAAACCACACATGGATCCACCACTGTCATTGCATGTGTGTTCTTTCCACAAACCACACATGGATCAACAAGTGGTCATTGCATGTGTGTTCTTTTCAGAAACCACATATGGATCCATTAGAGTCATTGCATGTGTGATCTTATACTAAAACTAGCACTAGAGTCATTGCATGTGTGTTCTTTCCACAAACCACACATGGATCAACAAGTGGTCATTGCATGTGTGTTCTTTCCACAAACCACATATGGAGCAACCAGTGGTCATTGCATGTGTGTTCTTTTCACAGACTACATATGGATCAACCAGTGGTTATTGCAAGTGTGTTCTTTTCACAAACCACATGTGAACCCACTAGAGTCATTGCATGTGTGTTCTTATACTAAAACCAACACTAGAGTCATTGCATCTATGTTATTTCCACAAACCACACATGGATCAACCACTAGAGTCATTGCATGTGTGTTCTTTGCACAAACCACACATGGATCAACCAGTGTCATTGCATGTGTGTTCTTTCCACAAACTACATATGGATCAACCAATGGTCATTGCATGTGTGTTCTTTTCACAAACCACACATGGATCAACCACTGTCATTGCATGTGTGTTATTTCCACAACCCACACATGGATGAACCACTAGAGTCATTGCATGTGTGTTATTTCCACAAACCACACATGGATCAACCACTAGAGTCATTGCATGTGTGTTCTTTCCACAAACCATACATGGATTAACCACTAGAGTCAGTGCATGTGTGTTCTTTCCACAAACCAAACATGGATCAACCAGTGGCCATTGCATGTGTGTTCTTTTCACAAACCTCATATGGATCCATTAGAGTCATTGCATGTGTGTTCTTATACTAAAACTAGAACTAGAGTCATTGCATGTGTGTTCTTTCCACAAACCACACATGGATCAACAAGTGGTCATTGCATGTGTGTTCTTTTCCACAAACCACACACGGATCAAGAAGTGTCATTGCATGTGTGTTCTTTCCACAAACCACATATGGATCAACCAGTGGTCATTGCATGTGTGTTATTTTCACAAACCACACATGGATCAACCACTGTCATTGCATGTGTGTTATTTCCACAAACCACACATGGATCAACCACTAGAGTCATTGCATGTGTGTTATTTCCACAAACCACACATGGATCAACCACTAGAGTTATTGCATATGTGTTCTTTCCACAAACCACACATGGATCCACCACTCGCATTGCATCTGTGTTCTTTCCACAAACCACACCTAGATCAACAAGTGGTCATTGCATGTGTGTTCTTTTCACAAACCACATATGGATCCATTAGAGTCATTGCATGTGTGTTCTTATACTAAAACTAGCACTAGAGTCATTGCATGTGTGTTCTTTCCACAAACCACACATGGATCAACAAGTGGTCATTGCATGTGTGTTATTTTTAGAAAACACATATGGATCCATTAGAGTCATTGCATGTGTGTTCTTATATTAAAACTATCACTACAGTCATTGCATGTGTGTTGTTTTCACAAACCACACATGGATCAACAAGTAGTCATTGCATGTGTGTTCTTTTCCACAAACAACTATGGATCAACCAGTGGTCATTGCATGTGTGTTCTTTCCACAAACCACACATGGATCAACCAGTGGTCATTGCATGTGTGTTCTTTTCACAAACCTCATATGGATCCATCAGAGTCATTGCATGTGTGTTCTTATACTAAAACTAGAACTAGAGTCATTGCATGTGTGTTCTTTCCACAAACCACACATGGATGAACAAGTGGTCATTGCATGTGTGTTCTTTTTAGAAACCACATATGGATCCATTAGAGTCATTGCATGTGTGTTCTTATACTAAAACTATCACTAGAGTCATTGCATGTGTGTTCTTTTCACAAACCACACATGGATCAACCAGTAGTCATTGCATGTGTGTTCTTTTCCACAAACCACTATGGATCAACCAGTGGTAATTGCCTGTGTGTTCTTTCCACAAACCACACATGGATCAACTAGTGGTCATTGCATGTGTCTTCTTTTCCACAAACCACACATGGGTCAAGCAGTGTCATTGCATGTGTGTTCTTTCCACAAACCACATATGGAGCAACCAGTGGTCATTGCATGTGTGTTCTTTTGACAGACTACATATGGATCAACCAGTGGTCATTGCAAGTGCGTTCTTTTCACAAACCACATGTGAACCCACTAGAGTCATTGCACGTGTGTTCTTATACTAAAACCAAGACTAGAGTCATTACATCTGTGTTATTTCCACAAACCACACATGGATCAACCACTATTGTCATTGCATGTGTGTTCTTTGCACAAACCACACATGGATCAACCAGTGTCATTGCATGTGTGTTCTTTCCACAAACTACATATGGATCAACCAGTGGTCATTGCATTTGTGTTCTTTTCACAAACCACACATGGATCAACCACTGTCATTGCATGTGTGTTATTTCCACAACCCACACAAGGATGAACCACTAGAGTCATTGCATGTGTGTTATTTCCACAAACCACACATGGATCAACCATTAGAGTCATCGCATGTGTGTTATTTCCACAAACCACACATGGAACGACCACTAGAGTCAGTGCATGTGTGTTCTTTCCACAAACCACACATGGATCAACCAGTGGTCATTGCATGTGTGTTCTTTTCCACAAAACACACATGGATCAAGAAGTGTCATTGCATGTGTGTTCTTTCCACAAACCACATATGGATCAACCAGTGGTCATTGCATGTGTGTTATTTTCACAAACCACACATGGATCAACCACTGTCATTGCATGTGTGTTATTTCCACAAACCACACATGGATCAACCACTAGAGTCATTGCATGTGTGTTATTTCCACAAACCACACATGGATCAACCACTAGAGTCATTGCATATGTGTTCTTTCCACAAACCACACATGGATCCACTAGAGTCATTCCATGGGTGTTCTTTTCACAAATCACACATGGATCAACAAGTGGTCATTGCATGTGTGTTCTTATACTAAAACTAGCACTAGAGTCATTGCATGTGTGTTCTTTCCACAAACCACACATGGATCAACAAGTGGTCATTGCATGTGTGTTCTTTTTAGAAACCATATATGGATCCATTAGAGTCATTGCATGTGTGTTCTTATACTAAAGCTATCACTAGAGTCATTGCATGTGTGTTCTTTTCACAAACCACACATGGATCAACAAGTAGTCATTGCATGTGTGTTCTTTTCCACAGACCACTAAGGATCAACCAGTGGTCATTGCATGTGTGTTCTTTCCATAAACCACACATGGATCAACCAGTGGTCATTGCATGTGTGTTCTTTTCACAAACCACATATGGATCCATTAGAGTCATTGCATGTGTTCTTATACTAAAACTAGAACTAGAGTCATTGCATGTGTGTTCTTTCCACAAACCACACATGGATGAACAAGTGGTCATTGCATGTGTGTTCTTTTTAGATACCACATATGGATCCATTAGAGTCATTGCATGTGTGTTCTTATACTAAAACTATCACTAGAGTCATTGCATGTGTGTTCTTTTCACAAACCACACATGGATCAACCAATAGTCATTGCATGTGTGTTCTTTCCACAAACAGTCATTGCATGTGTGTTCTTTTACAAAAACCACTAAGGAGAAACCAGTGGGCATTGCATGTGTGTTCTTTCCACAAACCACACATGGATCAACCAGTGGTCATTGCATGTGTGTTCTTTTCCACAAACCACACATGGGTCAAGGAGTGTCATTGCATGTGTGTTCTTTCCACAAACCACATATGGAGCAACCAGTGGTCATTGCATGTGTGTTCTTTTCACAGACTACATATGGATCAACCAGTGGTCATTGCATGTGTGTTCTTTTCCACAAACCACACATGGGTCAAGCAGTGTCATTGCATGTGTGTTCTTTCCACAAACCACATATGGAGCAACCAGTGGTCATTGCATGTGTGTTCTTTTCACAGACTACATATGGATCAACCAGTGGTCATTGCAAGTTTGTTCTTTTCACAAACCACATGTGAACCCACTAGAGTCATTTCATGTGTGTTCTTATACTAAAACGAACACTAGAGTCATTGCATCTGTGTTATTTCCACAAACCACACATGGATCAACCACTAGAGTCATTGCATGTGTGTTCTTTGCACAAACCACACATGGATCAACCAGTGTCATTGCATGTGTGTTATTTCCACAAACTACATATGGATCAACCAGTGGTCATTGCATGTGTGTTCTTTTCACAAACCACACATGGATCAACCACTATCATTTCATGTGTGTTATTTCCACAACCCACACATGGATCAACCACTAGAGTCATTGCATGTGTGTTCTTTCCACAAACCACACATGGATCAACCAGTGGTCATTGCATGTGTGTTCTTTCCACAAACCTCACATGGATGCACAACTGTCATTGCATGTGTGTTCTTTCCACAAACCACAAATGGATCAACAAGTGGTCATTGAATGTATGTTCTTTTCATAAACCACATATGTATACATTAGAGTCATTGCATGTGTGTTCTTACACTAAAACTAACACTAGAGTCATTGCATGTGTGTTCTTTCCACAAACCACTTATGGATCCACCAGTGTTCATTGCATGTGTGTTCTTTTCACAAACCACATATGGATCATGCAGTGTCATTGCATGTGTGTTCTTTCCACAAACCACTAATGGATCAACAACTAGGTCATTGCATGTGTGTTCTTTCCAAACCACTTATGGATCAACCACTAGTGGCGTTGCATGTGTGTTCTTTCCTCAAACCACACATGGATCAACCACTAGAGTCATTAAATGTGTGTTCTTCCCACAAACCACACATGGATCAACCAGTGTCATTGCATGAGTG
Organism: Avena insularis; assembly: GCA_023614405.1. NCBI lineage: Eukaryota > Viridiplantae > Streptophyta > Magnoliopsida > Poales > Poaceae > Avena > Avena insularis. Next base: position 154,442 of record JAJUPC010000183.1, on the reverse strand, counting down.
TTATTTGCACAAACCACACATGGATGATCCACTAGAGTCATTGCATGTGTGTTATTTCCACAAACCACACATGGATCAACCATTAGAGTCATTGCATGTGTGTTATTTCCACAAACCACACATGGATTAACCACTAGAGTCATTGCATGTGTGTTATTTCCACAAACCACACATGGATCAACCACTAGAGTCATTGCATGTGTGTTATTTACACAAACCACACAGGGATCAACCAGTGGTCATTGCATGTGTGTTCTTTTCACCAAACCACACACGGAGCAAGAAGTGTCATTGCATGTGTTTTTCACAAACCACATATGGATCCATTAGAGTCATTGCATGTGTGTTCTTATACTAAAACCAGCACTAGATCCCCCTGTCATTGCATGTGTGTTCTTTTCCACAAACCACACATGGATCAACCAGTGTCATTGCATGTGTGTTATTTCCACAAACCACACATGGATCAACCACTAGAGTCATTGCATGTGTGTTCCTATCACAAACCACACATGGATACACCACTGTCATTGCATGTGTGTTCTTTCCACAAACCACACATGGATCAAAAAGTGGTCATTGCATGTGTGTTCTTTTCACAAACCACATATGGATCCATTAGAGTCATAGCATGTGTGTTCTTATACTAGAACTAGCACTAGAGTCATTGCATGTGTGTTATTTCCACAAACCACACATGGATGAACCAATGTTCATTGCATGTGTGTTCTTTCACAAACAACACATGGATCAACCACTAGAGTCATTGGATGTGTGTTCTTTTCACAAACTACACATGGATCAACAAGTGGTCATTGCATGTGTGTTCTTTCCACAAACCACACATGGATCAACAAGTGGCATTGCATCTGTGTTCATTTGACAAACCACACATGGATCCATTAGAGTCATTGCATGTGTGTTCTTATACTAAAACTAGCACTAGAGTCATTGCATGTGTTTTCATTCCACAAACCACACTTTGATCAAGCAGTGTTCATTGCATGTGTGTTATATCCACAAACCACACATGGATCAACCACTAGAGTCATTGCATCTGTGTTCTTTCCACAAACCACACATGGATCCACCACTATCATTGCATGTGTGTTCTTTCCACAATCCACACATGGATCAACAAGTGGTCATTGCATGTGTTCTTTTCACAAACCACACATGGATCCATTAGAGTCATTGCATGTGTGTTCTTATACTAAAACTAGCACTAGAGTCATTGCATGTGTGTTCTTTCCACAAACCACACATGGATCCACTAGAGTTCATTGCATGTGTGTTCTTTCCACAAACCACACATGGATCAACTACAGTCATTGCATGTGTGTTCTTTCCACACACCCCACATGGATCAACCACTAGAGTCAGTGCATGTGTGTTCTTTCCACACACCACATATGCATCAACCACTAGAGACATTGCATGTGTGTTCTTTCCACAAACCACACATGGATCAACCACTAGAGTCATTGCATGTGTGTTCTTTCCACAAACCACACACGGATTAACCACTAGAGTCATTGCATGTGTATTATTTCCACAGGCCACACATGGATCAACCACTAGAGTCATTGCATGTGTGTTCTTTCCACAACCACACATGGATCCACCAGTGTCATTGCATGTGTGTTCTTTCCACAAACCACACATGGACCAACAAGTGGTCATTGCATGTGTGTTCTTTTCACAAACCACATATGGATCCATTAGAGTCATTGCATGTGTGTTCTTATACTAAAACTAGCACTAGAGTCATTGCATGTGTGTTCTTTCCACAAACACATGGATCCACCTGGTCATTGCATGTGTGTTCTTTCCACAAACCACACATGGACCAACAAGTGGTCATTGCATGTGTGTGTTTTTCACAAACCACATATGGATCCATTAGAGTCATTGCATGTGTGTTCTTATACTAAAACTAGCACTAGAGTCATTGCATGTGTGTTCTTTTCACAAACCACACATGTATCAAGCCTAGAGTGTTCATTGCATGTGTGTTCTTTTCACAAACCACATGTATCAACCACTAGAGTTATTGCATGTGTTTCTTTCCACAAACCACACATGGATCAACTGTCATTGCATGTGTGTTCTTTCCACAAACCACATGGATCAACAAGTGGTCATTGCATGTGTGTTCTTTTCACAAACCACATATGGATCCATTAGAGACATTGCATTTGTGTTCTTATACTAAAACTAGCACTAGAGTCATTGCATGTGTGTTCTTTCCACAAACCACACATGGATCAACGAGAGTCATAGCATGTGTGTTGATTTCACAAACAAACATGGATCAACCACTAGAGTCATTGCATGTGTGTTCTTTTCCAGAAACCACACATGGATCAACCACTGTCATTGCATGTGTGTTCTTTCCACAAAGCACATATGGATCAACAAGTCGTCATTGCATGTGTGTTCTTTTCGCAAACCACTTATGGATCCATTAGAGTCATTGCATGTGTGTTCTTATACTAAAACTAGCACTAGAGTCATTGCATGTGTGTTCTTTCCACAAACCACACATGGATCAAGAAGTGTTGATTGCATGTGTGTTCTTTCACAAACCACATATGGATCAACCACTAGAGTTATTGCATGTGTGTTCTTTCCACAAACCAAACATGGATCCACCACTTTCATTGCATTTGTGTTATTTCCACAAACCACACATGGATCAAGTGGTCATTGCATGTGTGTTCTTTCACAAACCACATATGGATCCATTAGAGTCATTGCATGTGTGTTCTTATACTAAAACTAGATCACTAGAGTCATTGCATGTGTGTTCTTTCTACAAACCACTTATGGATCCACCAGTGTCATTGCATGTGTGTTCTTTCCACAAATCACACATGGATCAAGCAGTGTCATTGCATGTGTTCTTTCCACAAACCTCATATGGATCAACCACTAGAGTAAGTGCATGTGTGTTCTTTCCACAAACCACACATGGATCAACCACTAGAGTCATTGCATGTGTGTTCCACAAACCACACATGGATCCACCAGTAGAGTCACTGCATGTCTGTTCTTTCCACAAACCACACATGGATTAACCACTAGAGTCATTGCATGTGTGTTATTTCCACAAACCACACATGGATCAACCACTAGAGTCATTGCATGTGTTTTCTTTCCACAAACCACGCATGGATCCACCACTGTCATTGCATGTGTGTTCTTTCCACAAACCACACATGGACCAACAAGTGGTCATTGCATGTGTGTTCTTTTCACAGACCACACATGGATCCATTAGAGTCATTGCATGTGTGTTCTTATACTAAAACTAGCACTAGAGTCATTGCATGTGTGTTCTTTCCACAAACCACACATGGATCCACCACTGTCATTGCATGTGTGTTCTTTCCACAAACCACACATGGACCAACAAGTGGTCATTGCATGTGTGTGTTTTTCACAAACCACATATGGATCCATTAGAGTCATTGCATGTGTGTTCTTATACTAAAACTAGAACTAGAGTCATTGCATGTGTGTTCTTTCCACAAACCACACATGGATCAAGCAGTGGTCATTGCATGTGTGTTCTTTTCACAAACCACACATGTATCAACCACTAGAGTTATTGCATGTGTGTTCTTTCCACAAACCACACATGGATCCACCACTATCATTGCATGTGTGTTCTTTCCACAAACCACACATGGATCAACAAGTGGTCATTGCATGTGTGTTCTTTTCACAAACCACATATGGATCCATTAGAGTCATTGCATGTGTGTTCTTATACTAAAACTAGCACTAGAGTCATTGCATGTGTGTTCTTTCCACAAACCACACATGGATCAAGAAGTGTTCATTGCATGTGTGTTCTTTTCACAAACAACATATGGATCCACCAATGGTCACTGCAAGTGTGTTCTTTTCACAAACCACATATGGATCAACCAGTTTCATTGCATGTGTGTTCTTTCCACAACCACACATGGATCCACCACTGTCATTGCATGTGTGTTCTTTCACAAACCACATGGATCAACAAGTGTTCATTGCATGTGTGTTCTTTTCACAAACCACATATGGATCCATTAGAGTCATTGTATGTGTGTTCTTAAACTAAAACTAGCACTATAGTCATTGCATGTGTGTTCTTTCCACAAACCACACATGGATCCACAAGTGTTCATTGCATGTGTGTTCTTTTCAAAAACCACACATGTATCAACCACTAGAGTTATTGCATGTGTGTTCTTTCCACAAACCACACATGGATCCACCACTGTCATTGCATGTGTGTTCTTTCCACAAACCACACATGGATAAACAAGTGGTCATTGGATGTGTGTTATTTTCACAAACCACATATGGATCCATTAGAGTCATTGCATGTGTGTTCTTTCCACAATCCACTTATGGATCCACCAGCGTTCATTGCATGTGTGTTCTTTGCACAAAGCACACATGGATCCACCACTGTCATTGCATGTGTGTTCTTTCCACAAACCACACATGGACCAACAAGTGGTCATTGCATGTGTGTGTTTTTCACAAACCACATATGGATCCATTAGAGTCATTGCATGTGTGTTCTTATACTAAAACTAGCACTAGAGTCATTGCATGTGTGTTCTTTCCACAAACCACACATGGATCAACCAGTGTTCATTGCATGTGTGTTCTTTTCACAAACCACATATGGATCAACAAGTTTCATTGCATGTGTGTTCTTTCCACAAACCACACATGGATCCACCACTGTCATTGCATGTGTGTTCTTTCCACAAACCACACATGGATCAACAAGTGGTCATTGCATGTGTGTTCTTTTCACAAACCACATATGGATCCATTAGAGTCATTGCATGTGTGTTCTTATACTAAAACTAGCACTAGAGTCATTCATGTGTGTTCTTTCCACAAATCACACATGGATCAAGCAGTGTTCATTGCATGTGTGTTCTTTTCACAAACCACACATGTATCAACCACTAGAGTTATTGCATGTGTGTTCTTTCCACAAACCACACATGGATCCACCACTATCATTGCATGTGTGTTCTTTCCACAAACCACACATGGATCAACAAGTGGTCATTGCATGTGTGTTCTTTTCACAAACCACATATGGATCCATTAGAGTCATTGCATGTGTGTTCTTATACTAAAACTAGCACTAGAGTCATTGCATGTGTGTTCTTTCCACAAACCACACATGGATCAAGAAGTGTTGATTGCATGTGTGTTCTTTTCACAAACCACACATGTATCAACCACTAGAGTTATTGCATGTGTTCTTTCCACAAACCACACATGGATCCACCACTATCATTGCATGTGTGTTCTTTCCACAAACCACACATGGATCAACAAGTGGTCATTGCATGTGTGTTCTTTTCACAAACCACATGGATCCATTAGAGTCATTGCATGTGTGTTCTTATACTAAAACTAGCACTAGAGTCATTTCATGTGTGTTCTTTCCACAAACCACTGATGGATCCACCAGTGTTCATTGCATGTGTGTTCTTTCCACAAACCACAAATGGATCAACTGGTGTCATTGCATGTGTGTTCTTTCCACAAACCTCATATGGATCAACCACTAGAGTAAGTGCATGTGTGTTCTTTCCACAAACCACACATGGATCAACCACTAGAGTCATTGCATGTGTGTTCTTTCCACAAACCACACATGGATCCACCCAGAGAGTCATTGCATGTCTGTTCTTTCCACAAACCACACAAGGATCAAACACTAGAGTAATTGCATGTGTGTTATTTCCACAAACCACACATGGATCAACCACTAGAGTCATTGCATGTGTGTTCTTTCCACAAACCACATATGGATCCATTAGAGTCATTGCATGTGTGTTCTTATACTAAAACTAGCACTAGAGTCATTGCATGTGTGTTCTTTCCACAACCCACACATGGATCAACAAGTGGTCATTGCATGTGTGTTTCACAAACACATATGGATCCATTAGAGTCATTGCAGTGTGTTCTTATACTAAAACTAGCACTAGAGTCATTGCATGTGTGTTATTTCCACAAACCACACATGGATCAAGCAGTGTTCATTGCATGTGTGTTCTTTTCACAAACCACACATGTATCAACCACTAGAGTTATTGCATGTGTGTTCTTTCCACAAACCACACATGGATCCACCACTATCATTGCATGTGTGTTCTTTCCACAAACCACACATGGATCAACAAGTGGTCATTGCATGTGTGTTCTTTTCACAAACCACATATGGATCCATTAGAGTCATTGCATGTGTTCTTATACTAAAACTAGCACTAGAGTCATTGCATGTGTGTTCTTTCCACAAACCACACATGGATCAAAGTGTTCATTGCATGTGTGTTCTTTTCACAAACAACATATGGATCCACCAATGGTCACTGCAAGTGTGTTCTTTTCACAAACCACATATGGATCAACCAGTTTCATTGCATGTGTGTTCTTTCCACGAACCACACATGGATCCACCACTGTCATTGCATGTGTGTTCTTTCCACAAACCACACATGGATCAACAAGTGGTCATTGCATGTGTGTTCTTTTCACAAACCACATATGGATCCATTAGAGTCATTGTATGTGTGTTCTTAAACTAAAACTAGCACTATAGTCATTGCATGTGTGTTCTTTCCACAAACCACACATGGATCAGGCAGTGTTCATTGCATGTGTGTTCTTTCAAAAGCACACATGTATGAACCACTAGAGTTATTGCATGTGTGTTCTTTCCACAAACCACACATGGATCCACCACTGTCATTGCATGTGTGTTCTTTCCACAAACCACACATGGATAAACAAGTGGTCATTGGATGTGTGTTATTTTCACAAACCACATATGGATCCATTAGAGTCATTGCATGTGTGTTCTTTCCACAATCCACTTATGGATCCACCAGCGTTCATTGCATGTGTGTTCTTTGCACAAAGCACACATGGATCCACCACTGTCATTGCATGTGTGTTCTTTCCACAAACCACACATGGACCAACAAGTGGTCATTGCATGTGTGTGTTTTCACAAACCACATATGGATCCATTAGAGTCATTGCATGTGTGTTCTTATACTAAAACTAGCACTAGAGTCATTGCATGTGTGTTCTTTCCACAAACCACACATGGATCAAGCAGTGTTCATTGCATGTGTGTTCTTTTCACAAACAACATATGGATCCACCAATGGTCACTGCATGTGTGTTCTTTTCACAAACCACATATGGATCAACAAGTTTCATTGCATGTGTTCTTTCCACAAACCACACATGGATCCACCACTGTCATTGCATATGTGTTCTTTCCACAAACCACACATGGATCAACAAGTGGTCATTGCATGTGTGTTCTTTTCACAAACCACATATGGATCCATTAGAGTCATTGCATGTGTGTTCTTATACTAAAACTAGCACTAGAGTCATTGCATGTGTGTTCTTTCCACAAACCACACATGGATCAAGCAGTGTTCATTGCATGTGTGTTCTTTTCACAAACCACACATGTATCAACCACTAGAGTTATTGCATGTGTGTTCTTTCCACAAACCACACATGGATCCACCACTATCATTGCATGTGTGTTCTTTCCACAAACCACACATGGATCAACAAGTGGTCATTGCATGTGTGTTCTTTTCACAAACCACATATGGATCCATTAGAGTCATTGCATGTGTGTTCTTATACTAAAACTACAACTAGAGTCATTGCATGTGTGTTCTTTCCACAAACCACTTATGGATCCACCAGTGTTCATTGCATGTGTGTTCTTTCCACAAACCACACATGGATCAAGCAGTGTCATTGCATGTGTGTTCTTTCCACAAACCTCATATGGATCAACCACTAGAGTAAGTGCATGTGTGTTCTTTCCACAAACCACACATGGATCAACCACTAGAGTCACTGCATGTGTGATCTTTCCACAAACCACACATGGATCCACCAGAGTCACTGCATGTCTGTTCTTTCCACAAACCACACATGGATTAACCACTAGAGTCATTGCATGTGTGTTATTTCCAAACCACACATGGATCAACCACTAGAGTCATTGCATGTGTGTTCTTTCCACAAACCACACATGGATCCACCACTGTCATTGCATGTGTGTTCTTTCCAAAAACCACACATGGACCAACAAGTGGTCATTGCATGTGTGTGTTTTTCACAAACCACATATGGATCCATTAGAGTCATTGCATGTGTGTTCTTATACTAAAACTAGCACTAGAGTCATTGCATGTGTGTTCTTTCCACAAACCACACATGGATCAAGCAGTGTTCATTGCATGTGTGTTCTTTTCACAAACCACACATGTATCAACCACTAGAGTTATTGCATGTGTTTTCTTTCCACAAACCACATGGATCCACCACTATCATTGCATGTGTGTTCTTTCCACAAACCACACATGGATCAACAAGTGGTCATTGCATGTGTGTTCTTTTCACAAACCACATATGGATCCATTAGAGTCATTGCATGTGTGTTCTTATACTAAAACTAGCACTAGAGTCATTGCATGTGTGTTCTTTCCACAAAACACACATGGATCAAGAAGTGTTCATTGCATGTGTGTTCTTTTCACAAACAACATATGGATCCACCAATGGTCACTGCAAGTGTGTTCTTTTCACAAACCACATATGGATCAACCAGTTTCATTGCATGTGTGTTCTTTCCACGAACCACACATGGATCCACCACTGTCATTGCATGTGTGTTCTTTCCACAAACCACACATGGATCAACAAGTGGTCATTGCATGTGTGTTCTTTTCACAAACCACATATGGATCCATTAGATTTATTGTATGTGTGTTCTTAAACTAAAACTAGCACTAGAGTCATTGCATGTGTGTTCTTTCCACAAACCACACATGGATCAGGCAGTGTTCATTGCATGTGTGTTCTTTTCAAAAACCACACATGTATCAACCACTAGAGTTATTGCATGTGTGTTCTTTCCACAAACCACACATGGATCCACCACTGTCATTGCATGTGTGTTCTTTCCACAAACCACGCATGGATCAACAAGTGGTCATTGGATGTGTGTTATTTTCACAAACCACATATGGATCCATTAGAGTCATTGCATGTGTGTTCTTATACTAAAACTAGCACTAGAGTCATTGCATGTGTGTTCTTTCCACAATCCACTTATGGATCCACCAGCGTTCATTGCATGTGTGTTCTTTGCACAAAGCACACATGGATCCACCACTGTCATTGCATGTGTGTTCTTTCCACAAACCACACATGGACCAACAAGTGGTCATTGCATGTGTGTGTTTTTCACAAACCACATATGGATCCATTAGAGTCATTGCATGTGTGTTCTTATACTAAAACTAGCACTAGAGTCATTGCATGTGTGTTCTTTCCACAAACCACACATGGATCAAGCAGTGTTCATTGCATGTGTGTTCTTTTCACAAACAACATATGGATCCACCAATGGTCACTGCATGTGTGTTATTTTCACAAACCACATATGGATCAACAAGTTTCATTGCATGTGTGTTCTTTCCACAAACCACACATGGATCCACCACTGTAATTGCATGTGTGTTCTTTCCACAAACCACACATGGATCAACAAGTGGTCATTGCATGTGTGTTCTTTTCACAAACCACATATGGATCCATTAGAGTCATTGCATGTGTTATCTTATACTAAAACTAGCACTAGAGTCATTGCATGTGTGTTCTTTCCACAAACCACACATGGATCAAGCAGTGTTCATTGCATGTGTGTTCTTTTCACAAACCACACATGTATCAACCACTAGAGTTATTGCATGTGTGTTCTTTCCACAAACCACACATGGATCCACCACTATCATTGCATGTGTGTTCTTTCCACAAACCACACATGGATCAACAAGTGGTCATTGCATGTGTGTTCTTTTCACAAACCACATATGGATCCATTAGAGTCATTGCATGTGTTATTCTACTAAAACTAGCACTAGAGTCATTGCATGTGTGTTCTTTCCACAAACCACTTATGGATCCACCAGTGTTCATTGCATGTGTGTTCTTTCCACAAACCACACATGGATCAAGCAGTGTCATTGCATGTGTGTTCTTTCCACAAACCTCATATGGATCAACCACTAGAGTAAGTGCATGTGTGTTCTTTCCACAAACCACACATGGATCAACCACTAGAGTCACTGCATGTGTGTTCTTTCCACAAACCACACAAGGATCCACCACAAGAGTCCTTGCATGTCTGTTCTTTCCACAATCCACACATGGATTAACCACTAGAGTCATTGCATGTGTGTTATTTCCACAAACCACACATGGATCAACCACTAGAGTCATTGCATGTGTGTTCTTTCCTCAAACCACACATGGATCCACCACTGTCATTGCATGTGTGTTCTTTCCAAAAACCACACATGGACCAACAAGTGGTCATTGCATGTGTGTGTTTTCACAAACCACATATGGATCCATTAGAGTCATTGCATGTGTGTTCTTATACTAAAACTAGCACTAGAGTCATTGCATGTGGGTTCTTTCCACAAACCACACATGGATCAAGCAGTGTTCATTGCATGTGTGTTCTTTTAACAAACCACACATGTATCAACCACTAGAGTTATTGCATGTGTTTTCTTTCCACAAACCACACATGGATCCACCACTGTCATTGCATATGTGTTCTTTCCACAAACCACACATGGATCAACAAGTGGTCATTGCATGTGTGTTCTTTTCACAAACCACATATGGATCCATTAGAGTCATTGCATGTGTGTTCTTATACTAAAACTAGCACTAGAGTCATTGCATGTGTGTTCTTTCCACAAACCACACATGGATCAAGAAGTGTTCATTGCATGTGTGTTCTTTTCACAAACAACATATGGATCCACCAATGGTCACTGCAAGTGTGTTCTTTTCACAAACCACATATGGATCAACCAGTTTCATTGCATGTGTGTTCTTTCCACAAACCACACATGGATCCACCACTGTAATTGCATGTGTGTTCTTTCCACAAACCACACATGGATCAACAAGTGGTCATTGCATGTGTGTTCTTTTCACAAACCACATATGGATCCATTAGAGTCATTGCATGTGTGTTCTTATACTAAAACTAGCACTAGAGTCATTGCATGTGTGTTCTTTCCACAAACCACACATGGATCAAGCAGTGTTCATTGCATGTGTGTTCTTTTCACAAACCACACATGTATCAACCACTAGAGTTATTGCATGTGTCTTTTCCACAAACCACATGGATCCACCACTATCATTGCATGTGTGTTCTTTCCACAAACCACACATGGATCAACAAGTGGTCATTGCATGTGTGTTCTTTCACAAACCACATATGGATCCATTAGAGTCATTGCATGTGTGTTCTTATACTAAAACTAGAACTAGAGTCATTGCATGTGTGTTCTTTCCACAAACCACTTATGGATCCACCAGTGTTCATTGCATGTGTGTTCTTTCCACAAACCACACATGGATCAAGCAGTGTCATTGCATGTGTGTTCTTTCCACAAACCTCATATGGATCAACCACTAGAGTAAGTGCATGTGTGTTCTTTCCACAAACCACACATGGATCAACCACTAGAGTCACTGCATGTGTGATCTTTCCACAAACCACACATGGATCCACCAGTAGAGTCACTGCATGTCTGTTCTTTCCACAAACCACACATGGATTAACCACTAGAGTCATTGCATGTGTGTTATTTCCACAAACCACACATGGATCAACCACTAGAGTCATTGCATGTGTGTTCTTTCCACAAACCACACATGGATCCACCACTGTCATTGCATGTGTGTTCTTTCCAAAACCACATGGACCAACAAGTGGTCATTGCATGTGTGTGTTTTTCACAAACCACATATGGATCCATTAGAGTCATTGCATGTGTGTTCTTATACTAAAACTAGCACTAGAGTCATTGCATGTGGGTTCTTTCCAGAAACCACACATGGATCAAGCAGTGTTCATTGCATGTGTGTTCTTTTCACAAACCACACATGTATCAACCACTAGAGTTATTGCATGTGTTTTCTTTCCACAAACCACACATGGATCCACCACTGTCATTGCATGTGTGTTCTTTCCACAAACCACACATGGATCAACAAGTGGTCATTGCATGTGTGTTCTTTTCACAAACCACATATGGATCCATTAGAGTCATTGCATGTGTGTTCTTATACTAAAACTAGCACTAGAGTCATTGCATGTTTGTTCTTTCACAAACCACACATGGATCAAGAAGTGTTCATTGCATGTGTGTTCTTTTCACAAACAACATATGGATCCACCAATGGTCACTGCAAGTGTGTTCTTTTGACAAACCACATATGGATCAACCAGTTTCATTGCATGTGTGTTCTTTCCACAAACCACACATGGATCCACCACTGTAATTGCATGTGTGTTCTTTCGACAAACCACACATGGATCAACAAGTGGTCATTGCATGTGTTCTTTTCACAAACCCCATATGGATCCATTAGAGTCATTGCATGTGTGTTCTTATACTAAAACTAGCACTAGAGTCATTGCATGTGTGTTCTTTCCACAAACCACACATGGATCAAGCAGTGTTCATTGCATGTGTGTTCTTTTCACAAACCACACATGTATCAACCACTAGAGTTATTGCATGTGTGTTCTTTCCACAAACCACACATGGATCCACCACTATCATTGCATGTGTGTTCTTTCCACAAACCACACATGGATCAACATGGTCATTGCATGTGTGTTCTTTTCACAAACCACATATGGATCCATTAGAGTCATTGCATGTGTGTTCTTATACTAAAACTAGAACTAGAGTCATTGCATGTGTGTTCTTTCCACAAACCACTTATGGATCCACCAGTGTTCATTGCATGTGTGTTCTTTCCACAAACCACACATGGATCAAGCAGTCATTGCATGTGTGTTCTTTCCACAAACCTCATATGGATCAACCACTAGAGTAAGTGCATGTGTGTTCTTTCCACAAACCACACATGGATCAACCACTGTCATTGCATGTGTGTTCTTTACACAAACCCCAGATGGATCCACCAAGAGAGTCACTGCATGTCCTGTTCTTTCCACAAACCACACATGGATTAACCACTAGAGTCATTGCATGTGTGTTATTTCCACAAACCACACATGGATCAACCACTAGAGTCATTGCATGTGTGTTCTTTCCACAAACCACACATGGATCCACCACTGTCATTGCATGTGGGTACTTGCACAAAACCACCCAGGGACCAACAAGTGGTCATTGCATGTGTGTGTTTTTCACAAACCACATATGGATCCATTAGAGTCATTGCATGTGTGTTCTTATACTAAAACTAGCACTAGAGTCATTGCATGTGGGTTCTTTCCACAAACCACACATGGATCAAGCAGTGTTCATTGCATGTGTGTTCTTTTCACAAACCACACATGTATCAACCACTAGAGTTATTGCATGTGTTTTCTTTCCACAAACCACACATGGATCCACCACTGTCATTGCATGTGTGTTCTTTCTACAAACCACACATGGATCAACAAGTGGTCATTGCATGTGTGTTCTTTTCACAAACCACATATGGATCCATTAGAGTCATTGCATGTGTGTTCTTATACTAAAACTAGCACTAGAGTCATTGCATGTGTGTTCTTTCCACAAACCACACATGGATCAAGTGTTCATTGCATGTGTGTTCTTTTCACAAACAACATATGGATCCACCAATGGTCACTGCAAGTGTGTTCTTTTCACAAACCACATATGGATCAACCAGTTTCATTGCATGTGTGTTCTTTCCACGAACCACACATGGATCCACCACTGTCATTGCATGTGTGTTCTTTCCACAAAACACACATGGATCAACAAGTGGTCATTGCATGTGTGTTCTTTTCACAAACCACATATGGATCCATTAGAGTCATTGCATGTGTGTTCTTATACTAAAACTAGCACTAGAGTCATTGCATGTGTGTTCTTTCCACAAACCACACATGGATCAAGAAGTGTTCATTGCATGTGTGTTCTTTTCACAAACAACATATGGATCCACCAATGGTCACTGCAAGTGTGTTCTTTTCACAAACCACATATGGATCAACCAGTTTCATTGCATGTGTGTTCTTTCCACGAACCACACATGGATCCACCACTGTCATTGCATGTGTGTTCTTTCCACAAAACACACATGGATCAACAAGTGGTCATTGCATGTGTGTTCTTTTCACAAACCACATATGCATCCATTAGAGTCATTGTATGTGTGTTCTTAAACTAAAACTAGCACTAGAGTCATTGCATGTGTGTTCTTTCCACAAACCACACATGGATCAAGCAGTGTTCATTGCATGTGTGTTCTTTTCAAAAACCACACATGTATCAACCACTAGAGTTATTGCATGTGTGTTCTTTCCACAAACCACACATGGATCCACCACTGTCATTGCATGTGTGTTCTTTCCACAAACCACACATGGATCAACAAGTGGTCATTCGATGTGTGTTCTTTTCACAAACCACATATGGATCCATTAGAGTCATTGCATGTGTGTTCTTATACTAAAACTAGCACTAGAGTCATTGCATGTGTGTTCTTTCCACAATCCACTGATGGATCCACCAGCGTTCATTGCATGTGTGTTCTTTCCACAAAGCACACATGGATCCACCACTGTCATTGCATGTGTGTTCTTTCCACAAACCACACATGGACCAACAAGTGGTCATTGCATGTGTGTGTTTTTCACAAACCACATATGGATCCATTAGAGTCATTGCATGTGTGTTCTTATACTAAAACTAGCACTAGAGTTATTGCATGTGTGTTATTTCCACAAACCACACATGGATCAAGCAGTGTTCATTGCATGTGTGTTCTTTTCACAAACAACATATGGATCCACCAATGGTCACTGCATGTGTGTTCTTTTCACAAACCACATATGGATCAACCAGTTTCATTGCATGTGTGTTCTTTCCACAAACCACACATGGATCCACCACTGTAATTGCATGTGTGTTCTTTCCACAAACCACACATGGATCAACAAGTGGTCATTGCATGTGTGTTCTTTTCACAAACCACATATGGATCCATTAGAGTCATTGCATGTGTGTTCTTATACTAAAACTAGCACTAGAGTCATTGCATGTGTGTTCTTTCCACAAACCACACATGGATCAAGCAGTGTTCATTGCATGTGTGTTCTTTTCACAAACCACACATGTATCAACCACTAGAGTTATTGCATGTGTGTTCTTTCCACAAACCACACATGGATCCACCACTATCATTGCATGTGTGTTCTTTCCACAAACCACACATGGATCAACAAGTGGTCATTGCATGTGTGTTCTTTTCACAAACCACATATGGATCCATTAGAGTCATTGCATGTGTGTTCTTATACTAAAACTAGAACTAGAGTCATTGCATGTGTGTTCTTTCCACAAACCACTTATGGATCCACCAGTGTTCATTGCATGTGTGTTCTTTCCACAAACCACACATGGATCAAGCAGTGTCATTGCATGTGTGTTCTTTCCACAAACCTCATATGGATCAACCACTAGAGTAAGTGCATGTGTGTTCTTACCACAAACCACACATGGATCAACCACTAGAGTCACTGCATGTGTGATATTTCCACAAACCACACATGGATCCACCAGTAGAGTCCTTTGCATGTCTGTTCTTTCCACAAACCACACATGGATTAACCACTAGAGTCATTGCATGTGTGTTATTTCCACAAACCACACATGGATCAACCACTAGAGTAATTGCATGTGTGTTCTTTCCACAAACCACACATGGATCCACCACTGTCATTGCATGTGTGTTCTTTCCAAAAACCACACATGGACCAACAAGTGGTCATTGCATGTGTGTGTTTTTCACAAACCACATATGGATCCATTAGAGTCATTGCATGTGTGTTCTTATACTAAAACTAGCACTAGAGTCATTGCATGTGGGTTCTTTCCAGAAACCACACATGGATCAAGCAGTGTTCATTGCATGTGTGTTCTTTTCACAAACCACACATGTATCAACCACTAGAGTTATTGCATGTGTTTTCTTTCCACAAACCACACATGGATCCACCACTGTCATTGCATGTGTGTTCTTTCCAAAAACCACACATGGATCAACAAGTGGTCATTGCATGTGTGTTCTTTTCACAAACCACATATGGATCCATTAGAGTCATTGCATGTGTGTTCTTATACTAAAACTAGCACTAGAGTCATTGCATGTTTGTTCTTTCCACAAACCACACATGGATCAAGAAGTGTTCATTGCATGTGTGTTCTTTTCACAAACAACATATGGATCCACCAATGGTCACTGCAAGTGTGTTCTTTTGACAAACCACATATGGATCAACCAGTTTCATTGCATGTGTGTTCTTTCCACAAACCACACATGGATCCACCACTGTAATTGCATGTGTGTTCTTTCGACAAACCACACATGGATCAACAAGTGGTCATTGCATGTGTGTTCTTTTCACAAACCACATATGGATCCATTAGAGTCATTGCATGTGTGTTCTTATACTAAAACTAGCACTAGAGTCATTGCATGTGTGTTCTTTCCACAAACCACACATGGATCAGCGTGTTCATTGCTTTTGTGTTCTTTTGTCAAACCACACATGTATCAACAACTAGTGTTATTGCATGTGTGTTCTTTCCACAAACCACACATGGATCCACCACTATCATTGCATGTGTGTTCTTTCCACAAACCACACATGGATCAACAAGTGGTCATTGCATGTGTGTTCTTTTCACAAACCACATATGGATCCATTAGAGTCATTGCATGTGTGTTCTTATACTAAAACTAGAACTAGAGTCATTGCATGTGTGTTCTTTCCACAAACCACTTATGGATCCACCAGTGTTCATTGCATGTGTGTTCTTTCCACAAACCACACATGGATCAAGCAGTGTCATTGCATGTGTGTTCTTTCCACAAACCTCATATGGATCAACCACTAGAGTAAGTGCATGTGTGTTCTTTCCACAAACCACACATGGATCAACCACTAGAGTCGCTGCATGTGTGTTCTTTCCACAAACCACACATGGATCCACCAGTAGAGTCCTTTGCATGTATTCTTTCCACAAACCACACATGGATTAACCACTAGAGTCATTGCATGTGTGTTATTTCCACAAACCACACATGGATCAACCACTAGAGTCATTGCATGTGTGTTCTTTCCACAAACCACACATGGATCCACCACTGTCATTGCATGTGTGTTCTTTCCAAAAACCACACATGGACCAACAAGTGGTCATTGCATGTGTGTGTTTTCACAAACCACATATGGATCCATTAGAGTCATTGCATGTGTGTTCTTATACTAAAACTAGCACTAGAGTCATTGCATGTGGGTTCTTTCCACAAACCACACATGGATCAAGCAGTGTTCATTGCATGTGTGTTCTTTTCACAAACCACACATGTATCAACCACTAGAGTTATTGCATGTGTTTTCTTTCCACAAACCACACATGGATCCACCACTGTCATTGCATGTGTGTTCTTTCTACAAACCACACATGGATCAACAAGTGGTCATTGCATGTGTTCTTTTCACAAACCACATATGGATCCATTAGAGTCATTGCATGTGTGTTCTTATACTAAAACTAGCACTAGAGTCATTGCATGTGTGTTCTTTCCACAAACCACACATGGATCAAGAAGTGTTCATTGCATGTGTGTTCTTTTCACAAACAACATATGGATCCACCAATGGTCACTGCAAGTGTGTTCTTTCACAAACCACATATGGATCAACCAGTTTCATTGCATGTGTGTTCTTTCCCAGAACCACACATGGATCCACCACTGTCATTGCATGTGTGTTCTTTCCACAAACACACATGGATCAACAAGTGGTCATTGCATGTGTGTTCTTTTCACAAACCACATATGGATCCATTAGAGTCATTGCATGTGTGTTCTTATACTAAAACTAGCACTAGAGTCATTGCATGTGTGTTCTTTCCACAAACCACACATGGATCAAGAAGTGTTCATTGCATGTGTGTTCTTTTCACAAACAACATATGGATCCACCAATGGTCACTGCAAGTGTGTTCTTTTCACAAACCACATATGGATCAACCAGTTTCATTGCATGTGTGTTCTTTCCACGAACCACACATGGATCCACCACTGTCATTGCATGTGTGTTCTTTCCACAAAACACACATGGATCAACAAGTGGTCATTGCATGTGTGTTCTTTTCACAAACCACATATGCATCCATTAGAGTCATTGTATGTGTGTTCTTAAACTAAAACTAGCACTAGAGTCATTGCATGTGTGTTCTTTCCACAAACCACACATGGATCAAGCAGTGTTCATTGCATGTGTGTTCTTTTCAAAAACCACACATGTATCAACCACTAGAGTTATTGCATGTGTGTTCTTTCCACAAACCACACATGGATCCACCACTGTCATTGCATGTGTGTTCTTTCCACAAACCACACATGGATCAACAAGTGGTCATTCGATGTGTGTTCTTTTCACAAACCACATATGGATCCATTAGAGTCATTGCATGTGTGTTCTTATACTAAAACTAGCACTAGAGTCATTGCATGTGTGTTCTTTCCACAATCCACTGATGGATCCACCAGCGTTCATTGCATGTGTGTTCTTTCCACAAAGCACACATGGATCCACCACTGTCATTGCATGTGTGTTCTTTCCACAAACCACACATGGACCAACAAGTGGTCATTGCATGTGTGTGTTTTTCACAAACCACATATGGATCCATTAGAGTCATTGCATGTGTGTTCTTATACTAAAACTAGCACTAGAGTTATTGCATGTGTGTTATTTCCACAAACCACACATGGATCAAGCAGTGTTCATTGCATGTGTGTTCTTTTCACAAACAACATATGGATCCACCAATGGTCACTGCATGTGTGTTCTTTTCACAAACCACATATGGATCAACAAGTTTCATTGCCTGTGTGTTCTTTCCACAAATCACACATGGATCCACCACTGTCATTGCATGTGTGTTCTTTCCACAAACCACACATGGATCAACAAGTGGGCATTGCATGTGTGTTCTTTTCACAAACCACATATGGATCCATTAGAGTCAGTGCATGTGTGTTCTTATACTAAAACTAGCACTAGAGTCATTGCATGTGTGTTCTTTCCACAAACCAGACATGGATCAAGCAGTGTTCATTGCATGTGTGTTCTTTTCACAAACCACACATGTATCAACCACTAGAGTTATTGCATGTGTGTTCTTTCCACAAACCACACATGGATCCACCACTATCATTGCATGTGTGTTCTTTCCACAAACCACACATGGATCAACAAGTGGTCATTGCATGTGTGTTCTTTTCACAAACCACATATGGATCCATTAGAGTCATTGCATGTGTGTTCTTATATTAAAACTAGCACTAGAGTCATTGCATGTGTGTTCTTTCCACAAACCACTTATGGATCCACCAGTGTTCATTGCATGTGTGTTCTTTCCACAAACCACACATGGATCAAGCAGTGTCATTGCATGTGTGTTCTTTCCACAAACCTCATATGGATCAACCACTAGAGTAAGTGCATGTGTGTTCTTTCCACAAACCACACATGGATAAACCACTAGAGTCATTGCATGTCTGTTCTTTCCACAAACCACACATGGATTAACCACTAGAGTCATTGCATGTGTGTTATTTCCACAAACCACACATGGATCAACCACTAGAGTCATTGCATGTGTGTTCTTTCCACAAACCACACATGGATCCACCACTGTCATTGCATGTGTGTTCTTTCCACAAACCACACATGGACCAACAAGTGGTCATTGCATGTGTGTGTTTTTCACAAACCACCTATGGATCCATTAGAGTCATTGCATGTGTGTTCTTATACTAAAACTAGCACTAGAGTCATTGCATGTGTGTTCTTTCCACAAACCACACATGGATCAAGCAGTGTTCATTGCATGTGTGTTCTTTTCAAAAACCACACATGTATCAACCACTAGAGTTATTGCATGTGTGTTCTTTCCACAAACCACACATGGATCCACCACTGTCATTGCATGTGTGTTCTTTCCACAAACCACACATGGATCAACAAGTGGTCATTGGATGTGTGTTCTTTTCACAAACCACATATGGATCCATTAGAGTCATTGCATGTATGTTCTTATACTAAAACTAGCACTAGAATCATTGCATGTGTATTCTTTCCACAATCCACTTATGGATCCACCAGCGTTCATTGCATGTGTGTTCTTTCCACAAAGCACACATGGATCCACCACTGTCATTGCATGTGTGTTCTTTCCACAAACCACACATGGACCAACAAGTGGTCATTGCATGTGTGTGTTTTTCACAAACCACATATGGATCCATTAGAGTCATTGCATGTGTGTTCTTATACTAAAACTAGCACTAGAGTCATTGCATGTGTGTTCTTTCCACAAACCACACATGGATCAAGCAGTGTTCATTGCATGTGTGTTCTTTTCACAAACCACACATGTATCAACCACTAGAGTTATTGCATGTGTTTTCTTTCCACAAACCACACATGGATCCACCACTGTCATTGCATGTGTGATCTTTCCACAAACCACACATGGATCAACAAGTGGTCATTGCATGTGTGTTCTTTTCACAAACCACATATGGATCCATTAGAGTCATTGCATGTGTGTTCTTATACTAAAACTAGCACTAGAGTCATTGCATGTGTGTTCTTTCCACAAACCACACATGGATCAAGCAGTGTTCATTGCATCTGTGTTCTTTTCACAAACCACATGTATCAACCACTAGAGTTTTTGCATGTGTGTTCTTTCCACAAACCACACAAGGATCCACCACTGTCATTGCATGTCTGTTCTTTCCACAAACCACACATGGATCAACAAGTGGTCATTGCATGTGTGTTCTTTTCACAAACCACATATGGATCCATTAGAGTCATTGCATGTGTGTTCTTATACTAAAACTAGCACTAGAGGCATTGCATGTGTGTTCTTTCCACAAACCACTTATGGATCCACCAGTGTTCATTGCATGTGTGTTCTTTCCACAAACCACACATGGAACAAGCAGTGTCATTGCATGTGTGTTATTTCCACAAACCTCATATGGATCAACCACTAGAGTCAGTGCATGTGTGTTCTTTCCACAAACCACACATGGATCAACGACTAGAGTCACTGCATGTGTGTTCTTTCCTCAAACCACACATGGATCAACCACTAGAGTCACTGCATGTGTGTTCTTTCCACAAACCACACATGGATCAACCACTAGAGTCACTGCATGTGTGTTCTTTCCACAAATCACACATGGATCAACCACTAGAGTCATTGCATGTGTCTTATTTCCACAAACCACACATGGATCAACCACTAGAGTCATTGCATGTGTGTTATTTCCACAAACCACACATGGATCAACCACTAGAGTCATTGCATGTGTGTTCTTTCCACAAACCACACATGGATCGACCATTGTCATTGCATGTGTGTTATTTCCACAAACCACACATGGATCAACAAGTGGTCATTGCATGTGTGTTCTTTTCACAAACCACATATGGATCCATTAGAGTCATTGCATCTGTGTTCTTATACTAAAACTAGCACTAGAGTCATTGCATGTGTGTTCTTTCCACAAACCACACATGGATCAACAAGTGGTCATTGCATGTGTGTTCTTTTCACAAACCACATATGGATCCATTAGAGTCATTGCATGTGTGTTCTTAAACTAAAACTAGCACTAGAGTCATTGCATGTGTGTTCTTTCCACAAACCACACATGGATCAAGCAGTGTTCATTGCATGTGTGTTCTTTTCACAAACCACACATGTATCAACCACTAGAGTTATTGCATGTGTGTTCTTTCCACAAACGACACATGGATCCACCACTTTCATTGCATGTGTGTTCTTTCCACAAACCACACATGGATCAACAAGTGGTCATTGCATGTGTGTTCTTTTCACAAACCACATATGGATCCATTAGAGTCATTGCATGTGTGTTCTTATACTAAAACTAGCACTAGAGTCATTGCATGTGTGTTCTTTCCAGAAACCACACATGGATCAACCACTAGAGTAAGTGCATGTGTGTTCTTTCCACAAACCACACATGGATCAACCACTAGAGTCACTGCATGTGTGTTCTTTCCACAAACCACACATGGATCAACCAGTAGAGTCACTGCATGTCTATACTTTCCACAAACCACACATGGATCAACCACTAGAGTCATTGCATGTGTGTTATTTCCACAAACCACACATGGATCAACCACTAGAGTCATTGCATGTGTGTTCTTCCCACAAACCACACATGGATCAACCACTAGAGTCATTGCATGTGTGTTATTTCCACAAACCACACATGGATCAACCACTAGAGTCATGGCATGTGTGTTCTTTCCACAAACCACACATGGATCCACCATTGTCATTGCATGTGTGTTCTTTCCACAAACCACACATGGATAAACAAGTGGTCATTGCATGTGTGTTCTTTTCACAAACCTCATATGGATCCATTAGAGTCATTGCATGTGTGTTCTTATACTAAAACTAGCACTCGAGTCATTGCATGTGTGTTCTTTCCACAAACCACACATGGATCAAGCAGTGTTCATTGCATGTGTGTTCCTTTCACAAACCACACATGTATCAACCACTAGAGTTTTTGCATGTGTGTTCTTTCCACAAACCACACAAGGATCCACCACTGTCATTGCATGTGTGTTCTTTCCACAAACCACACATGGATCAACAAGTGGTCATTGCATGTGTGTTCTTTTCACAAACCACATATGGATCCATTAGAGTCATTGCATGTGTGTTCTTATACTAAAACTAGCACTAGAGTCATTGCATGTGTGTTCTTTCCACAAACCACTTATGGATCCACCAGTGTTCATTGCATGTGTGTTCTTTCCATAAACCACACATGGAACAAGCAGTGTCATTGCATGTGTGTTATTTCCACAAACCTCATATGGATCAACGACTAGAGTCAGTGCATGTGTTGTCTTTCCACAAACCACACATTGATCAACGACTAGAGTCACTGCATGTGTGTTCTTTCCACAAACCACACATGGATCAACAACTAGAGTCACTGCATGTCTGTTCTTTCCAAAACCCACACATGGATCAACCACTAGAGTCATTGCATGTGTGTTATTTCCACAAACCACACATGGATCAACCACTAGAGTCATTGCATGTGTGTTATTTCCACAAACCACACATGGATCAACCACTAGAGTCATGGCATGTGTGTTCTTTCCACAAACCACACAAGGATCCACCACTGTCATTGCATGTGTGTTCTTTCGACAAACCACACATGGATCAACAAGTGGTCATTGCATGTGTGTTCTTTTCACAAACCACATATGGACCCATTAGTGTCATTGCATGTGTGTTCTTATACTAAAACTAGCACTAGAGTCATTGCATGTGTGTTCATTCCACAAACCACACATGGATCAAGCAGTGTTCATTGCATGTGTGTTCTTTTCACAAACCACACATGTATCAACCACTAGAGTTATTGCATGTGTGTTCTTTCCACAAACCACACATGGATCCACCACTGTCATTGCATGTGTGTTCTTTCCACAAACCACACATGGATCAACAAGTGGTCATTGAATGTGTGTTCTTTTCACAAACCACATATGGATCCATTAGAGTTATTGCATGTGAGTTCTTATACTAAAACTGGCACTAGAGTCATTGCATGTGTCTTCTTTCCACAAACCACTTATGGATCAAGCAGTGTTCATTGCATGTGTGTTCTTTCCACAAACCACACATGGTTCAAGCAGTGTCATTGCATGTGTGTTCTTTCCTCAAACCACACATGGATCAACCACTAGAGTCACTGCATGTGTGTTCTTTCCACAAACCACACATGGATCAACCACTAGAGTCACTGCATGTGTGTTCTTTCCACAAATCACACATGGATCAACCACTAGAGTCAGTGCATGTGTGTTATTTCCACATACCACACATGGATCAACCACTAGAGTCACTGCATGTGTGTTATTTCCACAAACCACACATGGATCAACCACTAGAGTCATTGCATGTGTGTTATTTCCACAAACCACACATGGATCAACCACTAGAGTTATTGCATGTGTGTTATTTCCACAAACCACACATGGATCAACCACTAGAGTCATTGCATGTGTCTTATTTCCACAAACCACACATGGATCAACAAGTGGTCATTGCATGTGTGTTCTTTTCACAAACCACATATGGATCCATTAGAGTCATTGCATCTGTGTTCTTATACTAAAACTAGCACTAGAGTCATTGCATGTGTGTTCTTTCCACAAACCACACATGGATCAACAAGTGGTCATTGCATGTGTGTTCTTTTCACAAACCACATATGGATCCATTAGAGTCATTGCATGTGTGTTCTTAAACTAAAACTAGCACTAGAGTCATTGCATGTGTGTTCTTTCCACAAACCACACATGGATCAAGCAGTGTTCATTGCATGTGTGTTCTTTTCACAAACCACACATGTATCAACCACTAGAGTTATTGCATGTGTGTTCTTTCCATAAACGACACATGGATCCACCACTTTCATTGCATGTGTGTTCTTTCCACAAACCACACATGGATCAACAAGTGGTCATTGCATGTGTGTTCTTTTCACAAACCACATATGGATCCATTAGAGTCATTGCATGTGTGTTCTTATACTAAAACTAGCACTAGAGTCATTGCATGTGTGTTCTTTCCAGAAACCACACATGGATCAACCACTAGAGTAAGTGCATGTGTGTTCTTTCCACAAACCACACATGGATCAACCACTAGAGTCACTGCATGTGTGTTCTTTCCACAAACCACATGGATCAACCAAGAGTCACTGCATGTACTGCTTTTCCACAAACCACACATGGATCAACCACTAGAGTCATTGCATGTGTGTTATTTCCACAAACCACACATGGATCAACCACTAGAGTCATTGCATGTGTGTTCTTCCCACAAACCACACATGGATCAACCACTAGAGTCATTGCATGTGTGTTATTTCCACAAACCACACATGGATCAACCACTAGAGTCATGGCATGTGTGTTCTTTCCACAAACCACACATGGATCCACCATTGTCATTGCATGTGTGTTCTTTCCACAAACCACACATGGATAAACAAGTGGTCATTGCCTGTGTGTTCTTTTCACAAACCACATATGGATCCATTAGAGTCATTGCATGTGTGTTCTTATACTAAAACTAGCACTCGAGTCATTGCATGTGTGTTCTTTCCACAAACCACACATGGATCAAGCAGTGTTCATTGCATGTGTGTTCCTTTCACAAACCACACATGTATCAACCACTAGAGTTTTTGCATGTGTGTTCTTTCCACAAACCACACAAGGATCCACCACTGTCATTGCATGTGTGTTCTTTCCACAAACCACACATGGATCAACAAGTGGTCATTGCATGTGTGTTCTTTTCACAAACCACATATGGATCCATTAGAGTCATTGCATGTGTGTTCTTATACTAAAACTAGCACTAGAGTCATTGCATGTGTGTTCTTTCCACAAACCACTTATGGATCCACCAGTGTTCATTGCATGTGTGTTCTTTCCACAAACCACACATGGAACAAGCAGTGTCATTGCATGTGTGTTATTTCCACAAACCTCATATGGATCAACGACTAGAGTCAGTGCATGTGTGTTCTTTCCACAAACCACACATTGATCAACTAGAGTCCTTTGCATGTGTGTTCTTTCCACAAACCACACATGGATCAACAACTAGAGTCCTTGCATGTCTGTTTCTTTCCAAAACCCACACATGGATCAACCACTAGAGTCATTGCATGAGTGTTATTTCCACAAACCACACATGGATCAACCACTAGAGTCATTGCATGTGTGTTATTTCCACAAACCACACATGGATCAACCACTAGAGTCATGGCATATGTGTTCTTTCCACAAACCACACAAGGATCCACCACTGTCATTGCATGTGTGTTCTTTCGACAAACCACACATGGATCAATAAGTGGTCATTGCATGTGTGTTCTTTTCACAAACCACATATGGATCCATTAGAGTCATTGCATGTGTGTTCTTATACTAAGACTAGCACTAGAGTCATTGCATGTGTGTTCATTCCACAAACCACACATGGATCAAGCAGTGTTCATTGCATGTGTGTTCTTTTCACAAACCACACATGTATCAACCACTAGAGTTATTGCATGTGTGTTCTTTCCACAAACCACACATGGATCCACCACTGTCATTGCATGTGTGTTCTTTCCACAAACCACACATGGATCAACAAGTGGTCATTGAATGTGTGTTCTTTTCACAAACCACATATGGATCCATTAGAGTTATTGCATGTGAGTTCTTATACTAAAACTGGCACTAGAGTCATTGCATGTGTGTTCTTTCCACAAACCACTTATGGATCAAGCAGTGTTCATTGCATGTGTGTTCTTTCCACAAATCACACATGGATCAAGCAGTGTCATTGCATGTGTGTTCTTTCCTCAAACCACACATGGATCAACCACTAGAGTCACTGCATGTGTGTTCTTTCCACAAACCACACATGGATCAACCACTAGAGTCACTACATGTGTGTTCTTTCCACAAATCACACATGGATCAACCACTAGAGTCAGTGCATGTGTGTTATTTCCACATACCACACATGGATCAACCACTAGAGTCACTGCATGTGTGTTATTTCCACAAACCACACATGGATCAACCACTAGAGTCACTGCATGTGTGTTATTTCCACAAACCACACATGGATCAACCACTAGAGTCATTGCATGTGTGTTATTTCCACAAACCACACATGGATCAACCACTAGAGTCATTGCATGTGTCTTATTTCCACAAACCACACATGGATCAACCACTAGAGTCATTGCATGTGTGTTATTTCCACAAACCACACATGGATCAACCACTAGAGTCATTGCATGTGTGTTCTTTCCACAAACCACACATGGATCGACCACTGTCATTGCATGTCTGTTATTTCCACAAACCACACATGGATCAACAAGTGGTCATGGCATGTGTGTTCTTTTCACAAACCACATATGGATCCATTAGAGTCATTGCATCTGTGTTCTTATACTAAAACTAGTACTAGAGTCATTGCATGTGTGTTCTTTCCACAAACCACACATGGATCAAGGAGTGTTCATTGCATCTGTGTTCTTTTCACAAACCACACATGTATCAACCACTAGAGTTATTGCATTGTGTTCTTTCCACAAACCACACATGGATCCACCACTGTCATTTCATGTGTGTTCTTTCCACAAACCACACATGGATCAACAAGTGGTCACTGCATGTGTGTTCTTTTCACAAACCACATATGGATCCATTAGATTCATTGCATGTGTGTTCTTATACTAAAACTAGCACTAGAGTCATTGCATGTGTGTTCTTTTCACAAACAACATATGGATCCACCAGTGTTTACTGTATGTGTGTTCTTTTCACAAACATCATATGGATCCACCAGTGTTCATTGCATGTTTGTTCTTTTCACAAACAACATATGGATCCACTAGTGGTCACTGGATGTGTGTTCTTTTCACAAACCACATATGGATCAACCAGTGTTCATTGCATGTGTCTTCTTATACACAAACCACTTATGGATCAACTAGTGGTCATTGCATGTGTGTTCTTTTCCACAAATGACATATGGATCAACAAGTGGTCATTGCATGTGTGTTCTTTTCACAAACCACATATGGATCCATTAGAGTCATTGCATGTGTGTTCTTATACTAAAACTAGCACTAGAGTCATTACATGTGTGTTCTTTCCACAAACCACTTATGGATCAACCAGTGTTCATTGCATGTGTGTTCTTTCCACAAACCACACAAGGATCAAGCAGTGTCATTGCATGTGTGTTATTTCCACAAACCTCATATGGATCAACCACTAGAGTCAGTGCATGTGTGTTCTTTCCACAAACCACACATGGATCAACCACTAGAGTCACTGCATGTGTGTTCTTTCCACAAACCACACATGGATCAACCACTAGAGTCACTGCATGTCTGTTCTTTCCAAAAACCACACATGGATCAACCACTAGAGTCATTGCATGTGTGTTATTTCCACAAACCACACTTCGATCAACCACTAGAATCATTGCATGTGTGTTATTTCCACAAACCACACATGGATCAACCACTAGAGTCATTGCATGTGTGTTATTTCCACAAACCACACATGGATCAACCACTAGAGTCATGGCATGTGTGTTCTTTCCACAAACCACACATGGATCCACCACTGTGATTGCATGTGTGTTCTTTCCACAAACCACACATGGATCAATAAGTGGTCATTGCATGTGTGTTCTTTTCACAAACCACATATGGATCCATTAGAGTCATTGCATGTGTGTTCTTATACTAAGACTAGCACTAGAGTCATTGCATGTGTGTTCATTCCACAAACCACACATGGATCAAGCAGTGTTCATTGCATGTGTGTTCTTTTCACAAACCACACATGTATCAACCACTAGAGTTATTGCATGTGTGTTCTTTCCACAAACCACACATGGATCCACCACTGTCATTGCATGTGTGTTCTTTCCACAAACCACACATGGATCAACAAGTGGTCATTGCATGTGTGTTCTTTTCACAAACCACATATGGATCCATTAGAGTCATTGCATGTGAGTTCTTATACTAAAACTGGCACTAGAGTCATTGCATGTGTGTTCTTTCCACAAACCACTTATGGATCAAGCAGTGTTCATTGCATGTGTGTTCTTTCCACAAACCACACATGGATCAAGCAGTGTCATTGCATGTGTGTTCTTTCCACAAACCACATATGGATCAACCACTAGAGTCATTGCATGTGTGTTCTTTCCACAAACCACACATGTATCAACCACTAGAGTCACTGCATGTGTGTTCTTTCCACAAACCACACATGGATCAACCACTAGAGTCACTGCATGTGTGTTCTTTCCACAAACCACACATGGATCAACCACTAGAGTCATTGCATGTGTGTTATTTCCACAAACCACACATGGATCAACCACTAGAGTCACTGCATGTGTGTTATTTCCACAAACCACACATGGATCAACCACTAGAGTCATTGCATGTGTGTTATTTCCACAAACCACACATGGATCAACCACTAGAGTCATTGCATGTGTGTTATTTCCACAAACCACACATGGATCAACCACCAGAGTCATTGCATGTGTGTTATTTCCACAAACCACACATGGATCAACGACTAGAGTCATTGCATGTGTGTTCTTTCCACAAACCACACATGGATCGACCACTGTCATTGCATGTGTGTTCTTTCCACAAACCACACATGGATCAACAAGTGGTCATTGCATATGTGTTCTTTTCACAAACCACATATGGATCTATTAGAGTCATTGCATGTGTGTTCTTATACTAAAACTAGCACTAGAGTCATTACATGTGTGTTCTTTCCGCAAACCCCACATGGATCAAGCAGTGTTCATTGCATATGTGTTCTTTTCACAAACCACACATGTATCAACCACTAGAGTTATTGCATGTTTGTTCTTTCCACAAACCACACATGGATCCACCACTGTCATTGCATGTGTGTTCTTTCCACAAACCACACATGGATCAACAAGTGGTCATTGCATGTGTGTTCTTTTCAAAAACCACATATGGATCCATTAGAGTCATTGCATCTGTGTTCTTATACTAAAACTAGCACTAGAGTCATTGCATGTGTGTTCTTTCCACAAACCACACATGGATCAAGGAGTGTTCATTGCATCTGTGTTCTTTTCACAAACCACACATGTATCAACCACTAGAGTTATTGCATGTGTGTTCTTTCCACAAACCACACATGGATCCACCACTGTCATTGCATGTGTGTTCTTTCCACAAACCACACATGGATCAACAAGTGGTCACTGCATGTGTGTTCTTTTCACAAACCACATATGGATCCATTAGATTCATTGCATGTGTGTTCTTATACTAAAACTAGCACTAGAGTCATTTCATGTGTGTTCATTCCACAAACCACACATGGATCAAGCAGTGTTCATTGCATGTGTGTTCTTTTCACAAACAACATATGGATCCACTAGTGGTTACTGCATGTGTGTTCTTTTCACAAACCACATATGGATCAACCAGTGTTCATTGCATGTGTCTTCTTATAAACAAACCACTTATGGATCAACTAGTGGTCATTGCATGTGTGTTCTTTTCCACAAACGACACATGGATCAACAAGTGGTCATTGCATGTGTGTTCTTTTCACAAACCACATATGGATCCATTAGAGTCATTGCATGTGTGTTCTTATACTAAAACTAGCACTAGAGTCATTACATGTGTGTTCTTTCCACAAATCACTTATGGATCCACCGGTGTTCATTGCATGTGTGTTCTTTCCACAAACCACACAAGGATCAAGCAGTGTCATTGCATGTGTGTTATTTCCACAAACCTCATATGGATCAACCACTAGAGTCAGTGCATGTGTGTTCTTTCCACAAACCACACATGGATCAACCACTAGAGTCACTGCATGTGTGTTCTTTCCACAAACCACGAATGGATCAACCACTAGAGTCACTGCATGTCTGTTCTTTCCAAAAACCACACATAGATCAACCACTAGAGTCATTGCATGTGTGTTATTTCCACAAACCACACATGGATCAACCACTAGAGTCATTGCATGTGTGTTATTTCCACAAACCACACATGGATCAACCACTAGATTCATTGCATGTGTGTTATTTCCACAAACCACACATGGATCAACCACTAGAGTCATGGCATGTGTGTTCTTTCCACAAACCACACATGGATCCACCACTGTCATTGCATGTGTGTTCTTTCCACAAACCACACATGGATCAACAAGTGGTCATTGCATGTGTGTTCTTTTCACAAACCACATATGGATCCATTAGAGTCATTGCATGTGTGTTCTTATAGTAAAACTAGCACTAGAGTCATTGCATGTGTGTTCATTCCACAAACCACACATGGATCAAGCAGTGTTCATTGTATGTGTGTCCTTTTCACAAACCACACATGTATCAACCACTAGAGTTATTGCATGTGTGTTCTTTCCACAAACCACACATGGATCCACCACTGTCATTGCATGTGTGTTCTTTCCACAAACCACACATGGATCAACAAGTGGTCATTACATGTGTGTTCTTTTCACAAACCACATATGGATGCATTAGAGTCATTGCATGTGAGTTCTTATACTAAACGTTCCACTAGAGTCATTGCATGTGTGTTCTTTCCACAAACCACTTATGGATCAAGTAGTGTTCATTGCATGTGTGTTCTTTCCACAAAGCACACATGGATCAAGCAGTGTCATTGCATGTATGTTCTTTCCACAAACCACATATGTATCAACCACTAGAGTCATTGCATGTGTGTTCTTTCCACAAACCACACATGGATCAACCACTAGAGTCCCTGCATGTGTGTTCTTTCCACAAACCACACATGGATCAACCACTAGAGTCACTGCATGTGTGTTCTTTCCACAAATCACACATGGATCAACCACTAGAGTCATTGCATGTGTGTTATTTCCACAAACCACACATGGATCAACCACTAGAGTCACTGCATGTGTGTTATTTCCACAAACCACACATGGATCAACCACTAGAGTCATTGCATGTGTGTTATTTCCACAAACCACACATGGATCAACCACTAGAGTCATTGCATGTGTGTTATTTCCACAAACCACACATGGATCAACCACTAGAGTCATTGCATGTGTGTTATTTCCACAAACCACACATGGATCAACGACTAGAGTCATTGCATGTGTGTTCTTTCCACAAACCACACATGGATCGACCACTGTCATTGCATGTGTGTTCTTTCCACAAACCACACATGGATCAACAAGTGGTCATTGCATGTGTGTTCTTTTCACAAACCACATATGGATCCATTAGAGTCATTGCATGTGTGTTCTTATACTAAAACTAGCACTAGAGTCATTACATGTGTGTTCTTTCCGCAAACCCCACATGGATCAAGCAGTGTTCATTGCATCTGTGTTCTTTTCACAAACCACACATGTATCAACCACTAGAGTTATTGCATGTTTGTTCTTTCCACAAACCACACAAGGATCCACCACTGTCATTGCATGTGTGTTCTTTCCACAAACCACACATGGATCAACAAGTGGTCATTGCATGTGTGTTCTTTTCACAAACCACATATGGATCCATTAGAGTCATTGCATATGTGTTCTTATACTAAAACTAGCACTAGAGTCATTGCATGTGTGTTCTTTCCACAAACCACACATGGATCAAGCAGTGTTCATTGCATGTGTGTTCTTTTCACAAACAACATATGGATCCACTAGTGGTCACTGCATGTGTGTTCTTTTCACAAACCACATATGGATCAACCAGTGTTCATTGCATGTGTGTTCTTTTCCACAAACCACTTATGGATCAACTAGTGGTCATTGCATGTGTGTTCTTTTCCACAAACCACACATGGATCCACCAGTGTTCATTGCATGTGTGTTCTTTTCACAAACCACATATGGATCCATTAGAGTCATTGCATGTGTGTTCTTATACTAAAACTAGCACTAGAGTCATTGCATGTGTGTTCTTTCCAGAAACCACTGATGGATCCACCAGTGTTCATTGCATGTGTGTTCTTTTCACAAACAACATATGGATCCACCAGTGGTCACTACATGTGTGTTCTTTCCACAAACCACTTATGGATCAACCAGTGGTCATTGCATGAGTGTTCTTTCCACAAACCACTTATGGATCAACCAGTGGCATTGCATGTGTGTTCTTTTCACAAACTACACGTGGACCCACTAGAGTTATTGCATGTGTGTTCTTATACTAAAACAAGCACTAGAGTCATTGCATGTGTGTCTTTTCACAAAGAACATATGGATCCACCATTGTTCACAGCATGTGTGTTCTTTCCACAAACCACATATGGATCAACCAGGGGTCATTACATGTGTGTTCTTTCCACAAACCACTTATGGATCCACTAGTTTTTAGTGCATGTGTGTTCTTTCCACAAACCACATATGGATCAACCAGTGCTCATTGCATGTGTGATCTTTCCACAAATCACTTATGGATCCACCAGTGTTCATTGCATGTGTGTTCCATCCACAAACCACACATGGATCAACCAGTGGTCATTGCATGTGTGTTCTTTTCCACTAACCACTTATGGATCAACCAGTGGTCATTGCATGTGTGTTCTTTCCACAAACCACACATCGATCAACCAGTGTTCATTGCATGTGTATTCTTTTCCAAAAATCACATATGGATCAACCAGTGGTCATTGCATGTGTGTTATTTTCACAAACCACATGTGGACCCACTAGAGTCATCGCATGTGTGTTCTTATACTAAAACCAGCACTAGACTCATTGCATGTGTGTTCTTTTTCACAAACCACTTATGGATCAACCAGTGGTCATTGCATGTGTGTTCTTTTCACAAACTACATGTGGACCCACTAGAGTCATTGCATGTGTGTTCTTTCCACAAACCACACATGGATCCACCACTGTCATTGCATGTGTGTTCTTTCCACAAACCACACATGGATCAACAAGTGGTCACTACATGTGTGTTCTTTTCACAAACCACATATGGATCCATTAGATTCATTGCATGTGTGTTCTTATACTAAAACTAGCACTAGATTCATTTCATGTGTGTTCTTTCCACAAACCACACATGGATCAAGCAGTGTTCATTGCATGTGTGTTCTTTTCACAAACAACATATGGATCCACTAGTGGTCACTGCATGTGTGTTCTTTTCACAAACCACATATGGATCAACCAGTGTTCATTGCATGTGTCTTCTTATAAACAAACCACTTATGGATCAACTAGTGGTCATTGCATGTGTGTTCTTTTCCACAAACGACACATGGATCAACAAGTGGTCATTGCATGTGTGTTCTTTTCACAAACCACATATGGATCCATTAGAGTCATTGCATGTGTGTTCTTATACTAAAACTAGCACTAGAGTCATTACATGTGTGTTCTTTCCACAAATCACTTATGGATCCACCGGTGTTCATTGCATGTGTGTTCTTTCCACAAACCACACAAGGATCAAGCAGTGTCATTGCATGTGTGTTATTTCCACAAACCTCATATGGATCAACCACTAGAGTCAGTGCATGTGTGTTCTTTCCACAAACCACACATGGATCAACCACTAGAGTCACTGCATGTGTGTTCTTTCCACAAACCACACATGGATCAACCACTAGAGTCACTGCATGTCTGTTCTGTCCAAAAACCACACATAGATCAACCACTAGAGTCATTGCATGTGTGTTATTTCCACAAACCACACATGGATCAACCACTAGAGTCATTGCATGTGTGTTATTTCCACAAACCACACATGGATCAACCACTAGATTCATTGCATGTGTGTTATTTCCACAAACCACACATGGATCAACCACTAGAGTCATGGCATGTGTGTTCTTTCCACAAACCACACATGGATCCACCACTGTCATTGCATGTGTGTTCTTTCCACAAACCACACATGGATCAACAAGTGGTCATTGCATGTGTGTTCTTTTCACAAACCACATATGGATCCATTAGAGTCATTGCATGTGTGTTCTTATAGTAAAACTAGCACTAGAGTCATTGTATGTGTGTTCATTCCACAAACCACACATGGATCAAGCAGTGTTCATTGTATGTGTGTCCTTTTCACAAACCACACATGTATCAACCACTAGAGTTATTGCATGTGTGTTCTTTCCACAAACCACACATGGATCCACCACTGTCATTGCATGTGTGTTCTTTCCACAAACCACACATGGATCAACAAGTGGTCATTACATGTGTGTTCTTTTCACAAACCACATATGGATGCATTAGAGTCATTGCATGTGAGTTCTTATACTAAACTGCACTAGAGTAATTGCATGTGTGTTCTTTCCACAAACCACTTATGGATCAAGTAGTGTTCATTGCATGTGTGTTCTTTCCACAAAGCACACATGGATCAAGCAGTGTCATTGCATGTATGTTCTTTCCACAAACCACATATGGATCAACCACTAGAGTCATTGCATGTGTGTTATTTCCACAAACCACACATGGATCAACCACTAGAGTCACTGCATGTGTGTTCTTTCCACAAACCACACATGGATCAACCACTAGAGTCCTTGCATGTGTGTTCTAACCACAAAACACACATGGATCAACCATGAGAGTCATTGCATGTGTGTTATTTCCACAAACCACCTATGGATCAACCACTAGAGTCACTGCATGTGTTCTTTCCACAAACCACACATGGATCAACCACTAGTCATTGCATGTGTGTTATTTCCACAAACCACACATGGATCAACCACTAGAGTCATTGCATGTGTGTTATTTCCACAAACCACACATGGATCAACCACTAGAGTCATTGCATGTGTGTTATTTCCACAAACCACACATGGATCAACGACTAGA
This sequence comes from Avena insularis, assembly GCA_023614405.1. Lineage (NCBI taxonomy): Eukaryota > Viridiplantae > Streptophyta > Magnoliopsida > Poales > Poaceae > Avena > Avena insularis. The sequence continues at coordinate 118,708 of JAJUPC010000183.1, read as the reverse complement.
GTCATTGCATGTGTGTTCTTTCCACAAACCACACATGGATCGACCACTGTCATTGCATGTGTGTTCTTTCCACAAACCACACATGGATCAACAAGTGGTCATTGCATGTGTGTTCTTTTCACAAACCACATATGGATCCATTAGAGTCATTGCATGTGTGTTCTTATACTAAAACTAGCACTAGAGTCATTACATGTGTGTTCTTTCCGCAAACCCCACATGGATCAAGCAGTGTTCATTGCATCTGTGTTCTTTTCACAAACCACACATGTATCAACCACTAGAGTTATTGCATGTTTGTTCTTTCCACAAACCACACAAGGATCCACCACTGTCATTGCATGTGTGTTCTTTCCACAAACCACACATGGATCAACAAGTGGTCATTGCACGTGTGTTCTTTTCACAAACCACATATGGATCCATTAGAGTCATTGCATATGTGTTCTTATACTAAAACTAGCACTAGAGTCATTGCATGTGTGTTCTTTCCACAAACCACACATGGATCAAGCAGTGTTCATTGCATGTGTGTTCTTTTCACAAACAACATATGGATCCACTAGTGGTCACTGCATGTGTGTTCTTTTCACAAACCACATATGGATCAACCAGTGTTCATTGCATGTGTCTTCTTATAAACAAACCACTTATGGATCAACTAGTGGTCATTGCATGTGTGTTCTTTTCCACAAACGACACATGGATCAACAAGTGGTCATTGCATGTGTGTTCTTTTCACAAACCACATATGGATCCATTAGAGTCATTGCATGTGTGTTCTTATACTAAAACTAGCACTAGAGTCATTACATGTGTGTTCTTTCCCAAATCACTTATGGATCCACCGGTGTTCATTGCATGTGTGTTCTTTCCACAAACCACACAAGGATCAAGCAGTGTCATTGCATGTGTGTTATTTCCACAAACCTCATATGGATCAACCACTAGAGTCAGTGCATGTGTGTTCTTTCCACAAACCACACATGGATCAACCACTAGAGTCACTGCATGTGTGTTCTTTCCACAAACCACACATGGATCAACCACTAGAGTCACTGCATGTCTGTTCTTTCCAAAAACCACACATAGATCAACCACTAGAGTCATTGCATGTGTGTTATTTCCACAAACCACACATGGATCAACCACTAGAGTCATTGCATGTGTGTTATTTCCACAAACCACACATGGATCAACCACTAGATTCATTGCATGTGTGTTCCACAAACCACACATGGATCAACCACTAGAGTCATGGCATGTGTGTTCTTTCCACAAACCACACATGGATCCACCACTGTCATTGCATGTGTGTTCTTTCCACAAACCACACATGGATCAACAAGTGGTCATTGCATGTGTGTTCTTTTCACAAACCACATATGGATCCATTAGAGTCATTGCATGTGTGTTCTTATAGTAAAACTTGCACTAGAGTCATTGTATGTGTGTTCATTCCACAAACCACACATGGATCAAGCAGTGTTCATTGTATGTGTGTCCTTTTCACAAACCACACATGTATCAACCACTAGAGTTATTGCATGTGTGTTCTTTCCACAAACCACACATGGATCCACCACTGTCATTGCATGTGTGTTCTTTCCACAAACCACACATGGATCAACAAGTGGTCATTACATGTGTGTTCTTTTCACAAACCACATATGGATGGATTAGAGTCATTGCATGTGAGTTCTTATACTAAAACTGGCACTAGAGTAATTGCATGTGTGTTCTTTCCACAAACCACTTATGGATCAAGTAGTGTTCATTGCATGTGTGTTCTTTCCACAAAGCACACATGGATCAAGCAGTGTCATTGCATGTATGTTCTTTCCACAAACCACATATGGATCAACCACTAGAGTCATTGCATGTGTGTTATTTCCACAAACCACACATGGATCAACCACTAGAGTCACTGCATGTGTGTTCTTTCCACAAACCACACATGGATCAACCACTAGAGTCACTGCATGTGTGTTCTTTCCACAAATCACACATGGATCAACCACTAGAGTCATTGCATGTGTGTTAGTTCCACAAACCACACATGGATCAACCACTAGAGTCCTTGCATGTGTGTTATTTCCACAAACCACACATGGATCAACCACTAGAGTCATTGCATGTGTGTTATTTCCACAAACCACACATGGATCAACCACTAGAGTCATTGCATGTGTGTTATTTCCACAAACACACATGGATCAACCAATAGAGTCATTGCATATGTGTTATTTCCACAAACCACACATGGATCAACGACTAGAGTCATTGCATGTGTGTTCTTTCCACAAACCACACATGGATCGACCACTGTCATTGCATGTGTGTTCTTTCCACAAACCACACATGGATCAACAAGTGGTCATTGCATGTGTGTTATTTTCACAAACCACATATGGATCCATTAGAGTCATTGCATGTGTGTTCTTATACTAAAACTAGCACTAGAGTCATTACATGTGTGTTCTTTCCGCAAACCCCACATGGATCAAGCAGTGTTCATTGCATCTGTGTTCTTTTCACAAACCACACATGTATCAACCACTAGAGTTATTGCATGTTTGTTCTTTCCACAAACCACAAGGATCCACCACTGTCATTGCATGTGTGTTCTTTCCACAAACCACATGGATCAACAAGTGGTCATTGCATGTGTGTTCTTTTCACAAACCACATATGGATCCATTAGAGTCATTGCATATGTGTTCTTATACTAAAACTAGCACTAGAGTCATTGCATGTGTGTTCTTTCCACAAACCACACATGGATCAAGCAGTGTTCATTGCATGTGTGTTCTTTTCACAAACAACATATGGATCCACTAGTGGTCACTGCATGTGTGTTCTTTTCACAAACCACATATGGATCAACCAGTGTTCATTGCATGTGTGTTCTTTTCCACAAACCACTTATGGATCAACTAGTGGTCATTGCATGTGTGTTCTTTTCCACAAACCACACATGGATCCACCAGTGTTCATTGCATGTGTGTTCTTTTCACAAACCACATATGGATCCATTAGAGTCATTGCATGTGTGTTCTTATACTAAAACTAGCACTAGAGTCATTGCATGTGTGTTCTTTCCAGAAACCACTGATGGATCCACCAGTGTTCATTGCATGTGTGTTCTTTTCACAAACAACATATGGATCCACCAGTGGTCACTACATGTGTGTTCTTTCCACAAACCACTTATGGATCAACCAGTGGTCATTGCATGAGTGTTCTTTCCACAAACCACTTATGGATCAACCAGTGGCATTGCATGTGTGTTCTTTTCACAAACTACATGTGGACCCACTAGAGTCATTGCATGTGTGTTCTTATACTAAAACAAGCACTAGAGTCATTGCATGTGTGTTCTTTTCACAAACAACATATGGATCCACTAGTGTTCACTACATGTGTGTTCTTTCCACAAACCACATATGGATCAACCAGGGGTCATTGCATGTGTGTTCTTTACACAAACCACTTATGGATCCACTAGTGTTTACTGCATGTGTGTTCTTTCCACAAACCACATATGGATCAACCAGTGCTCATTGCATGTGTGTTCTTTCCACAAATCACTTATGGATCCACCAGTGTTCATTGCATGTGTGTTCCATCCACAAACCACACATGGATCAACCAGTGGTCGTTGCATGTCTGTTCTTTTCCACTAACCACTTATGGATCAACCAGTGGTCATTGCATGTGTGTTCTTTCCACAAACCACACATGGATCAACCAGTGTTCATTGCATGTGTATTCTTTTCCAAAAATCACATATGGATCAACCAGTGGTCATTGCATGTGTGTTATTTTCACAAACCACATGTGGACCCACTAGAGTCATCGCATGTGTGTTCTTATACTAAAACCAGCACTAGACTCATTGCATGTGTGTTCTTTTTCACAAACCACTTATGGATCAACCAGTGGTCATTGCATGTGTGTTCTTTTCACAAACTACATGTGGACCCACTAGAGTTATTGCATGTGTGTTCTTATAATAAAACTAGCACTAGAGTCATTGCATGTGTGTTCTATCCACAAACCACACATGGATCAACCAGTGGCATTGCATGTGTGTTCTTTCCACAAACCACATATGGATCAACCAGAGTCATTGGATGTGTGTTCTTTTCCACATACCACTTATGGATCAACGAGTGGCCATTGCATATGTGTTCTTTCCACAAACCACTTATGGATCAACCAGTGGCATTGCATGTGTGTTCTTTTCACAAACTACATGTGGACCCACTAGAGTCATTGCATGTGTGTTCTTATAGTAAAACTAGCACTAGAGTCATTGCATGTGTGTTCTTTTCACAAACAACATATGGATCCACCAGTGTTTACTGCATGTGTGTTCTTTCCACAAACCACTTATGGATCCACAAGTGGTCACTACATGTGTGTTCTTTCCACAAACCACATATGGATCAACCAGTGGTCCTTGCATGTGTGTTCGTTCCACAAACCACACATGGATCCACCAGTGTTCATCGCATGTCTGTTCTATCCACAAACCACACATGGATCAACCAGTGGTCATTGCATGTGTGTTCTTTTCCACAAACCACACATGGATCAAGAAGTGTCATTGCATGTGTGTTCTTTCCACAAACCACTTATGATCAACCAGTTGTCATTGCATGTGTGTTCTTTTCCACAAACCACTTATGGATCAACCGGTGGCATTGCATGTGTGTTTGTGACACCCCGGTTCTGAAAAGACCGTGGCCTCTATGTGACATGCCAATCCCTGGATCGGTTCATTGGCCCACAATAGAGTAAGATAGATAACATAGCAAAATATCCGTGTATCATAGATAACGAAGATCCAGAGTACCATTATTACAATAAAAGCTTAGCACAAAGCTAGCTCAAATTATTCAGGTAGCAACAATAAGATAAGGATATATCCTCCATTCTTCAAATTGCCCACAAGTGACCAAGTGCCGAGTGGAGTACCGTGGCCTATAACGATCAATCAGAATCGGAATAACCTGCAGCATAAAACGCAACAGCCCCGAAGGGTCAATACATGGAATGTATGGCAAGTAGAGCTAGTAAATGGAGACAATAGTACTAACATCTACATGCATATTTGGCAAGTGGAGCTGTTAACGGTCCGCTTGCATTTGCAAATAACTTTGTCCTACTTTCATAAACAGTTTTGATTTTCTTTGAAAGATCCCAATTAAGTTATCCCAACAACATTAAAACAATTATGAAATTAGAATGAGCGAGAAACATGTCATGGAATCAATATCTAGCAACTCAGTTGTCCATAACCGGGGACACGGCTAATCGATTAGATTATACACTCTGTAGAGGTTAATACACTTTACCCATGTGACTTGGCCAGCCCAGCTCATACCATCACTCTCATTTTGGGTGATGATAGGGAGAAGACCAAGAAGAGACTGTTCAGGAAGTAGCTCCTCAATCCCGACGCGCACCGGTCCAACCTACCAAAATTCTACATCTCTGGATACGCGGGTTCGAGTTACCACAACCTACTAAGTCCAACCAACCGCCCATTTCATTATTGGCACATGGTTATACACGTAAGCTACACAATAAAGAAGCCAATCATTCTCTCTTGATACAGGTGCCTTTCCATAATGAAACCACCAAAAATTATCAATACCATCACACCCAGGGGATTCATTGATTAAGTTGTTTTAGTTTTCACAAACCAATACTTTGAGAAAACAAGTATCAATGATGTAACCCAGCCCTCGTTCAACATAGCATGGCTAAGCACATCTACAACAGTGGTTCATCTACAAGGAAAGCCCTACCACATAATAGGTCATAACATAGCGATAGTATCATCCTACACATGCATCTACAAAATACACGACAATGCATTGAAAATAGTAGGACGATATTATGAACAAAATAGCATCTACTTGCCTTGATTGAAGCGGTCGGAGGAACAATCCAAACACGAGCAAGGGTTGCACTCCACACAATCTACACGACACAATTGCATTCATAAACAAACAATTCACAAACATATGCAACAAAGATGATGCATGAATGCAAGAACGGCAAGTGAATTGGTGCTACAGCTGCACCACATAATACTAATACATATTACTACCGAATACATGCATGAAAAATAGATTTGGCGCTAGGAAAACTATTAACCAAAAGTAGAGATGTCTACTAGAGCTAGAACTTAAATAATTCACTACCAGTAGTATACTGTTTGTAAAATCTTGGAAAAAATCTACCGCATAAGCATCGCTGATAAGAAACAGTACAAATTGGAATTACTCAAAAAGGAGTTATAAAACATCCCGAGTAATTAAAACACTGCAGAAAGCCATTAGACAAATACTGCAGAAGTTTTTACTGTAAGCCTATCTTTTTATATCACGATGAGATTCCCCTCGTTCATACGAGTTCAGGGACATATCACACGTGATTTTCGGAGCTACGAAACTTTTACGAATTTATTACTCCGAAAAGGCCACTAACCAGTTTGATTAAACTGTACTAAACCTGACAGTAAAAGTCTGAACCAAAGGTACAGCGAGATTCTACACGACTCACTGAACTCGTGCATATTTTATTTGCAATTTTTGGCCAAACGGTTTAATTTCTACGCAATTTACAAGATCTACCGAAATCTGCCAACTAATAGGATTAACGAAATTGACCAGTCAATCGTGTACGATTTGGTGGCTGACTGGTCTGACCAGTGGCGCTGGGGCGTCTGACTAGTCAACGCCTGAGATGCTGACCACCAGCGAACGATCTAAGCCGCTGATCTGAGATCGGCGGTGGCTGCTGTCTTACCGAAGCGGACGGCGAATCGAACTCCGGCGAAGCTCGGACGGCGGCGACGGTCGGTTCGACGGGCGTGGAAACTCCTGCAAGTACACACGATCAACTACGGCTCCGGAATAATAAGCGCGTGCGCGTCTGGCGATCTGCGAAGCGCGGTTGGCGGCGGCGGATGAAGACGCGAGCACGGAGCGGAAAGAGGGCGGCGAGCGAACCCGCAACAGACGCGGCGATGGCCGGCGGCATTCGGGCGGCGGCGGCGGAAAAGGCGGCGACGGGCGGGCGCTTGCGCGCTGAGCGCGCGCGCGAGAGATGGCGGCGGGTTGGGTCGGCGTGCGGGAACCGAGGCAGGTGGGGCCTCCTTAAAAGTCCTCGCGCAGAAAAACAGTCCTAAACTGAAAACTGTCCAGATTTGACTCTGATTCGGAAATCGGTCCGGATTTTCGGACCGTTTTCTGGCGGTTTACTAAAACGTCCGAGTCTTTTGCATACGAACTCCGATTTGAGCGATTTTCGCGCCTACGGGTTCGTATCGTCGAGGGGAACAACCTTCAGTCGAAGTTCGAGCGAAAGCTCGAACCTACAAAGGTGGTTGTTGCAAGTCCCTCTGAAGCTCCCCGCAGGAACCTCGAAGCGAAGTAGAAACGGGGTTTTGCAAATAGCGTTTCGTCGATCCTCTATACTCGACGGTAATGCATGGAAAGATATGATGCGATGCAATGAATGATATGCAAGACCAAATCTAAAATTTGGGATGTGACAAGACTAACCCCCTTAAGATGAATCTCGTCCTCGAGATTCGGCTGCCAACAAATAGGTGTGGGTAGTCCTCTCGGATGTCATCTTCACGCTCCCAAGTGGCTTCCTCTTCGTGTGGTGGCTCCACGCACCTTGCAAAACTTGATTGTCTTGGTATCGGGTAGTCCTTTCGCTGTCTCCGATCTTGACGGTTTCTCCTCATAGGTCAAATCATTCTCAAGCTGAACCTCCTCTAGCGGTACAGTGTCTCTCAGTGGTGTATCCACCATCTCCGGATGTCACTTCTTCAGCTGGGATACGTGGAACACGTTGTGAACAGCAGATGAGCCTCCGCAACTCCAACTGATAAGCAACTTCTCCTTTGCGTGCTAAGACCCGATACGGTCCAATAAATCGAGGTGCCAGCTTACCCTTAATACCAAATCTCTTGATTCCACGGAGTGGCGATACTCTGAGGTATGCTCTATCACCTATCTCATATACCACTTCCTTGCTTGGCGTCGCGTAGCTCTTCTGTCTTGATTGTGCTACCTTGACGGTTCTCTAATCAAGGCGACCTTCTCCTCAGCGTCCTTGATCAAATCAGGTCCAAACAACTGACGTTCTCCTACTCCATCCCATAGCAATGGTGTTCGGCACCGTTTCCCATACAGCACATCGAACGGTGACGTCTTGATGCTGGTTTGATAGCTGTTGTTGTAGGAAAACTCCGCATACGGTAAATTTTCATCCCAACTAGAACCATGAGCCAAGGCGCAAGCTCTTAGCATGTCCTCCAAAATCTGATTCACCCTCTCGGTGCATCCATCCGTCATGGGTGAAGCTGTGCTAAACTCCACTCTAGTACCAAGTGACTCGTGCAGCTGGCGCCAGAAGTGTGAGGTAAATTGGGTGCCTCTATCAGATACGATACTCTTGGGAACTCCATGTAGGCACACAATCTTGTCCATGTAAATCTTGGCCAACCTTGCACTTGTATAGGTCGTCTTCACTGGTATAAAGTGGGCTACCTTGGTCAAATGATCGACCACTACCCAAATAGAGTCATATCTGGACCTGGTCTGGCAGTCTGTGATAAAGTCCATTCCCACTCTATCCCATTTCCAATCCGCACCTGGCAAAGGCTGTAGCAGTCCTGCTGGTTTCTGGTGTTCCGCCTTCACTCGGCTACATACATCACATAGGGCAATATGCTTGGCGATATCTCCCTTCATGTTGTTCCACCAGAATCTGTCCTTTAGATCCATATACATCTTCGTATTGCCCGGATGTATGGAATACGGCGAGTCATGAGCTTCCTACATAATCAACTTCCTTAACTCCGGATCGTTGGGCACACACAAACGATCTCCATACCACAAGGTACCTTGCTCATCCTCGTGGAATTCCCTTGCTCGACCTTCCTTCATCTTTTCCTTAACTTCATCTATCTCTTTGTCTCCCACTTGAGCCTTCCTGATTCTGTCCTGAAGCGTTGGTTGGACTTCCATTGTAGCCAAATATCCTTCAGATACTACCTCCAATCTAAGGTCCTTGAATTGCTTGCACAAATCCTCAGGCAATTCACCAATTGTCAATCCATTGGCATAAACCTTTCGGCTCAGAGCATCTGCTACTACATTGGCCTTTCCTGGGTGGTATTGTAGATTCATATCATAGTCCTTGATAAGTTCCAACCATCTCCTTTGTCTCATGTTCAGCTCCTTCTGTGTAAATATGTATTTCAGGCTCTTGTGGTCGGTGTACACATCACAGTGTTTTCCCATTAAGTAATGCCTCCATACCTTGAGCGCATGAACCACTGACGCTAACTCCAAGTCGTGTGTGGGGTAATTCCGCTCATGGTGCTTGAGTTGTCACGAGGCATAAGACACTACTCTCCCATCTTGCATCAGCACACTCCCAAGTCCCTGTCGAGAAGCATCACAAGACACTTGGAAATCCTTGAAGACACGGTAAGCCGCAACAGGTGGAGTCACTAGTCGGCGCTTCAGTTCAAAGCTAGCTTCACACACATCCGTCCATTCAAACTTCCTCTCCTTCTTGAAGTTCAGTCATCGGCTTTGCAATCTTGGAAAAGTTTTCAATGAACCTCCGTAATATCCAAGTCCCAAAAAGCTTGAATCTCTCCAGCATTCTTGGGTGCTTCCCACTCGATTCTGCAGTCACTTTGCTTGGATCAATGACTCCTTCTCCCGACACTACGTGTCCAAGAAATCAACAGTGTTAAGCGAAATTCACACTTGTTGAATTTGGCATACATTGGTGTTCTCTCGCTTTCTCCATAATCAGCAGATGTTTCTCATGCTCGGCATTATCCTTGGAATATATCGGTATGTCATCAATAAACACCACTACGAACTTGTCCAAGTACTCCATAAATACCTTGTTCATCATGGTCATGAAATATGCTTTGGGGCATTCGTTAGTCCAAATGACATAACCAGATACTCATATAAACCATACCTAGTGGTGAAGGCGGTTTTGGTACATCCTCCTTCCGGATCTTCAATTGAAAGTAGCTGATCGCAGATCAATCTTCTTGAACACCTTTGCTCCTTCCAGTTGATCAAACAAATCATTTATGTTCGGCAGAGGTACTTGTTCTTGATGGTTACCTCATTCAATGGCGATAGTCCACCACTAACCTCTTGGTGTTGTCTTTCTTCTCCACAAAGCGAGCAGGTGCACCCATGACGACGCACTAGGCTGAATGAATCCCTTTTCAGCTGCTCCTTCAATTTCTTCAATTCCCTCAGCTCATCCACATCCATCTTATATGGTTTCTTTGCTATTGGTCATGTTCCCGGCATCAGGTCGATAAGAAACTCTACTTCCCTGTCAGGTGGCATTCCTGGCAGTTCTTCCGGAAACACGTTGGGGTAATCCCTAATCACTGGCATAGTATCCATGCTAACCCCCTTAAGAGAATTCAGCTTACACCTTCCTGGTCATGCAGCTGACTTGAATCTAATCCTCTTACCATCCGGGGTTTTGAGCGAAACAGCTCGATGTGCACAATCTATGTGTCCCCCATGCATAGACATCCAATCCATACCCAGAATAACATCTAATCCCTGTGATTCCAACACTACCAAATGTGCAATGAAGTTGTGTGTTCCAATCCTCACAGTTAAGTTGCGGCATCCCGCACTAGCTATCATATCTCCTCCTGGTGAACTCACTCTAAAAGACCTCTTCATAGACTCAGTAGGTAACTTATACTTATCCACAAATGCTCTTGATATGAATGAATGCGATGCACCAGTATCGAAAAGTATAAGTGCAGGGTAAGTATTGATTGGAAACTTACCAATCACAAGGTCAGGCTCGTCTGGAATCTCTTCCACATTCATGTGGTTCACTGTGGCCTTCTCATTATTGGTTGGCTTGGTCCTTTCCTCTCCTGACAGTTGTCAGCATAGTGTCCCTTCTTACACTTGAAGCATGTCACCTCACTCAGATCCTTCTTCACAAAATTGCGATCACGGTTGCGGTCATGTCCACCGTGTCCTCCAGTGGTGAGAGTGTCCTCCTTGTGGCTGTGGTTGCTCCTATGGTTGTCATGACGATGCCCATCGCCTCCATGGTGGTGGCGGTCATGGCTCCCATGGTCACTTCCTCCATGCTTGGAGTATCCATCATATGAAGTGCGAGACTTGTGGTGTGAGCCAGTGGTGATTGTTGTTCTTTCTCTTGCGGCTTTCCACCGCTTGTGCTTCCTTCCAGATTCTGGCCTTGTCCATGAGCTCCTGGAAAGTGGGGCAATAAACCACCAGTAGCTGCATCAAGCTCATCATCGAGGCCATCCAGAATCTCTCCCTCCTTTTTGCATCGGTGTCTACATCCTCAGTGCATAACAGGACAAATTGTTGAACTCCTCAATGTACCGGCCAGTGCGATTGGTTTGGCGCAAGTTGCGGAACTCCTTCCTCTTCAGCTCAGAACTCCACGAAGACACGTGGTCGGTCCTGAAACCTTCTTCAAACATTGCCCAAGTCACGATTCAGAGGATGGGTGATCTGAAATGTGTCCCACCAAGCGGTTGGTCCCTCCGATAGGTGAGCGGCAAACCTCACCTTCTCAGCATCAGTGCATCCAACAGTTACTAGATCCTTGTTGACGGAACGCAACCAGTCGAGAGCAACCAATGGTTCCGTTGCAGTAGAGAACTTAGCTGGCCTTAACCTCAGAAATCTGGTGAGAGCATCTCCCTGAGGCTGATTGTTTCCATTGTTGTTGTTCTGATTTGCCATGAACTGGGTCATCACTTGGGTCAGCTGTGCCTGAGCTGCCATGAGCTGCTCCAACTCAGTGGGTTGGCGGCGGGGAGGCATCTGTGGTTCAGCACAGGTAAGTTTAGAAAGAATCAACTATGGTAATAGGGTTCTACCCATGCATATGATCAATCAACAACAAACAATAGCGCATAATCACAAGCAAGCAACACATCAACAAACAAGCGGTCCAGAAACATCCCAGGTGTTTTCCTAGCAGTATATAATTACTGAAATAGTTTTACAAGAGTTGGCAATGGTTAACTAAACAGTTGGGCATCAAAACAACAAAACAGCAATTCTGACAAAACAGTTCTGCTGTGTTCGCGAATTTTTCCGCCTGACTTAAACTCGTCAGAAAATTAAGCCAATTTTTGTGCATATAGAACAGGAAGTTCCGCATCAGCCCAATTTGTTTCAGATTTTTCCGAGTTACCAGAAAAATATGAAAAATCGCGCAGTACTGCTGTATCAGCAAAAAAACTGCAGCGAAAACAACACAGATAGTAACCAAATTGCCATAACTCTTTCATATAATTTTGCACAAATAATTCCTGGGATATTGGAGTACACAAATAAGCATCTAAGCACTCTTACACTAACACGAACTAAGTTTCACAACGATCGAGAATAATCCTAACGAATTTACCTAACGAGGACTAATTGGTGGACTTCTATCTATTGCTTGAAGAGGTTGCGGTAGGTCCTCGCTGTCATGCGTTGACGCTTCGGCTCGCGGTACAACCAGGGCGGCGGAGTGTACACCTCTCCTGAACCATCACTTGAAACGTCAAACTCCACCTCTTCTGGATCCTCCTCTTCTTCTTCATCCTCAGCTGCAACTGCAACAGCTTCATCTCCTCCACCATCATCGTCTCCATCATCATCATCCTCGTCCTCATCATCATCATCTCCACTGTCATCATCATCCCCATTGTTGCCATCATCTCCATTGTCATCATCAGAGGGTGGATTCAGCTGTGCTTGGAGAGCGGCAATCTGGGCTGTCATAGCTTCAATAGTTTGATCCCTTTCCTGGACTGTCCCTTGCAGTTGCTGTATGTTCTGGGTGTTCTCCTGCATAGTACCATGAAGATGTGCTATGGCTGCATCTCTGGCTATCAGGGCATTCTCCAGAACTCCCACAGCTTCATGCAAAGTGTCAATCTCCTGTCCTTGGACCACCATACCATTGCTAGTAAAATCTGCAATCTCCTTTATCATCCTCACCTTCTCGCTAGAGCTCCATTCTCCTTTCCATGTCCTCTATGTGCCTCCGACGGGCGGCATGTTGTTCCTGTCGCCTGGGTAACCACAATGTTCCCATCTTCATCACGCCCATAGTCACGGTAGGGTGAATCTGCCGGTAGTAGGTGTTGGACTTGATGGCACCGGCGACAGAGGCTTCATGTATGGCTGTTGATTCCAAGTCCCCAGTGAGGGTCTTGGTGTAGATCAAATGCACGGGTTTGGCAAGTATCGCTGAATATGAAGGTAGTGATCTCCCATGCATCCTCTCCATATCCATAGGTGTACAACCTTCTTCCCTTGAACATGGGCGTGGCAATCCCAATGACTGAGAGCTGAGCTAATCGCCTTGCAAAGGGCCTTGGTGACTCCATGGTGGCATACTCAGTCCTGACTTCTCCCATCTATCAAGTAAAAGACGAAAGTGTGAGAATAGCATATGGTAAGAATTTTACGAGAGTGAAAGGCATAAGATGAAAGATAGAGTTAATATAGGCTTTAATAAATCTATGGCTTCCTAATCCAATTCTAGGTCACGATCCTACGAATGACACACGGCTCGATACCATCCTGACACCCGGTTCTGAAAGACCATGGCCTCTATGTGACATGCCAATCCCTGGATCGGTTCATTGGCCCACAATAGAGTAAGATAGATAACATAGCAAAATATCCGTGTATCATAGATAACGAAGATCCAGAGTACCATTATTACAATGAAAGCTTAGCGCAAAGCTAGCTCAAATTATTCAGGTAGCAACATAAACGAGTAAATCCTCCATTCTTCAAATTGCCCACAAGTGAACAAGTGCCGAGTGGAGTACCATGGCCTATAACGATCAATCAGAATCGGAATAACTCAGAGCATAAACGCAATAGCCCCGAAGGGTCAATACATGGAATGTATGGCAAGTAGAGCTAGTAAATGGAGACAATAATACTAACATCTACATGCATATTTGGCAAGTGGAGCTGTGTCTGGCTTGCATTTGCAAATAACTTTGTCCTACTTTCATAAACAGTTTTGAATTTTCTTTGAAAAGATCCCAATTAAGTTAACCCAACAAGATTAAAATAATTATGAAATTAGAATGAGCGAGAAACATGTCATGGAATCAATATCTAGAAACTCAGTTGTCCATAACCGGGGACACGGCTAATCGATTAGATTATACACTGCAGAGGTTAGTACACTTTACCCATGTGACTTGGCCAGCCCAGCTCGTACCATCACTCTCATTTTGGGTGATGATAGGAGAAGACCAAGAAGAGACTGTTCGAAGTAGCTCCTCAATCCCGACGCCAGACCGTCCAACCTACCAAAATTCTACATCTCTGGATACACGGGTTCGAGTTACCACAACCTACTAAGTCCAACCAACCGCCCATTTCATTATTGGCACATGGTTGTACACGTAAGCTACACAATAAAGAAGCCAATCATTCTCTCTTGATACCTGGGTGCCTTTCCGCAATGAAACCACCAAACTTATCAATACCATCACACCTGGGGTTCATTGATTGTTGTTTTAGTTTCACAAACCAATACTTTGAGAAAACAAGTATCAATGATGTAATCCAGCCCTCGTTCAACATAGCATGGCTAAGCACATCTACAATGGTGGTTCATCTACAAGGAAAGCCCTACCACATAATAGGACATAGCATAGCGATAGTATCATCCTACTCATGCAACTACAAAATACACGACAATGCATTGAAAATAGTAGGACGATATCATGAACAAAGTAGCATCTACTTGCCTTGATTGAAGCGGTCGGAGGAACAATCCAAACACGAGCAAAGGTTGCACTCCACACAATCTACACGACACAATTGCATTCATAAACAAACAATTCACAAACATATGCAACAAAGATGATGCATGAATGCAAGAACGGCAAGTGAATTGGTGCTACAGCTGCACCACATAATACTAATACATATTACTACCGAATACATGCATGGAAAATAGATTTGGCGCTAGGAAAACTATTAACCAAAAGTAGAGATCTCTACTAGAGCTAGAACTTAAATAATTCACTACCGGTAGTATACTGTTTGTAAAATCCTGGAAAAATTCTACCGCATAGGCATCGCTGATAAGAAACAGTACCAATTGGAATTACTCAAAAAGGAGTTATAAAACATCCCGAGTAATTAAAACACTTCAGAAAGCCATTAGACAAATACTGCAGAAGTTTTTACTGTAAGCCTATCTTTATAATTCACGATGAGATTCCCCTCGTTCATACGAGTTCAGGGACATATCATACGTGATTTTTGGAGCTACGAAACTTTTACTACGAATTTATTACTCCGAAAAGGCCACTAACTAGTTTGATTAAACTGTATTAAACCTGACAGTAAAAGTCTGAACCAAAGGTACAACGAGATTCTACACGACTCACTGAACTCGTTCATATTTTATTTGCAATTTTTGGCCAAGCGGTTTAATTTTTACGCAATTTACAAGATTCTACAGAAATCTGCCAACTAAAGGGATTAACGAAATTGACCCACCAACTGTTCCGATGACTGGGCGCTGATCGGGCGTCTGACCAGTCAATGTCTGGGGCCTCTGACTAGTCAACGTCTGGAGTGTTGATCAGTCAACGAACGATCTAAGCCGCTGATCTGAGATCTGACGGTGGCTGCTGTCTTATCGGAAACGGACGGCGAATCGAACTCCGGCGAGCTCCGGACGGCGACGACGGTCGGTTCCGGTGGCGTGGAAACTCCTGCAAGTACGTACACAGTCAACTACGGCTCCCGGAATAATTAAACGCGCGCGTACGCGGCGATCTGCAGGGCGCAGTTGGCGGCGGCGGATGGAGACGCGGAGCACGGGAACGGAAAGAGGGCGGCGAGACGTAACCCGCTGCGACACGGCGGCGACGGAGGCGCGCGGCGGGCGACGGCGCGCTTCGCGCACGCAGGGAGATGGCGGCGGCGGGGTTGGGTCGAGTGGGCCACGGGTCCTAAGGCAGGTGGGGCCTCCTTAAGAAGTCCTCGACGCAGAAAAAAAAATCCTGAACCGAATCGGTCCAGATTGGACTCCGTTTCGGAAATCGGTCCGGATTTTCGGACCGTTTTCCGGCGGTTTACTAAAACGTCCGAGTCTTTTGCATACGAACTATGATTTGAGCGATTTTCGCGCCTACTGGTTCGTATCGTCGAGGGGAACAACCTTCAGTCGAAGTTTGAGCGAAAGATCGAACCTACAGGGCTGGTTGTTGCAAGTCCCTCTAAAGCTCCCCGTAGGAAACTCGAAGCGAAGCAAAAACGGGGTTTTGCAAATAGCGTTTCGTCGATCGTCTCTACTCGACGGTAATGCATGGAAAGATATGATGCGATGCAATGAATGATATGCAAGACCAAATCTAAAATTTGGGATGTGACATGTGGTTTGTGAAAAGAACACACATGAAATGACTCTAGACGTGGTTAATGAAGCAATACACATTTCAATGACAATGGTGGATCCATATGTGGTTTGTGAAAAGAACATACATGAAGTGACTCTAGCTTTGGTTAATGAAAAGAACACACATGCAATGGCACTGGTGGATCCATGTGGTTTGTGAAAAGAACAAACATGCAATGATTCTAGCTATGGTTAATGAAAAGAACACACATGCAATGACACTGGTGGATCCATATGTGGTTTGTGAAAAGAACACACATGCAATGAACTCTAGTGGATCCATATGTGGTCTATGACAAGAACAGACATGCAATGAACTCTAGTGGATCCATCTGTGGTTTGTGAAAAGAACAGACATGCAATGAACTCTGGTGGATCCATATGTGCTTTGTGAAAAGAACACACATGCAATGATTCTAGTTCTGGTTAACGAACAGAACACACATGCAATGACACTAGGGGATCCATATGTGGTTAATGAAAAGAACACACATGCAATGACACCGAGGGATGCATATGTGGTTTGTGCAAAGAACACACATGAAATGATGTCGGATCCATATGTGGTTTGTGAAAAGAACACACATGCAATGACTATAGCTTTGGTTAATGAAAAAACACACATGCAATGACACTAGGGGATCCATATGTGGTTAATGAAAAGAACACACATGCAATGAAAGTAGTGGATCCATATGTGGTCTATGAATAGAACACACATGCAATGACACTGATGGATCCATATGTGGTTTGTGAAAAGTACACACATGAAATGAACTCTGGTGGATCCATATGTGGTTTGTGAACAGAACACACATGCAATGAAACTGGTGGATCCATATGTGGTTTGTCAAAAGAACACACATGAAATGACTCTAGATGTGCTGAATGAAAGAATAGACATTTCAATGACAATGGTGGATACATATGTGGTATGTGAACAGAACATACATGCAAGGGCTCTAGCTTTGGTTAATGAAAAGAACACACATGCAATGACACTGGTGGATCCAAGTGGTTTGTCAAAACAACAAACATGCAATGATTCTAGCTATGGTTAATAAAAACAACACACATACAATGACACTGGTGGATCCATATGTGGTTTGTGAAAATAACACACATGCAATGAACTCTGGTGGATCCATATATGGTCTCTGAAAAGAATGACATGCAAAGGAACTCTGGTGGATCCATATGAGGTTTGTGAAAAGAACAGACATGCAATGAACTCTGGTGGATCCATATGTGCTTTGTGAAAAGAACACACATGCAATGATTCTAGTTGTGGTTAACAAACAGAACAAAGATGTAATGACACTAGGGGATCCATATGTGGTTAATGAAAAGAACACACATGCAATAACAATGCGGGATCTATATGTGGTTTGTGAAAAGAAAACACATGAAATGATGGTGGATCCATATGTGGTTTGTGAAAAGAACACAACATGCAATGACTATATCTTTGGTTAATGAAAAGAACACACATGCAATGACACTAGGGGATCCGTATGTGGTTAGTGAAAAGAACACACATGCAATGAAACTGGTGGATCCATATGTGGTTTGTGAAAAAAACACATGCAATGACACTGGTGGATCCATATGTGGTTTGTGAAAAGAACACACATGAAATGACTCTAGGTGTGGTTAATGAAAGATAACACATTTCAATGATACTGGTGGATCCATATGTGGTATATGAAAAGAACAGACATGCAATGAACTCGGTGGATCCATATGTGGTTTGTGAAAAGAATGTACATGCAATGAACTCTGGTGGATCCATATGTGCTTTGTGAAAAGAACACACATGCAATGATTCTAGTTGTGGTTAACAAACAGAACACAGATGTAATGACACTAGGGGATCCATATGTGGTTAATGAAAAGAACACACATGTAATAACAATGCGGGATCTATATGTGGTTTGTGAAAAGAACACACATGAAATGATGGTGGATCCATATATGGTTTATGAAAAGAACACACATGCAATGACTATAGTTGTGGTTAATGAAATGAACACACATGCAATGACACTAGGGGATCCATGTGTGGTTAATCAAAATAACACACATGCAATGACACTGGGGGATCCATATGTGGTTAATGAAAATAACACACATGGAATGAAACTGGAGGATACATATGTGGTCTATGAAAAGAAAACACATGCAATGACAGTGTTGGATGCATATGTGGTCTATGAAAAGAACAGACATGCAATGAACTCTAGTGGATCCATATGTGGTTTGTGAAAAGAACACACATGCAATGACTCTCGCTTTGGTTAATGAAAAGAACACACATGCAATGACACTAGGGGATCCATATGTTAATGAAAAGAACACACATGCAATGAAGCTGGTGGATCCATATGTGGTTTGTGAAAAGAACACACATGCAATGACACTAGTAGATCCATATGTGGTTTGTGAAAAGAGAACACATGAAATGACTCTAGATGTGGTTAATGAAAGAATACACATTTCAATGACAATGGTGGATCCATATGTGGTTTGTGATAAGAACATACATGCAATGGCTCTAGCTTTGGTTAATGAAAAGAACAAACATGCAATGACACTAGTGGATCCATGTGGTTTGTGAAAAGAACAGACATGTAATGACTCTAGCTATGGTTAATGAAAAGAACACACATGCAATGACACTAGTGGATCCATATGTGGTTTGTGAAAAGAACACACATGCAATGACACTAGTGGATCCATATGTGGTTTATGGAAAGAACACACATGCAATGACACTGGTGGATCCATAGGTGGTTTGTGAAAAGAACACACATGCAATGAACTCTAGTGGATCCATATGTGGTCTAAGAAAAGAACATACATGCAATGAACTCTGGTGGATCCATATGTGGTTTGTGAAAAGAGAAGACATGCAATGAACCCTGGTGGATCCATATGTGGTTTGTGAAAAGAACACACGTGCAATTACTCTAGTTGTGGTTAATGAAAAGAACACACATGCAATGACTCTAGGGGATCCATATATGGTTAATGAAAAGAACACACATGCAATGACACTAGGGGATCCATATCTGGTTAATTAAAGGAACGCACATGCAATTAAACTGGTGGATCCATATGTGGTCTGTGAAAAGAACACACATGCAATGACACTGGTGCATCCATATGTGGTTTTTGAAAAGAACACACATAAAATGAACTCTGGTGGATCCATATGTGGTCTATGAAAAGAACAAACATGCAATGAACTCTGGTGGATCCATATGTTGTTTGTGAAAAGTGCAGACATGCAATGAACTCTGGTGGATCCATATGTGGTTTGTGAAAAGAACACACATGAAATTACTCTATTGTGGTTAATGAAAAGAACACACATGCAATGACTCTAGATGTGTTTAATGAATAGAACACACATGCAATGACACTAGGGGATCCATATGTGGTTAATGAAAAGAACACACATGCAATGACACTGGTGGATCCATATGTGGTTATTGAAAAGAACACACCTGCAATGACACTAGGGGATCCATATGTGGTTAATGAAAAGAATACACATGCAATGACACTAGGGGATCCATATGTGGTTAATGAAAAGAACACACATGCAATTAAACTGGTGGATCCATATGTGGTCTGTGAAAAGAACACAAATTCAATGACACTGGTGGATCGATATGTCGTTTGTGAAAAGAACACACATGAAATGAACTTTGGTGGATCCATATGTGGTTTTTGAAAAGAACACAGATGCAATGACACTGGTGGATCCATATGGTTTTCACAAGCCACATGGAATGAAATGAGTTCATTTCATGTGTGTTCTTTTCACACACCACATATTCATCCACCAGTGTCATTGCATGTGTGTTGTTTTCACAGACCACATATGAATCCACGAGTTTCATTGCATGTGTGTTCTTTTCATTAACCACATATGGATCCCCCAGTGTCATAGCATGTGCGTTCTTTTCATTAACCACATATTGATCCCCTAGGGTCATTGCATGTGTGCTCTTTTCATTAACCACAACTAGAGTCATTGCATGTGTGATCTTTTCACAAACCACATATGGATCCACCAGAGTTCATTGCACGTCTGTTCTTTTCACAAACCACATATAGATCCACAAGAGTTCATTGCATGTCTATTCTTTTCATATACTACATATGGATCCACCAGAGTTCACTACATGTGAGTTCTTTTCACAAACCACCTATGGATCCACTAGTGTCATTGCATGTGTGTTCTTTTAATTAACCACAGCTAGAGTCATTGCATGTGTGTTCTTTTTCACAAACCACATATGGATCCACTAGTGTCATTGCATGTGTGTTCTTTTCATTAACCACATATGGATCCCCTAGTATCATTGCATGTGTGTTCTTTTCATTAACCACAAATGGATCCCCTAGTGACATTGCATGTGTGTTCTTTTCATTAACCACAACTAGAGTCATTGCATGTGTGTTCTTTTCACAAACCACATATGGATCCACTAGAGTTCATTGCATGTCTGTTCTTTTCACAAACCACATATGGATCCACCAGAGTTCATTACATGTCTATTCTTTTCATATACCACATATGGATCCACCAGTGTCATTTCATGGGTGTTCTTTTCACAAACCACATATGGATCCACCAGTGTCATTGAATGTGTGTTCTTTTCACAGACCACATATGGATCCACTAGTTTAATTGCATGTGTGTTCTTTTCATTAACATATGGATCCCCTAGTGTCATTGCATGTGTGTTCTTTTCATTAACCAAATATGGATCCCCTAGTGTCATTGCATGTGTGTTCTTTTCAATAACCACATATGGATCCACCAGTGTCATTGCATGTGTGTTCTTTTCATTAACCACATATGGATCCCTTAGTGTCACTGCATGTCTGCACTTTTCACAAACCACATATGGATCCACCAGAGTTCATTACATGTATATTCTTTTCATAGACCACATATGGATCCACCGGAGTTCATTTTATGTGTGTTCTTTTCACAAACCACATATGGATCCACCAGTGTCATTGCATGTGTGTTCTTTTCACAGACCACATATGGATCCACCAGTTTAATTGCATGTGCGCTCTTTTCATTAACCACATATGGATCCCCTAGTGTCATTGCATGTGTGTTCTTTTCATTAACCACATATGGATCCCCTAGTGTTATTGCATGTGTGTTCTTTTCATTAACCACAACTAGAGTCATTGTATATGTGTTCATTTCACAAACCACATATGGATCCACCAGAGTTCATTTCATGTGTGTTCTTTACACAAACAACATATTGATCCACCAGTGTCATTGCATGTGTGTTGTTTTCACAGACCACATATGGATCCACGAGTTTCATTGCATGTGTGTTCTTTTCATTAACCACATACGGATCCCCAGTATCATTGCATGTGTCTTCTTTTCATTATCCACATATGGATCCCCTAGTGTCATTGCATGTGTGTTCTTTTCATTAACCACATCTAGAGTCATTGCATGTGTGATATTTTCGCAAACCACATATGGATCCACCCGAGTTCATTGCATGCCAGTTCTTTTCACAAACCACATATGGATCCACTAGAGTTAATTGCATGTCTGTTCTTTTCATAT
The DNA here is from genome assembly GCA_023614405.1 of Avena insularis. Classification (NCBI taxonomy): domain Eukaryota; kingdom Viridiplantae; phylum Streptophyta; class Magnoliopsida; order Poales; family Poaceae; genus Avena; species Avena insularis. Next base: position 96,564 of record JAJUPC010000183.1, on the reverse strand, counting down.
ACCACATATGGATCCACTAGAGTTCATTGCATGTGAGTTCTTTTCACAAACCACCTATGGATCCATCAGTGTCATTGCATGTCTGTTCTTTTATTTAACCACAGGTAGAGTCATTGCATGTGTGTTTTTTCACAAACCACATATGGATCCACCAGTGTCATTGAATGTGTGTTATTTTCATTAACCATATCTAGAGTCATTGCATGTCTGTTCTTTTCACGAAACACATGGATCCCCTAGTGTCATTGCATGTGTGTTGTTTTCATTAACCACAATTAGAGTGATTGGATGTATGTTCTTTTCACGAACCACATATGGATCCACTAGAGTTCATTGCATGTCTGTTCTTTTCAAAACTACATATGGATCCACCAGAGTTCATTACATGTCTGTTCTTTTTCATATACCACATGGATCCAGCAGTGTTATTTCATGTGTTTTCTTTTCACAAATCGCATATGGATCCACCAGTGTTATTGCATGTGTGTTCTTTTCTTAAACCACATATGGATCCACCAGAGATCATTTCATGTGTGTTCTTTTCACAAATGACGTATGGATCCACCAGTGTCATTGAATGTGTGTTCTTTTCACAGACCACATATGGATCCACCAGTTTAATTGCATGTGTGTTCGTTTCATTAACCACATATGGATCCCCTAGTGTAATTGCATGTGTGTTCTTTTCATTAAACACATATGGATCCCCTAGTGTCATTGCATGTGTGTTCTTTTCAATAACCACATATGGATCCACCAGTGTCATTGCATGTCTGTTCTTTTCATTAACCACATATGGATCCCCTAGTGTCATTGCATGTGTGTTCTTTTCATTAACCACAACTAGAGTCATTGCATGTGTGTTCTTTTCACAAACCACATATGGATCCACCAAAATTCATTGCATGTCTGCACTTTTCACAAACCACATATGGATACACCAAAGTTCATTGCATGTCTGTTCTTTTCATAGACCACATATGGATCCACCAGAGTTCATTTTATGTGTGTTCTTTTCACAAACCACATATGGATCCACCAGTGTCATTGCATTTGTGTTCTTTTCATAGACCACATATGGATCCACCAGTTTAATTGCATGTGCGTTCTTTTCATTAACCACATATGGATCCCCTAGTGTCATTGCATGTGTGTTCTTTTCATTAACCACATATGGATCCCGTAGTGTCATTGCATGTGTGTTCTTTTCATTAATCACAACTAGAGTCATTGTATGTATGTTCATTTCACAAACCACATATGGATCCACTAGTGTTCATTTCATGTGTGTTCCTTTCACAAACCACATATTGATCCACCAGTGTCATTGCATGTGTGTTGTTTTCACAGACCACATATGGATCCACCAGTATCATTGCATGTGTGTTCTTTTCATTAACCATATATGGATCCCCTAGTGTCATTGCATGTGTGTTCTTTTCATTAACCACATATTGATCCCCTAGTGTCATTGCATGTGTGTTCTTTTCATTAACCACAACTAGAGTCATTGAATGTGTGATCTTTTTACAAACCACATATGGATCCACTAGAGTTCATTGCATGTCTGTTCTTTTCACAATCCGCCTATGGATCCACAAGAGTTCATTGCATGTCTGTTCTTTTCATATACTACATATGGATCCACCAGAGTTCATTGCATGTGAGTTCTTTTCACAAACCACCTATGGATCCACTAGTGTCATTGCATGTGTGTTCTATTCTTTAACCACAGGTAGAGTCATTGCATGTGTGTTCTTTTCACAAACCACGTATGGATCCACTAGTGTCATTTCATGTGTGTTCTTTTCATTAAACATAGCTAGAGACATTGCATGTCTGTTCTTTTCACAAACTACATGGATCCCCTAGTGTCATTGCATGTGTGTTCTTTTCATTAACCACAACTAGAGTCATTGCATGTGTGTTCTTTTTCACAAACCACATATGGATCCACTAGTGTCATTGCATGTGTGTTCTTTTCATTAACCACATATGGATCCCCTAGTGTCATTGCATGTGTGTTGTTTTCATTAACCACAATTAGAGTGATTGGATGTATGTTCTTTTCACGAACCACATATGGATCCACTAGAGTTCATTGCATGTCTGTTCTTTTCACAAACTACATATGGATCCACCAGAGTTCATTACATGTCTGTTCTTTTTCATATACCACATGGATCCAGCAGTGTCATTTCATGTGTTTTCTTTTCACAAATCGCATATGGATCCACCAGTGTCATTGCATGTGTGTTCTTTTCTTAAACCACATATGGATCCACCAGAGATCATTTCATGTGTGTTCTTTTCACAAATGACGTATGGATCCACCAGTGTCATTGAATGTGTGTTCTTTTCACAGACCACATATGGATCCACCAGTTTAATTGCATGTGTGTTCGTTTCATTAACCACATATGGATCCCCTAGTGTCATTGCATGTGTGTTCTTTTCATTAACCACATATGGATCCCCTAGTGTCATTGCATGTGTGTTCTTTTCAATAACCACATATGGATCCACCAGTGTCATTGCATGTGTGGTCTTTTCATTAACCACATATGGATCCCCTAGTGTCATTGCATGTGTGTTCTTTTCATTAACCACAACTAGAGTCATTGCATGTGTGTTCTTTTCACAAACCACATATGGATCCACCAAAATTCATTGCATGTCTGCACTTTTCACAAACCACATATGGATACACCAAAGTTCATTGCATGTCTGTTCTTTTCATAGACCACATATGGATCCACCATCGTTCATTTTATGTGTGTTCTTTCACAAACCACATATGGATCCACAGTGTCATTGCATGTGTGTTCTTTTCATAGACATATGGATCCACTAGTGTCATTGCATGTGCGTTCTTTTCATTAACCACATATGGATCCCCTAGTGTCATTGCATGTGTGTTCTTTTCATTAACCACATATGGATCCCGTAGTGTCATTGCATGTGTGTTCTTTTCATTAATCACAACTAGAGTCATTGTATGTATGTTCATTTCACAAACCACATATGGATCCACTAGTGTTCATTTCATCATGTGTTCCTTTCACAAACCACATATTGATCCAGTGTCATTGCATGTGTGTTGTTTTCACAAACCATATGGATCCACCAGTGTCATTGCATGTGTGTTCTTTCTTTAACCATTAACCATATATGGATCCACTAGTGTCATTGCATGTGTGTTCTTTTCATTAAATAGAACATACATGCATGTCTTTACAACTACATGGATCCTAGTGTCATTGCATGTGTGTTCTTTTCATTAACCACAACTAGAGTCATTGCATGTGTTCTTTCACAAAACATATGGATTCATTCAGTTCATTGCATGTCTATTCTTTTCACAAACCACATATGGATCCACCGAAGTTCATTGCATGTCTGTTCTTTAGAACACACATGCAATGACTCTAGCTTTGGTTAATGAAAAGAACACACATGCAATGACACTAGGGGATCCATATGTGGTTAATGAAAAGAACACACATGCAATGAAACTAGTGGATCCATATGTGGTTTGTGAAAAGAACACACATGCAATGACACTAGTTGATCCATATGTGGTTTGTTAAAGGAACACACATGAAATGACTCTAGATTTGGTTAATGAAAGAATACACATTTCAATGACAATGGCTGATCCATATGTGGTTTGTGAAAAGAACAGAGATGCAATGACTCTAGTTTTGGTTAATGAAAAGAACACACATGCAATGACACTGGTGGATCCATGTGGTTTGTGAAAAAAATAGACATGCACTGACTCTAGCTGTGATTAATGAAAAGAACACACATGCAATGACACTGGTGGATCCATATGTGGTTTGTGAAAAGAACAAACATGCAATGAACTCTGGTGGATCCATATGTGGTTTTTGAAAAGAACACACATGCAATGACTCTACCTGTGGTTAAAGAAAAGAACACACATGCTATGACACTGGTGGATCTATAGGTGGGTTGTGAAAATAACTCAAATGCAATGAACTCTAGTGGATCCATATGTACTATATGAAAAGAACAAACATGCAATGAACTCTGGTGGATCCATATGTGGTTTGTGAAATAACGGGCATGCAATGAACTCTGCTGGATCCATATGTGGTTTGTGAAAAGAACACACATGCAATTACTCTATTGTGGTTAATGAAAAGAACACACATGCAATAACTCTAGTTGTGGTTAATGAAAAGAACACACATGCAATCAGACTAGGGGATCCATATGTGGATAATGAAAAGAACACACATGCAATGACACTGGTGGATCCATATGTGGTTATTGAAAAGAACACACATGCAATGACACTAGGGGATCCATATGTGGTTAATGAAAAGAACACACATGCAATGACACTAGGGGATCCATATGTGGTTAATGAAAATAACACACATGCAATTAAACTAGGGGATCCATATATGGTTAATCAAAAGAACACACATGCAATGACACTTGGGGATCCATATGTGGTTAATGAAAAGAACACACATTCAATGACACTGGTGGATCCAAATGTGGTATATGAAAAGAACAGACATGGAATGAACTCTGGTGGATCCATATGTGGTTTGTGAAAAGAACACACATAAAATGAACTCTGGTGGATCCATATGTGATCTATGAAAAGAATAGACATGCGATGAACTCTGGTGGATCCATATGTGGTTTGTGAAAAGTGCAGACATTTAATGAACTCTGGTGGATCCATATGTGGTTGGTGAAAAGAACACGCATGCAATGACTCAAGTTGTGGTTAATGAAAAGAACAGACATGCAATGACACTAGGCGATCCATATGTGGTTAATGAAAACAACACACATGCAATGAAACTCGTGGATTCATATGTGGTCTGTGAAAACAACACACATGCAATGACAATGGTGGATCAATATGTGGTTTGTGAAAAGAACACACATGAAATGAACTCTGGTGGGTCCATATGTGGCTTGTGAAAAGAACACACATGCAATGACTCTAGCTTTGGTTAATGAAAAGAACACACATGCAATGACACTAGGGTATCCATATGTGGTTCATGAAAAGAGCACACATGCAATGAAACTAGTGGATCCGTATGTGGTTTGTGAAAAGAACACACATGCAATGACACTAGTAGATCCATATGTGGTTTGTTAAAGGAACACACATGAAATGACTCTAGATTTGGTTAATGAAAGAATACACATTTCAATGAAAATGGCGGATCCATATGTGGTTTGTGAAAAGAACAGACATGCAATGACTCTAGCTTTGGTTAATGAAAAGAACACACATGCAATGACACTGGTGGATCCATGTGGTTTGTGAAAAAAATAGACATGGACTGACTCTAGCTGTGATTAATGAAAAGAACACACATGCAATGACACTGGTGGATCCATATGTGGTTTGTGAAAAGAACAAACATGCAATGAACTCTGGTGGATCCATATGTGGTTTGTGAAAAGAACACACATGCAATGACTCTACCTGTGGTTAAAGAAAAGAACACACATGCAATGACACTGGTGGATCTATAGGTGGTTTGTGAAAAGAACTCACATGCAATGAACTATGGTGGATCCATATGTACTATATGAAAAGAACAAACATGCAATGAACTCTGGTGGATCCATATGTGGTTTGTGAAAGAACGGGCATGCAATGAACTCTGCTGGATCCATATGTGGTTTGTGAAAAGAACACACATGCAATTACTCTATTGTGGTTAATGAAAAGAACACACATGCAATAAGTCTAGTTGTGGTTAATGAAAAGAACACACATGCAATCAGACTAGGGGATCCATATGTGGATAATGAAAAGAACACAAATGCAATGACACTGGTGGATCCATATGTGGTTATTGAAAAGAACACACATGCAATGACACTAGGGGATCCATATGTGGTTAATGAAAAGAACACACATGCAATGACACTAGGGGATCCATATGTGGTTAATGAAAAGAACACACATGCAATTAAACTAGGGGATCCATATATGGTTAATCAAAAGAACACACATGCACTGACACTTGGGGATCCATACGTGGTTAATGAAAAGAACACACATTCAATGACACTGGTGGATCCATATGTGGTATATGAAAAGAACATACATGTAATGAACTCTGGTGGATCCGTATGTGGTTTGTGAAAATAACACACATAAAATGAACTCTGGTGGATCCATATGTGGTCTATGAAAAGAATAGACATGCGATGAACTCTGGTGGATCCATATGTGGTTTGTGAAAAGTGCAGACATTTAATGAACTCTGGTGGATCCATATGTGGTTGGTGAAAAGAACACACATGCAATGACTCTAGTTGTGGTTAATGAAAAGAACACACATGCAATGACACTAGGGGATCCATATGTGGTTAATGAAAAGAACACACATGCAATGACACTGGTGGATCCATATGTGGTTATTGAAAAGAACACACATGCAATGACACTAAGGGATCCATATGTGGTTAATGAAAAGAACACACATGCAATGACACTAGGGGATCCATATGTGGTTAATGAAAAGAACACACATGCAATTAAACTAGTGGATCCATATGCGGTCTGTGAAAAGAACACACATGCAATGACACTGGTGGATCTATATGTCGTTTGTGAAAAGAACACACATGAAATGAACTCTGGTGAATCCATATGTGGTTTGTGAAAAGAACACACATGCAATGACACTGGTGGATCCATATGTGGTTTGTGAAAAGAACACCCATGAAATGACACTTGTTGATACATATGTGGTATATGAAAAGTACAAACATGTAATGAACTCTGGTGGATCCATATGTGGTTTGTGAAAAGAACACACACGCAATAAACTCTAGTGGATCCATATGTGGTTTGTGAAAAGAACACACATGCAATGACTCTAGTTGTGGTTAATGAAAAGAACACACATGCAATGACACTAGGGGATCCATGTGGTTTGTGAAAAGAACAGACATGCAATGACTCTAGTTGTGGCTAATGAAAATAACACACATGCAATGACACTGGTGGATCCATATGTGGTTTTTGAAAAGAACACACATGCAATGACTCTAGCTGTGGTTAAATAAAAGAACACACATGCAATGACACTGGTGGATCCATATGTGGTTTGTGAAAAGAACTCACTTGAAGTGAACTCTGGTGGATCCATATGTAGTATATGAAAAGAACACACATGCAATGAACTCTTGTGGATCTATATGTGGTTTGTGAAAAGAACAGACGTGCAATGAACTCTGGTGGATCCATACGTGGTTTGTGAAAAGATCACACATGCAATGACTCTAGTTGTGGTTAATGAAAAGAACACACATGCAATGACCCTAGGGGATCCATATGTGGTTTGTTAAAGGAACACACATGAAATGACTCTAGATTTGGTTAATGAAAGAATACACATTTCAATGACAATGGTGGATCCATATGTGGTTTGTGAAAAGAACAGACATGCAATGACTCTAGCTTTGGTTAATGAAAAGAACACACATGCAATGACACTGGTGGATCCATGTGGTTTGTGAAAAAAATATACATGCACTGACTCTAGCTGTGATTAATGAAAAGAACACACATGCAATGACACTGGTGGATCCATATGTGGTTTGTGAAAAGAACAAACATGCAATGAACTCTGGTGGATCCATATGTGGTTTGTGAAAATAACACACATGCAATGAGTCTACCTGTGGTTAAAGAAAAGAACACACATGTAATGACACTGGTGGATCTATAGGTGGTTTGTGAAAAGAACCCACATGCAATGAACTCTGGTGGATCCATATGTACTATATGAAAAGAACAAACATGTAATGAACTCTGGTGGATCCATATGTGGTTTCTGAAAGAACGGGCATGCAATGAACTCTGCTGGATCCATATGTGGTTTGTGAAAAGAACACACATGCAATTACTCTATCGTGGTTAATGAAAAGAACACACATGCAATAACTCTAGTTGTGCTTAATGAAAAGAACACACATGCAATCAGACTAGGGGATCCATATGTGGATAATGAAAAGAACACAAATGTAATGACACTTGGGGATCCATGTGGTTTGTGAAAAGAACACACATGTAATGACAATTGGGGATCCATGTGGTTTGTGAAAAGAACAGACATCCAATGACTCTAGCTGTGGCTAATGAAAATAACACACATGTAATGACACTGGTGGATCCATATGTGGTTTTTGAAAAGAACACACATGCAATGACTCTACCTGTGGTTAAATAAAAGAACACACATGCAATGACACTAGTGGATCCATATGTGGTTTGTGAAAAGAACTCACATGTAGTGAACTCTGGTGGATCCATATGTAGTATATGAAAAGAATATACATGCAATGAACTCTTATGGATCCATATGTGGTTTGTGAAAAGAACAGACGTGCAATGAACTCTGGTGGATCCATATGTGGTTTGTGAAAAGATCACACATGCAATGACTCTAGTTGTGGTTAATGAAAAGAACACACATGCAATGACACTAGGGGATCAATATGTGGTTAATGAAAAGAACGCACATGCAATGACACTAGGGGATCCATATGTGGTTAATGAAAAGAACACAGATGCAATGAAACTGGTGGATCCATATGTGGTTTGTGAAAACAACACATATGCAATGACATTAGTGGATCCATATGTGGTTTGTGAAAAGAACAAAGATGAAATGACTCTAGATGTGGTTAATGAAAGAATACACATTTCAATGACAATGGTGGATCCATATGTGGTTTGTGAAAACAACTCACATGCAATGACTCTAGCATTGGTTAATGAAAAGAACACACATGCAATGACACTGGTGGATCCATGTGGTTTGTGAAAAGAATAGACATGGACTGACTCTAGCTGTGGTTAATGAAAATAACACAGATGCAATGACACTAGTGGATCCATATGTGGTTTGTGAAAAGAACAAACATGCAATGAACTCTGGTGGATCCATATGTGGTTGGTGAAAAGACCACACATGCAATGACTCTACCTATGGTTAAAGAAAAGAACACACATGCAATGACACGGGTGGATCTATAGGTGGTTTGTGAAAAGAACTCACATGCAATGAACTCTGGTGGATCCATATGTACTATATGAAAAGAACAGACATGCGATCAACTCTGGTGGATCCATATGTGGTTTGTGAAAAGAACAGGCATGCAATGAACTCTGCTGGATCCATATGTGGTTTGTGAAAAGAACACACATGCAATTACTCTATTGTGGTTAATGAAAATAACAAACATGCAATAACTCTAGTTGTGGTTAATGAAAAGAACACACATGCAATCAGACAAGGGGATCCATATGTGGTTAATGAAAAGAACACACATGCAATGACACTAGTGGATCCATATGTGGTTTGAGAAAAGAAAACACATGCAATGACTCTACCTATGGTTAAAGAAAAGAAGACACATGCAATGACACTGGTGGATCCATAGGTGGTTTGTGAAAAGAACTGACATGCAATGAACGCTGGTGGATCCATATGTAGTATATGAAAACAACAGACATGCAATGAACTCTAGTGGATGCATATGTGGTTTCTGAAAAGTACAGACATGCAATGAACTCTAGTGGATCCATATGTAGTTTGTGAAAAGATCACACATGCAATGACTCTAGTTGTGGTTAATGAAAAGAACACACATGCAATGACACTGGGGGATACATATGTGGTTAATGAAAAGAACATGCATGCAATGACACTGGTGGATCCATATGTGGTATATGAAAAGAACAGACATGTAATGAACTCTGGTGGATCCATATGTGGTTTGTGAAAAGAACACACATGAAATGACACTCGTGGATCCATATGTGGTATATGAAAAGAACATACATGTAATGAACTTTGGTGGATCCATATGTGGTTTGTGAAAAGAACAGACATGCAATGAACTCGAGTGGATCCATATGTTGTTTGTGAAAAGAACACACATGCAATGACTCTAGTTGTGGTTAATGAAAAGAACACACATGCAATGACACAAGGGGATCCATGTAGTTTGTGAAAAGAACAGACATGCAATGACTCTACCTATGGTTAATGAAACGAATGCAAATGCAATGACACTGGTGGATCCATATGTGGTTTGTGAAAGGAACACACATGCAATGACACTGGTGGATCCATAGGTGGTTTGTGAAAAGAACTCACATGCTATGAACTCTAGTGGATCCATATGTAGTATATGAAAAGAACAAACATGCAATGAACTCTTGTGGATCCATATGTGGTTTGTGAAAAGAACAGACATGCAATTAACTCTGGTGGATCCATATGTGGTTTGTGAAAAGATCACAGATGCAATGACTCTAGTTGTGGTTAATGAAAAGAACACACATGCAATGGCACTAGGGGATCAATAAGTGGTTAATGAAAAGACCACACATGTAATGACACTTGGGGATCCATATGTGGTTAATGAAAACAACACACATGCAATAAAACTAGTGGATCCATATGTGGTCTGTGAAAACAACACACATGCAATGACACTGGTGGATCAATATGTGGTTTGTGAAAATAACACACATGAAATGAACTCTGGTGGATCCAAATGTGGCTTGTGAAAAGAACACACATGCAATGACTCTAGCTTTGGTTAGTGAAAAGAACACACATGCAATGACACTAGGGGATCCATATTTGGTTAATGGAAAGAACACACATGCAATGGCACTAGTAGATCCATATGTGGTTTGTGAAAAGCACACATATGAAATGACTCTAGATGTGGTTAATGAAAGAATACACATTTCAATGACAATGGTGGATCCATATGTGGTTTGTGAAAAGAACAGACATGCAATGACTCTAGCTTTGGTTAATGAAAAGAACACACATGCAATGACACTGGTGGATCCATATGTGGTTTGTGAAAATAAAGAAATGCAATGACTCTAGCTGTGGTTAATGAAAAGAACGCACATGCCATGAACTCTGGTGGATCCATATGTGGTTTGTGAAAAGAACATACATGCAATGAACTCTGGTGGATCCATATGTGGTATGTGAAAAGAACACACATGCAATAACTCTAGTTGTGGTTAATGAAAAGAACACACATGCAGTGACACTAGGGGATCCATGTGGTTTGTGAAAAGAACAGACATGTGATGACTCTATCTATGGTTAATGAAAAGAACACATGCAATGACACTGGTGGATCCATATGTGGTTTGATAAAAGAACACACATGCAATGACTCTACCTGTGGTTAAAGAAAAGAACACACATGCAATGACACTGGTGGATCCATAGATGGTTTGTGAAAAGAACTCACATGCAATGAACGCTGGTGGATCCATATGTAGTATATGAAAAGAACAGACATGCAATGAACTCTGGTGGATCCATGTGTGGTTTCTTAAAAGAACAGACATGCAATGAACTCTAGTAGATCCATATGTAGTTTGTGAAAAGATCACACATGGAATGACTCTAGTTGTGGTTAATGAAAAGAACACACATGCAATGACACTGGGGGATCCATATGTGGTTAATGAAAACAACACACATGCAATGAAACTGGTGGATCCATATGTGGTCTGTGAAAACAACACACATGTAATGATAGTAGTGGATCAATATGTGGTTTGTGAACAGAACACACATGAAATGACACTGGTGGATCCATATGTGGTATATGAAAAGAACATACATGTAATGAACTTTGGTGGATCCATATGTGGTTTGTGAAAACAACAAACATGCAATGAACTCTAGTGGATCCATATGTGGTTTGTGAAAAGAACACACATTCAATGACTCTAGTTGTGGTTAATGAAAAGAACACACATGCAATGACACTAGGGGATCCATGTGGTTTGTGAAAAGAACAAACATGCAATGACTCTACCTATGGTTAATGAAAATAACACACATGCAATGACACTGGTGGATCCATATGTGGTTTGTGAAAACAACACACATGCAATGACACCGGTGGATCCATAGGTGGTTTCTGAAAAGAACTCACATGCAATGAACTCTGGTGGATCCATATGTAGTATATGAAAAGAACAGACATGCAATGAACTCTTGTTGATCCATATGTGGTTTGTGAAAAGAACAGACATGCAATGAACTCTTGTGGATCCATATGTGGTTTGTGAAAAGATCACACATGCAATGACTCTAGTTGTGGTTAATGAAAAGAACACACATGCAATGACACTAGGGGATCAATATGTGGTTAATGAAAAGACCACACATGCAATGACACTTGGGGATCCATATGTGGTTAATGAAAACAACACACATGCAATGAAACTGGTGGATCCATATGTGGTCTGTGAAAACAACACACATGCAATGACACTGGTGGATCAATATGTGGATTGGGAAAATAACACACATGAAATGAACTCTGATCCAAATGTGGCTTATAAAAAGAACACACATGCAATGACCCTAGCTTTGGTTAGTGAAAAGAACACACATGCAATGAAACTAGGGGATCCATATGTGGTTAATGAAAAGAACACACATGCAATGACACTAGTGGGTCCATATGTGGTTTGTGAAAAGAACACACATGAAATGACTCTAGATGTGGTTAATGAAAGAATACACATTTCAATGACAATGGTGGATCCATATGTGGTTTGTGAAAAGAACAGACATGCAATGACTCTAGCTTTGGTTAATGAAAAGAACACACATGCAATGACACTGGTGGATCCATATGTGGTTTGTGAAAAGAAAAGAAATGCAATGACTCTAGCCGTGGTTAATGAAAAGAACAGACATGCAATGAACTCTGGTGGATCCATATGTGGTTTGTGAAAAGAACATACATGCAATGAACTCTGGTGGATCCATATGTGGTGTGTGAAAAGAGAACACATGCAATGACTCTAGTTGTGGTTAATGAAAAGAACACACATGCAATGACACTATGGGATCCATGTGATTTGTGAAAAGAATAGACATGCAATGACTCTATCTATGGTTAATGAAAAGAACACACATGCAATGACACTAGTGGGTCCATATGTGGTTTGATAAAAGAACACACATACAATGACTCTACCTGTGGTTAAAGAAAAGAACACACATGCAATGATACTGGTGGATCCATAGGTGGTTTGTGAAAACAACTCACATGCAATGAACGCTGGTGGATCCATATGTAGTATATGAAAAGAACATACATGCAATGAACTCTATTGGATCCATATGTGGTTTCTGAAAAGAACAGACATGCAATGAACTCTAGTGGATCCATATGTAGTTTGTGAAAAGATCACACATGCAATGACTCTAGTTGTGGTTAATGAAAAGAACACACATGCAATGACACTAGCGGATCCATATATGGTTAATGAAAATAACACACATGCAATGACACTAGGGGGATCTGTATGTGGATAATGAAAAGAACATACATGCAATGACACTGGTGGATCCATATGTGGTATATGAAAAGAACAGACATGCAATGAACTCTGGTGGATCCATACGTGGTTTGTGAAAAGAACACACATGAAATGACACTGGTGGATCCATATGTGGTATATGAAAAGAATAGACATGTAATGAACTCTGGTGGATCCATATGTGGTTTGTCAAAAGAACAAACATGCAATGAACTCTAGTGGATCCATATGTGGTTTGTGAAAAGAACAGACATGCAATGACTCTAGTTGTGGTTAATGAAAAGAACACACATGCAATGACACTAGGGGATCCATGTGGTTTGTGAAAAGAACAGATAGATGTGGTTAATGAAAGAATACACATTTCAATGATAATGGTGGATCCATATGTGGTTTGTGAAAAGAACAGACATGCAATGACTCTAGCTTTGGTTAATGAAAAGAACACACATGCAATGATACTGGTGGATCCATGTGGTTTGTGAAAACAATAGACATGCACTAACTCTAGCTGTGGTTAATGAAAAGAACACACATGCAATGACACTGGGGGATCCATATGTGGTTTGTGAAAAGAACAGACATGCAATGACTCTAGCTATGGTTAATGAAAAGAACAGACATGCAATGAACTCTGGTGGATCCATATGTGGTTTGTGAAAAGAACATACATGCAATGAACTCTGGAGGATCCATATGTGGTTTGTGAAAAGAACACACATGCAATGACTCTAGTTATGGTAAATGAAAAGAACACACATGCAATGACACTAGGGGATCCATGTGGTTTGTGAAAAGAACAGACATGCAATGACTCTAGCTATGGTTAATCAAAAGAACACACATGCAATGACACCTGTGGATCCATATGTGGTTTGTGAAAAGAACACACATGCAATGACACTGGTGGATCCATAGGTGGTTTGTGAAAAGAACTCACATGCAATGAACTCTGGTGGATCCATATGTGGTTTGTGAAAAGAGCAGACATGCAATTAACTCTGGTGGATCCATATGTGGTTTTCAAAAAGATCACACATGCAATGACTCTAGTTGTGGTTAATGAAAAGAACACACATGCAATGACACCAGGGGATCAATATGTGGTTAATGCAAAGACCACACATGCAATGACACTTGGGGATCAATATGTGGTTAATGCAAATACCACACATGCAATGACACTTGGGGATCAATATGTGGTTAATGAAAACAACACACATGCAATTAAACTGGTGGATCCATATGTGGTCTGTGAAAACAACACACATGCAATGACACTGGTCGATCAATATGTGGTTTGTGAAAAGAGCACACATGAAATGAACTCTGGTGGATCCATATGTGGTTTGTGAAAAGAACACACATGCAATGACTCTAGCTTTGGTTAATGAAAAGAACACACATGCAATGACATTAGGGGATCCGTATGTGGTTAATGAAAAGAACACACATGCAATGAAACTGGTGGATCCATATGTGGTTTGTGAAAACAACACACATGCAATGACACTAGTGGATCCATATCTGGTTTGTGAAAAGAACACACATAAAATGACTCTAGATGTGGTTAATGAAAGAATACACATTTCAATGACAATGGTGGATCCATATGTGGTTTGTGAAAAGAACAGACATGCAATGACTCTAGCTTTGGATAATGAAAAGAACACATATTCAATGACACTGGTGGATCCGTGTGGTTTGTGACAACAACAGACATGCACTGACTCTAGCTGTGCTTAACAAAAAGAACACACATGCAATGACACTAGGGGATCCATATGTGGTTTGTGAAAAGAACAGACATGCAATGACTCTAGCTGTGGTTAGTGAAAAGAACAGACATGCAATGAACTCTAGTGGATTCATATGTGGTTTGTGAAAAGAACATACATGCAATGAACTCTGGTGAATCCATATGTGGTTTGTGAAAAGAACACACATGCAATGACTCTAGTTGTTGTTAATGAAAAGAACATAGATGCAATGACACTAGGGAATCCATGTGGTTTGTGAAAAGAACAGACATGCAATAACTCTAGATATGGTTAATCAAAAGAACACACATGCAATGACACTGGTGGATCAATAGGTGGTTTGTGGAAAGAACTCACATGCAATGAACTCTGGTGGATCCATATGTAGTATATGAGAAGAATAGACATGCAATGAACTATGGTGGATCCATATGTGGTTTGTGAAAAGAACAGGCATGCAATGAACTCTGGTGGATCCATATGTGGTTTGTGAAAAGATCACACATGTAATAACTCTGGTTGTGGTTAATGAAAAGAACACACATGCAATGACACTAGGGGATCCATATGTGGTTAATGAAAAGAAACATGCAATGAAACTGGTGGATCCATATGTGGTCTGTGAAAAGAACAGACATGCAATGAACTCTTGTGGATCCATATGTGGTTTGTGAAAAGATCACACATGCAATGACTCTAGTTGTGGTTAATGAAAAGAACACACATGCAATGACACTAGGGGATCAATATGTGGTTAATGAAAAGACCACACATGCAATGGCACTTGGGGATCCATATGTGGTTAATGAAAACAACACACATGCAATGAAACTGGTGGATCCATATGTGGTCTGTGAAAACAACACACATGCAATGACACTGGTGGATCAATATGTGGATTGGGAAAATAACACGCATGAAATGAACTCTGATCCAAATGTGGCTTATAAAAAGAACACACATGCAATGACCCTAGCTTTGGTTAGTGAAAAGAACACACATGCAATGAAACTAGGGGATCCATATGTGGTTAATGAAAAGAACACACATGCAATGACACTAGTGGGTCCATATGTGGTTTGTGAAAAGAACACACATGAAATGACTCTAGATGTGGTTAATGAAAGAATACACATTTCAATGACAATGGTGGATCCATATGTGGTTTGTGAAAAGAACAGACATGCAATGACTCTAGCTGTGGTTAATGAAAAGAACACACATGCAATGACACTGGGGGATCCATATGTGGTTTGTGAAAAGAACTGACATGCAATGACTCTAGCTATGGTTAATGAAAAGAACAGACATGCAATGAACTCTGGTGGATCCATATGTGGTTTGTGAAAAGAACATACATGCAATGAACTCTGGAGGATCCATATGTGGTTTGTGAAAAGAACACACATGCAATGACTCTAGTTATGGTTAATGAAAAGAACACACATGCAATGACACTAGGGGATCCATGTGGTTTGTGAAAAGAACAGACATGCAATGACTCTAGCTATGGTTAATCAAAAGAACACACATGCAAAGACACATCTGGATCAATATGTGGTTTGTGAAAAGAACACACATGCAATGACACTGGTGGATCCATAGGTGGTTTGTGAAAAGAACTCACATGCAATGAACTCTGGTGGATCCATATGTGGTTTGTGAAAAGAGCAGACATGCAATTAACTCTGGTGGATCCATATGTGGTTTTCAAAAAGATCACACATGCAATGACTCTAGTTGTGGTTAATGAAAAGAACACACATGCAATGACACCAGGGGATCAATATGTGGTTAATGCAAAGACCACACATGCAATGACACTTGGGGATCAATATGTGGTTAATGCAAAGACCACACATGCAATGACACTTGGGGATCAATATGTGGTTAATGAAAACAACACACATGCAATTAAACTGGTGGATCCATGTGTGGTCTGTGAAAACAACACACATGCAATGACACTGGTCGATCAATATGTGGTTTGTGAAAAGAGCACACATGAAATGAACTCTGGTGGATCCATATGTGGTTTGTGAAAAGAACACACATGCAATGACTCTAGCTTTGGTTAATGAAAAGAACACACATGCAATGACATTAGGGGATCCGTATGTGGTTAATGAAAAGAACACACAAGCAATGAAACTGGTGGATCCATATGTGGTTTGTGAAAACAACACACATGCAATGACACTAGTGGATCCATATCTGGTTTGTGAAAAGAACACACATGAAATGACTCTAGATGTGGTTAATGAAAGAATACACATTTCAATGACAATGGTGGATCCATATGTGGTTTGTGAAAAGAACAGACATGCAATGACTCTAGCTTTGGATAATGAAAAGAACACATATGCAATGACACTGGTGGATCAGTGTGGTTTGTGAAAACAACAGACATGCACTGACTCTAGCTGTGCTTAACAAAAAGAACACACATGCAATGACACTAGGGGATCCATATGTGGTTTGTGAAAAGAACAGACATGCAATGACTCTAGCTGTGGTTATTGAAAAGAACAGACATGCAATGAACTCTAGTGGATTCATATGTGGTTTGTGAAAAGAACATACATGCAATGAACTCTGGTGAATCCATATGTGGTTTGTGAAAAGAACACACATGCAATGACTCTAGTTGTTGTTAATGAAAAGAACATAGATGCAATGACACTAGGGAATCCATGTGGTTTGTGAAAAGAACAGACATGCAATAACTCTAGATATGGTTAATCAAAAGAACACACATGCAATGACACTGGTGGATCAATAGGTGGTTTGTGGAAAGAACTCACATGCAATGAACTCTGGTGGATCCATATGTAGTATATGAGAAGAACAGACATGCAATGAACTATGGTGGATCCATATGTGGTTTGTGAAAAGAACAGGCATGCAATGAACTCTGGTGGATCCATATGTGGTTTGTGAAAAGATCACACATGTAATAACTACGTTGTGGTTAATGAAAAGAACACACATGCAATGACACTAGGGGATCCATATGTGGTTAATGAAAAGAAACATGCAATGAAACTGGTGGATCCATATGTGGTCTGTGAAAAGAACAGACATGCAATGAACTCTTGTGGATCCATATGTGGTTTGTGAAAAGATCACACATGCAATGACTCTAGTTGTGGTTAATGAAAAGAACACACATGCAATGACACAAGGGGATCAATATGTGGTTAATGAAAATAACACATTCAATGACACTTGGGAATCCATATGTGGTTAATGAAAACAACACACATGCAATGAAACTGGTGGATCCATATGTGGTCTGTGAAAACAACACACATGCAATGACACTGGTGGATCAATATGTGGATTGGGAAAATAACACACATGAAATGAACTCTGATCCAAATGTGGCTTATAAAAAGAACACACATGCAATGACCCTAGCTTTGGTTAGTGAAAAGAACACACATGCAATGAAACTAGGGGATCCATATGTGGTTAATGAAAAGAACACACATGCAATGACACTAGTGGGTCCATATGTGGTTTGTGAAAAGAACACACATGAAATGACTCTAGATGTGGTTAATGAAAGAATACACATTTCAATGACAATGGTGGATCCATATGTGGTTTGTGAAAAGAACAGACATGCAATGACTCTAGCTTTGGTTAATGAAAAGAACACACATGCAATGACACTGGTGGATCCATATGTGGTTTGTGAAAAGAACACACATGCAATGATACTGGTGGATCCATAGGTGGTTTGTGAAAACAACTCACATGCAATGAACGCTGGTGGATCCATATGTAGTATATGAAAAGAACGTACATGCAATGAACTCTATTGGATCCATATGTGGTTTCTGAAAAGAACAGACATGCAATGAACTCTAGTGGATCCATATGTAGTTTGTGAAAAGATCACACATGCAATGACTCTAGTTGTGGTTAATGAAAAGAACACACATGCAATGACACTAGGGGATCCATATATGGTTAATGAAAAGAACACACATGCAATGACACTAGGGGGATCTGTATGTGGATAATGAAAAGAACATACATGCAATGACACTGGTGGATCCATATGTGTTATATGAAAAGAACAGACATGTAATGAACTCTGGTGGATCCATACGTGGTTTGTGAAAAGAACACACATGAAATGACACTGGTGGATCCATATGTGGTATATGAAAAGAACAGACATGTAATGAACTCTGGTGGATCCATATGTGGTTTGTGAAAAGAACAAAGATGCAATGAACTCTAGTGGATCCATATGTGGTTTGTGAAAAGAACAGACATGCAATGACTCTAGTTGTGGTTAATGAAAAGAACACACATGCAATGACACTAGGGGATCCATGTGGTTTGTGAAAAGAACAGATAGATGTGGTTAATGAAAGAATACACATTTCAATGATAATGGTGGATCCATATGTGGTTTGTGAAAAGAACAGACATGCAATGACTCTAGCTTTGGTTAATGAAAAGAACACACATGCAATGATACTGGTGGATCCATGTGGTTTGTGAAAACAACAGACATGCACTAACTCTAGCTGTGGTTAATGAAAAGAACACACATGCAATGACACTGGGGGATCCATATGTGGTTTGTGAAAAGAACAGACATGCAATGACTCTAGCTATGGTTAATGAAAAGAACAGACATGCAATGAACTCTGGTGGATCCATATGTGGTTTGTGAAAAGAACATACATGCAATGAACTCTGGAGGATCCATATGTGGTTTGTGAAAAGAACACACAGGCAATGACTCTAGTTGTGGTTAATGAAAAGAACACACATGCAATGACACTAGGGGATCCATGTGGTTTGTGAAAAGAACAGACATGCAATGACTCTAGCTATGGTTAATCAAAAGAACACACATGCAATGACACCTGTGGATCAATAGGTGGTTTGTGAAAAGAACACACATGCAATGACACTGGTGGATCCATAGGTGGTTTGTGAAAAGAACTCACATGCAATGAACTCTGGTGGATCCATATGTGGTCTAAGAAAAGAACAGACATGCAATGAACTCTTGTGGATCCATATGTGGTTTTCAAAAAGATCACACATGCA
Source organism: Avena insularis (assembly GCA_023614405.1). Classification (NCBI taxonomy): domain Eukaryota; kingdom Viridiplantae; phylum Streptophyta; class Magnoliopsida; order Poales; family Poaceae; genus Avena; species Avena insularis. Next base: position 76,311 of record JAJUPC010000183.1, on the reverse strand, counting down.
ATGACTCTAGTTGTGGTTAATGAAAAGAACACACATGCAATGACAGCAGGGGATCAATATGTGGTTAATGCAAAGACCACACATGCAATGACACTTGGGGATCAATATGTGGTTAATGAAAACAACACACATGCAATTAAACTGGTGGATCCATATGTGGTCTGTGAAAACAACACACATGCAATGACACTGGTGGATCAATATGTGGTTTGTGAAAAGAGCACACATGAAATGAACTCTGGTGGATCCATATGTGGTTTGTGAAAAGAACACACATGCAATGACTCTAGCTTTGGTTAATGAAAAGAACACACATGCAATGACACTAGGGGATCCGTATGTGGTTAATGAAAAGAACACACATGCAATGAAACTGGTGGATCCATATGTGGTTTGTGAGAACAACACACATGCAATGACACTAGTGGATCCATATCTGGTTTGTGAAAAGAACACACATGAAATGACTCTAGATGTGGTTAATGAAAGAATACACATTTCAATGACAATGGTGGATCCATATGTGGTTTGTGAAAAGAACAGACATGCAATGACTCTAGCTTTGGATAATGAAAAGAACACACATGCAATGACACTGGTGGATCCATGTGGTTTGTGAAAACAACAGACATGCACTGAATCTAGTTGTGCTTAACAAAAAGAACACACATGCAATGACACTAGAGGATCCATATGTGGTTTGTGAAAAGAACAAACATGCAATGACTCTAGTTGTGGTTATTGAAAAGAATAGACATGCAATGAACTCTGGTGGATCCATATGTGGTTTGTGAAAAGAACATACATGCAATGAACTCTGGTGGATCCATATGTGGTTTGTGAAAAGAACACACATGCAGTGACTCTAGTTGTTGTTAATGAAAAGAACATAGATGCAATGACACTAGGGAATCCATGTGGTTTGTGAAAAGAACAGACATGCAATAACTCTAGATATGGTTAATCAAAAGAACACACATGCAATGACACTGGTGGATCAATAGGTGGTTTGTGGAAAGAACTCACATGCAATGAACTCTGGTGGATCCATATGTAGTATATGCGAAGAACAGACATGCAATGAACTATGGTGGATCCATATGTGGTTTGTGAAAAGAACAGGCATGCAATGAACTCTGGTGGATCCATATGTGGTTTGTGAAAAGATCACACATGTAATAACTCTGGTTGTGGTTAATGAAAAGAACACACATGCAATGACACTAGGGGATCCATATGTGGTTAATGAAAAGAAACATGCAATGAAACTGGTGGATCCATATGTGGTCTGTGAAATCAACACACATGCAATGTAACATCCCAAAATTTGATCTAAAATCATCATCATTGCACTCATATCATCATAGCATGTAATTGCATTGCATTTAGAATGTCCTCCAAAAATTTTGTGCAATTTTGAGCCATGAACAAAAAGATATGAATTTTTGAAAATAGATTCGAAGAAAATGCTATATTACCTATTAAATCCAAAGTAAATACTTTGGATTAAAATAGAAGATAAATATGTTTCATAATACCCTAAAAACCTAATTCGAGTTTTTACAAATGTTCACAAATTGATTTGAATCAATTTGAATCCTTTAATCCAAAGTTGTGGAGAAAACAGAAATAGAAAAAGAAAAAGAATAAAGGAGAAAAAAAAGAGAGCAGCAGACAGCTTCTGGCCTTTTGGCCCAATCCGGCCCAGCAGCCACCCGGACTCCCTCTCCCCTTCTCTATCTTTTCTCACCCCCCTCATTCCTACCCCTCCCGCTGACAGGTCGACCCCACGCCCACGTCACCTCATCGTCTTCACTGCCGATGATGGACCTCTCCCCTTCGGCCATTTTGAATCGATTCGATTCCGGCAGTTTCTCGCGATTGATTGGCCCGGCGATTACCCCTACTAAACCCCCTATCCCTCCTCATCATTTTCCCCACAGACATCACCCCGGAGAGCCCCTAGGCTCCCCAAATTCCGAGCTTGAACCGCCGCTGTCCGACGGACTCCAGCGACGATTCCGGTGAACCAGCATGGCGCCCTCCCCTCATCCCATATGTTTCGTCATGTTACGGCGTGTTTTAATGTGCTCCCGTGCTCACCACGGACCAAGTCCGGTGAGCTCCCTCTGCCGCCACCGTCAGTCACCTTCTCCGGTAAAGGTAGGGTTCCCGCTGCCCCCTTTTGGTCTTTACTAGGTCATGCAGACACTTGCGCACCTCGCTGACCTCTTTGCCGGTTGGTTCGAGCACCAGGTCACGGTCTCCGACACCGAGCCGTGAACTCCGCCGTCTGCGCAACTCCGGCGAGGGATCCAGGCCAAGCCCGAGCACCCCACCCTCCACCGTGACCTCCATCAAGATCGCCACGACCTCCTCAACCTCTGGTACGTGTCCACGGTCTCCCAACCCTCGTATAATCGCCAGAACCTCATCGGCCGACGCTCCGCCATGGCCGTCGTGCACCGCCGATCTCGTGAGATGCTTAGTAGCCGTTCGATCAGATCCTAGCGGTTAAGATTAGATCACTTAAGCGAAAGGGTACAGCTGATCTGATCCGTCAACGTCACTTAGATCGGCGGCCACAGTGATCGATCCGACCGAACGGTACCAGCCAATAGGATAAGCGCCATGTCGCGGACTATTTACATTTAATTAGAAAATAGACAGATTTAGTATTAAACTTAGAAATTCAATAACTTTTGATCCACAAATCAGAAAAATACAAATTTGGTGTCTATGGATTCAGAAAAATAAGACCTTTATTATGGAGGCCTTGTTTCATACTTTTGCCTTAGTAAACTTGGAATTATAGGAAGAACCTTTTTAGGAGTATTTTGCTCATAAAAATTGTTCTATAAATTATTTTTGGGTATTTCTTATGCATTTAGATGAGGTATTCTATCCTCTGTACTGTAGACTCTGTAAATTATAGAATTATGATCATATCATTGCATTTTGCATGCATTCATGTTTTTGTAATGTTTTATTGATTGAATTGTTATTGTTGTATTAATCTTGTGTAGATTGTGTGGATTGTGAAGTTTGTTGCTGTGAGGATTGTACCTATTCCCCTAGCTACCAAGGCAAGTGATATTTCATCTCATGTCCTATTATTTTCACTATTGCACTAGTGATATTTTGGTAGATCTTAGCATGGTAGAATTATTCATATGTTACCATACTATGCTATGCTACCCTATAGTGTATATCTTGGTAGTATTCCCTAGATAAAGACTTCGTATGCTAGAATGCTTAGCTATGCTATTAGAATTCGTGGGTGGAATATACACATAAGATAGCGTGGAAAGATATTGTTTTGTTTAACTAAGAAAACAACTAATGTTAATGAAACACCTGGGTGGAATGGGCTTGCTTGGATTATGTTGAGTGGTTACTCAGGGGCCATGTCTATGGTCAGCTGGTGTATCACACTTGTGGATAGCCACCAGGAACAAAGAGATTGGAGGCGTTCTTGTCGTGAAGCTTCCGGTCTTGACCACATGGCATATGGGCTGCGCCTTGACCAACTAAGTTGCAAGAACTCAGCCAGACGGACGAAAGGTGGTAGATATGATGGGATGGAATCGTCCAGTGGTGGTGCGAGGATTGCTACGAAAAGTCTTGTCTCGATGCATGTCGAGTCTTGTGGGGAAAGTGCACCACCTCTCGAGAGGGTAAAACTAAGTATTTAGCCGTGTCACCGGTTATGGACATTCTTGAGCCTCAAGACAGTGAAGCAGTTCAATAATCTCCTCATCCAAATTTCTCTAAGTTAAAACTTGTGGGTGAACATGGGTAGAGGTTCAGTGATGTCTATCAATGGTACCTTATAGCTGGAATGAAAAACTTCTTCAAAAACTATAAGTTAAACTAATTTTAGCAAAGCCAGCCATAAACCCCACTTAGCCATATATTCATGTAGTTGTTGGATTATACTAAGTATCTATGGTATCACTTGCCAATACAATTCCAAATGTATTGACCCTTGTGGCTGTAACTTATTATGTTGCAGGATACTATGATGATGAGTCGGGTTGCTGGTCTACACTCGACATGCTTGAATCTGGCACATGAAGACTAAAGACTCTATTATTATTAAGCTATGTAATTTGAACTTTAAGTGCCTTAGCATTGGGCTAAGTGAGTTGTAAGAACCATTATATTCCTGGATATGCGATGTAATAATGACCTTTGTTTACATGTACTTCATCTTAAAGCATGGTGCTAGCATTTTCGATCCGGGGACTAACCTTTGCAATCATAGGGATCTTACATTATTATGGTGAGATCTTACAGATGGTATCAGAGCATTGTGTTGCCTGTAGGTTCGTGACCCTAGAATGGATTAGACTAAGGAAAACCCTTAGGAAAAATAACTCTATATTTCAACTTTACACTTGTCTTTTCATCTCGTAAAGCTTTCCCTAATCATCCTTCTCATCTATTTTTGTAGATGTCCACCATCAATGAATCTGTCAAGAAGGGACCACTGATGACTATGACCACAGGTGTGAGATAGAATTTCCCAATGTGCTCAAGAACCTCATGCTCGGCTTGGGGATGAATGGTGAAGCCGTGTACAAGGGATTTCCTGTGATAGATGAAGGACAAGAGTATTGGTGGGTGCAACTCCACTTGTACAAGAACAAGGAAGACGATCCCAAGAGTACGGGATTTTACATGTTCACCAACTCTGAAATGCACCCGTCATTCTTTGACTCTGCAAGGAATGCTGCATGGAAGGCTATTGAGGAACTTGAGGAGAGACTCAAGTATAGAATGCTCAATACTCAGGAGGATCTCAAGGAGGAGAAGCGTCTTACCCAAGACTCAAAGGCCACTGTGAAATGCCTAAGTAAGGATATCATAGGCCTAGCTTTGGATCTATGCGACCAAGACAAGCAGATTGCTGCCAAGGATGCCCAGATTGCCACCTTGGTTAAGAAGGAGTGAGATATTAGTTGGACCACCACCCTTGGCGTTTTATCACATTAATATCTCGACCATACCAACCTATGTGGTATGGCAAAAATAAAGTTATGTCTGGAACCTTGAGTGGTTGAGTTGAATTAATGTATTACTACTTGGAATGTTTTGTTGGTTGAATTCTCTTTTATTTTGTGACTTGTATTTTCTTTCTCCATTGTGTTACTAATTTTCTCCATACTATGCAAAAGATGCCGAATTTTGTCTGACCTGTGAGGATTTCAAGGGGACTCACTTTGGGACTCGTATCTTGGAGCTAGTCAAGTGCTCGCTCTTCTAATCCCACTATTCGGGGACTTGGTGAGGAAGTTTGGAGGAAGGACTTATGGGGATTCGAGTTACCCAGCCGGGGCGAGATAGAGCCCCAAGCTGGGGAGATTACCTTCAAGGTTCTCCATGATGACATGGAGAGGGGCCTCGATGTTGCTATCGGGAGCTGTTGGGGCGCCTATGTGGGCGTCATTCTTACGAGATCAAGAGCCACTACTTCCACTTATTTGGGAGGCCTGACGAGGATGGAGAGCCTATTGTGTTGGACAAGGCCACTAAGGGTCTATCAAGCCCGTGCGTCACTACCTCCGAGGACTTAGAGAGCCTTATTAGACACCTTGATCTTGATAGGACTAACGTGATGCTTAGCAATGATGAACTACGAGTCCAACTCAAGGAGAAGGACAAGGCCTTCGAGAACAGGAAAATCGAATCAAGGAAATGGAGAAAAAGTTTGAAGACCAAGATAAGAAATTCAGAACCAAGAAGAGAGTTCGGAGAAGAACAAGAAGATTAGAGACTTGGAGACCGAGTTAGAGCTGGAGAACATTGAGCTGGGCGGATCACGAGGTGATAGAGGCTATGCACACGAGAAGAGAGTTCTGAGGCGAAGATCGATGCTCGACTACCGACTTGGAGGAGTACAAGGCGGGATTAGCATCAATGGGACTTGCTCTAGTGGAGGAGGAAGTTGACATGGAGGAGTAGTGATATTGTTCCATCTACCTATCGTTCTATTATTATTGAGTGCATAGGTCATACCGACTTGTGGGTGACTATGCTAGTATGTTATCTTTTGAGACTACATTATTGTTGTGGCGTTGGAACTTGCATGTGCTTGTTTATCGAATTGTTGTTTTATTTGGGTTATCTATCATTACTTACCCTTACTAAACCCACGGATGCCTCCCGATGCAACAACGAGGATAACAATGACAATTACAATGGAATGCAGCGGATGATGGCTGCCTGAGACCCAATTGATGCAAATGATGACTCAATTTATGGCGAACCAGAACGAACAACAATAATAACAATAACAACGAACAATCCACCACCTTTGGATATCTTGACCAGATTTCTAAAATTTGAGACCTGCCAAGTTCTCGGTACCTCGACCCATGGTAGCAAATGATTGGTTACGCTCTGTGAATAAGGACCTAATGTAGCGGTTGGATGCGGATGCGAGAAAAGGTCAGATTGCAGCACTTGTTGGAAGGTCATGCAGGTGCTTGGTGGGATAATTTTCAAATTACCCACCCTATTGAGGAAGTGACTTGGGCAATGTTTGAGGATGGGTTTAGCACCACTCACATCTCTGCTGGAATAATGGGATTGAAGAAAAGGAGTTTCATAACCTCAAGCAACGCCATCGGTATTCTGAATACATCGAGGAGTTCAATAATTTGTCACGTTATGCACCGATGATGTTGACAGCGATCTTGAAGAGGAAGGAGAAGTTCCTAGATGGGCTGAATGATGAAATTTCTATGCAACTATGTGTTGCATATGTTCCAACTTATCAATCTTTATGTGATAAAGCTACCATCCTGGAAAACAAGATGAAGCTAGTGGAGGGTAGAAAGAGGAAACACCATTTCGATAAGTTTGGATCAGGATCTCCTCACAAGCGCCCTCATGGTGAAGGAAGTAGGAGCTCGAGTTCTACAAGAATGGAATCATAATAACCATCATAACAACCACCACCATGATGGAAACAATCATCATGGACATAACAAAAGTGGATTCATGAACAATCACAATAATCATGGCCATAGGAACCAAAATGGTCGAAACCGTCTGATCGGCCGTGAAGAAAGACATCGGTCGGTGGAATGTTTCAAGTGTAAGAAGGCAGGACATTATGCCAATGAGCCCGGAAAAGAAGGGATGGGGCTAAGCCAAACCCATTCAAAAGGGTCATGTGAATCACATTAATGTGGAGGAAATTCAAGAAGGAGTTGATCGTGATGGTAAGTTCAAAATTAATGCCTTTCTGCACTTATCCTTTTAAATCTTTGGCGCATCGCATTCATTCATTTCAAGAACATTTGTAATAAAAAATGAACTCTCCACTGAGACTATTGGATGTCCTATGAAGGTAAGTTCTCCGGGTGGAGAAATGATAGTAAATTTAGGGTGCCGACATATCACCCTAGAAATTGGAAAACACAAGTTCCGATTAGTTTAATAATCCTAGAGTCCCAAGGATTAGATGTTATATTAGGGATGGTGGTTGACCCGCTATGAAGGGGTGATTGATTGTGCTTAAACTGTTATGCTTACTACCCAGAGAAAAGGATCAGGTTCAAGTCTAAATTTGAACCCAAGGGAACAAGGTTAATTCTCTTAAGGGGTTAGCCTAGATAATGTGCCAATAGTGAGGAATATCGGATGTGTTCCACGAGGAAATACAGCATGCCACGGATAGGGGCGTGGAGTTTACGATAGACCTACTACTAGGAGCAGGACCTATAGCAAAGACCTTATAAAATGTCGATTGGGCGAGTTAAAGAACTCAAGAAAGCTGGGAGAGCAGTTGAAAAAGGATTTATTCAACCAAGCTCGTCTTGGGAGCACCGGTCTTGTTTGTTGAGAAGAAGTACGAGTCAAAGGCTATGCATAGATTATCGTTCACTCAATGAAGTGACCATAAAGAACAAATATCCCACCTAGAATAAATGATCTCTTCGATCAGCTAGAGGGAGCATGTGTTTTCTCAAAAATTGATCTTCGATCAGGATACTTCCAACTAAAGATCAGAGAACATGACATACCCAAGACTGCATTCAACACTAGATACGGGTTGTATGAATATACAGTGATGCCGTTTGGATTGACTAATGCACCGGCCTACTTCATGAACATGATGAATAAGGTATTCATGGAATTCCTTGACAAGTTCGTAGTGGTATTCATCGATGATATATTGGTATATTCCAAAAGCAGCAAAGAACATGAAGAACATCTATGCCTGATTCTAGAGAAACTTAGAGAACATAAACTTTATGCCAAGTTCAGCAAATGTGAATTCTGACTGAATGAAGTGGGATTTCTTGGACACATAGTATCTGGTAATGGTATAGCTGTGGATCTAGCAAAAGTGGCAGCTGTGACAGAGTGGGAACCTCCTAAATCAGTTAAAGAAATCCGTAGCTTCCTTGGCCTAGCAGGGTACTATCGGAGGTTCATTGAAAATTTCTCTAAGATTGCAAAGCCCATGACTAATCTGCTGAAGAAGGAGAATAAGTTTAATTGGACAGAAGCTGATGAAACCAGCTTTCAGGAATTGAAAAAGAGGCTAGTGTCAGCACCAGTGTTATGTTTGCTAGATATTGAGAAAGACTTTCAAGTATACTGTGATGCATCTCACCAAGGATTAGGAGATGTGTTGATGCAGGGAGGTAGAGTGGTAGCTTATGCATCAAGACAACTCAAAAATCATGAAGTGAACTACCCTACTCATGATCTAGAGTTGGCATCAGTTGTGCATGCACTAAAAACATGGAGGCATTATCTTATGGGAAAACGTTGTGAGATGTTCACTGATCACAAGAGTTTGAAATATATTTTTACACAGAAAGAGCTCAACATGAGACAAAGAAGATGGCTAGAACTTATCAAAGACTATGACTTAAGTTTGCAATACCACCCTGGAAAGGCAAACATCGTAGCCGATGCATTAAGCCGCAAGGCTCATGTAAATAGCCTCAATAAAGGAGAATTGGAGGATTTATGTACCCAATTTAGAGAGCCTAGACTTGAAATTGTGCACGAAGGGTACCTTGCATCCTTGGAAGTGCAACCCACACTAATGGACAAAATTCAAAAGCCCAAAAGTTGGACAAAGAAATAGAAGAAATCAAAAGTAAAGTTAGTGAAGGCAAGGCGAAAGGATTCCATGTGGATGATCAAGGAATCTTGTAGTGCGAAAAACGTATCGTATTCAGGATCTTGAACTTGAAGTTGATCTTACAAGAGGCGCACAACTCATAGTATTCAATTCATCACAGCAATACCAAGATGTATATGGATGTTAAGGAGAGGTTTTGGTGGAATAATTTAAAGAAGGACATAGCGAGCACATTGCCTTGTGCGGCGTGTGCGATCGTGTAAAGCGAACATCGAAACCGGCAGGATTATTACAACCACTGCCAATACCTGATTGGAAATTGGATAAAATTGGTATGGATTTTATCACGGACTACCAGGACTAAATCTGGATCTGATTCCATATGGGTTATCGTTGACCGCTTGACAAAAGTGGCCCATTTCATACCAGTGAAGACCACTTATACAAGTGCCAAACTAGCCAAGATTTACATGAATAAATTGTATGTTTGCATGGGGTACCTAAAAGTATCGTGTATAAAACCGGAGGAACTCAGTTTCCTTCGCATTTTTGGCGACAACTTCACGAGTCATTGGGAACTCGACTGGAGTTCAGCACTACATTTCATCCACAAACTGATGGACAGACAGAAAGGACCAATCAAATATTAGAGGATATGCTAAGAGCATGTGCGTTAGATTATGGATCCAGTTGGGATGAAAGTCTGCCGTCTGTGAGTTTTCTTACAATAATAGCTATCAATCAAGCATAGAAATGGCTCCATTTGAATTTCTTTACGGAAGGAAGTGTACTACACCATTACTATGGAATGGAGTAGGGAAAGAAATTTGTTGGGCAGACCTAATCCAAGAAGCTGAAGAGAAAGTCAAGATGGTAAGGGATAGGCTAAAGCTAGCCCAATCTCGGCGGAAAGAGCTATCGATCCAAAACATAGAGAGGTTACCTATGAGGTTGGTGATAGAGCTTACCTCGTATCACCACCGTGGTGTAAAGAGATTTGGAATCAAAGGAAAACTAACACCATGCTATGTAGGACCTTTCAAAATTTGAGCCAAAGGAGAAGTGGCATATAAGATAGAATTACAGAATCTTTGTCAGTTCATAATGTATTCCATGTTAGTCGACTGAAAAAGTGTCACCCAGAGATGGAAGAAACTTCGTTGAAAGACACTATACCATTGGAGGCAGTTCAGCTAGAGAATGATCTTACTTATGAGGAGAAACCTATTAAGATTCTAGAGACCACAGAAAGAATTACCCGTACCAAGACCATCAGATTCTGCAAAGTGCAGTGGAACCATCACACTGAATTAGAAGCAACACAGGGGCGAGAGGATGAACTTGAGAGATCACCTCACCTATTTGCTAACCAACCCGAATCTCGAGGCGAGATTCATCTTAAGGAGTTAGATTTGTAACATCCCAAAATTTCATCTAAAATCATCATCATTGCACTCATATCATCATAGCATGTAATTGCATTGCATTTAGAATGTCCTCCAAAAATTTGGTGCAATTTTGAGCCATGAACAAAAAGATATGAATTTTCGAAAATAGAATAAAAAAAATGCTATATTACCTATTAAATCCAAAGTAAATACTTTGGATTAAAATAGAAGATTAATATGTTTCATAATACCCTTAAGCGTAATTTGAGTTTTACAAATGTTCACAAATTGATTTGAATCAATTTGAATCCTTAAATCAAAGTTGTGGAGAAAAGCGGAAATAGAAAAGAAAAAGAATAAAGGAGAAAAAAGAGCAGCGGCGGCTTACGGACTTTTGGCCCAATCCGCCCGTGACCACCGGACTCCCTCTCCCCTTCTGTCTTTTCTCACCCTTCATTTCTACCCCTCATTGGCGAGGTCGAACCCACGCCCACGTCACCTCATCGTCTTCACTGCCAATGATGGACCTCTCCCCTTCGGCCGTTTCGAATCGATTCGATTCCGGTAGTTTGTCGCGATTAATTGCCCCGGCGATTACCCCCACTAAACCCCCTCTCCCTCCTCATCATTTCCCCACAGACATCACTCCGGAGAGCCCCTAGGCTCCCCAAATTCCGAGCTCGAATCGCCGCTGTCCGATGGACTCGGTGACGATTCAGTGAACCTGGCCGGACGCCCTCCCTCATCCCATATGTTTCGTCATGTTCTGGCGCGTGTTTTAACCCCGGCTATGTGCTTTCCCGTGCTCCAGGTCGACCACACGGACCAAGTCCGGCGAGCTCCCTATGCCGCCACCGTCAGTCACCTTCTCCGGTAAAGGTAGGGTTCCTTCCGCCCCCTTTTGGTCTTTACTTGGTCGTGCAGACACTTGCGCACCTCGCTGACCTCTTTGCCGGTTGGTTCGAGACCCAGGTCATGGTCTCCGACACCGAGCCGTGAACTCCGCCATCTGCGTAACTAGGGCGAGGGATCCAGGCCAAGCCCGAGCACCCCACCCTCCACTGTGAGCTCCATCGAGATCGCCACGACCTCCTCAACATCTGGTACGTGTCCACGGTCTCCCAACCCTCGTATAATCGCCAGAACCTCATCGGCCGATGCTCGCCTTGGCCAGCATCGTTAGCACCGCCAGTCTCCGGCGAGATGCTTAGTAGCCGTTCGATCAGATCCTAGCGGTTAAGATTAGATCACAACGAAAGGGTACGGCTAATCTGATCCGTCCAACGTCACTTAGATCTGACGATCCATAGCGGTCGATCCGACCGAACCGGTACCAGCCAATAGGATAGCGCCACGTCGCCAGACTATTTCTGTTTAATTAGAAAATAGACAGATTTAGTATTAAACTTAGAAATTCAATAACTTTTGATCCACAAATCAGAAAAATACAAATTTGGTGTCTATGGATTTAGAAAAATAAGACCTTTATTATGGAGGCCTTGTTTCATCCTTTTGCCTTAGTAAACTTGGAATTACAGGCAGAACCTTTTTAGGAGTATTTTGCTCATAAAAATTGTTCTATAAATTATTTTTGGGTATTTCTTATGCATTTAGATGAGGTATTCTATCCTCTGTACTGTAGACTCTGTAAATTATAGAATTATGATCATATCATTGCATTTTTCATGCATTCATGTTTTTGTAATGTTTTATTAATTGAATTGTTATTGTTGTATTAATCTTGTGTAGATTGTGTGGATTGTGAAGTTTGTTGCTGTGAGGATTGTACCTATTCCCCTAGCTACCAAGGCAAGTGATATTTCATCTCATGTCCTATTATTTTCACTATTGCACTAGTGATATTTTGGTAGATCTTAGCATGGTAGAATTATTCATATGTTACCATACTATGCTATGCTACCCTATAGTGTATATCTTGGTAGTATTCCCTAGATAAAGACTTTGTATGCTAGAATGCTTAGCTATGCTATTAGAATTCGTGGGTGGAATATACACATAAGATAGCATGGAAAGATATTATTTTGTTTAACTAAGAAAACAACTAATGTTAATGAAACACCTAGGTGGAATGGGCTTGCTTGGATTATGTTGAGTGGTTACTCAGGGGCCATGTCTATGGTCAGCTGGTGTATCACACTTGTGGATGCCCACCCAGGAACAAAGAGATTGGAGACGTTCTTGTCGCGAAGCTTCCAGTGCAGCCACATGGCATATGGGCTCTGCCTTGACCAACTAAGTTGCAAGAACTCAGCCAGACGGACAGAAGGTGGTAGATATGATAGGATGGAACGCGTCCGTGGTGGTTTGAGGGATTGCTTATGAAAAGTCTTGTCTCGATGCATGTCGAGTCTTGTGGGGAAAGTGCACCACCTCTCGAGAGGGTAAAACTAAGTACTTAGCCGTGTCCCCGGTTATGGACATTCTTGAGCCTCAAGACAGTGAAGCAGTTCAATAATCTCCTCATCCAAATTTCTCTAAGTTAAAACTTGTGGGTGAACATGGGTAGAGGTTCAGTGATGTCTATCATTGGTACCTTATAGCTGGAATGAAAAACTTCTTCAAAAACTATAAGTTAAACTAATTTTAGCAAAGCCATCCATAAACCCCACTTAGCCATATATTCATGTAGTTGTTGGATTATACTAAGTATCTATGGTATCACTTGCCAATACAATTCCAAATGTATTGACCCTTGTGGATGTAACTTATTATGTTGCAGGATACTCTGATGATGAGTAGGGTTGCAGGTCTACACTCGACATGCTTGCCTATGGCACATGAAGACTAAAGACTCTATTATTATTATGCTATGTAATGTGAACTTTAAGTGCCTTAGCCTTGGGCTAAGTGAGTTGTAAGAACCATTATATTCCTGGATATGCGATGTAATAATGACCTTTGTTTCTGTGTACTTCATCTTAAAGCGTAGGTGCTAGCATTTTCGATCCAGGGACTAGCACTACAATCACAGGGATCTTACCTTATTATGGTGAGATCTTACATGCAATAACACTGGTGGATCAATATGTGGTTTGTGAAAAGAACACACATGAAATGAACTCTGGTGGATCCATATATGGCTTGTGAAAAGAACACACATGCAATGACTCTAGCTTTGGTTAATGAAAAGAACACACATGCAATGACACTAGGGGATCCATATGTGGTTAATGAAAAGAACACACATGCAATGAAACTGGTGGATCCATATGTGATTTGTGAAAAGAACACACCTGAAATGACACTAGTGGATCCATATGTGGTTTGTGAAAAGAACACACATGAAATGACTCTAGATGTGGTTAATGAAAGAATACACATTTCAATGACAATGGTGGATCCATATATGGTTTGTGAAAAGAACAGACATGCAATGACTCTAGCTTTGGTTAATGAAAAGAACATACATGCAATGACATTGGTGGATCCATATGTGGTTTGTGAAAAGAAATGAAATGCAATTACTCTAGTTGTGGTTAATGAAAAGAAAAGACATGCAATGAACTCTAGTGGATCCATATGTGGTTTGTGAAAAGTACATACATGCAATGAACTCTGGTGGATCCGTATGTGGTGTGTCAAAAGAACACACATGCAATGACTCTAGTTGTGGTTAATGAAAAGAACACACATGCAATGACACTAGGGGATCCATGTGGTTTGTGAAAAGAACAGACATGCAATGACTCTATCTATGGTTAATGAAAAGAACACACATGCAATGACCTTTGGTGGATCCATATGTGGTTTGTGAAAAGAACACATGAAATGACTCTACCTGTGGTTAAAGAAAAGAACACACATGCAATGACACTAGTGGATCCATAGGTGGTTTGTGAAAAGAACACACATGCAATGAACGCTGATGGATCCATATGTAGTATATAAAAAGAACAGACATGCAATGAACTCTGGTGGATCCATATGTGGTTTCTGAAAAGAACAGACATGCAATGAACTCTGGTGGATCCATATGTAGTTTGTGAAAAGATCACACATGTAATGACTCTAGTTGTGGTTAATGAAAAGAACACACATGAAATGACACTAGGGATCCATATATGGTTAATGAAAAGAACACACATGCAATGACACTAGGGGATCCATATGTGGTTAATGAAAAGAACACACATGCAATGAAACTGGTGGATCCATATGTGGTCTGTGAAAACAACACACATGCAATGACACTGGTGGATCAATATGTGGTTTGTGAAAAGAGCACACATGAAATGAACTCTGGTGGATCCATATGTGGCTTGTGAAAAGAACACACATGCAATGACACTAGCTTTGGTTAATGAAAAGAACACACATGCAATGACACTAGGGGATCCCTATTTGGTTAATGAAAAGAACACACATGCAATGAAACTGGTGGATCCATATGTGGTTTGAGAAAAGAACACACATGCAATGACACTAGTGGATCCATATGTGGTTTGTGAAAAGAACACTCATGAAAAGACTCTAGATGTGGTAAAGAAAGAATACACATTTCAATGACAATGGTGGATCCATATGTGGTTTGTGAAAAAAACAGACATGCAATGACTCTAGCTTTGGTTAATGAAAAGAACACACATGCAATGACACTAGTGGATCCATGTGGTTTGTGATAAGAACAAACATTCAATGACTCTAGCTGTGGTTAATGAAAAGAACACACATGCAATGACACTGGTGGATCCATATGTGGTTTGTGAAAAGAACACATATGCAATGACTCTAGCTGTGGTTAATGAAAAGAACACACATGCAATGACACTGGTGGATCCATATGTGGTTTGTCAAAAGAACACACATGAAATGACACTAGTGGATCCATATGTGGTTTGTGAAAAGAACAGACATGCAATGAACTCTGGTGGATCCGTATGTGGTTTGGGAAAAGAACATACATGCAATGAACTCTGGTGGATCCATATGTGGTTTGTGAAAAGAACACACATGCAATGTCTCTAGTTGTGGTTAATGAAAAGAACACACATGCAATGACTCTAGGGGATCCATGTGTGGTTAATGAAAAGAACACACATGCAATGACACTGGTGGATCCATATGTGGTTTGTGAAAAGTACACACATGCAGTGAACTCTGGTGGATCCATATGCGGTTTGTGAGAAGAACACACATGCAATGACACTGGTGGATCCATATGTAGTTTGTGAAAAGAACACACATCCAGTGACTCCAGATGTGTTTTATTAAAAGAACAACCATGCAATGACTCTGGTTGTGGTTTATGAGAAGGACGTACATGCAATGACATGCAGTGGATCCAGGTGTCGGTTTATGAAAAGGACAAACATGAAATGATTGTGGTTGTGGTTTATGAGAAGGACACACATTGCAATGACTCTAGTTGTGGTTTATGAGAAGGACACACATTGCAATGAGATGGTGGTTTATGAAAATAATACACATGCAAAGGCATGCAATGACACTGGTGGGTCCATTTGGTTTATGAGAAGGACACACATGCAAAGGCAACTGGTGGATCCATGTGTTTTATGAAAAGGACACCACATGCCGGAGTGGCATCATTGCATGTTTGTTCTTTTCAAAAACCAAGGTGATGCACACTGACACACATGCACACACACATGCAATGACTCTAGTGGTGGTTTATGAAAAGGACACACATGCAGTCACTCTGGTGGATCTAGGTGGTGGCTTATGAAAAGAACAAACATGCAATGACTCTGGTTGTGGTTTTTGAGAAGGACACACATGAAATGACATGTAGTGGATCCAAGTGGTTGTTTATGAATATAACAAACATGCAATGACCCTGGTTGTGGTTTATGAGAAGGACACACATTGCAATGACTAGTGGTGGTTTATGAAAAGAACACACATGCAAATGCAACTGGTGGATCCATGTGGTTTATGAAAAGGACACACATGCAGTGACTATAGTCGTGGTTTATGAAAAGAAGATAACATGCAAATGGCACTGCTTGATCCATGTGGTTTAGTACGAAACATGCATTTTCCATTTCTTAAATGAACACACATGCCTACTCTTTCTATTTTCTATCTGAATCCCTTATTCTGTCTTGCCCTTGGTTTTTTGATACTACTCAGATTTGCCCTCTCTCTCGGTCACAAATCTCACAAAAGCCCAAACGTGTGCTCACTCTCGGTGTTATGCCCTGATTGGCTGACACAGATGTCACACGGATCGTCTCCGCCAACTATTGATCCTTTGTGATCCAACGGGTAGGATAAGCCCTCCCTTCTCCACTTTTTTATGCAGGGTCTATCCCTGCCACCCCTCTATTCGTGCCACTGATACTTTACCTCCATAAACAAGTGAAAATCCATCTAAATAAAATAAATTATCATATTTTGAAGAAGCTATCGTCTTCATCGTCCGGTTCATCCTCGTCTTCCTTTGATGACTCAACACCGCCCCCTTCCTCGTATAAGCGCGCTATCTCCTCGTCGGAGTCCTCCTCCTCCTCTTCGTAGTCCCATGGGTCCACGTCACTCTCCTCCGCTTCTGCCTCCAACTGATCGATGAACGCCTCTAGCTGTCTCCTCTCTTCTTCCTGGTCTTCTAATTGTTCCTCTTCTTGTCCGTACTCGCCGGTGCAACGCGCGCCCCCGTCCTAGATGCTGCTTTGCGCTTGTCCAATGTTGCAGGTACCCCACGCTCCTCCTGTGCGACCGATACGAGCTTAAACGTCGCGGTGTCCTTGAGTGTCAATGTCGATGGATCCTGGCACGGCCGGACACGACGTGCTCCCTTAGTAGGCGACTTGCGAGCACAAAGGATGCAGCAAAGAGCCGAGGACGCAGGACGGTCAGTGACCTGCTTGGACCTGCCATTGCCATGGCGAGCGGGCATCGTGCTCTAGGAAGTTCTTCGGAATGGTCGATGGTGGGTACACAAAGTTGGGTGCCGATCTGATCAAGCACGAGCATAGGTTTCGTGTGTCGTGTACACGCATGCATTTGTCGATTACCAAAAAAATGTAATATCTCGCGTACTGAACATAATTTGATCACAACAAAAGTGGCACAACGTATTCTAGACTCGTAAATATCCCGTGTGTGCCTGTCGACATGGAGTTCAACAGAGTTTGACGTGCCGACATGATCATGCAGCAGTTGCGCACATCATTGCCCCATCAACACGTGACACACACACACGGGATGTGCACACCGATGCCCGTGATTACCACCCGGCTCGCACTCCTCTTATTATATACTGGATTTAGGCAGCGCCGAAGACCATTGAGATGTCCATCGCAATACAAGTCCCATCAATTCCCTATCCCTGCCTCCCTGGCTTCTTTGAGAAGGTAGACCATACATGGTAGTCCTGTATAATAGTAGTAGTACTACTGGACCATAGCCAATACTCTTTGACTCTTCTCCCACACTAATCAATATCTTCTTCCTCCTGCGGCCACCTCCCTCACCTTGCAAGCCATGGCTCCCCTGAGGACAGGCCGGTCGACCATCCTCGCGAAGAAAAAGGAGAGAGCTCGCCGCAAGGCACTTCTTTCTCTACCAGCCCCTCAAGCCCCTCTCACCGAGGCCCAATCTCTGCCGACAATGGCGCTGAATGTTCTAGCAGGCAAGGGATCCTCTTGGTACAGTATTCTTGTTCTACTTCTTCTCCATCTCCTTCTCCATCATGATGTTATTCAGCTTCTTCTTGTTCTTGTTCTTGTTCTTGTTCTTCTTCTTCTTCTTCTTCTTCTTCTTCTTCTTCTTCTTCTTCTTGATCTTCCTCTTCTACGTATTACAGGCCGGCCCTGGAGCTAGAATCCACCACGATGGAGGCGTTGCAGGATCCGTTCGGTCCCGTTCCATGTCTCAGCAAGGTACCAAATCTCCACACTGTTATTTCTCTGAGTTGTGATGTGGATTTTTTAGACCGTGTCCGCCCCGCATTGGTTTTTTCTTCTTCTTTTGCGAGTTGTGTTAGTTTTCATGATTATGACTGGATCTCTTGGTCTTTCGTTAATACCGTTGTTCATAGATTCAATATGGATTTTTGTGATTAGGATTAGTTTATCGTGGTTATGAATAGATCTTTAGGTCCATTTTTGAACACTGTTGTCCATAGATTCAACGGGGATTTTTTTATCTATATTACTATTCACCTACAACCTGGAGTGTAATTATAGAATTTCTATTTCAATTAATATGAATGATGCAGCGACCAAAGGCCGAGTACCATGACAAGGTGGCCGCGATCAGTGACAAGATTTACAACCAACATGAACTTCCACGCTCCCTCACCCAAGCTAATGAGAGCCTACGCAAGAAATTATCTGTGCAGAAGGAGATCTCGCTAGATTTTACACGTGACGTCATGAGGCTGCAGAAAGTGCTCGACCTTAACTTGAACAGGCAAGAACAGGCCATCAAGATAATCAACAAGCTCATGGAGTGAAGAAGAATCTCGTGGAAAGTTGCACCCTCTTGCAGGACAAAGTCACCGATGCACTCAGAGGACGCGTCGAGGAAACCAAGGCTGCCATCCAAGCCTACCATGACAGGAACCGTTGCCTGGATGGAGTGAAAGAGATGAAGGAGGACATGAGCAGAGGGATCACCGTACGCGAGGGTGTTTAGAAAGTGAACAAGGATCTAAGGGCTTGTCTAGAGGCGTATCAGAGCAATGCCCAAGTCTGATTCCCATTAGAGGGGGCACGAATATAAGTTCGTTCTCCACTCTTTTTGTAATGTTTAGGGTTCAGGGAGCAATGCCCAATTCTGCTTCCCATTATAAGGTGCAATAAGAATCCTAGGGCAACTCCTTATCTATCTAGACATGTGTTGGTGTTCATGTTCATGAATGGACACCATGCGCTCTTTCCATTATGTATCTGGACATGGGTTTCTTCATTATGAGTTTTCCACTAGCCCACTACTATTTGGTGACATTGGAAAAAACCCACAGCACAATAAACTGCAGTTAAACCTTATTTGTCTTTGAAATTGAAATTATGACAGTGCCACTACTCGATTCATAAAATGTTGATTAGTCCTAGATTGCTTCTTCCTTGAAATTATGATAGTGCCACTAGTCGATTTAGTTAATTATGGAAACTAACCAGCTTGTCCTGGTTAACTAAACAAACCATACTATGTATTTTTGTTGCAGGGAAAGAGGCGAAATCTCAACCAGGACCTGGCGAAATGACAAGATAGCCGTCCAAAGGGAGAAGCAGAATTCCTAGAAACTAGCCTTTGACCACATGCGCGCTGAACTCGCGGTCCTTTTTGACAAGTGCCATAAACTGAAGGAGGTAAACGCTGGCTGGGCGAAGCTTCACAGGGAAGGTCGCAGCTCGGCTAGGAAGCAGACGGAGATCATGAAAGGGATCTTGAAGGAAAATCATATGGCTACGGACCAACTTCTCGAATCTGTGACAGAGCACTAGAACCTGCGGCTGGCGCATGACAAAGTACTGAAGGAGCTGTCCGATCTTAGGGAGGAAAACAAGCAGCTCCGGGCCAGGCTCGCTTGAACCCAACATATGTCTATTTAGTACTAAACTTCCTTGTTTATCCTCTGAAGTGGTGATTTTTTAAGCGTGAACTTAACTCTATGCACGATATGTGTGTTCGTCTGAAATTAATTTCCTCGAGGATTGAGTTTAGCTTAGTTAAGAAAGTGCAACTGCAAGTCTTACAATTAACTAGTTTTAGGCATTGGCACACCATAAATTATTTATCTCGAATTTCCTTTATCCTATGTAGTCTGTCCTTGGTCACCCTCGCACGCCTTCTTTAGTGCCATCAATGATCCAATGTAGTACTCTAGCTTCTTCTTGTCTTCCCTGAGCTGACCCCTCTCCTTTTCTACATTATGAATCAGCAACCTATGACTATCCTGAAGCTTCTTTGCAGTTCCAACAACCAAACTCCCATTGATTCTGTCACTTAGTTCTGACTGCAAATTATCGATTTCTTGTTCCATATCCTTATGTCGTACCGATAGCTTGTAATTTTTTTTAGCTACATCACAAGCATCAGTAAACCTCCCCGACCTTTCCAACTCATATATCTCCCATAACTGTTCCAAACATTTCTTAAGTGCATCTGGCCACTCAAGATCAACCCACTCTACTGCTTTACACACCGGGCCAACCTAAAAAAACACACACTATAGTGTTATGAACATACACGATACAATTTTCTTCATGTCACCGTTGCACATAATGTAAACAAACCTGATTTGTACAGCCCAAAAACCTTCTCCCAGTGTTACTGCCTTCGAATGCAACATATCTCCTCAGTTTTAGCCCGTGGTCACATGGCACTTCTCCATCGAGATCCTGGCCCTCCCATTCAGAGTCGTAGATTGTCTGTGGTACCTATAGGTAAACACAAAGCTAGAATTGAACACGATTGCATGCACATATGGAGCTATGATCGAGAGATTTACCAATGCCTAACCCTACCCCAAGAAAATAGAGGAACTCACATCATGGAAGGAATACTTGAAGTCAGAGAGAAGGTTGTCGCTGCTCGACTGGTCGTCCTCGTCATTCCAGGACAACATGGCGAATGCGTCATCGCTGGCGATGGTGTCGGGGTCGGTGAGGAGAGAGAGAGCATCCCTTTTATCACTGCAATAATGAGTAAATTGGAATGTTACAATAGTTGAATGGATACCATGCCCTTTCCTTGGATTACTGTCTCCTGCCTAATATGGTTTCTCTTCATACATTCTTATTTCAAATATTAAACATGTACTCCCTCCATCCCAATTTAATTGCCTAAGGAAAACATACCAGTATATTACATCATCTAAAGAAACAAAATCATGTCAACTACAAGGTACTTATGCATCACTTGTTCAGTCATGGTTTCACAAAACATTACATTACAATCTCTCAACAAACATAATCATAGAAACAAGTATATTACATCAACTAAAGGAACAAAATCATGTCGACTACAAGGTACTTACACATCATTTGTCCAGTCATGGTTTCACAAAACATGACATTACAATCTCTCAACAAACATAATCATAGAAACAAGTATATTACATCAACTCAAGAAACAAAATCATGTCGAAGGTAGTTACGCATCACTTGTCTAGTCATGGTTTCACAAAACATTACATTACAATCTCTCAACAAAGAAAATAAGAAAAAATTACAGTACATCATCTCAAGAAACACAATCATGTCAACTACAATGTATTTATGCATCACTTGTCCAGTCATGGTTTCACAAACCATTACATTACAATGTCCCAACAAACATAAAAACAGGAACAAGCACGGTACGTCATCTCAAGAAACATAATAATGTCAACTACAATGTACTTATGTCTTATTACAACAATGATGGTTTCAGTGAGTAACATGTCTGAAAATCTCAATAGATCGCACAACATTATATCACAATTTCTCAACAAACATAATCACAGAAACACGGTCTAAATGCAACAACAATCAATGTTACAAATACAGGCAGAGGAATCCCGCGGTCCATATGACAAGCCTAGGGTAGCAGCTCTCATCAGATCTCATCAATGTCGACCACCTCATTCTATTCAGCCACTACAGGGGCCTCTACATCCACTATACCCCGCTCAACAACATCAGAAATGGTACCAAGGAAGAACACCTTCCTGGTTCGCTTCTTTCATCGCATAATCTGCATAAGATCTTTAGTATCCAAAACATCTATGAATTGCTGCTTCTTATGATGCCACCACCGGATTTGTGCCATCTGCTTAGGGCTAATACTGATTTCCTTACTGATCATCTCTCTCATTTCATCAAGAGTTATGTTTTTGGAATCGACAGTGATCTCCACATTACATGATGAAATTGGCTTATTAACTCCCTCATCAAGTTTTTCCATGTATGAATCCACCTCTAAGCGAATACTAAACTTATCTAGATTAGCATCTATTGGTCCATAGTCTCTAGGAGCCGAAGCTCTGGGAGCAAGATCTCCAGCATCTGCATACATATCATCAATCATCGCTTCGACTTTCACCTCACGATCAGCCGCACAACACTCCCAAACCATCTGAAGCTCATGGGAGCGCTAAATTTGCTGATAGGTATCATTCATGCGCCACACCAATTTTATCCTCTGTCTAGAACCCCAGGGAATCCTAGCGGCAAGCATATCTACTAGCTGCGAAACAGACACAACCTCTTTGCAATTCACAAGCAGATGCACATCTTGCCCGAACACAACCCTCTCGCAACCAAAATCAAGTTTTGTAGTGTACTGGCGAACATGAACTGTGAACTCATATAGGCCACTTGTATCAAAGTTGTGCCTAATTTGATTAAAAGGGGGAATTTTTCAGTTCATTCGATTCTATTATACCGTAACTAATCTACTTGTAAGATAAGGCACATATAAGAAAAATTCCCCCTCGCTCTTCTCCCGGGTTTTTTACTTGGAGATCTGGGTGCTGCATCCGCTAACCGGAGCCGAACAATCCTCCGCTAGCCTTGCTTTTCTCTTCAACCCACTACTCCTAGGTACCTTAGGAGTAGAATCCTTGTTGACCTCCTCGCTAACCGGGGCCGAAGACCTCGCCGCTGCTTCGTGTTGAGCCCCAGACTCTGGCCCCGACGGACCCGAATCAGTCGGCGACGTAGCTACAACCTTCGCCTTGCAAGACATGCTGGGCTGCTGCTGTCATATTCAGTGTCGGGGGAGGGAGAAAAAAGGTCCTCCGCCACCAGCAGATTTAGGGTCGGGGAAGGGAAGAAAAAGGACCGCTTCCGCCGTAGCCAGATTCAGTGTCGAGAGTTAGGAAAGTACAGTAATGGATTTGCCCCTACCACATGTGCAGGGTGGCTAAGAAGAGTGACCGGCGAAGAAGGGGCACATCAGGAACTAGTGTAATGGAATATCATGACTTAACAGGCACGATTTGAAAATATTGGGTTTGGCCATCATTCACTCGAAACACCCCTCTCAGCAATTGGCGCCCCAACTTTTCGAATCGCGGTGGTTACAATTAACTCGAGTACCGTGGTGCACTGGCGTCTCAATTTTCAGGCCGCAAAATGATATTCTCTTCCAAAAGGGGTTCAAAATTTTCAAGACACATAATCTTAGCTAGAGGTGAACGATCGTCAAAACTATCTACGGTTTTTGATATATTAATTGACTGCTCGATGGGTACCTCCAAAAGCTTTTTTCATAAAACTTTCAAAGCAACCTACAATTTATTACTTGTATTTCAAATTCGACCTTATTTCGATACATCAAAATAAAGTCATTCAATTGTGCAGGGTGAGCTAGTAAGCTTGAAAATTCCTAAGACATGGGAATCACAAGTACAGCATGTTGTTGATCCACTATATATGTTTGAAAACATAGTTTGTGGTATTCAGATCCAATATTCTTCGGACTTTCTTTACAGAAAGAAACAATCTCATCATCACTCAGAAAATTGAGACTGTTCTTTCCTCGTAGTTCGACACTGACACTGACAGTAGTGCTTACTACAAAAAGATTCACCTATCTACCTCTGAAATGACATTAAATACAAGAGCAATCGATCGCGCTTACTTGTAGCTCAAGTTTGACCTAATTTCATTTAACTATCAAGATGCAAAATATTTGCAAGAAGTTGAACCTGTCGTTAAAATTTACAATGGTTTCTGATATATTAATTGACCACCCCATGGGTACCTCCAAAATATTTTTCATAAAACTTTCAAAGAAACCTAGTTCAAATTTGACCTAATTTCAATACATCGACATAAAGTCATTCAAGTGGACGGAGTTAGCTAGGAAGATCGAAATCTCATAAAACATGGAAATCGTAAGTAAAACATGCTGACCCACTATATATGTCCAAAAACTCGGCTTGCGGCTTTCAGATCCAATATTCTTTGGGCTTTTTTGCGGAAAAGAAAAATCTCATCATCACTCGGAAAATTGAGAATGTTTTTCCTGATAGTTGGATACTCACACCAACAACATTATTTACTACAAGAAGATGTACTCATCAACTCTAATGACATTTAATTCAAGAGAAATATATCTCCCTTACTTGTAGCAAACTATAGTTTACTTGTAGTTCCAATTTGACCTAATTTCGATAAATCGACATAAAGTCTGATTCAAGTTGGCAGAGTTAGCTAGGAAGTTTTAAAACCCCTAAAACATGGGAATCATAAGTACAACATGTTTTTCCACTATATATGTCTGAAATCTTAGCTTGTGGCATTTAGATCCATATTATTCGGACTTTCTTTATGGAAAAGAACAATCTCGTCATCACTCAGAAAATTGAGAATTATATTGAATGTTCTTTCATGATAGTTGGAAAAAATGAAAATTGTGTTGATAGGAGTGAGGTGCTTCAGTTAACATGGTCGGTACATGGAAGTATAGGTTACATCCATGACCTCGTAAATAATGAAAATTACATCCTCTATGCATTTAGCACAAAAGGACCCTGAAACTAAGCAATGAACTGTGTTTTGAGGTTTGCGCATACTAGAGTATTTATTGTGCTAAATCCTATTAATAGAATGTTCTAGATGCTAGAATAAAAAAGATCCAGCGGCTAGAAATATTGGGATTTGCTAGCCTTGATCTAACGGTCAATGTTCAATGTTATTCATACACAATATATAGTGGTAAAATAAGATAAGATATGTCCCATCAAATTCGGCGCACTTCATCAACAAGATCTGGCTAAAGTGAGCACCACGCTGATTTCCTTTGTTAAGCAAGTACAAATTCTAGTACTCTGTATGAAGAGTATGCCTCGACTAGTGGGTGGAGAATGAGAGCCAGACCCGACTGCTTTTCCATGCTTCTTTTCAGGGCCCTTTTGTATTCTATATGTGTACTTGGATGTAATTTTCTCTTTTTTGAGGTCCTATATGTAACATGCACTTCCTCTGACCGTGTTAAGTTGGTAACTGGAGCATCTTGCTCCTTCTAGGCCCACCCTCTAGTTTAAAAAATGCCACCACCCAACATTTCAGACAAAGTGGACAATGCATTTCTTACAATTCCCTAGTTTTAGCATTTTTCAAGCTTCCTAGCTAATTTCGCCCACTTAGAGGACTTTATGTCGAATTAACGAAATTAGGTCAGATATGAACTACAAGTAAGCGCAATAGGGTTTTCTATTGAATTTACAAATGTGCAATAAAAGAATCTGGGTGGTTCATGATGTTCTGATATCGTCATTGTTAAGAGGCAAAACGTCATAGATGGCCATCCGCGACAAATTCTATGATGAAAAAAGGTCATGGAGCTCACATCATAATTGGATGTGACATTTTCTATCTAAAGCGTTCTGGTAGTCCGTGACGTTCCTTCAATTTCGTCGTGAAAAACTGGACCGGCCCGGCCCAGGCCCGATCTTTCATGACGTTTTTTCGTCATGAATGATGCCACGTGGCAGACGACACCGTGAGTTGCTGTTAGTGACATTTGATGACGTCATTGTTTCTGTCTATGGTGTCATTGACTCTGGGACTTTTTCCGTTCTGACTAGATTAGCTAAGCGCCTTTTCGACGTCATCTATTCATTTGCTTATGTCATCCTTCCCATTTTGTCACGCTGGCATAGACGAATTTCGTTTTTGTCGTGGAAATAAGCTGGCCAGCTTATGCTTGGCTGACCATCATGGCAACACATGGAACAATAGGAAGGAAACACATGGTCCATCTAGGGCGCAAATCATGTACCAATTAGAGCTAGACGCGTATCTCCAACGCATGACGAACTCATTTCGTTAGGGCAGAAGAGACGACGTTTATATTTCGTCGAGGATGTTCACGAGTGAAAGTGCGCCACGTCAGCGTCTATCGGTGACGGAAATATTTTCGTCAACTAAACAAGCATGACGTTTTCATTTATATCAGAGAAGAGTGCTGGTAACTTTGCTAGAATGCACAGTCCAGATCAAAATGACAGAAATTGCAGGGAACATGTTTCAGGGGACATAAATAGGTTTGCCCATAAGTTTCCACCAAAATAAAGAAAAGATCATAACAAGCTTTCAGTCATACCACCAGTTCACTTACGCAACAGAGCTAAGAATTGATGAGGTCATGCATTTATAAGGTATGCGAAGTTCACAAGTGCTTTCTGCACTTCATTCTTTGCTTCTTTCTCCTTCAGCAATGTTGCAATGTGTCTGCCCAGTGCCTCATTCACTGCTCTCTCAGCCCCAAGTTGTGCTTCAAGGAGAGAGCTAGTTGTTCTTGAAGCATGGATTCTTTCATCAGTGGAAGCAGGGGGTTGATCCTCAATGCTATCTTTTACAGCAGATGGTGCCACCTTGCTTCTAATGAGTGTCTGACAGTTATAGAACCAAACATTACAAAACTAGCAAGCAACTTCCAAGCACATCTTCATGGACAAATAGTGTATTGAATTATATGAAGATGACAAAGATGAACCTAGTATATCTTCTTCACACTTCCCGCACTTCCTTCAGGGCTTCTGTCTAGCCATCTGGTTTCTCCATCTACAACTCCACAATGGAACTACATAGTGTCGCATTCCCTGCTCTTTGAGCCCCAAGTTGTGCTTCAAGAAGAGTCATGGTTGGTCTTGAAGAATGGATGCTGATGTCCTGCGACAATGCATAGTGCACCGTGTCAGTGAAGGAGGTTCTTTAACCTCAGTGATATCTTTTGTAGCATTAGGCACCATCTTGCTTTCCATGGTTGCCTATTGAGTTTTAGGAATAGAATGAAACATTAGAAAAATAGCCAGCAAATTACAAGTTGATCATACTCATTTTAAAGACAAATATGACATTAAAATTTTGGAAGATGAGAAAGATGAAAAGTATTCTGGAGGACTTACTGTTGCTTTCTTCACACTGTGATGGGAGAATCCCCAGTTTTCACAAAAAACAATTCACTGCGATAAGGTTTTCTATTTCTTGTTTGCATGTTTATTAGACAACAGGCCTCCATAAAGATAGAGCATAGAGTATAAGAGGCAGTCCTGGTTAAACACAAACAGAGGGGAGTTGAGTAGACAATACTTGACCTGGTTCCTGGAGTCAGTCCAGGAATCAACAAGCCTAAACCACTCTCATTATTCATGTGTTCAACAGGAGATATCTTTGTTACTTCATTCGGTGGGAAGGGGTCAAAAAACTGCTTCTTTAGGAGATGCCTTTGAATTATTGCGTGCCTCATTAGCTGCTGGTTGCAAGCAACCTAGACCTCTGGTTGTGATGTATCCATGACAAACTTTTGCTGAAATAAAACATTGTGCATCAGCCTTTACATGAACAATAATGAGAAGAAAAGGGCAGTTGAGTCACAGAACATACGGAAACTCTATCGTAGAACTCTGCTCTGACATCTGGCCTCTCCTTGTACTCTTTCTAGTGGGGGAAGATAGGCATACGAGTCCTAAATATTTTTGCACACTTAGTGGCGAACTTGGAAGCAATAATTCTTCCTGGAGAAATGACAAATGGAAACTTTCCTCCTTTGGACATGTTCTTATGCTGCTTCCCCATGTTTTTTCCCTTAGGACAATTTGAGGATCATCATGTGTAACAATGTCTTCAGAAGGATGATGGCCAAAATCATGTACAAACATATAATGTGGAGTTAGTGTTCTACCATATAATAAGTGTCATTCAAACAATATAATGTGCTTTCCTTGGGGAGTTGGTTGCTTGCCTAGGGCAGCTGTCTACTCGTCTTGGACTCCTATCTTCCTGCCATGGAGTGATGTCATCTTGATTTGGGATGCTACCTTCTCTCCTTGAGCATTAGGATCTGCAAGACTTTGAGTTTCTTGTGAAGAGGTCGTAGCACTTGGCGGTCTGGGTGAGCACCGTGGAGAACTTGGAGGTGGAAGTACTTATGGAGGATTTCCCATGGACCTGGTATGTCTAATACTTGCTGTCGAGGCAACCATGTTAGACAAGACGTGTTTCTGAGCAGCTGATCCACCACCAATAGCCATCCTTATGATGACAAAGGTTTCTTCTAATATTTCCTCTTCTAAGTCTACATAATTCAAAGGTAGTCAATTCGGGGTAATAAAAGGCAACAACATATATGGAAAATTAAGTAAGAAAATAATTACACAAAAGATGAGTAGGAAAGTAAGGGGACAACCTGCATCTCATCCTCATCCTCATCTTCAGGATAATAGGTAGATCCAGAGCCTTCATCCTTGCTCTTTTAGGGATAATTAGGTGGGAGATGCATAAACAAGGGCCTAACACCCATTTGTTGCATCAGTGCATTGTTTCTCGTGATGTTTTCCAGTAATCTTTCTTCCATGGGATGCAATTGTGGTTCTATCATGAATAAACAACTTCAAGTAAGCTACAAAAATATAACTTATGGTATTTATTGTTCTATACTAATAATAATGTACAACATTCCACTATGAGGAACTTCTACTGAATCTCATATCACAAGACTAACGATGAAGCGACCAAAGCATACAAAGCGATGAACAAGACGGACAATTCACTAAATGGTTGCGATTATAAGTAGAGGGACAATTTACAAAAGTAGGGAAATGTTGGATCATGGTTGGATAATATGCGGAGCGACAATAAAACATAAGCAGGATAAGCATCAATAGTGCAATTAAACATGTAACATTACCTACGGTACTGATTGAACTCATCATGTGATAACTCACTATGAGTAATTTCTACTATGATCATAAGGCATATGATGAAGCAGCAAACTAATGCCAAAAAGCAAGATAATGCAACCTTTATCACACGCAAACAAATCATAAGCCGAAATAGTATACATGTAGTTAAAGAGGATGAGCACAATAAAACATAAGTAGGATAAGCAACTATCATGCAAATAAACAAAATATAATTTATGGTGTTGATTGCTCTATAGTAATCATCATGTAATACAGTCCACTATGAGCAATTTATACTCTGATAAAAAGACATAGGATCAAGCAGCCAAAACAATGGAACAACCAAGAGAATGCAAACTTTATCTATATGTAAACTGATCATAAGTCGAATACTCTGAATCTCACTTTTCAATTGGTTGGCTGGTTGCACTAATAAGCAGGGCATGATAATTAAACATCAGAAGGATAATCATCTTTCATGCAATTCAATAGGCAATTAGACAAGTCATGACATATGATGTTGATTGTTCAATAGTAATCATCATGTAAAACAAACTACTATGAACAATGTATACTCTTCTCATCAGACATGTCATAAGCGATTAAACTAATACAGCAGACAAGATAATGCAACCCTGATCACAAGACTTGTAAAATCACAAGAAATTTCACAGGCAAAACAAATATGAGAGAATAAGTGCAACAAAATAGGTAAATTGGTGGCATGAATAGGATAATGAACAACATTTCTCGGGAAAAGTAAAAGCGTGAGAATCGAGGATGGCGTGTTTCCTTGTGTAGGTTGTAGGCCTGTTTATACCGTGTTTCTCGAAGTGACCGGGGCACGTGGCATCGAGCTGACGGCAAGGTAGCAGAGACTTTGTTGGCGAGGTGGGAAGCGAGGTGGGCAGGCCTTGTCGGTGTGGTGGCAGGCCTTGTCACTAGGTGGGCTACAGACGGCGAGGTAGATGGCGAGGTGGACGGTGAGGTAGATGGCGAGGTGGAAGGTAAGGTGGACGTCGAGCTGGTTTACTTTGCGGGTGAAGTGTACATCGAGGTGGTAGACAAGGTTAGCCGGCTGTTTGCGAGGTGGACGACCGGCGAGGTCGACGGACGTGCTAGAAAACCGGGATGGTGAGGAGGGGCTAGGGTTTGTGCTAGGGTGACATAGAGGTTACTACTGGAGGGACGGACGGAGACACGAGGATAAAAGACAGAGGGTGGAGGGACGGACAACAGCGAGGGGAAAAGGGAGAGGACAGCACCGAGGGTAGTGGGGAAATTTGGATCTGTCTCATATCGGTGAAGGGATAAAAAGGGTTTCGATTAGATTACATAAATGGCCTTTGGGAAAGTTCTTGGGTGGCGCTGTGCGGGTGGGCTGAAAGGTAATTGCAGCGCGAGAAATTGTCGGTTGCGTGGAAACTCTCCTTGCGGCGCCAAATTTCTGTGGCAGGAGGACTGACACTGAACTTTGGGGTTGGTGTCCTGGCTGTAGGATGCATGATGGAGGGTTCAAATAAATTAACCATATTTTAGAAAGTCTTCACTAAAAGGGCTTGGTAAATAAAACTATAAATTATTGACGAATAAATGTTGAAAAAAGTAATGATGTGGACTACTAGTTTATATTCTGACTTGTATAATGATCTCAAGAGAGGTAAAAGTATTCTTGATAATATATTCGAATTTAGATAAGATTCAAAATGCGGTTTTGAACAATGGATTTCTCAGTTAGGGTTGAACAATGAACTTTTATCTTTTTTTGGTTAGTTGTAGGTCATAGCAACACATATGGTAGATATCAAAGTTTGAGCCCAAAAAGATGCATCACAGAGACCAAATACACATAGGAAAGCATCTTTCACATCCACATTGCATGTGTTGCACCACCAGTGCGACAGAAGTTGCATGCATATCACATAATTCCCTAGAGTATATATGTGTGTGGTCTCATGTAGATATCAATGTGATTTTGGAAAATAACACATGTAATGTGGTCATGTGGATCAATGGCTAGTACTGGATATATCAATGTGGTTTAGGAAGATAACACATGCATGAATCTAGGGGGATCCATGTGTCGACCAAAACATATAGGAAATAAATAACTTGATTCCACATTTGCATGTTGCACTAGTGTGTGCCAGAAGGTGCATCACAGAATCGACTACTGGAGTGTGTGTGGGCATGTAGATATAGCTATGTGGTTTAGGAAAAGAACACATGCAATGTCGGTAGGGGTTCCATGTGTCAAAAACCATGGTCACAGAGCCAAAAACACATAGGAAAAGCAGCATCCACATTGCATATTGCACCAGTGTGACAGAAGTTGCATCCTAGAATCCACTGGTGTGTGTGGTCATGTAGATATCAACGGATTTTGGAAAAGAACACCTGCAATGTGGTCATGTGGATCTCTCAATGACTCTGGTGGATATCAATGTGGGTTAGGAACACATGAAATATGACTCTAGGAGATCCATGTGTCAAACCATGGTCATGGAGACCAAAAACAGATAGGAATTAAAGTAGCTTTCACATTGCATGGTTGCTCTAGTGTGACAGAAGTTGCATCACAGAATCCACTGGAGTATGTGTGTGGTCATCATGCATATGTAGATATCATTGTGGTTTTAGAAAAGAACACATGAAATGTGTGGTCATGTGTGGATCAATGACTAGTGGATATCTCAATGTGTGGTTTATCAGGAAAAGAGCGCATATGCAATGAGTACTCCAAGGGATGTATGTGTCAAACCATGCTCACAAAGACCAAAACCACATTGGAAAGCAGCTTCCACATTGCATGTTGCACTAGTGTGACAGAAGTTGCATCATCACATAAAGAAATGGAGAATGTGTGTGGTCATGCATGTAGATATCATTGTGGTTTTGGAAAAGAACACATGCAATGTGGTCATGTGGATCAATGACTCTAGTGGATATATATCAATGTGGTTTAGGAAAATAACGCACAACATTAATGACTCTAGGTGATCCATGTTTCAAATTAAACCATGGTCACAGAGACCAAAAACACATAGGAAAGCAGCTTCCACATTACATGTTGCACCAGTGTGACAGAAGTCGCATCACAGAATGTACTAGAGTATGTGTGTGGTCATGGATGTAGATATCATTGTGGTTTTGGAAAAGAATACATGCAATGTGGTCATGTGAATCAATGACTCTAGTGGATATCAATGCGGTTTAGGAAGAGAACACACATGCAATTAATGACTCTAGGGGATCCACGTGTCAAACCATGGTCTTAGAGAGACCAAAAACACATAGAAAAGAAACTTCCACATTGCATGTTGCACTAGTGTGTCACAGAAGTTGCATCATAGAATCCACTAGAGTATGTGCATGGTCATGTATGTAGAGATATCATTGTGGTTTTGGAAAAGAACACATGCAATGTGGTCATGTGGATTAATGACATCTAGTGTAGATATCAATGTGTTTTAGGAAAATAACACATGTAATGACTCTAGGAGTTCCATGTGTCAAACCATGGTCACAGAGACCAAAATATATAGGAAAAGCAGCTTCCACATTGCATGTTGCACTAGTGTGACAGAAGGTGCATCACATAATCCACTGGAGTGTGTGTGGTCATGTAGATATTATTGTGGCAATGGAAAAAAACACATGCAGTGTGGTCATATCGATCTATGAATGACTCTAGTGGATATCAATGTGGATTAGGAAAAGAACACATGCAATATGACTCTAGGAGATCCATGTGTTAAACCATGGTCATAGAGACCAAAAAAACATAGGAAAGCAACTTCCACACATTACATGGTTGCACCAGTGTGATAGAAGTTGCATCACAGAATCCACTGGAGTATGTGTGTGGTCATCATGCATATATAAATATCATTGTGGTTTTGGAAAAGAACACATGCAATGTGGTCATGTGGATCAATGACTAGTGGATATATATCATTGTGGTTTAGGAAAAGAACATAACATGCAATGAATCTAGGGAATCCATGTGTCAAATTATAACCATAGTCACAAAGAACACAAACACATAGGAAAGAAGCTTCCAGATTGCATGTTGCACGGGGTTATATACGTTTCATCATAGAATCCACTGGAGTATGTGTGTGGTCATGCACGTAGAGATATCATTGTGGTTTCATAAAATAACACATGCAATGTGGTCATGTGGCTCAATTACTAGTAGTGGATATATCAATGTGGTTTAGGAAGAGAACACATGCTTGACTCTAGGGGGATCCATGTGTCAGAACATAAACATATAGGAAATAAATAACTACCTTCCACATTTGCATGCTGCACTAGTGTGTGTGATTGAAGTTGCATCATAAAATCCACTACTTGAGTGTGTGTGGGCATGTAGATATATCAGTGTGGTTTTAAAAAGAACACATGCAATTTGGATCATGTGGATCAATGTCTCTAGTGGATATCATTGTGTGGTTTAGGAAAGAGAACACAGATGCATTGCAATGACTCTAGGGGATCCATGTGTTAAACCATGGTCACAGAGACCAAATTAAAACACATAGGAAATAAACAAGCAGCTTCCACATTGCATGTTGCACCAGTGTGTGTCAGAAGTTGCATCACAAAATCCACTAGAGTGTGTGTGGTCATGTAGATATCAATGTGGTTTTGGAAAAGAACACATGCAATGTGGTCATGTGGATCAACGAAATCTAGTGTGGATAATAATGTGTGGTTTAGGAAGAGAACACACATGCAATGACTCTAGGGGATCCATGCGTCAAACCATGGTCACAGAGACCAACTTAAAACATATAGGAAATAAACAAGTAGCTACCACATTATTGCATGTTGCACCAGTGTGTGACAGAATTGCATCACAGAATCCACTAGAGTGTGTGTGGTCATGTAGATATCAATGTGATTTTGGAAAAGAACACATGCAATGTGGTCATGTTGATCAATGACATCTATTGTGGATATCAATGTGGTTTAGGAAAACAACACATGGAATGACTCTAGGGGTTACATGTGTCAAACCATGGTCACAGAGACAAAAAACACATAGGAAAAGAAGATTCCACATTGCATGTTGCACCCGTGTGACAGAAGTTGCATCATACAATCCACTAGAGTTTGTGTGGTTATGTAGATATCAATATGATATTGGAAAATAACACATGCAATGTGGTCATGTGGATCTATCAATGACTCTAGTGGATATAAATGTGGGTTAGGAAAAGAACACATGAAATATGACTCTAGGAGATCCATGTGTCAAACCATGGTCATAGAGACCAAAAATACATAGGAAAACAGTTTCCACATTGCATGGTTACACCAGTGTGATAGAAGTTGCATCATAGAATCCACTAGAGTATGTGTGTGGTCATCATGCATATATAGATATCATTGTGGTTTTGGAAAACACATGCAATGGGTGGTCATGTGTGGATCAATGACTAGTGGATATGTCAATGTGTGGTTTATTAGGAGAAGAACACATATGCAATGACTACTCCAGGGGATCCATGTGTCAAACACATAGGAAAGCAGCTTCTAGATTTCATGTTGCACCAGTGTGATAGAAGTTGCATCATCACATAATCCACTGGAGTATGTGTGTGGTCATGCATGTAGATATCATTGTGGTTTTGGAAAATAACACACGCAATGTGGTCATGTGGATCAATGACTCTAGTGGATATATATCAATGTGGTTTAGGAAAAGAACACAACATGCAATCACTCTAGGGGATCCATGTGTCAAATTAAACCGTGGTCATAGAGACCAGAAACATATAGGAAACCAGCTTCCACATTGCATGTTGCACCAGTGTGATAGAAGTTGTATCAAAAAATCCACTAGAGTATGTGTGTGGTGATGCATGTAGATATCACTGTGGTTTTGGAAAATAATACATGCAATGTGGTCTTATTCTAGAAACACATGCAAGATACGGAGGATTGGATGCTTCAATGCTCGGTTTTCAATGAAACCCTAGACCGTGGGCCCCATAGGCGATCTACCCCAGTTATTTCTCTAGATGAGGGTTGAACAATGGATTTTTATCCTTATTCATTTCGGTTAGTTTTAGGTGATAGCAACATGGTAGATATCAATATCAAAGTTTGAGCCCAAGAAGATATTGGATCATGCGCATCTCGATATATGTGAGATACCATGCTCATGAGGGGCCTAGATAATGCCTATCTCCACAACCCATCACACTTTTGTACATATATCATATAGGAAATCACATATACATGCATGCAAGTTCTTCCAATGCTTAGATCCCAAACTAATCTGTACATCCCAAAATATATACTACACAAATAAACTATAAACTAATCTAGTTCAAAATCATAAGTTATCACCACTTGTTGTCGTCCTTGACTTGCTTTCTCTTCAGCCGCTTGATGCCACCACCGTTCCAAGATTCCTGCTCCTCCTGATACCGCTTTCTATCCTCATCGGGCTTCTTCGCTTGGGCTCGCTTGCAACTACGTCATACTATATTGTGAAAAACCCCTGAACCATCCCATCTTTCATGGTAATGAGCCTACTATACAACTCGTCTGCTATGTAGGAATCTACGGCTGTATACTCGGCGCTTTGGCTCATCGGCTTCCCTCCCGATGGTTGTGCTCGATTCTCTTCAATTTCTCCAGTTTTCCATAGGATCTATCGATGATTACTGCTACCAGATCACCCATGCCATCCTTCACTGAGTATGGTTTGATCTTGTACAGATTTTGGATGTCGATGTGGTACCCATGTGGGATTTTTATCAATGCACGAGAAAGCATAGTTGTGTCATTTGTGATATCACGCTAATGAAAGTTATCCCTTTCCTACACAAGAACTCGACCAGAGCCGGACAATGCTTCTCAGTTGGTTTACTCCTATAGTTAGAGGGTTTTAGGGATGTAAGGGAACAAGGGATGCAGAAGTGGTGATCTGAAATTTCAATTTCACATACGAAGAAGTGGTAGCGAGGACCTCCTCATCTATGGAGATTTGCACGAAGATCTCTTGTGGAGGATTTTCCTTATCTACACAGGTGCACTCCATGTCTAGCCCCATGAACTTGTACTTCTCTTTCTTAAGCAATTCATCATACCTGGCGAGAGTTGTCTCCACAGCTGATTCATCATTTGTGTACACCACCGTCAAAGTCGTGGTGCCATGGGCATGAAAGAAGTGGGTCTCTGTTGTGTGTTTCCCATCATCCATGCCTACAATGAAATGGGTGAATGGAAATGCTGATACGTCCATTTTGCATCACTATTCTATGTCTTAATTCACTATTATTCATTGATATATTTCGTATTGAGAGGTGATACTTATGTTATTTCATCTATTTTTGCATGGTTGATGTCTTTTGGAGCATGGACCGCTGTAGTCAGGATTCTGATGGAAAAGGTGTTGTTTGGAGGTAAAATTCAGGAAGATCAGAAAATCCGGGAAAATATACGGAAAATTCTATTTTTCCAGAAGACTTAGGATGCCAGAATATGGAGTGGAGGTGGGCCACAGGGGGCCCACACCACCCCATGGCGCGGGCAGGCCTAGGCCGCGCCAGGGAGTGGTGTGGCCGCCCTGGCCCACTCCAGCCTCTCCCCTCTGGCGTATATCTTCCTCCCGAAACCCTAAGACTCGGGGAGCTACCACAAAAAGATTCCGCCGCCTCTACGGGGCGGAAAACATCGAGAGAGAAAGATCTCTCCGGCAGACAGATTCTGGGAATTCCTTCCGGAGAGGGAGATCGTCGCCATCAACACCACCATCAAGCTGGACTTCATCGGGATCATCATCATCATCATCACCACCATCATCACCATCAGCACCCTCATCACCATCTCCATATTGCTGTAACAATTGGTTGAATCTTGCTATAGTTCATAGGGGAAACTTTCCCGGTGTTGATTACTCTTTATAGCTGATGCTATTGAGTAAACCGTTGAATTATTGTTTATGTTCATATTGTTATACATCATTATTCCATCTCTGATCATGATCCATATGATGTCTTGTGAGTAGTTCGTTTTGTTCTTGAGGACATGTGAGAAGTCTTGTTGTTAGTAGTGGAGTTGTGTTGAGAAAGATTCGATAGATTGTTATTTAAGTTGTGGTGTACTTCTTCTAGTGGTGTCATGTGAACAACGACTACATGACACTTTACCTATATGGGCCTAGGGGAATGCATTGTGTATTTGGCTACTAATCGTAGGGGTTGCTGGAGTGACAGAAACCTGAACCCCCGTTAGGAAACCATTGCACAAGGGACTTAAGGGTCTTAGAGTTTAAAGGTGTGGTTAGGTTTTACCTTAATTACTTTCTTGTACTTACGGATGTTTGCAAGGGGGTTTAATCACAAGTATGTATTAAGTCTTGGATGGTATGGTACATTAGCACAGGTTCACCCACACAACACTTAGCAAGCTAGATAAGGTTAATCGACTATATGAAGCGAAAGCACTTGACAGTCTTCCCATGTGTCCTTGAGAACGTTTGGTCATCTATAGAAATACAACCGGCTTGTCCTTTGCTGCATAAAGGATTGGGCCACTTGCTGCATTTATTCTTACTATCTTTTGTTTACTCGTACTTTGTTTACTTGCTTTATCGAAAACCCCTAAAAATCCGTTTGCTAAGTATTTGGAGAATTCTGATCCATACCACTAGCGGCACATACCCTCCTTGGGTTCGACACTCTTACTTATCGAAAATACTACGATACACCCCTATACTTGTGGGTCATCAAGACTATTTTGCGTAGTTGATGGGGAGTGAGCTATTGGAGAGTGGGCATTAAAGGAAACTTCTCTGTGAGTATTGTTTATACGCTGGTTGCTTTATTTTTGTTATGGATAATTAGCTGAGTTTCTTATTTGGTAATGCTACTACCCTGCTAAGGTAGTGGATAAGCCACCTGCTGAGAAAGATGTTTTCAAAATACCTACAAAATTATTGATCGTGTTATGGATAACTACTATGTTAGGGATGGGCTGTCCATCCCGGTGATCATTTACTCTTTATACACGAATTATGCGGGTTGTTCAAGTGTGCAGGTATTACTACAGATCAAGTTAAGAAGAAGCTATTCTCATTATCACTGAAAGGAAGAGCTGAGAACTGGTATAAGCTGCTGAAGATGGTCAAGCTCTGGAATGGGAGGAAATAGTCCCTCTCTTTTATTCAAAGTTTTATCCTCCTAGTGAGATTCATAAAGATCGGAATCAATTATACAACTTTTGGCCTCTTGATGGAGAGTACAGCTCAAGCTTAGGGGAGATTGAAGTTACTAATGCTCAAATGTCCCATTCATGAGCTCCCCAACAATATTATTATCAACAACTTTTATGCAAGGCTCCCTCTACATGATAAAGATTTATTGGATGCTTCTTGTGTTGGATCATTCACTCGCATGGAAGAAGAAGCTAAATGGGATCTTCTGGACCGTATTCAAGACAATGCTGAAGCTTGGGAGAATGACAAAGGTAGAAAGTCAGGTATAAATTATGATTATGAATGCATTGAATCTTTTATGGGAACTGATGACTTTCAAAATATTAAAAATGCTTATGGTCTAGACTCTCAAGCTATTGCTTCTTATTTTAAGGACTTTGATTCCTATACTGAAGTGCCTAAAAAGAAGTGGAATAAGTATCATGAACCTTATAAAAATGTTGCTAAGAGTGTTCCTGCAAGAAATACTGAAGTTTATACTGCTAATCATGTTTTACCTGAACCTTATATTGAGAAAATGCCTTTCCCGGTTAAGGTAAAGGAACATTCTATGATGGCTAGTAAGGTTAATGAAAGTATGAATAAGGCTATTGAACCTGATAAACAAATGGTTGATGAACCTATAGTAGCAAATGTGAAAGACTTTGTCACTAAGTATGAAAAAGAGGGACACACTATCCTTTGTAAGGATACCTCTAATATTGTTTCACAAAGTAGTGTTATGTGAGCTAGTATTCCTGTGTTTTCTATTAGAAAAAGTGATCATTGCTATGATGGCCCTTGTGATAGATATATTGTTAAGTTTATGCATGATACTGAAAGTTATTATGAGAGAGGGAAAAGTGTTCTTATGCATCTCAATAATATCAAGTTTCACTTTTTATCTTTGAAAGTTTTTATGTTGCACTTCTTTTGCCTTCTTATGCAAGTTGCCCTTGGTTTCAACAACTTGTTTGTTTACAAAATCCC
Organism: Avena insularis; assembly: GCA_023614405.1. NCBI lineage: Eukaryota > Viridiplantae > Streptophyta > Magnoliopsida > Poales > Poaceae > Avena > Avena insularis. The sequence goes on along the minus strand of JAJUPC010000183.1, from coordinate 37,000 downwards.
CTTTCATAGGAAGTGGGTTAGAATTAAATGTGTGTGTGTTTTTGCTTCTTAATGCTCTCTTTCGCTTCAATTTATATCCCTATGAGAGCTTCTTCAAAATTATCATGCCCATCTTAATGGCTATAAAGAAAGTGCTTTATGGGAGACAACCCAATTTGTTTTTGCTTTCAGTTTTTTTCTTTTAGTCTTGGAAGTTATTACTTCGGTAATAACCTCTCCTTATCCATTTTGTTTGGTTTTTGTGTCAAGATCAACCTCTAATGAGAGAGAAGTAAGATTTGGGGAAGTTGCTGTCCCGAAACAGATTTTTGTGCTTCACCGTAAAAATTCGTGAGAGACCTCTGTCTGTCAGATTGAGCTATAATTGTTTGTGCTTCTGCCCCAGGTTGTTATTTAACTTTCGTTAGTTTTGCACTTTTTGATTTGAGCAACAGAAGATTTTCGAAAAAATTGATCTTTACCTGCTGGTCTGTTTTGACATATTTAGCCACTCTTACATTTGCTTCTTTATTCGATTTCCTTTTTGAATTCTTTTTGGGTTTTCGGAAGGAGTTGCTATAGTAGCTTCTGTTTTGATGGTTTTCAGGTTAAGTTGGACTCAAAAGGTTCTATCACTTCACTTATACTAATGTTGCTAATAAGAACTGTGTGAAGTTTTGTGTGAAAGAAATTTCTAGGAAGTGGAGATAATGGTGTAATAAGGAAGAGAAAGGTTTTATGACTCAAGTAATAAGTATATGAAGATGAAGATATCAATGATATTCAAGTAATGAATCCGGAAGGATCTACTAGATACGAAATTCAGAGACCTTCAGAGTCCGTATTCAAATAGGTAACAGTTCTGGTAAGAAAAGTTTCACGAAAATACAATCCAACTATATTTTTGCAGTTTTCAGTCAATAAGGAAAGCTACGAAGCGAAAAAGGGACGGAAACGGTGCCAGGGTGTCCCACACCACCCCATGGTGCAGGCCCACCCCTGGTCGCGCCACCAGGTGGTGAGGCCACCCAGGACTCCGCCGCCGACTCGTTTTCTCCTAGTACCTTCCTTTTGATATGAAACTTCGTAATATATAACCCCCCGGATCTTCCGAGGTTCGTATATTGTGTTTTTGTTTCGATCTGTTTCTGTCAGGACATACTCTTTGAGAGCTTAGAAGCACAATGGTGTCTACCAAGGATAAAGGGAAGGAGAACATGGAGGAAGACCTCCAAGACCCCAGGAAGGAGAAGGATATCAAGAGTGAAGGTGAAGAGGAGCAAGGCCAACGTCCGCACACTGGCACTACCATTGCAAGCATCGGAGTGGTGGCAAATCCAGCCATTGGAGGGAAGCCTCCTCATCACCGTTCAGATCCCTAGTCACTTCCTCCATGCACCAAGAATCCTTTCCACACTCTTATCCATGAGCATTAATACGAGAATATGCCCAAGGAGAAATTACCCTCAATTGGGATTTGCCTCGTTCTAGCCATGCGGAAAAGAAGACTTCAAGGAGGAAGAGTGGGAAAGAATAGCAAGAGCTGGAATTCTCAACACGACATGATCATGAGCCGCATTGAGCAAAATTCACGCTGATTCAATCTCACCTTGAGATTGAGGACTTGGGGAAGCTGATCAGAGCTCATCGAGAGGATACCACCACCACCAAAGGAGTAATTAGTCATCAGGTTTGGCATCCTTGGTTTGTTCCAAGCTTGGGGAGTGCAGCGGTATCTATCACTATCTTCTATCTTTTTACTTTATTAGTAGAGTCATATCATGAATAGAGGAGTTATTATGTAGTATGGTTTGCATTATGGAAGTGTCCCTCTCTTGTTAGATTTGTATCCCTTGGTGTGAGTTTCCGTTATGGAGTACTAATGAAGTTCTATCATTTACTCTTTTGCATAGCTTATATTAGTTTTCAATTCGTGGTTATATAATTGATCGTGTTGTTAGTATTGGTAGCACTTTGGGATCATTGAGTTAATTTAGTTGGTTTTGGCAAACCTGGCTCGGTCAGTAGCATCACCTTTTTGAGAGTTGAAAAGAAAAAGATAGAAGTACTTGAGAGAAAAATAATTTCATCATCTTTCCTTCTTGATTTGCTCATAAGTTTAGTATTCTCTAGTTAAGATCTTTTGTGCTTCCAAGGAAGATTGCATGTTTGTCTTTATCACTTGTATGGTTGGTTGTTTCCTTCAACTCTTGTACTTGCTACCCAACCTTGCTAGCCAAAAACCTGTACTGAGAGGGAATTCTTCTCGTGCATCCACCTCCTTTAAACCAAAACCTCTGCCATTTGTGTCCACCATACCTACCTAGTAGCATTATTGCTATTCCAAGTAAATTCCTATTTTGTCTACCTCCCAAATTAAACTTGTTATGAGAAAGTTAGTGATTAAAGCTCTCACGAACTTGATGGCACACTTTATTGTCCGCACTTAATAAACCTGAAACCATTGTGAACTCTCCATGAAAGTTATATGCTTGCAAATTATAGGCTGGGGATTAGCAGAACAGTGTTGTCATGGGGAACGCTTTCAACACTTGTAAATATATACCCAGTTGATACCTTGCTCTTTTGTTCGTGGATGCCGTCGGTGTGAAATAAAAGGGGAGCTTGTAAGTCCATGGATTTATGTAGGTGTGTTAGAGAAAGCACTGGTAGCTGGTCTAATCCATGCTGACATGGTGAAAACCTGCAGCGTAACCATAATGATATCTATGAAGCATTCTTCTTATAAAAAAAGAGAGATAGCTATTGAGAAAAAAAAGAGGAAAGAGAGAAAAAAGCACCATTTTTCCATGGTAAATAAGAAGATTGCTGAGATACTCATTGTCTGCTTGCCTTGTCATTTTGATATGGGGATTCTTCCGTATCATCGGGCAAGGGGTACCCCGTTGGCGGTTCTCAATGATATGCACATACTTACGATGACAAGAACTTACCGGTAACTAAAGTTGAGTAGCATGAGGAGCGGCCCTCGTACTCAAGGGACTTGGGATTTTTAGTTTATAGTCTGTCAAGCATATCACTCAGATTGGACCTCACTTTAACCTTAATCACCTAAAGATGCCTATGATAGGGGCATTGAGAGCTGAAAGCTAGTAAGGATCATAATTTTTGGGAGCTCTTTATGAGACTTGTAATCCCTGCTTCCCTCTTTGAAGGTCCTTTCTTTTACTTTGTAGTTGAGTCAGTAAACCTATTCCCTTCAACTCAACAAGTATTTTGAGTTGTTGTGTTTCATTCATTCATATGATGATTTATTCAATCATGTTTCTTATGTTCCTTGTTTTGCACATTGCTCTTATCTTGAAGTTAACTACTTTGAAAGCTTTCATTGAAAAAACCAGCTATTTGTGAACTCCAGCAAATTATCAACTATTCTTCGACCAAGAGCTAAGTTTGCCATTACCAATGATGATTTACTCTATGTATCTTTATTGTGTTTCCTTTACTCATTGCAAGTTGAGTTGTATAATAGTGAGTTGTTTTCTATTATGATCTATGTATTTGATGAATGTAATGCTTCTTGTCTGTATTATTTTATCGACTCTTCACTCCATAAACTAGAGGTCATGTTTATTGAGATCAGTTTCGGTTGGGGACAAGCGAAGTCTAAGCTTGGGGGAGTTGATACGTCCATTTTGCATCACTATTCTATGTCTTAATTCACTATTATTCATTGATATATTTCGTATTGAGAGGTGATACTTATGTTATTTCATCTATTTTTGCATGGTTGATGACTTTTGGAGCATGGACCGCTGCAGTCAGGATTCTGATGGAAAATGTGCTATTTGGAGGCAAAATTCGCGAAGATCAGAAAATCCGGGAAAATATACGAAAAATTCTATTTTTACAGAAGACTTAGGATGCCAGAAGATGGAGTGGAGGTGGGCCACAGGGGCCCACACCACCCCATGGCGCGAGGCCTAGGCAGCGCCGAGGTGGTGTGGCCGCCTCCCACTCGACCTCTCCTCTGGCGTATATCTTCCTCCCGAAACCCTAAGACTTGGGGAGCTACCACAGAAAGATTCCGCCGCCTCTGCGGGGCAGAAAACACCGAGAGAGAAAGATCTCTCCGGCAGACAGATTTCTGCCGGGGGAATTCCTTCCCGGAGAGGGGAGATCATCACCATCAACACCACCATCAAGCTGGACTTCATCGGGATCATCATCATCATCACCACCATCATCACCATCATCACCCTCATCACCATCTCCATATCGCTGTAACAATTGGTTGAATCTTGCTATAGTTCAGAGGGGAAACTTTCCCGGTGTTGATTACTCTTTGTAGTTGATGTTATTGAGTGAACCATTGAATTATTGTTTATGTTCAGATTGTTATACATCATTATTCCATCTCTGATCATGATCCATATGATGTCTTGTGAGTAGTTCGTTTTGTTCTTGAGGACATGGGAGAAGTCTTGTTGTTAGTAGTGGAGTTGTGTTGAGAAAGATTCAATAGATTGTTATTTAAGTTGTGGTGTACTTCTTCTAGTGGTGTCATGTGAACGTCGACTACATGACACTTCACCTATATGGTCCTAGGGGAATGCATTGTGTATTTGGCTACTAATCGTAGGGGTTGCCGGAGTGACAGAAACCTGAACCCGCGTTAGGAAACCATTGCACAAGGGACGTAAGGGTCTTAGAGTTTAAAGATGTGGTTAGGTTTTACCTTAATTACTTTCTTGTACTTACGGATGTTTGCAAGGGGGTTTAATCACAAGTATGTATTAAGTCTTGGATGGGACGGTACATTATCACAGGTTCACCCACACAACACTTAGCAAGCTAGAAGATTAATCGACTATATGAAGCGAAAGCACTTGCCATCTTCCATGTGTCCTCGAGCGTTTGGTCATTTATAGAAATACCGGCTTGTCCTTTGCTGCATAAAGTTGGGCCACTTGCTGCATTTATTCTTCTTGTCTTTTGTTTACTCGTACTTTGTTTACTTGCTTTATGAAAACCCTAAAATCCATTTGCTAAGTATTTGCAGAGAATTCCTGATCCATACCACTAGCCAACACCTTCTACTCCTCGTTGGGTTCGACACTCTTACTTATCGAAAATACTGCGATACACCCCCTATACTTGTGGGTCATCAAATGCCTGCAAGGAAATACCTGTGAGGAAGAAGAAGGAACGACGATTCCAAAATAGAGGAATGAGGGAGGAAGAGGAAAAGAAGCATCACGAGGAATAAGCTGCGGAGATTGTTGATGCGTGGTAATAATGAATAACTGCATCTTGGTTTGAAAACTCACCGTAGTTACGTGGAGATCGTGGCGGTCTGCCGATTCAACAAGTGGGGCTGGTTCCTATGAGAAGAATTAGTTGTGCATTTTCTATCGAGAAATTGAGAGAAATCATTTATATTTTCTCTTTCATACTTAAACATAATGAAGATGGTACAACCCAAGAGAGTTGAACAAAGAGATTTGCTAGTTTAACACAACAACACAAAAGTTTACGAGCATGCATTCAAAATTTATATTCGGTGATTTATTGAGAGCGACCTACAACCGACATCCACCGAGCCAATGTTCTCATCTTCGTCCCCCTCCTACTCCTCGTCCTTTGTCATCTTCCGCATCCTCATATTCCTCTGTCGGACGGTGACCACCTTAATAAATCATCTTCATATAGTGCCTCAACACCACGACCTAGGCGCAAGCAGATCATCAAGGCAGATTTTGTTTTCAGTACGAATGCAGTCTAGGGTTGATGAACTAAATGCGATCATCATATAATTATGATATGCGATATCGCCCCAAGATTTTTAGGCATTTGTCACAATTATTCTTCATTCATACACACTAGAAACCTTTCTTTGGGGTTTGGTGTTCCCTTGTGCATCTCAAAGGAATTTCTTGAGTAAAAAAATATATACATGGCCACCCTAATAAATTTATAAAATAAGAAGAAAAAAGCATATGGAAAGTGATTAACTAACCATTTGATGAAGATCATCTTCATCCTGCACCCGCTGCACCAAGAACTGAGGGATCTCAAAGACCTCATATTCATCTAGGTCTCTTACAAACTCCTCGTAGAATGCCCAAGATATATATGTAATTCATTTTAGATCATCTGACATTACATGGGTGCTGAAATATGGATTTCTATAGTGTCACATTGCTACAATCTTCGGTCTTAACACCTTAATCATTCATATGAAATTGAAGAAGGTTTGTGTGTAAGGAACATATATAATTAAGAAACTAGTCATGTGTGTAAGCAAAAAACCAATTCAATGCAAAGAAGTGAGAGAACATTTCATGATATCCAGTGTGTTATGTGTAAGATAACAATACCATGCATCATCTCATGTGTGTTAAGTGTTGCAGATAATTGTTCATATGAAAAATAGCCAAAACAAATGTTGGGGGCGGATTATCCTCCCCTGCTAAGGGCCGAATAATCCGGCCTAGCCCAATCGTCAAAGGTGGGCAAGGTGCATCATTCAGTATGGGGGTGGACTATTCTTCGGATTATCAGCCAGGGCCAGAGTTTTTGCCTAGGCGGATAATCCGCCTCGAGAAGTTTTCAAAGGCAGCCAAAGGCGCGTAAATGCGGTATGGGGGTATTTTCCCTAGAAAGTCCGACTTTGGGGTGGAGCTTTGCCCCAGCCGGATAATCGACCCCAGTTGGGCCAGATAATCCAGCCCCAAAAGTCTCCATCAAGTGAGTTTTGGCAGGGGGTATAAATACCCTAATTGATCCTCCTATCAGAACTCTTGATTCATTGAAAAAGCTCAGACATGTTCTTCAAGTTCCAAGCAAGATCTCCATCCTCACCCACCCAAATGCTTCGATCTTTGGGTAATAGAAGGAGGAGAACCCGATCTTCATCAACACCAATCAAGCGCTCAACTTGCCCCCATTCACTTGGGGGATTCTTGATCTAGTATTTCTTGCAAATATCTAGATCCTAGTTTTGATTACCATTCTAATCCTTGTTCTTGTGGTAGATTGTTGTCATCACGGGAGCCTCCAATTCAGTTGTGGATGTGTGCCCGCTAAGCGTTGTAAAGGCAGATTCCTGCCTCGAAGGGTACCAAGAGTGGAAAGGTGGATCAGGCCTTTAGTGGCGAGGTCCATCGTAGAATAGGGTGAGGAATTTTGTGGAATGGTTGTATTAGAACCGCCCAGCTCTCCATAAAAACATACTTCCCTTAATAAGGAAGAAACCACAGTTAAACAAATTCATGTGTCTCCGTGTGCTCCACTACGGTGTCCTCACTCCTTTTTAAATGCTTAGTAGTTAGGTTGACATATAGGGAAATTCTCGTAATTTCATATCTAGAGAATTTACATTTGTGTCAAGCCTAAAATTGAAAAAGAACTAAAATTTGAAGTAGCACCTATTCAGCCCCCTCTAGGTGCTCATACGATCCATTTCAATTGGTATCAGAGCCTCGGCTCTTTTATTAGCTTTACCTCCCAAGAGATTATGGCCACTAAGGGTGATGGTTGTGAGGTTGTGGACAAGGTAACTATGGATGATCTCAAGGCGTTGAAAAAACTTGCTGAAATCCATAGAGGCCGAAATAGAAGAGATGCATCAAATGATTGCTCATGTCTCTCCATCTATAGCCCCACCTCCATCTACCTCTGAGGCTACCACTTCTCTCTCTAAGGAAAAAGATAATGCTAACTCCAAGGAAGACGTGGTGGTAGGTGATAAAAATAATGGAACCTCCTCCAAAAGGGAAGTGGTAAGGAGGACTATAGTGAGGTATCTCACTTATATTCTCGACCCACCAATCCCTAACACTCATATAAACAATAGGGGTGTCCCACCCAAGCTTACTGCATCTTCATTTAATCAATGGCAATTCTTAATGAAATCTCATGTGTGCAGTTCGTCTATTGAGCTTTGGAGGATCATTGAAGAAGGCCTCCACATTGGAGATTCCACCAATTTGACAAGAAGAAGTTGTGGACAGCCAACTCAATGCAACGTCTTTACACATGATTCATCTTGGTGTGGGTACCAAGTACATGCCCCACATAGAACATGTCAGCACTTCTAAAGAAGCTTGGGATACCCTCACCAAACTATTTATTGGAAATGAAAGCATGAGAAGGAATAGGTATGATGCGCTGATTAATCATGCTGAAGGTTTTTATATGATGGATGGGGAGGATCACAAGGATATGTATAGAAGACTCAAGTCGATAGCCACCACATTTAGAAATCATGGTGCTACCACGTTGATGGCGTGGATCGAGATAAAGTATGTTAGTGCTCTTATGCCGTTTGAGCCTACTGATTTGAAGAGCCTTCAAGGTGACACAATTACCATCTAATGACTTCCAATGAGGTCATGCAAGAAATGGCAACCTTCAAAGTGGCATAAGAATGCCAAAGACGCTCGTGCTCAAGCCATTGGAATTTGCAAAAGGGGGTAAATGTGGCCTTAAAGGCAAATGTTGTTGAACAAGATGATGATGAATTTGAAGGTATGGACTGTATCGAGAATGTCAAGAGGACACATGGTGAGTACATGTCCTTTGATGCTAGAAACTTTTGAAAGACCCCACAAAGCCAAATTGAGCATAAGAATGGTTCTAATGGAATAAGGAACATGGTCCTAAGCGAGAACATGCTTCAATTGTGGAGACTAAGCTGCCATTGGTGAATGTCCTTATCAAAATTGAGAAGATAATGGAGGAAGGCTCATTCTCAAATAAAGTCAAAGGCACCTCGAAGAAGCAATTTGTGAAGAAAATGTTCCCTACAAAAGCAACCAAATATTGTCTTTGTAGCTCAAGAGGTACTCGTCCAGGAGTGAAGATGAAGGAGATGATGATAGCACATGAGATTTATGCCATAGCCACCACATCTACACCAACTTCACTATTCGATTCACCTAATGAAAATGTGAGCAACAAGAACGTCACTTGCCTTATGGCAAGAGGGTCCGAGGTATCATCTTCCACCACTCCTTTCCCTAAGACTACAATGAATATTGATATGGATGATTATACTAGTCTTAAGGTTAAGGAGGAAATTATTGCTTTGGATTATTTCATCACTAACTTGCAAGGTGACTACAAAGTGCACTTTGAGGCACTCATGGATCAACTAGCTTAAAGCAGCTTCTCTAAGAAAAGGGCAAAATTCAAAGAGAGGATGCAATGGAGTTGCATCCTTAAAAATACTCTAGAAGAAGAGGCTCGAGTCTCACTAGAGGAGAGACTTGAGTCTATCGAGGAGACACATGATGAAGTTGTGGCCAAGATGGTCAAGAGACTTGAGACTTGAGATCGGGCGGTGCACCGTGTACCTACACGCGAACAAAGCTCGCTGGAGATTGGAGAATATATAAGTCGGGCACCTTCTTCTAGTGAAATCTCTCTGGAGAGGAGCTCGTCGGAGGCAGCGATGGGGCATGCTCTGTCTCTCTCTCTAGAAAAGCTGCACTTGTCTTGTCCACTCTCTCTACGTGCGTCATCGGTTCTTACAAAATGGAGCCAAAATAAAGTCCGAAGATATTCAATAAAATGGACACCTCTAGGTCTCGAACACGTAACCAAGAGGTCCCTGACCGATGGACCCACCTACGATGAACCCCAAATGTCAGTTGGACAAGTGAAGATTCTTTCGCTGACTTGTGGGACGCACCTCTTTGCCGCCAAAACACTCACCTGAAATCCACCAGGGAGATTTTGAAATCAGATCTGAAATATGGTCCACCACATGCGGTGGCAGCTAGGGCACCGCTGCCTTTGTTGGTCCACCACATGCTGTGGCGCCGTCTTCCCTTCCATTTCAGCGTCCACAGTCCAAGACTGTCCCTTGGGACTCTCCTTCCGGCCGATGTCTCCGGGCACCTCGGTAGCTCCCCTTCCGGGCGCCATCTCCGTGCTCAACTCGCTCGTCTACAATGTGCCAAGGTAAAAATAGTTTGTTTAATTTTTCAACAAACGCATATCACTTAGATTGTTCATCTATAGAAAAATCTTCTTAAAAAGGATTATTCTTCTCAGAAAATGTGATTAGTTTGTTTAATTGTCCAATAGATGGATATGAGTTGGATTTCTTCATGGTAAAGTAAACTATTCTAAAAAATGACTAGCCTGTTCTAAAAATGAGATTTGTTGTTTCAATTGTTCAACACATGGATATCAGTTGGATTGTTCATTGTAAAGAAAATTGTTCTAAAAAATCCCTAGCATGTTCTGAAAGTGTGATTTGTTTATTTAATTCTTAATAGATGGATAGGAGTTTTATTGTTCATGAAGGCAGTTCTTGAACCCTACAAAGCTGGCCTGAAATAGTTTGTCGGTTTGTCAAGGAGGGATATATGGCGAGAATGTTGAGGTTCCATGCCCCTGTCATTAGTGCCTGAACTAGAGAAGGTACATGTAGGGCTTATTTATCACCATTTACTCCTCAGTGGCATGTCACACACGTATACTCAGTGGATACAACATGGAGAGCCACTTGATCTTGCTATTATTGAAGATGCACCCAATGGTGGTAACATGGTGGTCATGCCGGTGATGACAATGACAATATATATATGGATGATGAAGGCGACGATGGAGGTCTAGCGTTCAATATATGTTGCAATACCTTAAGCACGTAGGCGATGCATTAACTATAGACCAGATTGCTGCTAATGTCCCAACTTACGGTAAACATGATAAATTGTTTGCAAAGTTGATGGAAGAGGCAAAGCACAAGCTTTACTAGGGAAGTAAGCAATCCATGCTTGCATTTTTTGTGAAGATCCTTCATCACAAGTCATATCATGGGCTCACCAACACTGCTTTCGATGGTTGGATGAAGCTATTGGCTGATGCACTGTCAGATCCCAATACCATGCCAAGATCATACCATGAAGCAAAAACTTATCTGAAGGAGCTTGGACTTTCCTATGACAGCATACACATGTGCAAAAACAACTGCATGCTCTTTTGGAAGGACAATGATAAGCTGGACAAATGCGTTACGTCACTACTATAGAAAAGGCTATAGGAGACATGCGCATTTGAGGCGCATTTAGACTATATGCGCCTCCTATAAAATAGGAACAACAAAATTGCTCTAGCATGCCTCTAGTATCAAAGTAGGCGCGCATATTATTAGGATCGCCTCCTATAATCCTGTCGGACGAAATCGGCAGCCTAGATTATGCGAGTAGCATTCTAATAATATCGCCTCAATATATTAGATGGGCGAGGCACATGTGGGAAAAATCGCCTCATGAAGTTGCGTGGGCCGGAGGAGATCGGTGGTCCAATATCGAGGTGCATATCATCATGTCGCCTCCTATACTTGATAATGGGTGAGGCACATGCGGAGTGCGCCCCAAGTAACCTCGGGCCGGGTGGCGCATAAGCGAACCTATTCGTCTGACACCAAAGTTCCGAGGCGAGTGCACCTTGTACCTAAGTTACTGAAATTGCAGCGTTTTGAAATGTTGGGCCCAACTACCGAGAGGGCCATTCGATGCAAACTCATCTCACCCCTACCAAATCAAACATTCCATGAAAGCCCCGTAAAGTGAGCGGTCGGGACCCTCATGTCGATAATATTTCCGTTCTGTGGCGCCAGCGTGGCAACCACGTGGTAACGAGAGACTAAGGGAGCATGCGTTGAACAAATTAACAAATCCACTCCTCCCTCCTTTCGCATGAACCCTAACACGGCGTCAAATCCCCTCTCCAACCAGAATGATCTCTTGAACATTTGACTTCGGCGTAAGTTCCTGCGCCTACCATACTACCAAGCTCTAATGCGAATATCGTTCCGGCCGTTGCGATGATCTAGCCCACCTCTACCAGGTGAGCTGAGCATGTTGAAGAAGGCAGATCCATTGTCGAGGAAGAAGCACTTCTGGCTAATTGCGGGTGAGCTACTCCTCTCTTTGCTATTCGCACTACCTATAACTTCTAGATGGCTATTGGTATTATAGAGATATATCGAACATAGAATTGTTTACTAGCACGACGCTGACAAACAATTCTTATCTTTCTAATCCCCAATTTTCTATCAAGTAGGATCTCTGAACACAAATACAGTTGTGGTCACCATCTCTGACTATCACATTAAATTAGCAGATGGGAAAAGCACGTGGAATCAAGCTCACAATCTGAAGATGGAAAGCGCACAATGTGCGATTATGCACTATCCTGGTTTGTTCTTGTGCGTGAACTTGCTGAAATGGGGCGGGCGAGACAACGGTTCAGCATCGTTGATGAGCGAGGCTTCAAAGTTCCTATAGCGTGTGACGATTGACTAATTGGGTTGATGAAACAGTATGCTGGGCTTCGCATGGTTATGCTGATTTGTAACATACTGGATGAGAAAGCTCCTGCTACTGGGAGTCCCCAGCTATTATTGGACATGGAGGTCTAACTCGAACCCCTGCTGTTGTTGAGCATAATGTGGTTCCTCGTCCACGACATGCTTATGTCAGGCAACCTCCTCGTAGGAGTCCCCGTATTGCGTTTGTGGAAAACTCTGCTCTGGAATCTGCTGGTACTAGTCGTCCCCGTGGTGTTGCTGCTCTGGCTGCTGCTGACCCAATCCATGCAGCTATTGAGCAAACTAAGGCTTCGGAGGCTGCCTGTTGTTGCCAATACCGCTGCCTTGTGTGCTGCTCCTCCTCAAAACCATCCTCAAGTTGTGTGAACCTGTGCTCTAGAATCTACTGGTACTGGTCGTCCTCGTGTTGTTGTTGATCTGGCCGCCGTTGACCCAATCCCTGCCGCCGTTGAGAAAACTAAGGCTTCCGGAGGCTGCTTACTTTTGTTGCAAAGAGCGATGCCTTGTGTCCTCCTCGAACCCGTCCTTAGGTTTAGCGAGCTGCTGATGCAGAGCTAGCTCATGAATGCGGACTCTGCTAGCACTTCTTGTGGGAGCCTGCTCACGATCGTCGATGTGGCATGGCGATGGCCCGATCCTATTGTGGCTGCCGTTAGAAGGGCCTGCCTGTCCACCATGTAATGTAGCTCCTGCTGCTAAGGGCCCTCGCCTTGCTCTTGGTCTGGTACTTCCACGAGGTTGATCTAGCTAACGATGGCTGGTGATGGCGATGGTGGCATTGGGGCTGGATGCGATGGTGCGCTCCACCTCTCGAACCTCTCGGAGGTTTCTATCTGAAGAATTGATGATGGCAAAGTAATTGTTAAGTATTAGTGTCGCGGATTATCTGCAAAATTAGATGATGGCACATAAATATTCTATAGCGAGTTTGATGTAATCCTTGGTAGATACGATCCTGAAGTGGTAGAGTTATCTGACCTGATGGCATCGTTACGTGTGAAGGTGATGTGGGGGTCCTCCCAGGAAGCCCGTTTGTTATATTTTGGTTATAGGAGCAAAAAGGCTATCAGTGAAGATACCAGGATTTAGTCGTACCATTTACAAGGAAACATTATAGAGGTGAGGTGTACTTCCACTTGATAGTGCAAATGGTTGGAAGGAATTGGAACTCGACAATAGAGATGATGGACTTTAGAAGGCATCGTGACTGATCCATGGCATCATTGGGGCTGGTGCGTGAGGGTAACCGAATAGAGGAGGCGTCATAAGAGGAAGCGGGAAGAGCATCCTAGAAAGGGCACCCGAAGAAGAACGTCACCAAGGAGACCATCCGGAAGAGGACACCCAAGAGTCGCGAAAAAGGCACCACTCCATGAGTACACCACGAGATCCATTCAAAATACCACAGAATGGTAGCAGCAAAAGCTAAGAGGGCTGTACGATGGTGAACACTCCGGGTGGTAGGAAAGAGCAAGATGGCCAGCAGGCTACCACACCAGTGGGAGTAGAAAAAATACTAATTTGGAGTGGAACACGCTGAGGTCGAGCAATAATGCCCGTACGAAGGAGAACGCCCAATAGTAGCAGCAAAAGGGCTAATTTGGGCGAAACACGCCGAGGTGAGGCAATAATGCCGGCATGAAGGAGAACCGCCCAATAGTAGCAGCCAAAGGGCTAATTCAAAGAAGAACCGCCACAGTGGAGACAATAATGCGGCACAGGGCCAACACCCGTGAGGCGGCGGAAGGAGATCACACCGAGGCGGCAAAAAAGCCTAGTTCGATGGGGAATGGAGCAGATGTCAAGCCCCTCATACCATCGGAAAGATTACATGAGGAAGGAGGATGTACACAGGAAGAGCAAGAGGGTTCTAGTCAAGATGAAATTGATTCTTACTTTGCTTTCTCTTGAAGTACACAGGATGCGTGCAAGCGTAAGACCACCCCATGTGGTTCTTGCGGAACCAACCGAGTGTCATGGAGAAAGCAGAGTTGACGGTGAGGTGGATTGGGGCAATGTTGGTCCATCCGGTGGAGATGATGGTGCAGCCCCACATGGGAGTCAATATGATGTGTGTAGTACTAGGCATTAGAGGCGATGGCGAGGATTCTGAATCGGATGAAGAAGAATGCATTATAGAGGATCAAGAATCTGGTGATGATAAAATAGGCGAGAACTTAATGATGAGGCTGGTATTCTAGTCGATGATTTGGGTGTTGAAGTATAAGAAATGAAACATGACCCGAGTATCCTATAATTTGATTGGCACAGGTTTGAGGCATGCATGAGTTCGAGGATGTCGTTAGCATTTTTGTATCAAGGGGAGTTCGGCGTTCATCGGCTGAAGAACACTACCCATAGGTATGAGGCCGTTTGCAAGTTAATGTGGATGAATGGATAGGAGGTACATTGTCCATGGAGGATCCACGGAAGAGCCTTACGCGTCGAACGCAATTAGGGTACTAGGAAATGAATCGAGCAAACCATTAGAACTTTCTCTCTTTTCACTCTATAACTACAATTGATGTGCGATATCTTTACAGCAACTAGTCGACTCGCTTATCTTTTAAATGAATCTGTTGTAGGTGAACAAAATGGGCCCTCCACACATGTGTATGCAGATGACAAGCTGAAATCCTCAATGGCTGTCACGGAGTGGGTGGCTATGCAATCTATTTCCATACTATAGGATAACCCTAAGGAGACCCATGAAGAATATTCAGACTAGCCTCGGTTCTAAATACAACATTGTCCTACGTATTACATGGTTTGGAAGGTAAAGAAAGCTGAGGGGTCTTGCATGGGGATTGGACCAATAACTTCAGGATGTTGTACAACTTCAAAGCGGAGGTACAAGCTAGGTGTCAGGAGTGTTGTGGATATTGACACGAATCAATATGTGGTAAAATATATTTGAAAGATTGTTCATGGCGCCAAACCTTGCATCCAGGGATTCAGGGACGGTTGTGAAGCCATATCTGAGTGTAAACTGACCTTGTCCTAACCGGCAAATGGAAAGGTTGCTGCCACGCCACAACACTTGATGGTCACAACTAGATGCTCCTAGTGGCATTTGAAATGTTTGAAGCGAAGCGGAGAAAAGCGGGTGCAGTTTGTGATCATTTCGGAGATCAATAAACCACATGGATCCATTGGCTATATCCATGGATGCATGCAAAGGGTTGTGAATGCGATTAAGGAGGTGTTCCCACAAGCTGAAGGTAGAAATGCCATGCCCATATGATGCTCAACTAGTACTCACTATGCAGCGTATTTCATTACATGTTTCACGATGCTAGAGTTTACAAACCTAGTAGCGGCGAATATTTCATGAGCAAGATTTTTGCGGAAGCCCTAAACTTCAGTACTTAGCCATCCATCATTCGCAGCTATGGAAGAGAGTCAATTCAACCCTCACATCAAAGTTGATTACATAAACAACAACCTTGCGAATGCTGAATACTTGGTGAAGGACATAAAGTCGTCTATTCATATCTTGGTGAATGACATCGTGGTATGATCATGAAGCTATTAAATATAAGGAGAGAGATCGGTAGTAGACTTAGGACATATGCTACCACGGTTGTACAACAATTACACAAGAGAAGCGAGGACTTGCTCATCTTAAGGTTCTCCGTCAACCAATGACATTTATTAGGTGATGCGATATGTCAAGGAGTGGCAAAGGATGTTGTGAACATCTAGCTGCGAGAATGCACACTTAGAGTGGCAGCATACCAGAAACCTGCGACCATGCCTTGGCCTTCTTGGGGAAGAAAAGAACTCTACCATATTTGGATCGGTGTTGTGGACTACTACTCTATGGAAAAGTTTAGAGGCTGCATCGCTAGATCCATCGAGCCATGTCTGAGACCCATCTCGGTGGAATCAAGTCAATTGCCTTTTCGAGCTTTGCCGATTACAAAAAGGCGGAGGAAGACCTGGTGAATAGGCTTAAGAATTTTTAGAGAAGGAGGTTAAACTTTCTATGCTGCCAAGAAGGGCAAAAATAGATGCAAGACCTGCCATATTATAGGCCATAGAGCTGAGTTGTCCCCTTAATGCTCCCAAACCTAGGTATGAGATGGTACATTCACAAAAATTGTTTATAGTCTGTAGATATAAGGTAGTAATCCATGTACTATTATTTTTACGAGGAAGCACAAGGTAAGAAACAAGGCGGCCCACTTCGGTGATTTTGCTTGCGTGAAGAAAGCCAAAGCAGTGGAGTGATGATCTTTGGACAAGATTACGGTCTTGATTAGCTGACTTCCCTTGTTCGGATATCACGGGGGTACATGAAGGTAGAAAATTGGCACCCAAGAAGAGGAAGAAGGCAGGAGATGAAGAAGCGATGGGCGTGAAGGCAAGAGGAAGAAAGTTAGCACTTAAGCGGAGAAAGAAACGCGGTGTAGAAGCCTAATGATGTGAGCGTGAACCTATATATGTAGTTGGTTACACTCCTAGAGCTGTGCGTGGAACTTGTCGGGCAAAACAATGCGCCTCCATTACTCGGAGTAAAATGTATCACAACATTAGGATTGCATATGGCCGAGGCCACTAATTGAATCCGAAATTGTGACTGTGCCACTACTATCTGGACAATCGCGATAGCTGAGCGGTTAACGGGTCTCCAAAATTGCACAGAACATGAATTATTTATAGGCGCAATAAATCCTGCTATTGGCATTACACTTATGATAAATTTCTAGGCTGAAAAACAAGTTCTAAGCTAGCTAATACACTCCATGAAGCAGCAACTTATTTCAGCTACTGTAGAACGACATGGCAACATAAACTGCAAATGCAACAGATAATGCCCAGATAATAAGGAAATTGTTTCCACTATCTGGCCTAATCTTGAGCCCGTCTGTCTCACCGCCTCCCTGCCCCTGCTTCCCCTGCACCTGGCGAAGCTCCCGGATCTCACGCTCCATCCACGAATCTCCTCTTTCTTGTCCCCACACATCGCAGATCTGAACAAGCTCTTTGTGAAAACCTGTCAGCGGATTTCGATCCACACAAACTTATCACAGCTAGTCCCCCTCCTTCTATGAAGTAGATCAAAGGAAAAAAAAATTACATTACGCTTTACGGATCGGATTACCATTGTACCTACGATGGAACTTACGCTTTGATCTTTGTAGTTGCTGAATTTTCTGCAGTATGTTAGTCGGTCCATGAAATCCATCTCGCATCTTCTCACCGCACTGAAACACAACATGTCGGGTAGTAATTGTAGAGAGCCCTCCGGTTGATGGCGTTGAGCCGACCTGATTCGCTTCGAGATGAGCGCATGAGCTGCGAGCCATGGCGAGGGCGAAGAAGCGAGGAAAACGATCCTTTGGATGTCGGGGTAGTGGTGAAGCGTGATTTATCCCCATAATAACTGGAAGAATCCTACCATCCACATTCGGTGACGGTGGCGGACTAAGCGTGCAGACGTGTCGACCAAACCTCACGCCCGTGGTTTAAAGGCCCTCTCGCGTATTGGGCCGAAATTTTTGGCACCTTGCCGCGTACATATCACTAGGAGGCCTTGCTTTCAGAACCGGACTGCCCACAGCCTGATCTTACTCCTCACAGGAACTTGTCATGGCTCGTCTTGGCAGATCCATCCGCTCCACCCGCTTCCAGTAGGGCTCGTCGTGCAGATCCACCCAAGATCCTACGTGTAATATCGAAATGGCCATGGTTTCTTGAGAGGAAGCGGCGATGCTACGTCTCTGCTCGGCCCCTCCTACCTGTAGAAGGACTGATCTGTTGTCGAGGCTCGGCGCAGGAGCCACCAAGCGGCGGTGCTTGGTCCATGCCAACCGCCACCTTCGTCATTGTCGATTCTGATATGGAGGGCTGACGGGACAAAGCTGTCTGAGCGCCATTGTTGCCTCCTTGGTGAAAGGGCAAGCCATGGGCAGGAGTGGATGCTATATCATTGGGAAGGGCACGGTGGTGTCCTGTCGGTGGACTCCGGCAATGCTTATTTACGTGATGTGGGTTTAGATGTTGTTTAGGATGGTTGCAATTTAGGTTGTGTTTAGTGCGAATACAATTATTGTAATGGGTTTGTCGAGCTATATTGAGAAATATGTGCAATAACTTGGCGTGCGAGAAGTGCTTCCACTTTAGAAATTGTGTCTATGCCATTTGCATGTTGCATTATCATCATAGATTACATGTAAACAATCCAACGAAAATCAGATTACAACCATCAGACGGGGTGGCAGACCGGAAGAAGTTAGGACAGTGGCTTGAGGGAAGGAAGCACACATGCAATCACTCACAGGTGGTGGATCCATGTGTGGTTTGTGGAAACAACACACATGCAATGACTGGGCGATCCATATGTGGTTTGTGGAAAGAACACACATGCAATGACTCTAGTGCTGGTTTGTGGAAAGAACACACACAATGACTCAAGTGGGTCCATATGTGGTTTGTGAAAAGAACACACATGCAATGACTCTAGTGGATCCATACGTGGTTTATACAAAGAACACATCAATGACATTGGTTGATCCATATGTGGTTTATGGAAAGAACACACATGCAATGACATTGGTTGATCCATATGTGGTTTTGACAATAACACACATGCAATTACTCTAGTGGATACATATGTGTTTGTGGAAAAGAACACACATGTAATGACTACAGTGGGGTCCATATGTGGTTTGTGAAAGAACACACATGCAATGACTCTAGTGGATCCATGTGTGGTTTGTGGAAAGAACACACATGCAATGATATTGGTGGATCCATATGTGGTTCATGGAAAGAACACACATGCAATGACATTGGTGGATCCATATGTGGTTTAATGAAAAGAAGAACACACACATGCAATGACTCTAGTGCATCTATATGTGGTTTGTGTAAGAACACACATGCAATGACTCATATGTGGTTTGTGGAAAAGAACACACATGCAATGACATTGGTGGATCCATATGTGGTTTGTGCAAGAACACACATACAATGGCACTGGTTGATCCATGTGTAATTTGTGGAAAAGAACACACATGCAATAACATTGGTTGATCCATATGTGGTTTGTGGAAAGAAAACACATGCAATGATATTGGTTGATCCATGTGTGGTTTGTGAAAAGAACACACATGCAATGACTCTAGTGAATATATGTGGTTAGTGGAAAGAACACCGTGCAATGAACATGGTGGATCCATATGTGGTTCATGACAGGAACACACATGCAATGACACTAGTTAATCCATATAGCAGGTTGTTAAAGAACACACATGCAATGCCATTGGATTTAATCCATGTGCGGTTTGTGAAAAGAACACACATGTGACTCGATGTATCCATGTGTGGTTTGAAAAGAACACACATGCAATGATGGTTGATCCATGTGTGGTTTGTGAAAAGAACACACATACAATGACATTAGTTGATCCATATGTGGTTTGTCGAAAGAACACACATGCTAATGACATTGGTAGATCCATATGTGGTTTGTGACAGTAACACATACAATTACTCTAGTGGATACATATGTGGTTTGTGGAAAGAACACACATGTCAATGACTCAGGTGGTCCATGTGGTTTTGTGAAAGAACACATGCAATGACTCTAGTGGATCCATGTGTGGTTTGTGAAAGAACACATGCAATGACTCTAGTGGATACATATGTGGTTTGTGGAAAAGAACACACATGCAATCACATTGGTGGATCCATATGTGGTTTGTGGAAAGAACACGTGCAATTAAGCAGGTTGATCCATGTTTGGTTTGTGGAAAGAACACACATGCAATGACATTAGTTCATCCATATGTGGTTTCTGGAAAACGCACATGCAATGACTCTAGTGGATACATATGTGGTTTGTGAAAAAGAACACACATGCAATGACATTAGTGGATCCATATTTGGTTTGTGGAAAGAACACATGCAATGGCTGGATTTGATCCATGTGTGATTTGTGGAAAGAACACATGCAATAACATTGGTTGATCCATATGCGGTTTGTGGAAAGAACACACATCTTGATATTGGTTAATCCATGTGTGGTTTTTAAAAGAACACACATGCAATGACTCTAGTGGATACATATGTGGTTAGTGGAAAGAACACACATGCAATGAACATTGGTGGATCCATATGTGGTTCATGACAGGAACACACATGCAATGACACTAGTTGATCCATATGTGGGTTGTTAAAACAACACACATGCAAATCCATTGGTTGATACATGTGTGGTTTGTAGAAAATAACACACATACAATGACATTGGTTGATCCATATGTGGTTTATAGAAAGAATACACATGCAATGACATTGGTAAATCCATATGTGGTTTGTCACAATAACACATATCTGATTACTCTAGTGGATACATATGTGGTTTGTGGAAGAACACATGCAATGACTCTGGGTCCATATGTGGTTTGTGAAAAGAACACATGTAATGACTCTAGTGGATCCATGTGTGGTTTGTGAAAAGAACACACATGCAATAACTCTAGTGTATCCATATGTGGTTTGTGGAAAGAACACACATGAAATGAACACTGAGTGCAGATCCATATGTGGTTCATGGCAGAACACACATGCAATGACATCAGTTGATCCATATGTGGTTTGTGACAATAACACACATGTAATGCCATTAGTTAATCCATGTGTGACTTGTGGAAGCAATACACATGCAATGACTCAAGTGGGTCCATATGTGGTTTTGTGAAAAGAACACACATGCAATGACTCTAGTGGATCCATATGTGGTTTGTAGAAAGAACAGATGCAATGACATTAGTTGATCCATATGTGGTTTGTGGAAAGAAAGCACATGCAATTGCATTGAATGATCATATGTGGTTTGTCACAATAACACACATACAATTACTCTAGTGGATACATATGTGGTTTGTGGAAAGAACACACATGCAATGACTCTGGGTGGGTCCAAATGTGGTTTTGTGAAAGAACACACATACAATGACTCTAGTGGATCCATGTGTGGTTTGTGAAAAGAACACATCTGCAATTACTCTAGTGGATACATATGTGGTTTGTGGAAAGAACACGCATGCAATGAACACTAATGGATCCATATGTGGTTCATGACAGAAACATACATGTAATGACATTGGTTGATCGATGTGGTTTGTGACAATAACACACATGCAATGCAATTGGATTAATCCATGTGTGGTTTATGGAAAGAACACACCTGCAATGACACTGGTGGATCCATGTGATTTGTGAAAATAACACACATGCAATGACTCTAGTGGGTCCATATGTGGTTTGTGGAAAGAACACACCTGCAATGAACACTGGTGGATCCATATGTGGGTTCATGACAGGAACACACATGTAATGACATTGGTTGATCCATGTATGTGGTTTGTGAAAGAACACACATCAATGACTCTTGGGGATCCATGTGGTGGTTACTGGAAAGAACACTCATGCAATGAAATTGGTGGATCATATGTGGATTGTGAAAAGAACACACATGCAATGACTCAGGTGGGTCCATATGTGGTTTGTGGAAAGAACACAAATGCAATGACTCAAGTGGGTCCATATGTGGTTTGTGAAAGAACACACATGCAATGACTCTAGTGGATCCATATGTGGTTTGTCGAAAGAACACATGCAATGACATTGGTGGATCCATATGTGGTTTGTGGAAAGAACACACATGCAATGACATTGGTTGATCCATATGGTTTATGATAACACACATGCAGTTACTCTAGTGAATACATATGTGGTTTGTGGAAAAGAACACACATGCAATGACTCTAGTGGTTCCATATGTAGTTTGTGAAAGAACACAAATGCAATGACTCTAGTGAATCCATGTGGTTTGTGGAAATAACACACATACAATGACAATTGTGGATCACATGTGGTTAGATGGAAAGAACACACATACAATGACATTGGTGGATCCATATGTGGTTTGTGAAAAGAGCACATGCAATGACTCTAGTGGATCCATATGTGGTTGTGGAAAGAACACATGCAATGACTCTAGTGGATGCATATGTGGTTTGTGGAAAAAAAAGAACACATGCAATGACATTGCTGGATCCATATGTGGTTTGTGGAAAGAACACACATGCAATGGCACTAGTTGATCCATGTGTGGTTTGTGGAAATAACACACATTCAATGACATTGGTTGATCCATATGTTGTCTGTGGAAAGAACACACATGCAATGATATTGGTAGATCCATGTGTGATTTGTGAAAAGAACACATGAAATGACTCTAGTGGATACATATGTGGTTGAGTGGAAGAACACACATGCAATGAACACTAGTGGATCCATATGTAGTTCATGATAGGAACACACATGCAATGACAATTTGATCCATATGTGGTTTGTTAAAGAACACATGCAATGCCATTGGTTAATCCATGTGTGGTTTGTGAAAAGAACACACATGCAATGACTACGATGTATCCATGTGTGGTTTGTGAAAAGAACACTACATGCAATGCATTGGATTTGATCCATGTGTCGTTTGTGAAAGAACACATGCTGATGACATTTAGTTGATCCATATGTGATTTGTGGAAGAAAGAACACACATGCAATGACATTGGTGGATCCATATGTGCGTGTGTGAAAAGAACACACATGCAATGACTCTAGTGGATCTATATGTGGTTTTGTGGAAAGAACACACATTGCGGCAATGAACACTAGTGGATCCATATGTGGTTATGACTGGAACACATGCAATGACATTAGATTAATCATATGTGGTTTAGGACGATAACACACATACAATGATCTGTGATACAGATCCATATGTGGTTTGTGAGAAAGAACACATATGCTATGATACAGGTTGATCCATATGTGGTTTGTGCGAAAGAACACACCATGCAATGACATTGGATTTGATCCATATGTGGGTTTGTGATGATAACTTTTGGCACAATTTCTCTAGATGGATACATATGTGGTTTGTGGAAAGAACACATGTACAATAACTACTGGTGGGTCCATATGTGGTTTGTGAGAAAGAACACACATGCAATGACTCTAGTGGATCCATGTGCAGTTTGCGAAAGAACACATACAATACATTGACTCTAGTGGATCCATAAATTTGGTTTGTGGAAAGAAAACAAATGTAATGACTCTATTAGATACATATGTGGTTTGTGGAGAAACTTGACACACATCACGATGTCATTGGTTGGATCCATATGTGGTTTGTGGAAGAAGAAGACACATTCAATGGTACTGGATGATGCATGTGTGATTTGTGGAAAAGAACACACATGCATGTAACATTGGATTTGATCCATATGTAGGTTTGTGGAAAGAACACACATGTCAAGCCAATGTGGTTGATCCATGTGTTGTTGTAACAGAAAAGATTTACACACACAATGACTCTAGTGGATACATATGTGGTTAGATGAAAGAACACACATATGTGAACCTTTGGTGGATCCATATGTGGTTCATGATTAGGAATTACACATGCAATGACACCTAGTTGATCCATATGTGGGTTACATTAAAAGAACTTACCTGTCATGCAATGCACATTGGTTAAATCCATGTGTGGTTTTGTGAAAATAACAAGCATAGCAATGACTCCTAATCTATCCATGTGTGGTTTGTGAAAAGAACACACATACAATACAAATTAGTTGAAGTCCATGTGTTTGTTTGTGAAAAGAACATACATCCAATGACGTGGTTGAGATCCATATGTGGTTTATTCGAGAAAGAACACACATGCAATAACATTGAGTCCGATCCACTATGTGGTTTGTCACAATACTTACACATCTGATTACTCTAGTGGATACATGTATGGTTTGTGGAAAGAACACACATGCAATGACTCAAGTGGGTCCATATGTGGTTTTGTGGAAAGAACACACATGCAATGACCAAATGGAATTATATGTGGTTTGTAGAAAGAACGCATGCAGTGACATTGAGGTGAATCCAGATGTGGTTGGTGTGATACTTACACATGCTGATTACTCTTAGTGGATACATATGTGGTTTTCTGGAAAGAACACACATGCAAATGACTCCTGAGTGGGTCCATATGCATTTTGTGAAAAGAACACACATGCAATGACTCTAATGGATCCATCTGTGGTTTTGTGGAAATAACCTTACGAATGCAATGACATTGGTGGATCCATATGTGGGTCATGGAAAGAACACACATGCAATGACATTAGTGGATGTCGATATGTGGTTTTTTTTTTTTTGTAGAAAAGAACACACATGCAATGACTCCTAGTGGATCCATATGTGGTTTTGTGGAAAGACCACACATGCAATTACTCTAAAGAGTGGATACATATGTGGTTTGTAAGAAAAGAACACACAAGCAATCCCACGTCACGTTGGTACGCAGATCCATATGTGGTTTTATGGAAAGAACACACATGCAATGACTCTGGTGGGGTCCATGTGGTTTGTGAAAAGAACACACATGCAATGACTCTAATGGATCCATGTGTGGTTTGGCTGGAAATAGCACCCATATATTGACGATTGGTGGATCATGTATGGTTTAATGGAAAGAACACAGCATGCAATGACATTGAGTGAGATCCATATGTGGTTTGTGAAAAGAACACACATGCAATGACTCTAGTGGATCCCATATGTGGTTTTGTGAAAAGACCACACATGCAATGACTCTAGTGGATACATATGTGGTTTATTGAAGAACAGATGCAATCGTCATTGGATGAGATCCATGTAGTGGTTTCTTGAGAAAAACAGTCATCTGCTTATTGGCCTTGGTTGATGCATGTGGCGGTTTGTGAACAGAGCTTACACATATTAATAGTTGATCCATATGTGGTTTTCTAGAAAAGGCATACAGCACATGCAATGACTCTAGTGGATACATATGTGGTTTTGGAAAAGAACACATGCAATGACATGATGGTGGATCCATATGTGCAATTTGTGGAAAGAACACACACATGCAATGGCACTGGATTTGATCCATGTGTGATTTGGAAAAGAACACATACCACAATAACATTATGGTTGATCCATATCGCGGTTTTGTGGACAGAAAGAATACACATGCAATGATATTGATTTAATCCATGTGTGGTTTAGTGAAATATACACACATGCAATGACTCTAGTGGATACATATGTGGTTAGTGGAAAGAACACATTGTACAATGAACAACTTCAGTGAGATCCATAACCAAGTTCATGACAGGAACACACGTACCAATGACACTAGTTGATGCATATGTGGGATTTGTTAAAGAGAACACACACATGCAATACCATTGGTTGATCCATGTGGTTTGCTGAAAATAACTTTGCATACAATGACGATTCTGGATTTGATCCATATGTGGTTTATTGTCGAGCGAACACACATCTTATTGACATTTAGTGGAATCATATACGAGTTTGTCACAATAACACACCTATACAATACTCTAGTGGATATCTGGGTTTGTGGAAAAGAACACACATGTACTGATGACTTTGGGTGGGGTCCATATGTGGTTTTGTGAAAAAGAACACACATGCAATGACTCTAGTGGTTCCATGTGTGGTTTGTGAAAAGAACACACATATTGACTCCCTAAATGGATACATGTGTGGTTTGTGGAAATAACACACATGCAATGTGAAACACTAGTGCATCCATATGTGCCAGTTCATGACAGGAACACACGGCACAATTACAATCAGTTGATCCATATATGGTTTGTGACAATAACTTACACATGCAATGCCAGAGTGGTTAATCCATAGTGTGACTGCGGAAAAGGACACACATGCAATGAATCCAAAAGTGGGTCCATATGTAGTTTGTGAAAAGAACACACATGCAATGACTCTAGTGGATCCATATATGGTTTTGTAGAGAAGAACACGGATGCAATGACATTGGATTTTGATCGCCATATGTGGTTTTGTGGAAAGAAACACCCACATGCAATGACATTGGTTTATCCTGCTTCTGTATTTTGTGATGATAACACACTGTCTGATTACTCAATTAGTGGATACATATCTGGTTTTTACGGAAAGAACACACATGCAGCTGTTCTGGTGGGTCCATATGTGGTTTGTGAAATGAACACATTACATGAGAATGACTCTAATTGTGGATCCATGTGTGGTTTAATGAAAAGAACACAAATACAATTACTCTAGTGGATACACCTGTGGTTTGTGGAAAGAGAACACACATGCAATGAACACTAATGGATCATATATGTGGTTCATGACGAAGGGAACATACATATGTGACATTGGATTTGAATCCATATGTGGTTTGTGACAAGCGCTTACAGGAACAATGCAATTGGTTAATCCATATATGGTTTATTGGAAAAAAGAACATAGTCAGCCAAGCAGCATTGGTTGGATCCATATACTTTGATGATTTGTGAAAAAGAACACATGTATTGACTCTAAGGTGGATCCATATGTGGTTTATGGAAAGAACACACTACTGCAATGAACCTTGGTGGATCCGCATATGAGTTTCCTTAATGTGAGGAACAAACATGCAATGACATTGGTTGATCCATTATGTAGTTTGTGAAACAACACACATACAATGACTCTTGTGGATACATATGCTAGTTAGTGGAAAGAACACACATGCAATGACATTTGGTAGATCCATATCATGGTTTGTGAAAGAACACACATACAATGAGCTCAGAGTGGGTCCATATGCAGTTTATTGGAAAAGAACACACATGCAATGATAGTCAGAGTGGGTCCATATGTGGTCTGTGAAAACAACACACATGCAATGACTCTAGTGGATCCATATGTGATTTGTGGAAAAGAACACATACAATGACATTGGGTGGATCCATATGTGCGTTTATGAAAAGAACACACATGCAATGACTCTAGTGGATCTATATGGTTTGTGGAAAGAACACATACAATGAACACTAGTGGATCCATATGTGGTTCATGACTGGAACACACATGTGCAATGACATTGGAATTAATCCATATGTGGTTTAGGAGACGATAACACACATGCAATGACTCTAGTGGATCCATATGTGGTTTGTAGAAAGAACACACATGCTATGACATTGGTTGATCCATATGTGGTTTGTGGAAAGAAGAACACACGTATGCAATGACATTGGTTGATGCGATATGTGGAGTTGACAGCCCAACACATACAATTACTCAGAGTGGATACATATGTAACAGTTTGTGGAAAAGAACACATGTCACGGTAACTGAGTGGAATCCATTTGTGGTTTTTTGAAAAGAACACACATGCAATGACTCTAGTGGATGCATATGTCTAGTTTAACTTGAAAAGAACACACATACATTGACTTTAGTGGATCCGCCAAATGGGTGGTTTTGTTCAGAGAGAGAAAACAAATGTAATGACTCTAAACCAGATACATATGTGGTTTGTGGAAAAGAACACATGCACAATGTCATTGGTGAATCCATAATAGCAGTTTGTGGAAAGAAGACACATTCAATGGTATGCTGGATGATGCATGTGTGATTTGGCGGGAAAAGAACACACATGTACAATAACATTGGTTGATCCATATGTGGTTTGTGGAAAGAACACACATGCAATGATATTGGATTTGATCCATGTGTTGTTTGTGAAAAGAACACACATGCCAATGACTCTAGTGATGGATACATATGTGGTTAGATGAGAAAGAACACATACAATATGAACATGGTGGATCCATATGTGGTTCATGACTTGGAACACACATGCAATGACACTAGTTGTTAATCCATATGTGGGTTGTTAAAAGAACTTACACATGCATTACTGGCATTGGTTAATGCATGTGTGGTTTGTAAAGCTCTTACATCTGATTAGCTCTAATCTATCCATGTGTGGTTGTGAAAGAACACATACTAATGCCATTGGTTGATCCATGTGTGGTTTGTAGAGAAAGAACATACATCCAATGACATTGGTTGATCCATGTATGTGGTTTATTGGGAGAAGAACACATGACCGCAATGACATTTAATTCCCGATCCATATAACTGGTTTTGTCACAATAACACACATCTGATTACTCTAGATGGATACATGTATGTAGTTTGTGGAAAGAACACACATGCAATGACTCTGGTGGGTCCATATGTGGTTTGTGAAAGAACACCCATGCAATGACTCTGAAAGTGGATCCGCTAACCTGTGGTTTGTTGAAAATACTGCTTAACATGCAATGACTCTGATGGATACATATGTGGTTTTGTGGAAATAACACACACATGCAATGAACACTTCTAATGGATCCATATGTGGTTCTGTGAACAGGAACATACATGTATGATGACATTTAGGATTTGATCCATATGTGGTTTGTGACAATAACTTGCACATTACAATACTGATTGGTTAATCCGTATCCTTGTGGTTTGTGGAGAAAAGACACATGCAATGACATTGGTGGAATCCATATGTGATTTGTGAAAATAACGCACGTACCTTTCTGTGACTCTAGTGGTTCCATATGTGGTTTTGTGGAAAAAACACACATGCAATCAAAAAACTGGTGGATCCATATGTGGTTTCATGACAGGAACACACATGCAATGACATTGGTTGAATCCAGTATGTGGTTTGTGAAAGAACACACATCCAATGACTCTTGTGGATCCATGTGTGGTTAGTGGAAAGAACTTTGTCATGCGATAGCGTTGGGTGGATCCATATGTGGTTTGTGAAAAGAACACGTACATCATTGACTCAAGTGGGTCCATATGTGGTTTGTGGAAAAGAACACACATGCAATGACTCAAATGGGTCCATATGTGGTTTGTAGAAAGAACACACATGCTGATGACATTGGTGGATCCATATGCGGTTTTGTGGAAAGAACATGCATGCAATTGATATTGGTTGATCCATGTGGTTGGTGATTAACAACACATGCAATTACTCTAGTGGAATACATATGTGGTTTGTGGAAAGAACACACACATACTGGCTGACTCTGGTGGGTCCATATGTGGTTTGTGAAAGAACACACATGCAATGACTCTAATGGATCCATGTATTGGTTTGTGGGAAATACTTACGTTGTACAATGACTGTTAGTGGATCCCATATGTGGTTCATGGAAAGAACACACATGCAATGATAAATTGGTGGATCCATATGTGGTTTAATGAAAACACACATTACAATGACTCCTAGTGAGATCCATATGTAGTTTATTGGAAAGACCACACATGCAATTACTCTAGTGCAGATACATGTGGTTTGTGGAAAAGAACACACAAGCAATCACATTGGTGGATCCATATGTGGTTTAATGGAAAGAACACACATGCAATGACTCTGAGTGGGTCCATATTATGGTTTGTGAAAAATTACACACATGCAATGACTCTAATGGATCCATGTGTGGTTTGTGGGGAAATAACACCCATGCACATTGACATTGGGTGGATCATATGTAGTTCATGGAAAGAACACATGCAATGACATTGGTGAGATCCATATGTGGTTTGTGAAAGAACAAAGCAATGCAATGACTCTAGTGGATCCATATGTGGTTTGTAGAAAAGACCACACATGCAATAGTAACTCAAATGGATACATATATTGATTTTGCAGAAAAGAACACACATACAATGGCACTGGTTCCAGAATCCATGTGTGGTTTGTGGACAAGAACACACATGCAATGCGGCGATTCTGGTTGATCCATATGTGGTTTCTAGAAAGAACACACATGCAATGAGCTCCTAGTGGATACATATGTAGTTTTTGGAAAAGAGAACACACATGCAGTAACATTGGTGGACCCACATATGTGGTTTGTGGAAAGAACACACATGCAATGGCACTGGTTGATCCATGTGTGATTTAGGGAGAAAAAAGAACACACATGCAATAACATTGGATTTGATCCATATGTGGATTGTGGAAAGAAGACACATGCAATGATATTAGTTGAAATCCATGTGTGGTTTGTAGAAAATAACTTACAAATCACGATGACTCTAAATTGGATACATATGTGGTTAGTGGAAAGAACACACATACAATGAACACTGGTGGATCCATATGTGGTTCATAGACAGGAACACACATGCCCAATGACACTGAGTTGATGCATATGTAAGGGTTGTTAAAAGAACACACATGCAATGCCATTAGATTTTGATGTCCATGTGTGGTTTATGAAAATATACGCACATCTGATGACATTAGTTGATCCATATGTTAGTTTTGTCGACGCGAACTTACACATGCAATGACGATGGCCGATCCATGTGTGGTTGTCACAATAACACATATACAATGACTCTGATGGATACATATGTGGTTAGATGAAAAGAACACGTACAGTGAACCTTTGGTGGATCCATATGTGGTTCGCCAATGGGAATTACACATTACTGACACTAGTTGATCCATGGCACAACCAGGTCATTAAAGAACACATGCAATGCCATTGGTTAATGCATGTAGTTTGTGAAATAACACATGCAATGACTCTAATCTATCCATGTGTGGTTTGTGAAAAGAACACACACATACAATGCCATTGGTTGATCCATGTGGTTTGTGAAAGAACATACATCAATGACATTGGTTGATCCATGCTGGTTTGTCGAAAGAACACATGCAATGACATTGGTCAATCATATGTAGTTTGTCCACAATAACACATACAATTACTCCTAGTGGATACATATGTGGTTTAATGAAAGAACACACCTGTCTCTGATGACTGGTGGGTGCATATGTGGTTTGTGAAAGAACACAATACAAACTCCTAGTGGAATCCATGTGTGGTTTGTAGAAAATAACACATGCAATGACTCCTAGTGGATACATATGTGGTTTGTGAAAATACACACGGCACAATGAGCACTAATGGATCCATGTAGTTCATGACAAGGAACATACATGTAATGACATTAGTTGATCATATGTGGTTTGTGACAATAACACATGCAATACCAATTAGTTAATCCATGTGTGGTTTGTGGAAAGAAGACACGGCAATGACATTGGGTGAGATCCGCCATGATTTGAAAATACACACATTTTACTTGACTCAAGTAGTTCCATATGTGGTTTGTGGAAAATTTTACAATGAAAACTGGTGAATCATATGTGGTTCATGTGAACACACATACAATGACAGTTGTCCGTATGTGGTTTGTGAAAAGAACACATCAATGACTCTTGTGGATCCATGTGTGGTTAGTGGAAGAACACACATGCAATGAAGCGTTGAGGTAAGGATCCATATGTGGTTTATTGAAAAGAACACATGCAATGACTCAAGTGGGTCCATATGCTTGGACATGGAAAGAACACACAATGAAACAAATGGGTCATACTGTATTTGTAGAAGAACACATGCAATGACTTGTTGGTGGATCCATATGTGGTTTATGGAAAGAACATACAATGATAGTTGATCATATGTGGTTGGTGACAATAACACACATGCAATTATAATTGAATACATATGTGGTTTGTGGAAAAGAACACACATGCAATGACTCTGGTGGGTCCATATTGGTTTGTGAAAAGAACACACATGCAATGTCCTAATGGATCCATGTGGTTTGTGGAAATAACCACTTTGTGTCACAGTAACATTAGTGGATCCATATGTGGTTCATGGAAAGAACACATGCAATGAAATTGGTGAGATCCATATGTGGTTGTGAAAGAACACACATGCAATGACTCTAGTGGATCCATATGGTTTGTGGAAAGACCACACATGCAATTACTCTGAGTGGATACATATGTGGTTTTGTGGAAAAGAACACTTTGTCTGATCACATTGGTGGATCCATATGTGGTTTAATGGAAAAGAACACACATGCAATGACTCTGGTGGGTCCATGTAGTTTGTGGAAAGAACACACATCACAATGACTCTAATGGATCATGTGGTTTTGTGGAAATAACACCCATTGGGCATTGACAACTGAGTTTGATCCATATGTGGTTCATGGAATAGAACACACATCTTGTCTTTCTAGTGCTGGTTTTGTATAAAACCTGCAGCAATGACTCTTGTGGATCCATATGTGGTTTAATGAAAGAACAAACATGCAATGACTCAGTGGATCCATATAGTGGTTGTAGAAAAGACCACACATGCAATGACTCTAAATGGTTGATACATATAGTAGTTATGGAAATACCAGACATGCAATGTAGCTGGTTAGATCCATGTGTATTGGTTTAATGAATAAGAGCACACGGCAAAATGACCATTGAAGTTGATCCATATGTAGTTTCTAGAGAAAGATACACATGCAATGACTCTAGATGGATACATCCATATGTGGTTTGTGGAAAGAACACATGCAATGACATTGGTGGACCCATATGTGGTTTGTGGAAAAGAACGCACACATCTGTGTGTATTGGTTGAATCCATGTGTGATTTGTGGAAAAGAACACACATACAATGCCATTAGTTGATCCATGTCTGGATTGTGGAAAGACTTACATACAGTAGTATTGGTTGGAAATCCATGTGTGGTTTGTGGAAAATAACACACATCTGATGACTCTAGTGTAGATACATATGTAGTTGAGTGGAAAGAACACACATGCTTGATGACAACGGTGAATCCATATGTAGTTCTGTGGAAGGAACACACATGCAATGACAACTAGTTGATGCATATGTAGGTTGTTAGAGAAAGAACTACCTGTGCAATGTCCACTGGGTAGTTTGATCCATGTGGTTGTGAAAATAACACATCTGATGACTCTATTGGTTTGATCCATATATGTGGTTGTCAGCGAACACATGCAATGACATTGAAATTGATCATGTATGGTTTGTCACAATACTTACATATACAATGACTCTAGTGGATACATATGGTTAGATGAAAGAACACACATGCAATGAACACTGGTAGATCATATGTAGTTCATGGCAGAACACACATGCAATGACACTAGTTGATCCATATGAGTTGTTAAAGAACACACATGCGATAGGTGGTTAATCATACAATGCCATGGTTGATCCATGTATTGGTTTGTGAAAAGAACACATCCAATGACATTGATTTGATCCATAATAGTTTGTGAAAGAACACATGCAACGTTAGTCGATCCATATAGTTTGTCTATGTACACATACAATTACTCTAGTGGATACATATGTGGTTTGTGGAAAAGAACACATCTGATGACCAGTGGGTCCATATGTAGTTTGTGAAAAGAACACCCATGCAGCAATGACTCTAGTGGATCCATGTGTGGTTTGTGAAATAACACACATGCGATGACTCTAGTGAATACATATGTGGTTTGTGGAAATAACACACAATGAACACTAATGGATCATATGTGGTTCATGGCAAGACATACATGTAATGACATTGGTTGATCCATATGTAGTTTGACAATATACGCATCTGTTGATGGATTTAATCCATTAGTTTTGTGAAAGAAGACACATACAACAACATTGGTGAATCCATATGTGATTTGTGAAAATAACACACATGCCTTTGAAGACATATGGTTTGGAAAGAACACACATGCAATGGCCCAGGTAGATCCATATGTGGTTCATGACAGGGAACACACATGCAATGACGCTGGTTGATCTAGTATGTGGTTTGTGAAAGAACACACATCAATGACTCTTGTGGATCCATGCTGTGGTTAGTGGAAAGAACACACATGCACAATGGCGTTGGTGGATCCATATGTGGTTTTGTGAAAAAGAACACATGCAATGACTCAAGTGGGTCTATATGTGGTTTGTGGAAAGAACACGTCTGATGACTCAAATGGGTCCATATGTGGTTTGTAGAAAGAACACACATGCAATGACATTGAGCAGATCCATATGCAGTTTGTGGAAAGAACAACATGCAATGATATTGGTTGATCATGTGGTTGGTGACAATAACACACATACAGATTACTCTAGTGGATACATGTGTAGTTTTGTGAGAAAGAACACACATCTGATGACTTCTGGTGGGTCCATATGGTTTGTGAAAGAACACATGCAATGACTCTAATGGATCCATGTGTGGTTTGGAAATAACACGCATGCAATGACATTGGGTGAATCCATATGTGGTTCATGGAAAGGAGCACACATGCAATGAAATTGGTGGATCCACATATGTAGTTTATTGAAGAACACACATGCAGTGACTCTGATGGATCCATGTGTGGTTTGTGGAAGGCCACATGCAATTACTCTAGTGGATACATATGTGGTTTGTGGAAAGAACACAAGCAATCACATTGGTGGATCCATGTGTAGTTTGTGGATAGAACCCACATGCAATGACTACAGGTAGGTCCATATGTGGTTGTGAAAAAGATACATGCAATGACTCTAATGGATCCATGTGGTTTGTGGAAATAACACCTTGACATTGGTGAGATCCATATGTAGTTCATGGAAAGACACACATGCATTGTTAATTGAATCCTTATGTGGTTTGTGAAAAAAAAACATACCGTGACTCTAAGTGGATCATGTGGTTTGTAGAAGAAAGACCACACATGCAATGACTCTGAGTAGATACATATGTAGTTTTAAGAAGAAAAGGTGCAGATGCAATCACATAATTGAATCCATGTGTGGTTCTGCAGAAGAAACGAGACATACAATGGCACTGGTTGATCATGTGTGGTTTGTGAGCACACATGCAATGACATTAGTTGATCCATATGTGGGTTTTTCTAGAAAGAACACACATGCAATGACTCTAGTGGATACATATATTTGTTTTGGAAAAGAACACACATACAATATTAATTGAATCCATGTGGTTTGTGGAAGAACACACACATGCAATGGCACTGGTTGATCCATGTGATTTGGGAAAAGACACACATCGTAACATTGGTTGATCCATATACGGATTGGAAAGAAGACATACAATGATATTGGATTATCCATGTGGTTTTATGAAATAACACATATGAGCTCTAGTGGATACATATGTAGTTGATGGAAGAACACACATGCAATGAACCTTTGGTGGTCCATATGTGGTTCATGGGAACACACATGCAGTGACACTAGTTGATGCATATGTGGGTTGTTAAAGAACACACATACAATGCCATTGGTGAATCCAATATTGTGGTTTGTGAAATAACACATACAATGACATTGGTTGATCCATATGTGGTTGTCAGACGAACACACATGCAATGACGATGATGCGATCCATGTGGTTGTCACAATAACACATATACAATTACTCTAGTGGATGCATGTGTAGTTTGTGAAAGAACACACATGCAATAACTGAGTGGGTCCATATGTGGTTTTGTGAAAGAACACACATGCAATGACTCAGGTAAGATCCATGTGTGGTTTGAAAAGAACACATGCAATGACTCAAATGGATACATATGTGGTTTGTGGAAATAACACACATGCAATGAAAACTAGTGGATCATATGTGGTTCATGGCAGGAACACACATGCAATGACATCGATTGATCCATATGTGGTTTTGTGACAGCCTTACACATGCGTGCCATTGGATTGGAAATCCATGTGTGACTTGCGGAAAGGACACACATGCAATGAATCAAATGGGTCCATATGTGGACAATGAAAAGAACATCATTGACTAGTGAATCCATATGTGGTTGTGAAAACCTGGATAAATGACATTTAGATTTGATCCATATGTGTTTGTGGAAAGAAACACACATTACAACATTGGTTTATCCATGTGGTTTGTGTCTTACACATACATGCTCTAGTGGATACATATACGGTTTACAGAAAAAGAACACATCTGATAGCTCAGATTGGGTCCATATGTGGTTTTTGTGAAATGAACACACACGTGACTCTAGTGGATCATGTGGTTTGTGAAAAAGAACACAAGTGCAATTACTCTAGTGGATACATATGTGGTTTGTGGAAAGAACACACATACAATGAACTAATGGATCCATATGTGGATTCATGACGAACATACATATGTGACATTGGTTGATCCATATGGTTGTAACAAGTAACACACAGGCAATGCAATTTTAATTAATCAAAACATTTATGGAAAAAGACGTAGTCAATGACATTTGGTGAATCCATATGTGATTTGTGAAAAAGAACACACATGCAATGACTCTAGTGGATCCATATGTGGTTTATGGAAGAACACACTGCAATGAACACTAGTGGATCCATATGAGTTTCATGTGAGAACAAACATGCAATGACATTGGTTGATCCGTATGTGGTTTGTGAAAACAACACACATGCAATGACTCTTGTGGATACATGTGTGGTTAGTGGAAAAGAACACATGCAATGACATTGGTAGATCCATGTAGTTTGTGAAAGAACACAGCCACAATGACTCAAGTGGGTCCATATGTGATTTGTGGAAGAACACACATCTGATGAATCAGAGTGGGTCCATGTATGTGGTTTGTGAAAAGGTACACACATGCAATGACTCTAGTGGATCCATATGTAGTTTGTAGAAAGAACACACATGCAATGACATTGGTGAATCATATGGTTGTGGAAAGAACACACATGCAATGACATTGGTTGATCCATATATGGTTTGTGACAATAACACACATCATGATTACTCTAGTGGATACATATATGGTTTGTGAAAAGGCACACGTACAATGACTCTGAGTGGTTCCATGTGGTTTGTAGAAAAGAACACACATGCAATATTTGTAGTGGATCCATGTAGTTTTGTGGA